>CM060437.1:57784785-58984785 GCA_030545235.1 Helianthus tuberosus | reverse complement strand
ACGAGAAAAATGAACCCATGCACAAGAACAAGACAACCCGACAATTCTCTCCATTTCAGAAGGTTCAACACGGGCCGTGCCCAACCAACACGGCCCCGTGCTGAGCACCCTGCAGAAAACGCCCAGTTCAGGGAACTGGACACGAGCCGTGTTCACCCAACACGCCCCCGTGTCCAGGCTTCTGTTTCTCTTGTTTTAATTCTGTTACTGGCACTTGAACACGGGGCCGTGCCCGGACAACACGGGGCCGTGTTCAGTGCCCAGTAACACAAATTTTTGCTTTTTAAACACTATTTTACACATCTAATCAACCTAAAAATTTATTTTTTGGACACATTGAGGACAATGTGTAATTTAAGTGTGGGGGGATGCTAAAACCTTGAACTTTGCAAGTCCTAAATACAAGACTTACACAAAACTCTATTGAAACCGCTAATCACCCCAAAAAAATTTTTTTCAAAAATTTCATTTTTTTTACTTGTCTAGGTTTAACTCGGGAAATTCAAGTTCTCAAAAAGGTTATATTTTCACAAATTTACAACCGATAGCGTAGTGATAAAAAGAACCAACATAAGAAAATTATGAAAAGGCATGACAAAATTATTTAAAATTTGATTATATACTTGATCACATAAAAACCCATTCCCACAAAAGTGAGTTTTGAGCCTTTATTGAGCACACAATTACATATCATTAGACTAAATGCTCATTTTTCGTTTCTTGTGTGAATAGCCGCTTGGTTCTTACGACTCTAGAACTTGCCATGACGATACATTCCAGGTCCTTATCAACTTAAACCCGAGTAAGTAAATGATAGAGACATTAGGACTAACCCTTTTCATTTCTACACCATTATTTTTCTTTTTCTTTTACCACCCCCTAGTTAACCCCTTTGAGCCTAAACCTTTTCATTTCATCACCCAAAAAAAAAAACCCTTTTACCCACCAAAAACCTTTTTCATTTTTTTTTTGAGTAAATTACAAGTTTTGTCCTTTATGTTTACATCAAATTGCAGGCGCTGTCTTTTTGGCCAAAAGTTTACAGGCGGTGTCCTTAATCTTTCAAAATCTTGCATGTTTTGTCCTTTAGGCCAAACCTTGTTAGAAATCTCAGTTAATTTTTGTCATGTGCAATGCACATGAGGGCACAATAGTTTTTTTATCTCTCAACCCTTTCATTTATAACCCTCACCAACCCAATAGTCCCTTTTATATCCTGCCGTCTACACATCTGTTTCACTTTCACTCGTCGAAGACCCTAACACAAACCCTTCAAAAAATTCAAACCAGACTTCTAGATTTGATAACGATTAGATTATGGATTTGGAAGAAGAGTACGATCAAGGATACGCCGATGAGGAATAAGATATAACTCGAAGAAAACGGTCTTGTTCATCAACAGCTTGATTTGTTCGATGAGTTTATTCAGAACACTATGCAGGAAATTGTTGACGAGTCTGCAGAGATCGAGATCCGACCCGAATCTCAGCACAATCCGGGTCATCAACCTGATTTTGCCGAGGTTCGATTTGGATCCTTTAAATTTAGAGTTTTGAGTTTGGCTGATTCGAGTTGTAGTGGAAATTGCGTTGATTTAGTGGGATTTGGAATGAAATAATAGTGGAATTTCTAGTTGAATTGTGATAATTTGAGGAGTTATTTAAACCTTTCACTATGTGGCGGGATTCCCAAGGTTTGGCATCGAAACTCCATGGCTTCAAAGAAAATAAAATAATGAATGGTGGATTATTCCGAATCTTCAAGAACATGTATAGATTAGTAGTATTTCAATATTAAAGGGTCTTTTAAGTATCGTTTTAAGTTTCTTTGAAGCCATGGAGTTTAGTGAGAATTTGAAGGTTATGTGAGTGAGCTGTTTAAAATGTGATTTGAATTTAGTTGAATGATTGAAGATTAAGTTTTGTTGAAATTATGGGTTTTGGTTTTGTTGCAGGTGGTGGCGGGGTGGGAGGTGGAGGTGGTGGTGGTGGGTTGATGGTGGTAGTCGGTGAAGTCTGAGTGTTGTAGAGAGAGAGAAGAGAGAGAGAGAAGGGGGACTTTCAGATTATAGAGAGTTCATATTTTCTATTTTAAGTTTGGTACCCTAAATAAAATTTTCTTACAAAATAGTCCTTGGAATGGTGAAATGACAAGATTGCCCTCATGTGCAAGACACATGATCATATTTTAACCAAAAAATCTAACTGGGTTTGGCCTAAAGGACAAAACGTGCAAGATTTTGAAAGGTAAAGGACAGCGCCTGTCAACTTTTGCGCTAAAGGACAACGCCTGAAATTTGATGTAAACATAAAGGACAAAACTTGTAATTTACTCTTTTTTTTTACCCTTTGTTTTAGTAACAAGTTCGGTTTTTCGTATGATAAAAAAATAATAAAATAAAATAAAATTTGAAGATGAAGCAAAAAGAAAATAAACAAACAAGTTCATCAAAAATAACTTTGTTTGAATAAATGCTTCATCAAAATAAAAATAGAAAGTCTTACGAAAACCGACACTTGTTACGCTTTTCGCCCTTCTCTACTAACCACTAACCACTATCTCAACCACCTACCTTTAACCCAAGCCTAACCCTTAACCCACAAAGTCCTCTTGATATTTACAAAGGTATAAAAGTTAAAAAGGAGGAAGATTGATTGCTTGGCAAGCCTATGGTAGGAATAAGTTCCATGCCGCTCTCGAGTGATTCACTAAAAATACACCTTCGGCCGAGTGTGAGTGACTTCTCCCGTGAGGTATGTGAACTTGTATATAAATGGAATTTTAAAAAGGCATGTTATGCCCAAATAAGTAATTTCTCCTATGAAAAGTTCTAAATAAATCATTACGAATAGAATTGTAAATAAATAAAAATACAACCCAAAAAGATCTTGGATATCCCGACACTCTACGACAAGCCCAAAACCTTCTCTTCTACCTATTCCATTTGGGAGTGTAAGTCACATATTAAAGAGTTTTGCTTGAGGACAAGCAAAAGTTCAAGTGTGGGGGTATTTGATGTATGTAAAATGCAACATATAAATTACATCAAATGAGGCATAAAACTAACCATTTTTAAGTACTAATATTGGAAAAAGAGTGTTTTTGTCTTCCTTTTGTATTTTCAGGATTAAATGAGCTCAAAAACGCAAAAGAAGCAAAAAGACAGCTAAATCCAACATAAATACAAGAAAAGGAATATTAGTGGACTGCCCGACCCCTCAACGGCACCTTCCAAAGCAAAATAGAGAAATCAGAAGACTGAACACGCCCCGTGCTCAGCCAGCACGGGGCCGTGCCCAAGAAGCAGCAGAAAAGACAAACCTATAGAAGCTTCTATTGCCCACCACGGGCCGTGCTCAGCGGACACGGGGGCGTGTCGAAAGTACAGCAGGCGCATTTATTGTAATTGCGAATTACAATTAATGAGGAGAGAGATTGTCAGACAGACACGGGGCCGTGCCCAGCGGACACGGGGTCGTGTCCAGCTCTCTGTTCAGCCTATAAATAGGAGGGCTTGGATTCATTTCATCTCATCCCTTGGCACACCACCTCTCTCACACTTCATCCACCACCCACCACCATCACAACACCATCATCCACCACCATCATCCATTGTCCATCGTAGAGTGTGTGAGTCGTCTCGGGATCCAAGATTGATCGTAAGAGTTCTTGACAATCAAGGCCATGTTTTCCTAAGTCTCTTACATCACTTGGTGAAGACAAAGTGTCTAGTATAATACTTTTTATTTCTAATCTTTTGCACTTTTTATTTGGTTTTGTATTAATGACTTTAATAACTAGTTACTTATGTTGAAGGTGATCTTTTTCCTTATCGTTTGTCCGTGGTGTCTTGGCATTATTTTACTGTCTATATAAAATAAAGGATTTTCACCATTCATATCTCCACGGTCTATATGGAGATATGTTGGCTACCTGGTCGGGGGTTAAGGGAACGGTTTGGTAAAGGTCTTGCCATTGTTCAGCGTTTAGAGGTCCTGCAATGGACCTGGGTCAAATTTAGTAGGACCTCCTTCAATACTTCACGGTATTGGATGGCGAGGGTCCAAACTCTTTGATCCCCTCATAAGTTAACTACTATTAATACTATAACCCGGCTATTTAGGACTGTATCCCTGCTGACTCAGACTACTTAGCCGAGGGTAACGTCACCGCCAAAAGTGGGGCCTACCACAATACTGCATTAATAACTTAATTCATTATCTTCCAATAATCCACTCTTTTAGGATTGTATCCCTGCTGACTCAAACTACTGGGGTGAGGGTAACGTCACCTTCAAAAGAGGGGCCTACTACAATAACTAAGATAATCTCTTAATTATGTGCAAAAGTGCGGAAATAATCAAAGGTTATACTAGATACGAGTCGGAACCAAGTGATTCATCTTGTCTATCTGTTTTTTTTTTGTTTTTTTTTTTCAGCATTTTAGTTAGTTTTTAATTTTCTTAGTTTAAAACATTTTCCTAAACTTTTATTTTGGTTAGACGTTGAGGATAAACCGGTACTAAAAGCTCTTGTGTCCTTGGACGACCTCGGTATCTTACCAACGCTATACTACACCCAACGATGGGTGCACTTGCCCATATGTGTGTTTAGTGTTAGTGAAATATCGTGTTTTATAAATTTAAAACTTGGCTAAAATAAGTGTTAAAAAGGGCTTAAAATATACACCTAAAATAAGTAACACTTTACCGCACATCAGGTGCTTAGGATGCTTATCTGCTAGGAAATCGAGGCTAGAATAAGGTCTTAGAGACCAACAAATAGTTGTCTGTACAAATGAAATCTGAGTTGTCGGAACAGAACTACTTGACTAGATTTGTCTGTAATAATTTGTTTGCCTTTTAAGACATGGTATGGGACATGTTACTTTAAATTAATTGGTAATGATAATTGTTATGGAAACTTCTGGACAATCTGTTTCGCTCAGTGCCATGCCCCGATGTTTCCGCCATTGGTTGGGGTGTGACAGATTGGTATCAGAGCCATAACTATAGGGAATTAGGCAAGACTCGACCTAGTCCGAGTCGAAGTCTTAGAGACCTAGTCTATAGTTAGGAACCAACAGACCGACTTGTACATGTCCAGTAGGGATTATGTATGAGCTTATTTCTATTTCTCGCTATTCTCGCCTACGCTACACTATCACTGCACTCGAATTTCCAAATATGAATGAGCGTCTGAGTCGAGATTGGGTGTGAAAACCGCAAACTCTCGACTAAATTGCTTGTTCAACCCACATTTTTATCTATAAAATCGAGAAAATTGCGTTGGAATAGGAGTGAAATCCATACTTTGACGCATAATTCTCTTTTATTCTTCAAAAACAGGAACGGAGTGGTTAAGCCAGGGGTGAAACCCTAACCTTGACGACTTGTTCCAAATTTTACTTGGTTTTACAAAACTCTTACCAAAGTCTCGACGGACTCCAACGACCTGAAGTCACGGTATGAGTAACGGGATGTGTGCCAAACGCCCCAGAATCGAGGCAAAGGCACAATCCTGAAGGTCAAAATGTGTACAACAAGTTCTTGTGAATAGTCGAACCACTTTGGGCAGTCGAAGTCTAATAGCCGCAGACGATCTATTTCTCGGTTTTTATGTGTTTCGATTTTGAGCCCGCAACTGCTGACTCTGATGATTCGTCGATTTTATGTGTTTATAGGTGTGTTTATCTGTTTATGTGTTAATTTTTGGAAACTTATTTTTCTTTGCTTTCATTCGATCGACACGCACGACTCGCACTGCACTTTTATCTCAAAACGCTAACAAATCGCTAAATAGTGGACGACTTTATGCTATGATATACGCTTATACTATACTCGATGTATTAATCGCGATCGCTATATTCAAACACTCGCGAACTTTGAATGATAGGTTTCTGTATTCTGACCGCATCTGGTGATTACGTGCTTATGTGCTTCTGTACTCTACGTGCTTACGTGATTATGTGCTTCTGTGTTTATGTGAATCTGTGATTATATGCTTACTTGATTGTACGTGTTCCTGAGCTTTAGTAGTATTAGGCGTGTGAGGTAAGTTTTGAATATGTCATGTTGAGTCCTGTGGCGATGTCTGTTGCAGACAATGTCATCATTTGGATCTCGCGCTACCCGAGATGCTCGCCGAAAGCAAGCAGACAAACGCCTTGCTGCCATGATTACTAAGCAAATGGCAAAGGTTGTACCCCAAGTCGTCAGCGAACTGTATGAAAACATGAGCAAGTCGTCTGAGGAATCCAGGACCGAGACTCCAAAAGCTGCTTTCAGCTTCAAATAGTTCAAGGCATGTGGACCGAAAGAGTTCACTGGAGAAGAAGGCCCTACGGCTCACTCTGCGACAAAGCGGATGTCCTGATAATCTCTGCACGCTGAACGCGACCGGCGTCTTCCAGTCCTGTGCTCTAGACTGGTGGACGGCCGAAAGGAACAAGCGCGGAAATGATGCAGCCTATGGCCTGTCATGGGACGAGTTGAAGAACGTTATGCTCAAGGAGTTCTACCCTCCCCATGAGCGCCAGAAGCTGGAGGACGAGTTCTGGCACATCAAGCAGAAGGAAGGTGACAACGCTGCCCTGACTGCTCGCTTTAAGCAGCTCAGCATCATTTGTCACGATCAAGTGAAGACGCCCAACATGACAATCAAGAAGTACATTCAAGCTCTACCCGACTGTGTTGCGGATTTTGTGCATGCCGCAAAGCCAACAACGATCGAAGAAACCTACTTGCTTGCTGCCAAAATCAACGACAAGCGGATAAAATCTGGTTTTTGGGATAAAGCTTCAAAGAGCCTGCACCAAGTCACCACCGCACCTACTGCTGAAACTGCTGCCGCTCAACCGTCAAAGTCCTCACGCCGCAAGAAAAAGAACAACAACAGCAGCTCTAACAACAAGAACTGTGCTGTCACTACCACTGCTGCTCCACTTCAAGCCGTACCGGCTTAGCAACAGCCCCATCACCGACCAACACTAGTTGCTTATGCACCGCCTGCAAAGCGGGCAAACACAGGCCCCCACCCGGCTTGCCCGACATGTTCATATCATCACCCGGTGGGCCTCGCCTGCCATTTCTGCGCTCACTGCAACATGTACGGCCACTTCACTGCTAACTGTCGTACTGGTCCCCGTCAAGCGCCAGCTCAAGCCACTGCTCATCAAGCTCTGCTCCCAGCCCCGCAAGGCCAACAAGCGGCTCAGGCACCCGCGATCAACGCCCGAGTCTGCTTCGCATGTGGTGATCCCAACCACTTTGCGAACATGTGCCCGAACAGGGTTGTGAAACAAGAGCCCCAGCAGCAGCAGCAACAAGCCGCACGCGCCCGAACTTTCAACATCAACGTGCGCCAAACCCAGGCTGACAACAACGTGGTCAATGGTACGTTCTTTGTGAATGGTATTTATGCTTCGTGTTTGTTTGATACTGGAGCCGATAATTGCTTTGTGTCGTTCGAATTTGAGAAACTCCTTAGTCGTAAGCGCTCCCATCTCTCCTCGACGTTCGATGTTGAAGTAGCTACCGGAAGGACTGTCGCTGTTAATTTTGTTCTTCGTGATTGTACGCTTGAGCTCAACAATCACATCTTCCCAATCGACCTTATTCCGATGCAACTCGGAAGCTTTGACGTCATAGTAGGCATGGACTTTCTTCGCGAAAACCATGCTAAAGTTGTGTGCTTCGAAAACATGATTCGATTTTTGCTCGCGAATGGTGATTTATTGTGTGTTTATGGCGAAACTGCTTCAAAGGGTTGTGTCCAAGCTAGCAAGTATCTCCGCAAGGAATACAGAGCTTTGTTGGCTAACATTGTAGTAGCGGAGAAGGAAAAGAAAGGTAGGCCAGGAGTAAATGACGTTCCAATGGTTCGAGAATTTCCTAACGTTTTTCCTGAGGATCTTCCCGTACTACCGCCAAGTCGTGATATCGACTTTCGTATCGACCTCATTCCTGGAGCCCACCCTATTGCCAAAGCTCCTTACCAACTCGCACCATCCGAAATGCGTGAACTCTCGAATCAACTTCAGGAATTACTTGAGAAAGGCTTTATTCGCCCGAGCACCTCTCCTTGGGGCGTCCCAGTCCTTTTCGTCAAAAAGAAGGATGCGTCATTCAGGATGTGCATCGACTATCGAGAATTGAATAAGTTAACTATCAAGAACCGCTATCCCCTGCCTCGCATTGATGATTTATTTGATCAACTACAAGGTGCTACGTGTTTCTCGAAGATCGATCTACGCTCAGGCTATCACCAACTACGCATCCAAGAGGAGGATATACCCAAAACCGCGTTTCGAACTCGTTATGGCAATTATGAATTCGTTGTTATGCCTTTTGGTTTAACCAACGCACCCACGGTTTTCATCGAACTGATGAATCGCGTGTGTAAACCATATCTCGAACGTTTCGTCATCGTGTTCATCGACGATGTCTTGATCTATTCTAAGTCGAAAGCCGAACACGCGCAACATCTACGTTTGGTTCTCGAGCTACTCCAGGGGAATCAACTCTATGCCAAGTTCTCCAAGTGTGAATTTTGGCTGGAGGAAGTTCAGTTTCTGGGTCACATCGTAAATAGTCAAGGTATTCACATCGATCCCTCAAAGATTGAAGCCGTTAAGAGTTGGATTACACCTAAGAACCTTCCGAAGTCCGTTCTTTTCTCGGATTGGCGGACTATTATCGACGATTTATCGAAGGATTCTCAAAGATCGCTGTGCCGCTTACCGCTCTCACGCATAAAGACAAGCCTTTTGTTTGGGGAACTGAACAAGAGTCTGCTTTCCAAGCCCTCAAGCACATGCTTTGCAATGCTCCTGTTCTCACATTGCCCGACGGAAATGACGATTTCATTGTCTATTGTGATGCTTCCAACCTTGGTCTTGGGTGTGTTCTTATGCAACAAGACAAGGTTATAGCTTACACATCTCGTCAGCTCAAAATCCACGAGAAGAACTATCAACCCACGATCTCGAGCTAGGCGCAGTTGTTTTTGCGTTAAAGATTTGGCGACACTACCTGTATGGTACAAAGTGTACGATCTTCACCGATCATAGGAGTTTACAACATATCTTTGATCAGAAAGAACTTAATATGTGTCAACACCGATGGGTAGAACTTCTCAACGATTATGACTATGAGATTCGTTATCACCCAGGCAAAGCAAATGTCGTTGCCAACGCTCTCAGCAGAAGGAGTTATTCGCTCAGCATTCGTAATGTTCAAGCCCAATACGACCTCGAAACCCTCATCCGCGAAGCCCAGCATGCCCGTTTTAATGAACGCACTCTGAAGAAGGAACAAATCTATCACGATGGAGCTCAACTCGTGAATAAGCCGAATGGGATATTCCATTATCTGGATCGAATTTGGATCCCTAAACGGACCGATTTGCGAAATATATTGATGGACGAAGCCCATAAATCCCGATATTCTATTCATCCCGGTGCCGACAAAATGTACCAGGACCTTTGCTACAAGTACTGGTGCCCGGGCATGAAGAGGGATATTGCTCTCTACGTTGGGAAGTGCCTGACCTATGCAAAGGTCAAGGCTGAACACCAAAGACCCTCTGGCTTACTCGAGCAACCACCGATCCCTATATGGAAGTGGGAGAGTATAGCTATGGAGTTCATAACAAAGCTTCCGCACACGTCATCAGGTCACGACAATATTTGCGTTGTTGTTGATCGTCTAACCAAATCAGCTCACTTTTTGCCAATACGGGAAGACTACAAGGTAGAACGATTAGCCCGAATCTACACCAACGAGATCATTTGTCGACATGGGACGCCTCGCGACATCATCTCTGACCGTGATGCTCGGTTTACCTCGCGACTGTGGGAAATGTTTCAAACGGCTCTCGGTACATCGCTTAATCTAAGTACCGCTTTCCACCCTCAAATCGACGGTCAGACTAAAAGAACGATCCGTACTCTTGAATACATGCTCCGTTCGTGTGTCATAGATTTTGGTGGTAATTGGGATACATACCTGCCATTAGTCGAATTCTCGTACAACAACAGTTATCATTCCAGCATTCAAATGGCACCATTCGAGGCTTTATACGGAAGAAGATGTCGATCGCCTATTGTATGGCACGAGATCGGTCACTCGCAACTAACCGGTCCTGAGCTATTACAAGAAACAACTGACAAAGTCCTCCAAATTCAAGAAAACTTGTTGAAAGCTCGAAGTCGACAGAAAAGTTACACCGATAGACGACGCAAGCCCCTTGAATTTGATGTTGGCGACTACGTACTCCTAAAGGTATCACCTTGGAAGGGTGTGGTCAGGTTCGGCAAGAAATGGAAACTAGCGCCTCAATATGTTGGACCTTTTAAGATTCTGGAAAGGATCGGAAAAGTCGCCTACAGACTCGAACTACCGGAGGAACTTAGTAACGTCCACCCGACTTTCCATGTGTCAAACCTCTGAAAGTGCCTGGCTGAGCATGATTTAATTGTACCTCTTGATGATCTCCAAGTAAACGAAACACTACACTTCGTGGAGAAGCCTGTCGAAATCATGGATCGCCAAACCAAGCAACTCAGACGCTCACGCATTCCTATTGTGAAGATCAGATGGGAAGGCAAACGAGGCGCAGAGTTCACTTGGGAACTCGAAAGCGACATGAAGGCGAAGTACCCGCAGTTGTTTGTTACGGCTTCAGACTAATTTCGGGACGAAATTCCCTCAACTAGGGGAGGCTGTAACACCCCGTGTTTCGAAAGTCAAATTCAAAGTCAAGATTGAAGTCAAAGGAAGACAAGGTTGCTAATTGCGATCTGGCTCTCCTTGCTCAATTCCTGTTTTGACTTCTTTGACTTGTAGTTAGTCTATTTTATTTTCGCTTTAGTTGTATTATGTGGAGTATCTATTAATAATCGCATATTAATCGCTATGTATCGGAAGTTTAATCGCTTTATCGCAATCGCACCCGCAACTCGAATTATGCATTTTGGTTATTGTATACGTGTGTGTGCCTTATGTGTTACTTGTGCATGTTTAAATTATGTTATGTGTGGTAATCAATCGAACTCAATCGCAATCGAAACAGTATGATAATTGGTAGAGAAGAGATAGTGCGAGATATGAGTAGTTGGGATTAAAAGTAATTTGATTAGGAAACTCTATCGCATCGCAACGCTCGCAATTGAAATCAAAACGGCAAAACTCGTCGCGCCGAGCACTCGAACCAGGTGCCAGCCGACCGAACAGCCACCCGGCCGGACTGCCACCCGAGCGACGTGCCATCCGACCGAGGAGCCACTCGGCCGGGCTTCCCCCCGGGCGAGATGCCATCCGACCGACCGGCCCTTTACACTTTGGGCATCCTATAAATACCCCTTGTCACTTTCAAACTTTCTACTTTTGCAAGTGACGTCCGACCAGCTCGTTTTCCTCACTTTTCTTCAGATTTCTCGCGATTCCGGTAAGATCTCGTCCTAAATCTTGTACTTCCTTTATCTACACGCACTCCTACACCTTTCTATCTTTTGAATCTTAACTTTTAACCGTGAAATCATCAAGATTTAAGGTGTTCTAGGACATGTGTTCTTGAAGAACTTCATGTTTTGGCCTCAATCCACCAAGAACAACTTAGATCTAACCGATTTCCACAAAAATAAATAAATATCTTTCATAGATCTAAACATATTCACAATGAAAAGGAGTGAAAGATGGTTTTCAACTTTCTTTCAACTCTTTTACACTCAATGCACTCAAAACCGATAGAATCGGAACTTGTGTCAGCTTACTACTCATTATTGTGGTTGTGTTGATTCAAGATCCGTATTCTATCCACGAGATTATCGATTCCGGGTTAAACATGGAACATCGTCTCGAACCGTCCACTGATCGGGTTTGGATGATTCCTGTCCGATCAGGAGCACCAAGTATTGACGAGGTCTCTGTTGCTTAACACGTTATCAAAATATCTCGATAAAACGACAAACTATCAAAAACAACCAAGTGTAAGACGAACAGGTTAACCAGGACGGATGACCGTCCGAACGGACAGACACCCGACCGACCGGCCACCCGAACGACTTGCACCTTGGTCCCACACTTAACCATTTTTGTCAACACTTGGAGTCTGAATGTTGAACGAATTGCTGTCCGATCCGACTACCATCCGATCGAACTGCAATCCGAATCATGAGACATTTGAACTTCAACACTTAAACAATTTTCAACATGTTCAATGCACCAAGGATGCCATCCGGTCGAGCAACCGTCCGATCGAGTGACACCCTACTGTGAACTTGTTCTCACTGAAGTGCCCAACCGAACGGGTTGCCGTCCGATCGAACGACCGTCCGACCGACCGACCTGAAAGGTAGAGATACTTCGATGTTTTCAAAATGCTACAACGAAAACTTCAAAAGTCAAGCCATCATACACAAGCACATCCTTCCCAAAGGAAGAAACAATCCACTCGAACAGTCATCCGACCGGATGACCGTCCGAACGGATAACCACCCGAACAGGTCAACATCCGCACGAATGGCCTACCGACCGGATCACCATTCGGCACTTGGTGACTTTTCTCGTTTTACGCGTCGCTTATCCTTTATGCTATCGTTAACTGTTCAGGCTAACCTCGCTCTACGCGCTCCCTTCAATCCATCAACGTTGTGAGTATACTCGATTCCTTTTTGCTTTACGCACTTTTGGGTGTTACATACGTTACTTATACAAAATCACATCGAACATACTACGCAATACTTTAAACGCTAACCGTTATCGCATGTATACGTGACTAAATGAATGCTTGTTTGTTATGTGTACACATGGAATGTTGTCTACCTGCCTTAGCAACGATAGTACTATTAGTTTGGACTCAACACCCGTTCACTCGGGGTTGTTAAGGACAATTACCTACATGGGTCACATTGGTGAACATGTATCGCGAACTGCCTTGGGCAGTCAACCCGCAGTCATTGGTATCGATAGGTTCATGTCGATAACTAATATGCCTCATTTCACTCTGTGTACGTGCTGGTTATGCGTAAACTATTCGAACTCTATATGCTATTATCAAACTTGTATGCTCACCTTTACACTATGTGTATTGACTTTATTTTAACGTATGTGACAGGTGCTTAGGATGCTTATCTGCTAGGAAATCGAGGCTAGAATAAGGTCTTAGAGACCAACAAATAGTTGTCTGTACAAATGAAATCTGAGTTGTCGGAACAGAACTACTTGACTAGATTTGTCTGTAATAATTTGTTTGCCTTTTAAGACATGGTATGGGACATGTTACTTTAAATTAATTGGTAATGATAATTGTTATGGAAACTTCTGGACAATCTGTTTCGCTCAGTGCTATGCCCCGATGTTTCCACCACCGGTTGGGGTGTGACATCTAACATGTGTAATCTATTTATACTAAGTACTAAAGGTTTGTTTGCAATCAAGCTGACGTCACCATTGGGTAACATCTAACATCCCAACAGAAAAGATTCTACATATGTTAAAAAACATCTGATGGAATTTACAACTATTCTAAGTGGCTAACATCTGTTCTAGACTAACACTGTTACATTGAAAGGGTTGTTCCTCAAACCGCTGTTGACATGTTCCAAACATCTGTTTAGGCCTAACAGATGTTTGGTCTTCTCTGTCAGTGCTTTATCTTCAACAGGGCTTTGGCCATTGAACATGTACTCTTTCTTCTTCAACAGAGCTTTCAAGTCTTCAAACAGATCTTTGCTAACTTCAAACAGATGTTCTGATTAGTTTTTAAGATTCACTATCTTTGGGCGGAGTGTGCATCATAATATGTTTATTTCTTGATCTGATTAGCATGTTTTGGATTTAAAAATCATCTATTCTTTTGTAGGTCAAACAATACCACCTAGAGCAGATGATGCCAAAACTCAGCGTTATTTGATCAATATTTATTCCTCATCAACTTATCTCTAAGTTACCCCTTGAATTAGTGTTCAAACTTCATAAAGAGATAGTCATCTAAATCCCTTTCGAGTTCAAGCTCTAGAAGGTCTTGCAGGTCTTCATTTTTAGCCCAAAGGCACTATTCATGGAGACCTTTACAACTTCTCCATTAACCCTGAGCAAAGTCAATTCATGGCTAGTCTTATCAGACTTCCATTTTAGAATTTTGAGGCTAGATGGATTTCTTGGGGCAAAAGTTATTTGATGTGTTGTTGAGGGAAGCTTGCCTAGGATTTGACCAACAAGATTAGTAGGATTTTTGTCTGGTTGCCCATATATTTGTTCATTTCGGATCCCTTCTTTTCTGATTTCATCTTCATATTTCTTCATGCCTTCTGTAGACATCTCCTTTTGTCATTTTAGATAGCTTCTTGCAGCTGAGAAGATGTTCTTTGCAGATGGAAGCTCTGAATGATCAACTAATGTTTCGACAGGAAAATTAACTTGATCATCGTCTGGCTTTCTTGGGAGTGAAGGGTCTTTTTCTCTTAAAATTTCAAGTTGTTTGTAGTTCTGAGTGATTGTTGATTCGTCCTATTTAGCCATTGACCTTAAAGTGCCAAACTTTGCAGCAACCATCTCCTCCTTCATCCTTCTCAACTATAGTGTTCTTTTGTCATTGGGCTTTCTTCCTGTTTTCCAGTTGGGAGGTGTAGGTTTTAGTTCTGGGTTAAGTTTCATCTTTTCAATCCTTACTATATCATCTACCAAGGATTCAGTTGGCCATCCTGAGAATTATGCTCCGGTTGCTTTGTATGGCTTGTTCTTCAATATGTGATCTAGATAATCTTCCTTTAGTGCTTTTCTGAATTTAGGATCATTAACTGGACCTTGTGAAGCTTTGTTGCTGACATCCTTTGCATAATCTTCCATGATGTTCACTTTTCCAAATTCCGGAGATAAGATTTGCTAGGCGTCTTTATCTTCCTTTCCTTTACGTTTTTCTGTAGCAATTTTTTCTGCCAATTTTAGCTTTAGCTCCAAGTATTCTTTAATATTGGTAGGCTTTGGGAAGTTATGCAAAGATGGAAAAGAGAATTGGCTTGGATTAGTTGTGGAGTAAAAGGACTGTATTTCTTCTGATAGATTTGCCAACTCCAAAGGATGAGCAAATGTGGTTATGACTGTGGTGATTGATGGAATGGATGTTGTGGTAGTGGTAGTGAGTGGTTTTGTGGTAGGTTGTAGTGATGTTTTGGTTCTGATGGGTGAGGTTAACGATATATATTTTTGATGACATATACATATATGTATAGTTTAAAATTTTACTATATACAAATTTGACAATATACATATATACAAAAAAAAACTCTTAAAAACGTGCGATTAGAAATAAAAAGAAAATTTGGCTTGGATAAAATGTGTGATCCAGAATGCTTCTTAAGTTGCTCAAATAGGGTGTATTTCTCTTTAGATCCCTACCATATATATATATATATATATATATAGGGTCCGGATTTAGAGAAAACGGTGAAAAGTGTGAGAACGCTTACGGATCGTCCGATCAAAACAATCCATTGACTAGATTGCGCGGTGGCGTTTTCGTAAATAACATCAATATTATTATGTGGGACGCGCTTCATTAAGGGTAAAATGTCTTTTACCGCTCATATTCAAAACGCCAAAAATGATAAAACGCCATACAAAAATAAAACGCCATTAAAAAAAACGCCAAAAATTAAAAATAAAACGCGTTGAATATTCCAGGAAGATGAAACAACACAAATAACTGAATTTCAGTTATTAACATTTATTAGAAGAAATTCCCTCCTAAATTACGTGCCAAAAACATCATTATATAAACAAAGGTAAAACATAGCTTCCATAATCACTTCAATCTATCCATTTTCTGCAAAAAAAAAAAAACGTTAACCAAAAACGCCAACTTAAACAAAACGCCAAAAATGGCAACAATCGTTTCGTGGAGATACACTCTGGGAATCAGGCGATACGTCCTCCATTTTGACAACAGAAGGAGGGTGTATGTTAAGATGGTCAGGGCAATTCTGAAGATGGAAGAAGAGATCCAGAGGCAAATCTTATCCATTGGCATCGCTCTAGACAACGAATGCCATGAAAAGCATATGCTTATGAAAGCATTAACCAGCAAACTCGGACCAATCAAAGGAGATGTGAAGCCAGACCCTGTAATGACATCATGGCGTTTTGATGATGAAACAGACATGGTGACGGTTACATACGACAGCGGAGAGCAGGAAGTCTACTGGCTAGAGAACATCATGACAAAGCAGTGACTGGGTATCATGGAAGAATTGCATAACGCCACTTGTGCCAACACAGAAATAGACTCAAAATTGGAGTTAATGAAAGACATGTTCAGGTGGAGGCTTCAGAATCTTCAGGAACAAGAAGCTGATGAAGGTGAATGTGATGACATGGATGAAGATCAAGATGAAGACTCTGAGGAAGAAGATGACACAAGTGATGGATACTATTCAGATAAAGTACCTTCTGAAGAAGGATTTTATTTTTTTTTTCCTCTTTTTTTTCTTCTATGTAATCTTCTTTTTTTAAGATAATTAAATGATATATTTCTATCTTTATTAGCAAAACGCCAAAATAATACTAAAAATGGTTAATCCTAACAAAACGCCAAAAATAACAAAAAATATTTTTCCTGCTTAATATTTTATTTACTCCGTTATTGTATTTTGTCAAGTTGGTCTGCATAAGGCCATTTAAAAACGCTAAACTTAGAAGATGGGACGTCTATAACCTATAAAACTGATAAAATCTTATCAACACAGTAAATACAAAAACAGTAACTGAAAAGACAGTTATTTTATTACTATCATTTATTACAATAAAAAGTCCCGCCTAAACTATGCGCCAAAAAACTCCTACAAGAGAGGGGTCTATACACAATGAAATTAATCACCCAGAAAAAACACAAAAAACGCCGTATCCTCTAGAAACCACTCCCTTTAAAACGCCACAGATGGCAAAGCTTTCACTGAAATGGATCCTTTTTCTGAGGGGGTTAACTCAATAATATTTTGCTGAATGAGATGGACAAATATTCAAGAAAAAGAGACTGATGACAGTGATATGCCATCATGTGAGCTTTGTTCTTGATGATTATAGGTATGGAAGAAAGGGTTCAACACAAGAATAAAATGCTATTTTGGACTCCATTATTACAAATAGCATCAAGCAAGAGTTGATCTTCAATGACATGCCACCAAACAAGAATATCACACCAAAAAATAGGATGCCACTAGGCAGCTTCTTCTGAAAAAGACGGGGTTTATGAAGGAAAGTTGGCATCTAGCTAAATTATTCAAAAAGGTTCAAAACGCTAAAAAACAAATTCAAGAAGGAAGAGGTTGATGACATTGAAGATTGGAAAGAAAAATTAGATTACCATTTCTAATTATTTTTGTTTTCATTTTATATTGTATTGATATCAAGTTATATGTTGTTTGGTTATCTAATTCTCTATAAATAAAATACATTATTATATAAAACACCAAAAACTACAAACACCAAAACGCTAGTAGAATGAAAACTGGGAGAACATCTGCTGGCAAAGCACCTTGTAAAAGGGTATTAAAATGCCAAAAAATTCAATAAACGCCAAAAAGAAAAATTGGACTTATTTTAATCTTATGCAAACATTAATTACTCGTAGTTAATTATTATACAAAACGCCACAAACGCCAAACAAATTAACCAGAAAACGATATAACGCCAAAAAATTATATATGTGACACAAAAACAATTAATTAAACGCCAAAAAGTTTAATAAATACAATTAACCCCCCCCCCCCCCCCCCCAAAAAAAAAAAAAAAAAACTTAGACGCTATAAAATATTATACCGCGTTGTGAAAATAAAAGAAGAATGAAAAGACAAAAAAGCCCCTCCGCCCTTCTTAATGCCACGGGACACGTGTTGGGCCACGATGCGTTCTCACACTTTTGAGCGTTTTCTCCTGATCCCGTTTCTATATATATATATATATTATGGCGTTATATATATAGGATGGTAGTTGGCTACAAAGTCTATTTTTCCTGCAAAGTGTAAAAAGTCATAAAACACCATAATTTCAGCCATAAAACACACTCAAAACTCACAAATAACAAAGTGAAGATTACTAAAACGTCGTATTTGTGGGTTTTGTGTTGTTTTTTGGATGATAAGGCTTTGATTATCGAATGACTAACATTAGTATTTTTTATGTTGATTATCCTGTTGTGTTTTATATTCATAGTTCTACGATGGTGTGTTTGAAGTTTTTATGGAATGTTAGGGTTTATATAGTGTGTTTTAGTTATCTTCACTATGTTATTTGTGTGTTTTGAGTGTGTTTTATGGCTGAAATTGTGGTGTTTTATGACTTTGTACACTTTGTAGGAAAAATGGACTTTGTAGCTGAACCCCACTATATATATATATATATAGTGGAGAGTTCAAATGAGAAGAAATTCTTTGTAAAAAGAAAAAAGAAGAAATTTCAACTAATAGTAATGCTTCATTAGACTTCATTTAATATTTGTACTTAATGTAACTATAAGGGTATATTGGGAAACTTACATCATTAATTTGTAGTTTCATCTTTAATAACTAACTATATTAAATTTGTAATTTATTTTTAAGATATATATTTTTCTCAAAAAATAAAAATAAAAATTCATTTATAGTGTAAAAAATCATAAAACGCACAAATAACCCACAAATAATATAATGAAGATTACTAAAACATCATGTATGTGAGTTTTGTGTTGTGCTTTGGATGATAAGTCTCTGATTATGGAATGACAAATATTATTGTGGTTTATGTTGATTAGCATTTTGTGTTTTATATTCATAGTTCTACGATGGTGTGTTTGAAGTTTTTGTGGACTACTAGGGTTTGAATATGGTGTTTTAGTAATCTTCATTCTATTATTTGTGGGTTTTAGATGTGTTTTATGGCTAAAATTATAGTATTTTATGACTTTTTACACTTTTTAGGAAACTTGGACTTTGTAGAAGAACCCTCCCCTATATATATATAGGGTTAGGTTCATTAGTGAACAACCCCCTTAATTGTGAACACTAGTGAACAAATCCTAACCCTTGATTATCAATACACAAGTGTAAATCAATGGCCAGGATTTGATGATGAAAATATACTAGTTTATTTTACGATTTGATGATGTAAATCAATGGTCAGGATTTGTTCACTCAGTTCACAAATACACTAGTGTTTACTATAGAACCCCACCCTCTGTGTGTGTATAAGGGGATGATCATTTGAGAAGAAAATTTAAATGAGAAAAAAAAAACAAAGGACACAATTGTAAAACATTAAATAGTTTTTCTCTTATCTCGTCATTGATTATTATCTTTGACTAATTAATTAGTCATAAAGACTACCATCTTCCACACTAAAATTTTTTGGCTAAACACATCAAAATTTATCCTACACATCTCATAATTTATTCTACATACCTCGTAATTTATCCTACACTCTAAATTAATTAATTTTTTTAAAATATAAAATATAAGTTATAAATTAGTGTAGTTAGTTATTAGTGAGGAAGACTACAAATTAATAATCTTAGTAAGTTTATCAATATACCCTCACAATAACATTAAATACAAACATTAAATGAAACAAAATGAAACATTATTATTGCATATTTTTTTCTTCTTACAAAGAATTTCTTCTTATTTGAACACTTCATTATATGTATATTACGTACATATATATTACTTATTAACATGGTAGTCCAATGGTGCTCCTTAAGACTCTTACTCAAGACACTTTAAACCCTTAACCTCCCTTTATTGTTTTCTTCATTGTTTGCAACCTAGTCTTTTAAAAAAGTTTACTTGTATCGTTCTCTCTTTAGTACTTTTAGTACCGAAGACACTTTAAACCCTTAACCTCCCTATATTGTTTTCTTCGTCATTCGCAACTTAGTCTTTTAAAAAGTTTACTTATATCGTTTTTTAAAAGGTGTGTATGAAACTCTTTTTGAGTTAGGCCCACCTTTGGGGCATAAAAGTTCGACCCATTAGTTTTAGCCTCACTCTTTCTTACATAACTTAGGTGCTGTTTGTTTTTGCAGACATAAACTGTCTTCAAACTGATTTCATCTGTATAATGTCTGCAACTGAAGATGTGGTCTGAAGCTCTGCAAGCTGAAAATATAAGACTGTTTGTTTTTATAAGTTGATACCATCTGCATAAACCGAATCACGACTGTTTAGATAAAACAACACGAACATAAACAATATCAATACATCATATAACTCATAAACTAATCAATTTATAACCAAATTATTCCAAATAAACTACTTCTGCTTCAATTAACCTCATCTAATCAAATCGAAAACACCTCCTGCTTCAACTCTCTCTTCTCCCTCTGCCTCAACCTTTCACCAACCTCCAACTGCACTGCAAATCGCGCAACACAGCTTCCAAAATCACATCAATCCGCTTCGGAATTATGCCACCTGAAACATAAAATCTATATCGACCGAACCGATTCGTTCCTCAAACTCTTCAATCAAATCGATTAAAACAGGTTCCTGTTTCGTATCAGATTCAACTGTTATAGTACCTGTATGAACAAGTGTTGAAGTAGTGTTAATTTCTCCTCTCTCTCTCTCTCTCTCTCTCTCCTGATTTCTCCTCTCTCTCTTCTGATTTCTCCTCCCTCTCTTCTGATTTCTGTGCTCGGCACTCACCGGAGAAACGAAAGGGGTAAGAATGAGGGTGTGGGGGTGCGGCGGTCGTCGGAGAAGGAGGAAGTGGAGGGGTGTCATTTCCGGGAGGTGTCGTTTCCGGCGATCGTCGGAGAAGGAGGAAGTCGGAGAAGGAGGAAGTCGGAGGGGTGTCGTTTCCGGTCGTCGGAGAAGGAGGAAGTCGGTGGTCTTGTTGGTTGGCAACTGGTCTTCATTGAAGCAGGAGGTGTTGAAGATGTTTGAGGGAGGAGTCAATAGGGTTTTGTGAAGATGTTTTAAGAAAGGGGTTTATAACTTATTTTTTAAGATGAAAAAAGATAAGTTCAGATCTGTTTAAAAAAAAAAACAAACAGTCTTCAATGGTAACGTCTGCGCGCCTGCAGGCATTAGCTCTCTTGAAGATGTTTGAAGAAAAAACAAACACCCCTTAGAGTGATAGTGGTATTTATCTTTTTTTTTCATTTATAATCAATAATATTTACATATTTGTATTACACACACATACATATTTGTATTAACAATACTTATATTGGAATCTCCAGTGGGAAAAAATAAACAAAACTACGTACTTATGTTTTTTTATTAATTAACGAACGAAAGTTATTAAAAAATATCAAATTAATTGATAAAGGTAATATCATTTAAAATAAGGAAAAAAAGAATTATGAAAAACAAAAAGAAAATGACAAAAGGGAATGCAGTTTAAAAAAATAAAAAATAAAGGAAATATGTTAAAAGTAAATATAATAAAAAGTTATTATAATATTAAAATAATAAAATATTAAAAAAAAAACTGTATATTCCTTTAAATTTGAAATTACTATCCTCGTCCTTCAACAACAATAAATATATACACACATATGTATTAAGCACACAAATATATATTGGTTACCGATTTGATTGTCGAAGGATGCTCCCTATGGCTCCTAACCGGAAACACCCTAAATCTCTTCTTTATTGTTTTCTTCCTTGTTTGTGGCAAGTCTATAAAAGTTTTTTTTTTGTATATCATTGATTGCATTAGACCTTGCATGTCAAGGAACCAACATATGACAGCTTGTTTATCGACATATGATGATCCTATAGGGTTGCATATAGATAAACGTTCATCAAGTATGCATCTAAATGCGTTTAAGTGTGTCAACACTCGTCAAAATACTTTTATTATACATTATTTAGATAAATTATTATTACAAATTATTTCTGTTAGGGCATGGATTTTATATTAAGTATCATCTATCCTGAGACTGGGCCTAGATCACGGATCCTCAATGGATAATGCAGGAAGTCTGAGGATCCAGTATCCTTAAGATTGTTTATGTTTCTAACAATTGTTATTTGTGTTTTCAGTTTACGATTGTAGGCACTTGTGGACTGAGTTATTGAGAGAATCTCGGAGGAATATGTTTCTATTTGTGCACGTGCATGAGGCTGGTGACCGTTATGGTAATCGTGGATAGTTTGCTTGAATTTCGGATAGTTAGTTATTAGGATATTTTCTATCTTTTAACGGGGTAGCAAGCTCATTTTTAGATACACAACTGCTCTCATTCGAACTCACGAAAATACGTTGGCGAATACACACATTCACACTAGAATTCATTGTATTGAGCTTGTTATCATCCAAAGTTGTAACTTTTTTTATCAATATAGTTGATAGTGATAGTTTTCACTATCCAAGGTTTTTTATGCCGAAGATCATTCATTGATCAAGGGCTTTTTCCTCGTATAAATCCTTGTGTTCATTGCCATTTTCATTCCATTATTGTTCATACATTTGCTCATTTAACCAAGCATCCAACCTCACAAAAATCAGATTTGGTTACATTATCCTTGTATGATTTTTGACCAAAACAGTTTGGCGCCCACCATGGGGGCAATCGCTGCTTCATCTTTGAAAATTCGGTTCATTTCATTCATTTTTGTTCATTACCTTCAACCACATGGCTTCTCAAGGGAAAAACACTTCAAGCTCCATGTCGGCGATCACCTCATCACAGGGCATTCCACCTTTGCCTCCTGTTTCCTCTGGATCCCAGAAGAATGCTGAGAATGCTGCGAAGAAGACAACCCCCGTTTTCACAAAAACAACTACTGTTGTTTCCTCTACACCTACTAACAGTGATCTTTATTCTTTGATTTTGCAGATGAGAGGTTACATGCAACAGCAGGATGAAACTAAAGGCAGGATCCTTCGTGAGATTGATGAAATCAAGAAGTTGAAGAAGTCAGCGGAGGATCACTCTCCATTGATGCCCAGATCATTGGATTTCACTATTCCACCAACAACCATTCAGCATTCCAAAGGATCAGGTGCCAAGTATCATGGAGGATCATCAAGTATGCAGTATGGATCGTCGGCTATGACACAGGCTCAAGGATCCTACTTCCAGCCTTCAGGATCCCCTTTTCAGCCTCAAGGATCCTCTTTCCAGCATTAAGGATCCTTCTCCAGTTCGGGAGGATACATGGGGACGCTATCAGTTCAAGGATCCTACCCTCAGCATCAAGAATCCTCATCGCAAGTTCAAGGATCCATGGAATATACTCCAAGACCCTCAGCTCCAATGTATCCTGGATCCAACATCTTCCAGGATCAAGGATCCTTAGGGAGTCAACAACCCAGAAGTTCTGAGATTCATGTGGGAGACTTCATTCCCATGCAAACTATTGCTTCATCTGGTCCCACAGTTGCACCAGAATTACCTCAATTTGGATTCACATCTGGAATCCCAACCTCAAACCAATCAGGAGGTAACAATTTCAATACATCTTACAATACTAACTATGGTCTTGTGCAGGAACCAGGGATCAACCAGGCTATGGCTAGGGAGTTGCAAAAACTCAAGGATATGATATCCAGTGTCCCGAGAGTGGTTGAACCCATTCCTGAGATCCCGGATGGGAGTCACAAGGTGTCTCGCTTTGCACCACCCATATGTAATGCAGAGATACCAAAGCGATTTCAAACAACAAATATGAAGCTCTATGTGTAACACCCCAAAATTTATAAGATATTATTTTGGTGCTTAAGAGTTTAATTTAATTAGTTAATTTTAATAACTATGATATAAGTTATAAAGAATGAAACATTTATACTAGAATGACAATAAAAGTATGTACAAGGGCTGAAAGTGTAAATGTTATAATTAAAATAAGGAAAATCAAAACCCAGTGTTTTGGTGTGGGGGTGTGGTCGCGAGAAAGGGCAGGGGCAAAGGAGAAACCCTTCTCCTTGATTCCAACTCAAGAACTCAAGAAATTAAACCTGATTTAGGGCAAAAATCGAATGCATGAGTCAAGATACCCTTTAATCTAAGTGTATTGAACATAAGGTGAGTTCAATTTTATGTTTTGAAGCTTTGGTTAAGTGGGTTTCGATTAATCAGTGAAAGTTGTATGAATCTGAGTTTGTATGTTAATTAATATCATCATGTAGAATGTGATTTGTGTTCGAATTTCTGATTATATTGATGTTTTAGTGAAAACCCACTTGTAGAAGTAATGTTATGAAGATGATGATGTTGCATGTGCTAAATCAAGTATAGTTTTGATATATATGAATTTGGATATGGTGGATTATTGTTAATAACCTTGATTTAGGATGAAAGTTATGTGAGGTTAGTGGAATTTGATGATCTTGATATGAACTAGTAAGGATATGCAAAGAATGCTTGTACAATATGCTTCGTTAGTAGTACGCACACCAAGTGTATGATGAAATGTCTAAATGAAGTTAGGAGGTGAAATTATGTGAAACGGCTTGACGTATATAGTGTCGTTCGTATAGCCTATTGGAATATTACGGATATATATATAAAATGATAAGCCGAAAGCTCATATGATGAATTATTGACTTCTGAAAGTCAACTATACACATAAAAAGCATGATTTGGTTTGTTATCGTAAAGGAGGATTATAGGAAGTTGTATGGTACATGTTACGTTAATATGCGATATTTGTGATTACATGAGTTTGAAAGGATATGAATTAGATTATATGTCATATGTTTGTTAGAAATGACTAATGAAAGTTTAGTGTGAAATATGCGATTTATATGATAGTTAACATGTACAGATGAGTATGCTAATAAGGGCGTGATTTTGATGAAATGGAAGTAAAGGAATCACGTCGAGACGGACTCAAGCACGAGGTGTTAACGGGTCAAGAAGAAGCAAGGAAGCAGATACGAGCATGGACGCATACGGTAAGTGATTTTTGGAATCACTTCTCATGTTATTTAAGTAAAGTTATGTACTAGTATATCAACATGATAATTGAATTCAAGTAAGGTTTTACATATATGGTTGTGTAGAATGATAGTTAGATGTGATAATGTGGTCATAAGATATAAGGAAAGGAAAGCAAGATTTAAGTTTAAAGTGTTTGAATCCTTTAGCGGATTACAATACGTTTACACGTAGAAATGGGTAACGGGTGCATAAACTTCATGATTAAGGTCCGGGTATTAGGGAACATTCATGGTTATGAAGCTAGTACGAAATTTATAGTAATCACACAAGTTTGTGGATTTAAAACATGAACGGGTCGAATAAGTGAAAAGGGTATTTAAAGCCGAGATATTAAGTTAATATTTTCCTTAAACCGGATGTTGGATTTCAAATTCATATGATAGAATGTGAATTTACAAGCATGTAGGAAGAAACGGGAGGTTAAACGGGTAAACGGTTCAAAAGTTATGCGAGTTTTAGTGCGTACGAACGACAAAACAACACAGCAAGAAAACTGATGTTTCTGGAGGCCGTCGCCGACGCCCCCTGGAAACATCAGTTTTGCTAGATGCCTTATTTAACTGTCTACGGGTGTTTTTGGCTACGGGTAAATGCAAGGCCCGTCGCCGACGGCCTCCCCAAGTCTCAAAAGCTAAAATCTTG
The DNA here is from genome assembly GCA_030545235.1 of Helianthus tuberosus. Taxonomy (NCBI): domain Eukaryota; kingdom Viridiplantae; phylum Streptophyta; class Magnoliopsida; order Asterales; family Asteraceae; genus Helianthus; species Helianthus tuberosus. The sequence continues at coordinate 58,959,217 of CM060437.1, read as the reverse complement.
TTATTTAAGTTGATTTATGTATCGTAGGCTTCGGTTTGTTACCCGTGGACTACGGCGGGCTTTCTAAACATGATTTTGATCGATCCTTAGATGTTTATGGGCTATAAATCAAAGTCTAAGTCCCATGTAACTAACGTATGAGTATGTAAGAGGTATGCAGGATTTTGTACGTGTATGTAGATGTGCATTGATGTATATATGGAAGGTATGTATGAGTGTATGCATGCATGTAGAGACGTATGAATGTAGGTACGTATGTAGAAGTGTATTTATGTATATATGAAGATATGTATGATATTATGTATATATGTGAAGGCGTAGGAATGTATGTACGTATACAGATGTGTATTTATGTATGTATGAAGATACGTGTGAGTGTAGGCATGTATGTAGAAACGTACGAATGTAGGTACATATGTAGAAGTGTATTTGAGAATATATGAAGATACGGATGAGTGTATGCATGTATGTAGAGGGGTATGGATGTATGCACGTGTATATGTAAGTATGATTTTGGATACGTTGAGTGTTAATGATATTAATAGTGTGCCTGGAAAACGAAGATTAATGCAGGTACATTATTGAAGGCTCACCAGAGAATTGATATGCGAATGATATGCTTAAAAGTGGAGAGAAAGCTGAATGGAAAGTGTACATGTATGAATCTTGTTTATATGTATAACGTATGCTAATGTTATAAATGTATATGGTGAGTGCAGGTTGTACGAGAGTACGGATGATTATCATAAGGAATAAAGATAGAAGACCGAGTCACAAGGTAGATTGTACGGGAATAATCGATTGTGTACCTTAGCAAACAGGAAGTTTGCCTTTGTTTAGTAAAAGAGTTATTTTTAAAACGGACTTTCAAGTAAGTCAAGACGTTTGTAATAAAAGAAATTTTATGGCACGAATTTCCGCTGCAATTTTTGTCAAATACTAGTTAGGGTCTTACAAGTTGGTATCAGAGCCCTGGTTTGAGAGAATCAAGCACCAGAAGGTAAGTACTTGAACTCAAACCTGTGTGCTCTTGTGATAAGGAGCCCGTACAATCTAAGACTCGATCAAGATCCAAGGGTAGAAGGGAATGTAAGTATGTACTTATGCATGTGAATAAAGAAACTAACGGTTTTGTATGTGCAAGGTAAGCATGGTTGCTTGGAAAGAATGATTTATGGATGCGGTCTAGCACCGGCACCAAGGTATGTAATATGACATATTGACCCAAGTACATATATTTAATATATGTAAGTACATGTGATGGTAAAACCTATCAATGAAAGGAAAAGTTTAAATGAAAAATAATGATAAGAATGGTAATGAAGTTTTGGAAATGTTACACGTGCCGAAACCTAATTCTTCGAACATAAGGTGACAATTACACGAAGACACGAAACTAGTATGTGGATTGTGTACCTGGCCAGTACACAAGAAACATATGACGTTCGTGAGCCCGTGATAATTGGTACAGGTGTGTCCATTAGAATTTGGTAGCAGGTGGGCGTATGGGTGAAATGGGTAGTGAGACTATCAGGAGATTGAGAGTACTACGTAAGAGTGAAAAGTGCGAATGATAAGAATGAAGAATGTTGAATCCGTAAGAAAGTACGGATCAAAAATGTATGAATGCAATGTTTGAATCCGCGAGACGGATTCAAAGAAGGAAAGATGATGAAAAGCGTAAATGCAATCTTTGAATCCGCCAGACGGATTCAAAGAATGAAAGATATGGATGCAATGCTTGAATCCGCGAGACAGATTCAAGGGATGAAAAGCATAAATGCAATGTTTGAATCCGCGAGACGGATTCAAAGAATGAAAGATATGGATGCAATGCTTGAATCCGCAAGACGGATTCAAGGGATGAAAGGCGTAAATGCAATGTTTGAATCCGAGAGGCGGATTCAAAGAATGAAATATGTGAATGCAATGTTTGAATCAACAAGACGGATTCAAAACATAGAAGGTACGAAAGGTATGAATAATGTGTTTGAATCCGCGAAACAGATTTAAGTTATAAAAGACGGAACTAGTCTACATAAGAAGAAGTCAATAACTTGACCACGTATGCGTCAAACAAGTCATATAAGTAAATGTAAAGCAAATGAACAAAAGAATGATAGGAATGAAAATATTCGAATGTGTAAGCAATTACGGACCAGACAAGTAAATATTTCTTAAGTGATATGATTCAAATTATGCTTAAACTTTCATGTATATATATACGAATATATTTATGCAAATGCGTCGCATGCAAGAATGGTCGAAAGGATAAATGGGTCATACGGGTCAGATGGCGATTGCCATTTGAGCTCGTTAGTTAATGTGACAACCCTCAATTTACATGTATTCCGTACAATTAATTAGTGATAATGAAAGTGCTTGATGGTTGTGCTAAATTATTTAACTGCTCTCGGATTACTGTGTTATACTTACATGTGCGTGTTAGCATACTAGTAGTATACAGAAAAATTACTAAATAGTCCGGTATGTTTTCCTATGTGTTAGGAATAAATTTCGTTACAAAAATATATAAGTAAGACGCCTTACGGAACAGTTAAACAATTTAACGGAACAGTATCTGACCGAACAACCGGACATTACCCGGGACACCAAATATTTGTCAAACACATTATTTAATTATTTTGAGCTAGTCATGGTCCCCGTTTGCCATAATACCCACTAAAAACTCTATATCTAACATAAAAATACCAAGTACTTGCATTCTAACTGTTACTTACACTTTAGTTACATTTTTGCAATCATACCCCCCCCCCCCAACCGAATTTTTGGTTCTAGAAGGACCCCCACATCCTCACACCATACCTTGTTGATTTTATTGTAATATTATATTGGATATGTTACTTGTTGAACTAGATAAAATATGTAGGATGATTATAAAGGTATGGAGCTTGAGATTGAACAATCATTTCACCAAGATCACTCCCTCACCTCACCTCACCCTCCCTCTCCTCTCACTTTCGGTTTCCACAAAACCGCCACCATCTCTCTTACTTTCACACCTTCTCTTTCATTTTACAAGTTCCATTAAGTTTAGAAGGCGATTCAAGAAGGTTACTACTTGTGGAGCTTCAAGAAGGGCCTTGTTCCAGCTTTTTCATCACATTTTCTCATCATTTTCACACTAGATTTCATCCCTAGCTAGAGGCTAGTAGTAAATCTCATTTTTGCCTTGGTTCATCTTGTTCAAATTTATGATTTGTAGTATGATGTGTTGTTGTTTAAATCACTAAAGATCAAAAAGATTAGAAGATGTTAAACAATAGTAAAGAATATAAAAGTTACATAAAAGTTTACTTGTGTCTGAATTATGAAGCGGAATCTTGTTGGTTTGAAGGTTGGTTAAATCATACTTGATGTTTGATTGTTGGTTTCTTGTTAAATCCATTGTCGGACACTCGTTGATGCAATTTAGCAACATTTAAACCACGAAATAACATTCTGATGTACTTTTTCAGCCGCCTTCAACGGGCTGTAAACAGACCTTAACAAATCGAAAAACGGAATTTCTGAAGCCTAAATCGTGTCTTTTCGAAAAACGAAGAAAATGGCGCTAGAATCGTATTTTTTTGAGGTCGTTTACTAATTTAAAAGTCTGTTTTCGTGACAGCAGCTAAGGCTGATTTTTACTGCAGTAAAATGGGCTGTACGTTTTCGGTCGTAACATGAAACCTGGATTGAACCAGCCCCTAAAATTCATACCATAGCTGGTCACTGATGTATTTGTGACCCTCGAACTGGAATTTTGACAAACGGACTTACAAGGAATTTTAGACGAATTATTCCGTAAACTGTGATCAGAATGTGACAAATCTGATCACAGTTCGGTAAACGATTTTCTATAAATTATTGATAATGAACTAGAACCCGATATTTTTACACAATAAAAAATGCAACGTTTAAGACATTCTGTTAAAATTTGGGAATTTTTGGAATAATTTAACTATTTTATTAAAATGTCCGAAAACAGCCAGTTTTGAATATAAATGCTGAAAAGACATAAGTTGTGACTCGCGTGTCTAAATGTCGAGTATGCTATATGTGAATGATCTAACATGTTATATATGTTATGTGCATTATCGTATGTTTGATTTTGAGTGGGGAATGGATGGGAAGTATATATGGGCATAAACCGTTAAAGTGATGCATGTTATGTGATAGATACGTGTAGGAACTTTGTGTTCTATTTGAAGTCACTAATAAACTAAGTGGTAATCGTACTAGGACGTGATTGACCGAGCTTGACTGTTAGCTACTTTTGAGAGTCAAACCGAGCAACCGAGGTGAGTTCACACTCTTAAGGCATGGGATTCCCGGTAGGTTGGGAATGGGATTGAATAACTACTCGTACTATCATTACTATTAAACTACTTTTCACCGTCCTCGGATTGAAGGGCACGTACGTAAAACCTACGTACACTCACACTCGCTACGGTCCTTGGATCAAGAAGGGCACGTACAAACACGACTAGTCGACACATGGGAAGCCCCCACTAATCTTCGCACACATGTTTGGGAAACCGCGATACGGCCACTAATCATCGCACACATGTTTTAGAAACCGCGATCCGGCCACTAATCATCGCAAACATGTTTGGGAAACCGCGATACAGATAACTAAGATACTTGGTTTACGAAATGAACAAATGATTCACAAACACTATAACTAAACAACCAACTGTGAATTCACTCAACTTTGTTGTTAACTCGTTGTTACATGCCTTGCAGGTCGTTAGGTATCTATGGAGCTTGCATCAGAGTAGGAAGAGTCGTTGTGGGACATGGACAACTGTGTACCATGCTAAACATTTGAAAAGTTTAAACTTATGATTTGGTTTCAAACTTTATGCTTCCGCTTGTAACTTAAACTATGTTTTGTTTAGACACCAATTGTATTGTGTTGGATTTTACAAACTACTTACATGCTTGTTCAATATGATTGGTGGCTTGATCCTGGTCACGTCACGCCTCCAAGCGGTGGTACTCCGCATGGTGGATTTTGGGGGTGTGACAGTTAATGTTTTGATATGTTAAGTTTTGTACTCATAGGTGAGCTTGATGATTGGACACGCAATGTCACCAATCGGAAAGGAATGATCACAGTAAGATAAGGATGATGAATCAATGGAATTTACTTCCATCAGGTATGTATAAAAAGGGGTGTAACTTTAATAGGAGGTTATGACTCGACTAGAGATGGATGTGTTAGAATAGAATGTATATATACAAACCGTAATGCAAATTGTGGAGTGAATTTCAAAATGTTCGTAATGATCGTCGGGTGGTATTGAACTTAAATGCTTGTAACTATGGAAATTCTGATAGAATATAAAAAAAAAAACCGGCAAGTGTCACTAAGAAATGCTAACTTTGATGCTCGGCTTGTTGGCCATGTTCATTTGAACAAGACATTGTAGAAAAGATGCGCATGGCATAACTAACAATAGTAACCATGGAAATAATGCTTAGTCTTCGTGATTTAAGTATGGATAATTAAGTTAAGAAAGGTGAATTTAGTTGTAATAATAAGCCTTTGAATGATTATAGTATGCGTATGGTAATATATCGACCCCTCCTATGAGCTTAAGGTAATTGGAAGTAATGATAGTAATGGAATGTTTAGGATGGCTCATAGTGAACAAAATGAAAGATAGCATATGATGTATGAGTAGTATGAAATAAATCGATTTATTTCGATTAGTAAATATATGAATGTAATATGCTTAAATAGGAAGTTAGAAACAAACCGCAGACTTAGGTTTGTATGATTAATAATTATATACAATCGGAATAAATTCGATGAATGAACCGTTAGTAATGCCATATGCTAGGAACTAGCACTATGAAGTGTAGTGACACTAATAAAGGGCTCTGGATAAATTTCTGACCTATTATGTGTCTGTGAAAGTAGATTACTTAATTCAAGAAGGTAGGATAAATGTGTACAAATATGTTTGTTTATGAACCAAATCTTTAGCCAAGATTTCGAATGTATTAGAAATGTATTATGCACCTTGAATGAGTATAATGAAAAGATAAGAATAGGTATGAGAAAGGTTTCGGGGACGAAACCTCCTTTAAGGGGGGTAGACTTGTAACACCCCAAAATTTATAAGAGATTATTTTGGTGCTTAAGAGTTTAATTTAATTAGTTAATTTTAATAACTATGATATAAGTTATAAAGAATGAAACATTTATACTAGAATGACAATAAAAGTATGTACAAGGACTGAAAGTGTAAATGTTATAATTAAAATAAGGAAAATCAAAACCCAGTGTTTTGGTGTGGGGGTGTGGTCACGAGAAAGGGCAGGGGCAAAGGAGAAACCCTTCTCCTTCATTCCAACTCAAGAACTCAAGAAATTAAACCTGATTTAGGGCAAAAAATCGAATGCATGAGTCAAGATACCCTTTAATCTAATTGTATTGAACATAAGGTGAGTTCAATTTTATGTTTTGAAGCTTTGGTTAAGTGGGTTTCGATTAATCAGTGAAAGTTGTATGAATCTGAGTTTGTATGTGAATTAATATCATCATGTAGAATGTGATTTGTGTTCGAATTTCTGATTATGTCCCACTTGTAGAAGTAATGTTATGAAGATGATGATGTTGCATGTGCTAAATCAAGTATAGTTTTGATATATATGAAGTTGGATATGGTGGATTATTGTTAATAACCTTGATTTAGGATGAAAGTTATGTGAGGTTAGTGGAATTTGATGATCTTGATATGAACTAGTAAGGATATGCAAAGAATGCTTGTACAATATGCTTCGTTAGTAGTACGCACACCAAGTGTATGATGAAATGTCTAAATGAAGTTAGGAGGTGAAATTATGTGAAACGGCTTGACGTATATAGTGTCGTTCGTATAGCCTATTGGAATATTACGGATATATATATAAAATGATAAGCCGAAAGCTCATATGATGAATTATTGACTTCTGAAAGTCAACTATACACATAAAAAGCATGATTTGGTTTGTTGTCGTAAAGGAGGATTATAGGAAGTTGTATGGTACATGTTACGTTAATATGCGATATTTGTGATTACATGATGAATTTCATGAGTTTGAAAGGATATGAATTAGATTATATGTCATATGTTTGTTAGAAATGACTAATGAAAGTTTAGTGTGAAATATGCGATTTATATGATAGTTAACATGTACAAATGAGTATGCTAATAAGGGCGTGATTTTGATGAAATGGAAGTAAAGGAATCACATCGAGACGGACTCAAGCACGAGGTGTTAACGGGTCAAGAAGAAGCAAGGAAGCAGATACGAGCATGGACGCATAAGGTAAGTGATTTTTGGAATCACTTCTCATGTTATTTAAGTAAAGTTATGTACTAGTATATCAACATGATAATTGAATTCAAGTAAGGTTTTACATATATGGTTGTGTATAATGATAGTTAGATGTGATAATGTGGTCATAAGATATAAGGAAAGGAAAGCAAGATTTAAGTTTAAAGTGTTTGAATCCTTTAGCGGATTACAATACGTTTACACGTAGAAATGGGTAACGGGCGCATAAACTTCATGATTAAGGTCCGGGTATTAGGGAACATTCATGGTTATGAAGCTAGTACAAAATTTATAGTAATCACACAAGTTTGTGGATTTAAAACATGAACGGGTCGAATAAGTGAAAAAGGGTATTTAAAGCCGAGATATTAAGTTAATATTTTCCTTAAACCGGATGTTGGATTTCAAGTTCATATGATAGAATGTGAATTTACAAGCATGTAGGAAGAAACGGGAGGTTAAACGGGTAAACGGTTCAAAAGTTATGCGAGTTTTAGTGCGTACGAACGACAAAACAACACAGCAAGAAAACTGATGTTTCTGGAGGCCGTCGCCGATGCCCTAGGGGCCTTCGCCGATGCCCCCTGGAAACATCAGTTTTGCCAGAAGCCTTATTTAACTGTCTACGGGTGTTTTTGGCTACGGGTAAATTCTAGGCCCGTCGCCGACACCTCTAGGGCCGTCGCCGACGGCCTCCCCAAGTCTCAAAAGCTGAAATCTTGTTATTTAAGTTGATTTATGTATCGTAGGCTTCGGTTTGTTACCCGTGGACTACGACGGGCTTTCTAAACATGATTTTGATCGATCCTTAGATGTTTATGGGCTATAAATCAAAGTCTAAGTTCCATGTAACTAACGTATGAGTATGTAAGAGGTATGCAAGATTTTGTACGTGTATGTAGATGTGCATTGATGTATATATGGAAGGTATGTATTAGTGTATGCATGCATGTAGAGACGTATGAATGTAGGTACGTATGTAGAAGTGTATTTATGTATATATGAAGATATGTATGATAATATGTATATATGTGAAGGCGTAGGAATGTATGTACGTATGCAGATGTGTATTTATGTTTGTATAAAGATACGTGTGAGTGTAGGCATGTATGTAGAAACGTACGAATGTAGGTACATATGTAGAAGTGTATTTGAGAATATATGAAGATACGGATGAGTGTATGCATGTATGTAGAGGGGTATGGATGTATGCACGTGTATATGTAAGTATGATTTTGGATACGTTGAGTGTTAATGATATTAATAGTGTGCCTGGAAAACGAAGATTAATGCTGGTACATTATTGAAGGCTCACCAGAGAATTGATATGCGAATGATATGCTTAAAAGTGGAGAGAAAGCTGAATGGAAAGTGTACATGTATGAATCTTGTTTATATGTATAACGTATGCTAATGTTATAAATGTATATGGTGAGTGCAGGTTGTACGAGAGTACGGATGATTATCACAAGGAATAAAGATAGAAGACCGAGTCACAAGGTAGATTGTACGGGAATAATCGATTGTGTACCTTAGCAAACAGGAAGTTTGCCTTTGTTTAGTAAAAGAGTTATTTTTAAAACGGACTTTCAAGTAAGTCAAGACGTTTGTAATAAAAGAAATTTTATGGCACGAATTTCCGCTGCAATTTTTGTCAAATACTAGTTAGGGTCTTACACTATGATGGTACAACCGATCCAGAAGAGCATGTAGCACAATACAGGGAGAGAATGGAGATCAACCCCATTCCAGAAAGGTTAAAAGAAGCCTGCCTTTGCAAGGGTTTCGGATCCATATTGACTGGATCAGCTCTGAAATGGCTGCTAAGTCTTCCTCCTTATTCAATTACTTCATTTTCTAATTTGGTTAACTTGTTCAATAGTCAGTTTTCATGTAGTAGGATGTTTGAACGGTTGACTAGTGATTTATGTAGGGTCACCCAAGGTCATAATGAATCATTAAGGGATTACATAACTAAATTCAGTAGAGAATCCTTAGAAATCCCTAACTTAGATATTGCTACAGCTGTTGAAGCTGTTAAAATGGGTTTACTTAAAGATTCTCAATTCTATGATGATCTTGTTATGACACCTTGCAGGAACCTAGATGAGGTAAGGAACAGTGCCCTTAGGTTCATCCGTTTAGAGGATGACAAAAGGATCCAGGAGAGATTGTCAGGATCCTCAAAGCAAGACAAACAAGGATCCTATTTCAGGAATAACAAGTCCAAGTAATACACTAAGTCTGACAACCAGAATATTCATGTTGTGGAACAAGATGAAGATGATGAGGATTATCCTCCTATCTCTGAATATTGTTTTGCTACTGATAATAGTGAACTAATCCTTGCTATGCATAACTTAGGTGATAAAGCTAGATGGCCGAGGAAAAGTGACAAGCCGGCTGCTACCAAAGACAAATCGAAGTGGTGTGCTTATCATGAAGACTTTGGTCATCTCACAGACGAATGCATAGTATTAAGGAAGGAGATCAGTTATCTCTTGAGTAAAGGATACTTGAAGGAGCAGTTCGGAAGGAAAAATCAAGGATCCAGGTTTCTGAGAAAGTTCCTGAAAAGGCTCCTCCTCCACCAGCCGATGCTCAAATTATCCATTTCATCTCCGGTGGCTCGGATATCTGTGGCACTTCATTCTCGGCAGCTAAGAGGCATGTAAAACTGACAAAGATGGAGAATAGGGACAGACCTGTTCGAACTTCCATCCTTACCCAGGAAAAAGTCATATCCTTTGATGAGGATGACCGTGTGGATATACAGGATCCTCCTCACGATGGTCTAGTTATTACATTATTTATCTCTAACCATTTCGTTCGCATGATTCTCATTGATGGGGGAAGCTCAGTGAACATCATCCACTTAGATATCCTCAAAAGAATGAACATTCCTGAATCCGATATTGTCCCAAGATCATCTGTCCTTGTGGGATTCAGTGGAGAGACAAAGAATACATTGGGGGACATCAAATTTCCTATTTATATAGAGGGAGTAAATTCTGTTAAAAAAATTTGTGTCATCGATTGCTTATCTTGCTGTAATGTTATCCTTGGCAGGCCATGGATACACGATATGAAGACGGTCCCCTCAACATATCATCAGTGTGTGAAGCTCCCTACTCCATGGGGTGTGGTGAAGATTGAAAGTGATCAGCAAGAGGCCAAGAATTGTTACACTTCTTCGATGAAGCCAGCCTCAATACCTAGGGAAGCATAGTAATTAAAGTATCCTCCAAGGGACGTCCTGGAGGCAAGAGAGCAAGACATCAAGGATATTTTGCTGAACTCGGAGGATCCTGAATCCAATATTTTTATAGGATCCAGGATCCTTGACAGTATTAAGCAGGATTTAATATCCTTCTTAAAAAGAAGAAAAACTACATTCTCTTGGAAACATGAGGACATGACAGGTATTTCTAAGGATGTTATTACTCACAAACTTGGTATTGACAGGTCCTTCAAGCCAATACATCAGAAAAATAGGAAATTTGCACCTGAAAGAAATGTCGTTATCCAAGAAGAGGTAGACAAACTACTCAAGGCAGGTATGATCAGAGAGGTGAAGTATCCAAAATGGTTAGCCAATGTGGTTGTTGTTCAGAAAAAGAATGGAAGGTGGAGGGGTATGCGTTGATTTTACTGATTTGAACAAAGCATGTCCCAAGGATCCTTTCCCATTACCCCACATTGACTCCATGGTGGATGCTACGGCGGGTCATGAGTTGTTAACTTTTATGGATGCTTCATCTGGATTTCAACAAATTTAGATGGAACCATCTGACCAAGAGAATACAACTTTTATGACTCCCACTGGTATCTATTGCTATATTGCTATGCCCTTTGGACTAAGAAATGCAGGTGCTATATACCAAAGGCTAGTGAATATGATGTTTAAAGAACAAATTGGACACACAATGGAAGTCTACATAGATGACATGGTGGTTAAGTCCAGAAGAGCTGAGGATCACCTTAAGGATTTGGAAGAAGCATTTGATATCCTTGATAGATACAACATGAAACTGAATCCTTCCAAATGCCACTTTGGAGTTAAAGCTGGTAAATTCTTAGGTTACATGGTGACAAAGAAGGGAATAGAGGCAAGTCTAGAACAAATCAAGGCCATTGTGAACATCAAGTCTCTTGCCAATGCTAAGGATGTGCAAAGGTTGACAGGAAGAATCGCAGCCTTGAACAGATTCATTTCAAAGTCGTCAGAGAAATGCAAAGAGTTCTATGACATCCTGAGAAAGAATTAGAAGTTTGAATGGACTGAAAAGCATGAGAATGCCCTCAAGGCCCTTAAGGATTACTTATCCTCAGCTACAGCTCCAATGAAACCAGAAAATGGGGAAACATTATCCTTATATCTGGCTGTTTCCACTAAGGCTGTAAGTGCGGTCCTAGTTAAGGATCATGAAGGTTCTTAACATCCGGTATACTATGTAAGTAAAAGTCTACTTGATGCTGAGTCCAGGTATTCTCATTTAGAGAAACTTATTCTTGCTTTAATCATGGCATGTACTAAACTACGTCATTATTTTGAAACTCATCCTATTATTGTTAAAACTAACTTTCCTATCAAGAATGTTCTCAGGAAACCTGAAATGTCAGAGAGGATGGAAAAATGGGCAGTCAAGCTTAGTGCATATGACATTAAGTATGAACCTAGGACTGCCATCAAATCCCAAGCCTTAGCTGACTTTGTGGCTGATTTCAGTAGTGATCTACAAAGGGAAGCTGAATTGGAAGTTCAACAACTTGAAGAGACCAAAGATCCTTGGATACTCTTCACAGATGGGGCTTCAAATGTCAAGGGAACTGGACTAGGCATACTACTAAAATCTCCACAGGGGGATATTATAGCCCAATCAATTGCTTGTGAGTTTCAAACCACTAATAATGAGGCTGAGTATGAGGCCTTGATAGCAGGTTTGCAATTAGCTAAGCATATGAGGATCAGGTATCTTGAGGTACATGTTGATTCTTTATTAATTATTAACCACTATAACAGTTCTTATGCTGCCAAAGGTGAAAGGCTAATCAAGTATCTAGAGATAGTCAAAAAAATTGGTGGATTCTTTTGCTTCTTTTAGTTTAACACAGGTACCCAGGGAAGAAAATGCAGAAGCGGATGCCCTAGCTAACCTTGGATCATCATTGAAGATTCTAGAGGATGTTAAGATACCCATCATCCACATCTTAACCCCTATTATTGAGGATAACATAGCCATGGAGATAGTGGAGGATTCTTGTAACATTCCCATTTTTATCATATAAATTATAGGTTGTTTAAATTTATTAACCACTAGTAACTAAATTATAGGATAGTGGAGGATTCTTGTAACATTCCCATTTTTATCTGTCGACTCAGCTAGGCTACCAAGACACGTGGCTACCCTATACTAAAACCGAACCCGTCGCGCCACGCGACAGCCCCTCGCGCCACGCGAGGGAGCTGTTTTTCAGATATAAATAGAAGGGTGTGGGACTTGACATTCTGCGTTGGTTCGACGTAACAATTCAATTCAGGCACTAAGATATAGTTCGTTTACTACCAAACACATACTAGCTCGAATTTTGCTACGATACCGAGTATTAACTTGATCGCTGCTACGATTCAATGTCCGATCGATTGAAACTATCCAATGAATGTTTAAGCGCTATCCTTTGTCATTAGTCGTGATTCCGACAGGATGTTTGAGTGCCACCTGAACTCGGGGAGTACTCTGTCATTTGTTGTGAGTCCGATGGATGTTTAAGTGATTGCACTTTGTCATTTGTCGTGAGGGTATTAATCTCGTGAGTTATCATAAATGTTGTATTAGTTACTTACCGAATTCGTGTGCACTAGGTTACAAGACTAATCTATAGGCTAAGCTCTGCCTGTATAAATCTGCATGTTTATAATGTGAGTCATTCTCTTTTTTATCAAATTTGTTTACAAAAGCATGTTTATTTTCAAAGTTATAATTACAGGGATTAAGTCTCTGTAATCACCAAATTACAGCCAGTATGTGGGGTTTTGTATACATTACTTGATAATCTTTGTCATTGGACAAACGGGTGGCCAATGGTGATATGACCATAGTCACAGATCCGGTCGAATGACAAATACTGTGGGTAGTTGGTTGATATATGGAAACAATGTCATCACCCTTAATACTGTAAATTATAACAAACGTGTCATTTTAGTAAATAGAATGATTCACCAGTATTTCCTGCTGACAAAACCTTTTTAAAACGCGTTTCAGATAATTACAGTAGATTGGAGTAAGAGATGGATACGGCACTGAAAGGCTCAAAGAAGTGGCTTATTTTATTAATTAAATCAAATTAAGAAATATTGTTTTATGTAATTGGGTTTATCCCTTATTAAAGCTACCTTTGTAAAACATGGGTTTATCCCATCTATTTAATAAATAAAATCCGGTGTTTTCTAAACTCTGATATTTTTCCTAACTCACGGTCCTGATGAAATTTCCGCTGCAATATTTTTCAAAATAATCACCGGTACCACTTGGCTGTTCGCGGCTCCCGATTCCATTCAGGATGGGTCGGGGGTCGTGACAGAAGGTGGTATCAGAGCCACTGATTTAAGCCAATAGGTTTTGTAATAAAATACTTAAATTTAAACAAAGAGTTAGGAACTTGATATTTTATGGTAGCACTCAGGATAGTATTTAGACTTGAACTTAAGAAAAGATGCCTTAGTATAAGCTTTGAGATAAGCTAAAATACTTGTGTAAATAAAGTATGATGGATTTCGATATGCCGTAAAAATGACGATTAGAACATTGCAGGCAATAACACTTAATTGCTATTAATTCTTGCTTAGTGATATTACTTGGTCTAGAATAAGATATGTTACGGGAATACAAATTTCCCTAATTCTGGATAAAAGCCTAATAAAAGAGGCATTTTTAAAATCTTGAAAAGATACTATTTATGGGAAATAGAAAATTTTCTCCGGCAAGACTGGGTATGGTGTAGCAGACTCTCCAGCTTGTCCGGATATACTGAGGTTACCACTCCGGTGCGAACCGGATAAGACGGGGTATATAATATGTCAAACAAGTGACAAGATTTCCCTAAATAGTATCATGACCTGATATCTGACTTGTTTTTGGAAATATGAATCTGTTAAACACATTGACCTTATAAAGGATATGCATATTATATGAAATATGTGATTATATAGATATGTATATCTATAAGAAATTCCAAAAGTCAATTTGGAATAAAACACAAGCATATGTGTCTAGATTTCCTTATCAGGAATCTCTTTTCCGATATCAAACATTATTTCGTTTGATCATCTACCTCGTAACTCGAGCGACCATAATAACAATGGAAACCCATTAAGTTGGGACACCATTAAAAGTATAAGAATTTCCAATGCGTTACCATAAACTATTAACGCAAGTAAGAAACATGTAAAGTTGTGCTAGAGCACAAGAAAAACATAAAACTTAAATTATACTTCCACAGACGTCGAAGTATATCACACACGACTTCCAAGGCAAGACCTTTAGAAAATATAAATTGGGCACGATGACACCAATACTAATTCCGTCAGTAGAAGAACTACTAATAAAAAAGAAGCACTTTGCCACGCGATCCTACAAACAACATGAATCTCGCTAAGGTACGCTAGAACAGGATTTCACAACCATCAGTACACAGTTTAATCAGAGTCATAATTATTGGCGCTGAAAAAGGAGTCACATACCTTTGCAAATCCCCTATTTCATTTTATTCGACATTTCCTGGTAATGTCACTTAACAACGGTTATCACACGAAATTCCAGATAAAGTTCTTATATTTCTTTTTCTGACTTCTGCATATAATGAGTTGATTTCCGTGTTTCTACTTCCTCTAATGGTCATCATATTATGAGGATTTCTTTCATAGTAGTGAATATTGATCTATTTCATTTCTTGGTAAATCCACACGTTACACATGCACTGTTTGTTGCGCATGTGATTAGTTTGAATTATGAAGACCACTGGAGGGCTTCATTCTAATTTGACATTTTATCCAAACTCAAATATCATTTCGCTATACTTGATTTTTGGCACTGTAAACCGCATTATTACAAAACGATAACTCTTTGATATCGAGTCAATGAATTTCTTGAAAAAAAACTCAATTTTCTTTGGTATACATGATTTTTGTTGTGACCATGTTCGGACTTTCTTATTAAAACTCGTTTTGTTTAAACCAAATTCAATTGCTTTGAACCATAACAAGCTGGTTTGATTTTCGATTTCATCGTTTCTTTGATCACGATCACCTTGTGGTGACGTTTTCACAAAATTTGAAGCTTTCGCTAATCTCAGATTTAATTATTTGTTCATTTATATTGAATTCGCTTTGTTGATTTATTCTATACAAGCAATCTTAACACAATCATGTGCTAAGATAATGATACGCAAATTCATTTCATATTTCAGTGTATCTCTTAATAATTCTTACAGCATCAATCAAGCCTTTCGTGATAATTATTGTTTTATCATCTTCAATCGAAAAACATTATATAAATTCAATTGATTATATATGGAAACTTACATAAGTAATTACCTGATTTACAATATAGTATTACTATATTTAACAAAATTCTTGTTAAACCATTGAGGTGAAGAATTTATATTTTTATATACTAGGTTAGTTACCCGTGTAATACACGAGCTGGACTAATTAATATCTTTGTAAATATAGATTTTAAATGAAACTGCATAGAATACTCTAATAAAAAAAATACAATTGTGATTAGAAATAATACTTATATAAATCTAAATATGTAAAGTTAATTCACAAATCTTTAAATATTTCTTTGTATACAACATTTGATCTTTTATTTGTAGCTTTAAAAAATGAATTTATAAATCAATCAAACAGATAGATCAACATTTTTGTGACAAATTATAATCATCATGTTTTAATACCAGTGACCAATGGATTGGTCTTAACTTGGTCAAAATTGCAATCTTTAAAAACACTAATAGCTTTGCTGCACATATGATTTACACCATCACGTTTCTTTGAAACCAACATTTTAAGAAGTTTGTCACAAGAAGAGTAATATTAATCCCATATCCTTTCTCTATCTTTCAATTCTTAGCAGAAGGACACTTAACTATGCAACAATACAGTTTGGTTTATACACTCCTTCCTTCTAACCTTGTAGACGTATATTTTTAAACCTAAGAAAATTCATTCTTTGTAAACATATCTGGTAATATAATCATACTTTTTTCTTCACAATTTGAACACCAAGTATGTTACTTGATACATTTGTATGCACATTATATCATACATGAAACAATAGCACTAAAGAAAATGAAACCAACCCGACCCTGAAACCAACCCGACCCGGCGCATGTTATGGATGGCGTAACTAAGTTGCACGCACAGAAAAATGTAGAGTATAGAAAGCCATTGTAGAGCATAGAAAGCCACGTTCAAGTGTTGTACTCACTTTTGACCGGTTTACATGTTATACCACCTTTTCACCTGTTGATCTGTATCAAAATTATACAACATTATGTGGCGGAGACAAACCTGAGAAATTTGAATTGTTCATTTCAACTGCATTTATAAATGCTAATATTGTTGGATGATTAGCGGGTGATTCTGTAGTTCTGTTTGCTAATTTTACTACTGAACAATTGAAAACGACTTCTAAAGTTTTACCATCTAGATTTTGATGAAGCCATTTACTACATTTAAAATTTATCATTCTAAAGTAATATAACCTACACATCCACTTGTTCAATGCATTGGCCAGAGTTGTTGCAAATAATATACCAATCATGAAGTTAAATAGGTAGTAAGCAAAAAGGAACTGATATAAATTGTACTGCTATAACTACAAAGAACAACTATATGAAGATATACAACCATCAGAATTTAGTAGCCATATATGCTTAGAAAGAGCATTATTCATTTAAAAAATGTGAAATGTATCCACACCAAATAGTTATCATACGATTACTGTAATGTTGCAGATTGAGATAGAAATTCACAAAGAAATTAACATAAGGTTCATTACAGCAACAAAACATACCCATCTACTTTCATAGTTTCCTCTTAGAAAAGTAATTCTTTGTGGAACCTACAATGTTGAAGGACTTGAAGCTGGATACTAAGTGTAAGCGTTCAATATAAACTTAAACCTTAAAATCTCATGTTCTGTTCATAAAAGTGCAAGTGAGTTACATTAATTAGTATTGAGGGGTATTCGTCATCATCAATCCATGAGAAGTTATTAAGTAAACATGAGTACTATTGTCTTACTAAAGACTATGCATACACGAACATAATACATAATTGACATGAACTGGACATACACTTGGATAGAAAAGTTCAGGTTAATCAGAAAACATAGAAAACCAGTCTCCTACCATACTCATAAAGGCGAATTCCCGAATCAAAACAAATTAGCAACTAAATAGATAAGTCATAAGATGATACGAACCGAAGCAAAACTTTGAAGATGTAGTCCGGTAGGTAGTTGACAATATGATTCGGTTAGAAAGTAAAGTGAACACGAGTGTAAGAATTGATTTAAAATAAACTTTGCAAGTATACATTATTCACATGAATACCTATAAGTTTTCCACAAAAATATCATGTTATACTTCTGGTTTATTCATTCGGGTTGTATGAGATGGTTTTTCAATATGTTTTTGCTATTGTGTCTATGTGGAAAACTTATAGGTGTTCAAATGAATAAATAAGATGCGAATCTTCAAATAAGGGTTTAATCAGAATCTTCAATTCACAATCATCATCATGAAAGTTGCTGATAATATGAAGCTCACATAATCACTTTTATAAAAAAAAAACCCTGTATCTCGGCATAGGCATCAGAACAGAAATCAAATCAACAAATTACCTCACCGTAATCACGAACAAATACGACACGAATCACAATCATCATCATGAAAGTTGTTGGTAATACGAATCTCACATAATCACCTTTATAAAATTAAAAAAAAAACCCTGTACCTTAGCATAGGCATCAGAATATAAATCGAATCAGCAAATTACCTCATCATCATCACGAACAAATACGACGCGAATCTTCAAGTTAGCGTTTAATCTGAATCTGCAAATCATAATCATCTTCATGGGTGGCAAAGTTTAGGAGAAGGGTGGGGAGGGATTTGTAATGTCGTAAATGAATTAGAGCCCTAATTAGAATTAGAACGAGATTTTGAGCGGGGAATAACAAAGAGGAAAAGATGCCACGTGTAAAAAATGCCAGGTGGCAGCAAGAGAGGATAAAAAAATTAGCCTAAAATAAAAGGTGTGGGCTCAAATCAAGCCAAGTGTACTCACATTTTCATTTATAATTATAAAGATGTATAAAAATTTTTATGTTTGAAGTATACTCTCATTTAAGTTTATGTTTAGTTATTTATTATTGGTATTTAATATTAGTTTTATTATTAGTAATAATATATTAATAGTAATAGTGTTAGTATTATTTTTAAGTACTAGGGTTATTGTCAAGGGCATGTATTGAGTAGCCTAGCCTTAGTTAGGCATGGACTGATCACCTATGCTTAAACAAGGCAGCACTAACCAATATCCAACCATGATAATGACTAGTTAATCTATATAAATTAAGTCATCATACTTATTTAGTAAATTTTAATTATATGTAAAAATATTTTTTTATATATATAAAAATATATATATCTAATTTGTACTGTAAGGAGTAGACATATTTTCATAAAACAATACAAGAATTAGAGGGACGAATAAAATTATCTAAATAACTGTCTAAGTATTTATGGACAAGACATTTTATACTTATAAGTAATTGTTTATCTTATATTTCACAACTATTAAATACTTATAGAAATATTATTTTATAATATATGTATTTTAATATATAAAATATCAAATGTTATTTACTCAAGCCAATATTTAAGTATGTTTGATATTAAAAATAAACATTTATTTTTATGATTTAAAATATCTTCTATTTAAACATACTTGATTAAAAAAAAAATGATAATCGTGAGTTCTAGGATATTTGGATAAACATATTAATAAAACATATATCATTATTTTGTCGAAATTACCACGGGTTTTGATATTTTAAAACTATCTTTATTAATTTATTATTTTACTTTATGATAACATAAAAGGAAAAGGTATTTAATAAATTAAAATATCACCTATCTTTGATCGAACATTTTGATTAAAACCGTCTTAATGCAATTATGTATTAAGACAATAATACACTAACTCTATTGTTCTTTCGTGTATCCTTGCAATTTACTCATCTCAGCACATTGATTTTCTCATATTATAATTTAATATTTGACAAATCATTTTCATGCTTTTATTTCATTTTGAACCTGTCGATTCTAAGTCTTCCTCATTTTGACAAAGAATTTCATTAATTCTAAAAATCCTTCACATTTATTTTAAATATCTATTGATCATATATCTTTTTGACTTGAACCTAGTCACCTTGGAAATTATATCATTTCATCTCATTCGTTTGTCATCGATTTCTTGAACTAATTCAGTTGAACCATTGAATCCTACTTAATGTACAACTCGTATTCACAAAATTTGATATTTTAATTCTGTGTCATCTACCTTAATATTGTTTTTATTGACTAAAATATGACATTAGTCTAAAAGAAATATCATAGCCCAAATCTCGAGGACGAGATTTAAAAAAGGTGAGGAGGATGTAACATTCCCATTTTTATCCTATAAAATATAGGTTGTTTAAATTTATTAACCACTAGTAACTAGTTTTATTTTGATATAATTATTCGACCCAAATAGTTTAAAAAACTATTATATATATATATAGTTGGTTGAAATATTATACTAATTAAATTGGCCTGTATATGGGTGACATTTCTAAATAAAATAAAAGTATATGAAAAACTTATATTATTAGACAGGTAGATTACGGGTAAGTTAACTATTAGAAATATAAAGTACCTAGATGAGCCTAGTGACCGTCTAAATATTAAATTATAAAAATACATTGAATTTTGAACCTACTCCGTTTTTAATGAAACTTAGACCCAAATGTAGACAAAAATATTCTCGTTTGAATGACATATTCATTATTTTGTAGAACGTTATATTTTAGAAGTTATACACGCTAAATAACTGAAGCAGTTAAATTAATTATAATATATAAACAATAATAATAATAATAAAACTAAAACTTACGAATGAAAATAAATAATAATTAAAGTTAACAATTTCAATTTTTGTTTAAATTGTATATAGGCCTATCGAGATAAGACTCAAAATAAAATATATAATAATAAAAATAAAACTAAATTTCATGAGTATGCATCTAAAGGGACATGTGGAAGTTCAAAAAGAAAGATGATAAGAATAGACGTGTCCTTACAATTTGTGAACAGCAAATGCATTTTCAAGTATAAATAGCACAAGGCACCATTCTAATCTTCCCCTCTCTCTCTCGAACTCTCCCTGTGACAACCCGAACTTCCGAGATTAGTGTCGCCTAATTTTGTGACCTTAACTTTCCGTTTTCTCTTTTCATTGTGAAACGTAGAAGGGTGTTATAACTTCGTTACGTTAAATAGGTTATCCCTTACACACAACACTCGTAACCCTAATAAATCCCCTAAACGGAAAACGTGAAACACGGTGGCATATGTTACATATCATAGGACTAAATGGGTCAAGCTTTGTATTGATAATATGCTTGGGCCGATTTCTAGTCCACATGTTGGGCTTACACTACACTCACATGTCAAGGAGCCCAAGTAGAACTTGTATTAGGGGCCGGGCATGAAACTAGGATTCTATACACACACAGTTATGTAAACAAAACATCAAAACTCAAACAAAACCCTACCCCCCATGAAGTTGTGCGACGGCTGAGGATACCCCCACCTTCTCGAGACATCATCCTTCTTGATCAATTTACCGGTTAGTAAGCGATGACTGACTATTGTGTTTTGTGATACTCGTTAGGATTGTGAATTATATTGTTACATGACACTATGGTTGATTGTTTCCTTGTTGCTTGATGGATCGTAATTTGGGTTGTGTGTACATAGAATACTGAAAGATCATAGCGGACGTGAGTATGATTATCGTATGATTATGAATATTTGTTAGGTGTTAAACACCGGTATGTACGTTGATGATAATGAATGAATCTGCTAAATTAATGAATTGTCCTGCAAGATTATTGTTTCTTTAGAAACTGCTATATGTACGTTTTCTTTTAATTCATGAATGGAACTTTAGGGTGTTAGTGGGCCGCCCATAAGGGTTGGGTAAATGGGCCGAAACATTGGTATACATGGACTCTAATGAAGGTGATCACTGTATGTTCGAATTGTGTTACGTACGGATTTCGTAGATGGACTAGTTACGATAATATCATACATGAATTGGACGTATACGCATAGGAAAAAAATGTTGGTATGGATGAGTTCACGGATTGGCGTCGCATGATCTCATTGTTTGTTTGAATATCATGTTAATGTGTTGATTCGTTACTAGTGATTGCAATTAGTCGGTTGTTGCCAGGATTGTATGAACGATTTATATTAGAAGTGGGGTATAAAACAAAGAAGAATGGTTCGATGACTGAGAACATAGAACTGCTTGGCTAGTTCATAAATTATAAAGGTTGACTTTAGTTGTTAATTAATTTGATATGATCCAGTAACGTTTTCTAATGGAAATTATTATTGGACCGCACATGTTAGATAAGAGATGGGCCATGCAACTTAGAGTGTCTTATGTTTGGGCTGCATATTAGAGGGAAGTGGAAGGTGCGATTGGGCTGGGCTCCAACTCAGGCAGCCCAGAATCACACACCCTTACCTGGGCTTTAAATAGTTGGGCTGTTATTTGTAATGGGTTTATGAAATTGGGTCACATGTCAACTGATTTGGGTTCTATTCTCTTGTGATTGTCAACTAGTTACATATGATAAAACAACACATGCGTGTACGGCCCTAACTTACAATGTGAACGTGTGATGGTACGAATACTTGCTACAACTTGTGTGATAGTACGGACTATGCTTGTTATGACATACATGATGTTTATCTGTTGGTTGTTTATTGCTTGAGCAATACGTGTGACTAGATAGGTGAATTATGAATTCATGAAACTGATTATCTCTGGTAACCACAATAGGATTTGATTGATCAACTGGTTAACGGGCGTTTAATCTAACCGAGCAAACCGAAGGTGAGTTCACTACATTCGAGCATGCGTCCCAGTGGTTGGGGACAGTCAGTGGTTTGGGTAAAAACGGGTATATTGGTTAATATTCTCACCTATCATTTTTGTAAGTCCATTATTCGGGTATTAGTTGGTAGCGCTACTTAGGTTTGGCACCCTCACACCGCTCCTGGATAGGACGGATGTGAACTAATGACCCAGTCGGGCCCAGTACTAGATAGGAGTACGTGGGATAGGGCAGTCATGTACATCAGGAGCCGTCTTGTTCGGAATTGAGATATTAACAATATTACTTGCATTGGTTATTGAACTGTTTTACATACAACTGGTAACAAACGTTTTCTAAAACTGTGAACTCGCCAGCTTTGTCTGATACACTTGTTACATGCTCGCAGGTCATTAGGTTACATGGATTTGGATACTTGCTGTCTGGAGGAGCAGGAGATGTCATGGGTCGACTGAAGGGGCTCATATGACTACTTGTTTATCATTTTACATTGGTTTTTTAACAACATAGTTATGGTTGTTATTTGCTTCCGCTAAACATATTGGTTTTCGAATAAACTTATGATGGGATTTATTTAATAAGTCGAGAACTTTATTTTGAAACAGGTGGGTTCAATGTAATTAGTGGCTCATTGTTAGTATGTCACACGCCTATCAGGGACTTTCCCTAGGTGGTATTTTGGGGGTGTGACAGTTTGGTATCAGAGCCACTGGTTATAGTGAACTTGGTTTTAAAACGTTTTCATAAAACCAGACTATAACCGAACAGATCTGAAATCGACCATGACACTCAGCTCCAGACTGCAAGGTTCGTTTCTCCTTTACTATTGCATAGTATATCTAGTGTTTGCTTATGAATAACATCACACGTGAATGCACACTTAGCACTGCAGTATGAACTTCTATGTTACCAACCCATGTTACGTGTTTTAAGAGTGCGACTCTTCTTGAACTTTCATGATCTATGTTGTGGCGTCATCTGTCTTATTGCTTGAATTCGGGGAACCTTTTAGCGCGAGTTAAGAGGCGCTGAGATAAGCATGCAAATTGCTTTATTATTATGGGTGCACACATAATAATAATGTGGGGTGCATGTGAGTCCCAGTGAGGCTTAACGAGTGTGAGAGGGGTTCCGCTCTGTTAATTGATGTTATGTTAGAACTCAGCAGTCTATAGGAGTCATAGCAGTGATTGTCTCCTACTCTAACATGATCTTTTCTCCCTTTTCTGAATCCTTACGAATCTCGATGCTATCGAGTATCACCTGATCACACATCTGAACGCCTAGCGAACTGTGTAGGATGTTAGGTGCTAGTACGAACGTCCCTGAGTTGGATGACTCAGCGTCAAATGATTGGACTATATTGTCCTCACTTATCTTTGGTTGCTGGAACTTAGCGTGTTGACGCCTTAGATCCCGAAGTGCGATCACTTCTGCAACACTCTCGCGACATACCGTGTATTACTCAGTCAACTTGCAAGAACGATGAACAAGAGGGTAAACGTAGTACTTTACCGACTTCGGCATTTGAACGGGAACAACAGCGATTTGACTCCAATCGAATCCTTAACCCCAGCCAGCGACTCATGGGAGTCGACTCTTACGAACCAATCGGGACAAAATCGATGACGATTGACTGTGGAGCGGACTGTGTAACCACCCGCAACATGAGTAGTGCCTTAGGATGTGGCACGGAATGTGAAAAGATGGACCTTGTTGGTGAAGGGACGCAGGACACCGCTACAGACAACAATATTAGAGGCAACAGTCGCGGCAACATCAAGGTACTCGTGATCGTAGCTTACAGTATGGAAACGAAGGTGACGATAACCAAGGGAACGACGGCAGTACTAGAAATTCTCGTGACGAAAACAACACTGGAAGTGAAGCTCATGGAAGGACATTTAGTATTGGCATAGGATATACCAGGCGTAATAGCAACACGATAGCTTGGATGGGTTGCTATTCGCTCGTCTCTGTTCTGTTTAACCCTGATGATTCTTGAAACCGAACCTGTTGTGAAGTCGGCTGATGCAAGTCAATTGAAGCCTTATATGTTCGCTGGGATGCAAACTCGACCTTGGGGGACAGGTGTTCGACATCGACCTTCCTTCTACTACCCCTGATGGTTACAATGCAGTAGTTAGTGTGGATTGGTTATTCAGGAATCGCGCAGACATACCTTGTGAGGAGAAAATTTTGTGTGGAGAATCGTTATTTGTTCTAAAGCAACAGAGTGGTGCAAAGGTTAGCGCCATATCAACTATGAAGGCCCAGAAGTGTCTACGGAGGGATCACCCCGCTACGTTAGCGACCGTTACTGATGTTGAGGCTAAGGGAAAGAGGATCGAGGATCCACCAATTGTTCGTGAATCCTCTCAGTGTGCTACCCGTGGAGCTTTCAGATTTACCTCCACCACTGTTAGGCAGAATCTCAGTTTGATCTCACGACAGGGGCAGCCCTGATTACTTGTGCTACATACCGTCTTACACCAGGAGGGTTGCAAGGACTATCTACAGGAACGGTTAGACAGGAGTTTTATTGGACATAGTTTTTGTTCGCTTTGGGGAGCCCCAGCTATATTCGGGAAGATAAAGCCTTTTCGTATGTGTACTGATTATCCAGAACTCAGCAAGGTGACAATCAAGAACTGTTTGCCTCGACCATGTATCGACAGAAGACTAAGAGGAGAATGTTCCTGAAACGGCATATCAAACGCAATACGGCCATTGCGACTTTGTACACCATGACCATTGAGTTAAACAACACACCAGTAGCTTATTGGACCGCAAGAATCGACCGTGTTTATTGAGGACATTTTGGACCATTTTCAGGAGGAAGGAACAACATGGGCGGCGTATGTATCTTATTTTAGAGCTCCTGAGGGAGGAGCCACTCCACGCGGAGTCTTGTTAAAGGTAACTTCTGGATTCGAGGGGTAAAATTTTTGGGTTATATAAACAACGAAGTGAGAATACACGTGGACCTCGCTAAGATCCATGTTGTTAGAAACTAAACGACACCAAAGATCCCTTCGAGGATACAGCAATTCCTTGGTTTCGCTAGATGCTATCGCAGATTCATCGGGGGATTTTCAAAGATGACGCAACTTCAGCCTCCTTAGTACAGCGGGGAGCTGTGAATTCATGGGAAATAAAACAGGGGAAACGTCCTTTCTTTTTTTGAAACCCAACTCTGCAACACACTGAGCACCGCTTCTATCCGAGGATACTGATGACCTAGCAGTACACCATGATGGTCCGAATCAGGATCTCAGTTACACACCGATGCAACAAGAGAGGGCGATGACTTACGTGGTAAATTAACAGGAAGGATTGCGTAACTCACACCCTTGGGTGGAAGTCAAGATCTCGGATTTGAGCTGGAGGCATTACTTCGACGGTACCAAATACATTACTTAGACTGATCGCAAAGGCCTCCAGTGTGTCCTTGTTTCGAAAGGACCTAAAGCATGCAATGACATCGTTGAATGGAACTCTTTAATGATTACGACTGTGAAACCGGAGCATGTACGAGCTTTGCAACTTACTATCGACTCTTACATACCTGGTCAAACTCACTCTGTTCAAACTAGGGAACTGAAGGAAGAGAAATTTCAAGTTAAGCCATGCGGGGCATGGAGAAGCAACCATCTGATCTGGAGTCAGACGCACTATCTCTGCAGGTTGAACAATATTCGCTACCCCATGGAACGACTGTGGATCTCATTATACAACAACTTTAGGGAATTTGTGGTGAGCAAGGCATATCGGCCTCGATATTCTAGTCATCTGGGATTTGATGAGAGATATTAGGATCTATAAATCTTGCACTGTGACCAGGCAAGAACGCCCACCTAGCTATGTATGTGAATGATGTTGGACTTGTGGGAAAGTCAAGGGGAAGAATCAGCAACCAGAAACACATGTATAGAAATGAGAACATACTGCCATGGATCTTGTCACTGGTCTACTTACACCTCGAAACAAAAACATTATCACCTGGGTGATCCTTGATGGACTCACATTACTAACGCATTTTCTTGCAATCGATGAACCGACGAGTCTTCACAGCTTGTGAATATTCCTCTGAGAGAGGCGGTTATAGGGCACGAGGTGCCAACCCCTGTTATCTCTGATTTTGATCTATCCTTGATTCATGACAGGCAATACACAACATCCTGGGCTTACGTCTAAACATGAGCATTGTTTATCACCATAGGATATATGGTCGGAATAAACGAACCCCCTGACACTCGAAGACGTGCTGCGAGCATGTGTGCGACTGGCTTTGGTACGAATTTGAAGGACTCTTACCTATGGTTGAGTACCACTGCGACAACTACCATTCTGGTAACCAGACAACTCTATTGAGGCAATACATAATGCCAACCTTCTTGCCAGACTGAGAGGGTTGACAATTTAACTACTGGACCAGGACTAGTACTCGAAACTCTTGGGAAGGTTATTGAATCGGGAGTCGATTAGCGGCAGTGCGTGACCGTCAGGAAAGCTGATAAATTTGGGAAAAACGCTGGGAGATCGCTGTAGGCGATCGTATCATGTTGAAAGTCTCACCCTGGGAGGGTGTGGAACACTTGGGAAGCATGGCGCGCGTAACTGACGTCACGATGGACCATTCCACAGTCTCGAAAGGATCGGAAGCGTAACCTACAAACTTGAGTTGCATTTCACGTTTCGCAATTGAAGAAGTGTCTGTCTAGTGAGACACTGGTGGTGCCTTTCCAAGAATTGAAGATTAACGACAAGTGGCAGTTTGTCAAAAAAAACCTACTGAGATCATGGAGCGGGAGGTCAAGGCGCGTAAACGTAGTCTAATTCTGGTGCTACTTGTCAAATTTCGGGACGAAATTTCTTTCAAGATGGGGATGATGTGGCACCGGAGCACAATCCGCAACAATCTTGAATTCTCACTTCAATTCTCTATGCTTACTTGTCAAATTTCGGGACGAAATTTTCTTTCAAGTTGGGGATGATGTGACAACCCGAACTTCCGAGATTAGTGTCGCCTAATTTTGTGACCTTAACTTTCCGTTTTCTCTTTTCAATGTGAAACGTAGAAGGGTGTTATAACTTCGTTACGTTAAATAGGTTATCCCTTACACACAACACTCGTAACCCTAATAAATCCCCTAAACGGAAAACGTGAAACACGGTGGCATATGTTACATATCATAGGACTAAATGGGTCAAGCTTTGTATTGATAATATGCTTGGGCCGACTTCTAGTCCACATGTTGGGCTTACACTACACTCACATGTCAAGGAGCCCAAGTAGAACTTGTATTAGGGGCCGGGCATGAAACTAGGATTCTATACACACACAGTTATGTAAACAAAACATCAAAACTCAAACAAAACCCTACCCCCCATGAAGTTGTGCGACGGCTGAGGATACCCCCACCTTCTCGAGACATCATCCTTCTTGATCAATTTACCGGTTAGTAAGCGATGACTGACTATTGTGTTTTGTGATACTCGTTAGGATTGTGAATTATATTGTTACATGACACTATGGTTGATTGTTTCCTTGTTGCTTGATGGATCGTAATTTGGGTTGTGTGTACATAGAATACTGAAAGATCATAACGGACGTGAGTATGATTATCGTATGATTATGAATATTTGTTAGGGGTTAAACACCGGTATGTACGTTGATGATAATGAATGAATCTGCTAAATTAATGAATTGTCCTGCAAGATTATTGTTTCTTTAGAAACTGCTATATGTATGTTTTCTTTTAATTCATGAATGGAACTTTAGGGTGTTAGTGGGCCGCCCATAAGGGTTGGGTAAATGGGCCGAAACATTGGTATACACGGACTCTAATGAAGGTGATCACTGTATGTTCGAATTGTGTTACGTACGGATTTCGTAGATGGACTAGTTACGATAATATCATACATGAATTGGACGTATACGCATAGGAAAAAATGTTGGTATGGATGAGTTCACGGATTGGCGTCGCATGATCTCATTGTTTGTTTGAATATCATGTTAATGTGTTGATTCGTTACTAGTGATTGCAATTAGTCGGTTGTTGCCAGGATTGTATGAACGATTTATATTAGAAGTGGGGTATAAAACAAAGAAGAATGGTTCGATGACTGAGAACATAGAACTGCTTGGCTAGTTCATAAATTATAAAGGTTGACTTTAGTTGTTAATTAATTTGATATGATCCAGTAACGTTTTCTGATGGAAATTATTATTGGACCGCACATGTTAGATAAGAGATGGGCCATGCAACTTAGAGTGTCTTATGTTTGGGCTGCATATTAGAGGGAAGTGGAAGGTGCGATTGGGCTGGGCTCCAACTCAAGCAGCCCTGAATCACACACCCTTACCTGGGCTTTAAATAGTTGGGCTGTTATTTGTAATGGGTTTATGAAATTGGGTCACATGTCAACTGATTTGGGTTCTATTCTCTTGTGATTGTCAACTAGTTACATATGATAAAACAACACATGCGTGTACGGCCCTAACTTACAATGTGAACGTGTGATGGTACGAATACTTGCTACAACTTGTGTGATAGTACGGACTATGCTTGTTATGACATACATGATGTTTATCTGTTGGTTGTTTATTGCTTGAGCAATACGTGTGACTAGATAAGTGAATTATGAATTCATGAAACTGATTATCTCTGGTAACCACAATAGGATTTGATTGATCAACTGGTTAACAGGCGTTTAATCTAACCGAGCAAACCGAAGGTGAGTTCACTACATTCGAGCATGCGTCCCAGTGGTTGGGGACAGTCAGTGGTTTGGGTAAAAACGGGTATATTGGTTAATATTCTCACCTATCATTTTTGTAAGTCCCTTATTCGGGTATTAGTTGGTAGCGCTACTTAGGTTTGGCACCCTCACACCGCTCCTGGATAGGACGGATGTGAACTAATGACCCAGTCGGGCCCAGTACTAGATAGGAGTACGTGGGATAGGGCAGTCATGTACATCAGGAGCCGTCTTGTTCGTAATTGAGATATTAACAATATTACTTGCATTGGTTATTGAACTGTTTTACATACAACTGGTAACAAACGTTTTCTAAAACTGTGAACTCGCCAGCTTTGTCTGATACACTTGTTACATGCTCGCAGGTCGTTAGGTTACATGGATTTGGATACTTGCTGTCTGGAGGAGCAGGAGATGTCATGGGTTGACTGAAGGGGCTCATATGACTACTTGTTTATCATTTTACATTGGTTTTTGAACAACATAGTTATGGTTGTTATTTGCTTCCGCTAAACATATTGGTTTTCGAATAAACTTATGATGGGATTTATTTAATAAGTCGAGAACTTTATTTTGAAACAGGTGGGTTCAATGTAATTAGTGGCTCATTGTTAGTATGTCACACGCCTATCAGGGACTTTCCCTAGGTGGTATTTTGGGGGTGTGACACTCCCTTTCTTTAAATTTATACTATGTTAGTTTTTATTATTATTTATAATAATAAAGTTATACCCCGTTTTAAGTGTTTTAACTCCCGATCACCTCTACCCTTTCCAATTGATCTGAGCCCCATAACACATGTCAAGGCTCTGCCTGACTAAGTTCGTTGGGGTTCTGTCTCGTGACATAGGGACAAGGTTGAATTGAGGGTACTATACTTAACACGAGTACATTATATTTTTTTTATATAGCTCAGAAATTATACCCAAAATTCTACCAGAAAGTTTTCTAGTTGAACCCTAAAAGTCACAAAGTAGGTCCATTCTCTTTTCACTGTTTTATTCCTTTTTGTCCCAAACCATAACAACTCTCATCAAAACTATTTTCTTATTATATATATATTATTTTGTACAATAAGAAACCCTAATTAAAACCCCAAGTGATTCTGTATAAACCCTAAAATTTTCATAACAGTCAGAATCAGGATCAGGGCCCCTAAAACTCAGGGGGGGGGGGGCATTTCCCGTTCGATATTATCATCACAGTTTTACGTATAATTCGAATTTAATCGATCTGTCGACTCAGCTAGGCTACCAAGACACGTGGCTACCCTATACTAAAACCGAACCCATCGCGCCAAGCGACAGCCCCTCGCGCCACGCGAAAATAGAGGGGTGTGGGACTTGACATTCTGCGTTGGTTCGACGTAACAATTCAATTTAGGCACTAAGATATAGTTCGTTTACTACCAAACAAATACTAGCTCGAATTCTGCTACGATACCGGGTATTAACTTGATCGCTGCTACGATTCAATGTCCGATCGATTGAAACTATCCAATGAATGTTTAAGCGCTATCCTTTGTCATTAGTCGTGATTCCGACAGGATGTTTGAGTGCCACCCGAACTCGGGGAGTACTCTGTCATTCGTTGTGAATCCGATGGATGTTTAAGTGATTGCACTTTGTCATTTGTCGTGAGGGTTTTAATCTCGTGAGTTATCGTAAATGTTGCATTAGTTACTTACCGAATTCGTGTGCACTAGGTTACAAGACTAATCTATAGGCTAAGCTCTGCCTATATAAATCTGCATGTTTATAATGTGGGTCATTCTCTTTTTTATTAAATTTGTTTACAAAAGCATGTTTATTTTCAAAGTTATAATTACAGGGATTAAGTCTTTGTAATCACCAAATTACAGCCAGTATGTGGGGTTTTGTATACATTACTTGATAATCTTTGCCATTGGACAAACGGGTGGCCAATGGTGATATGACCATAGTCACAGATCCGGTCGAGTGACAAATACTGTGGGTAGTTGGTTGATATATGGAAACAATGTAATCACCCTTAATACTGTAAATTATAACAAACGTGTCATTTTAGTAAATAGAATGATTCACCAGTATTTCCTGCTGACAAAACCTTTTTAAAACACGTTTCAGGTAATTACAGTAGATTGGAGTAAGAGATGGATACGACACTGAAAGGCTCAAAGAAGTGGCTTATTTTATTAATTAAATCAAATTAAGAAATATTGTTTTATGTAATTGGGTTTATCCCTTATTAAAGCTACCTTTGTAAAACATGGGTTTATCCCATCTATTTAATAAATAAAATCCGGTGTTTTCTAAACTCTGATATTTTTCCTAACTCACGGTCCTGATGAAATTTCCGCTGCAATATTTTTTTAAATAATCACCGGTACCACTTGGCTGTTCGCGGCTCCCGATTCCATTCAAGATGGGTCGGGGGTCGTGACAATTCTGCAATTGTACCTTGTGATGGTGCACAGTCAAATTCCGGATCCTGGATCCTTCCAATCTTGAGATATATACAGAATGGAGAAAACCTTAGAGCCGTTAAATTTAAGGTATCTCAATTTACATTACCAAATAACATCTTATATAAACGGTATCTTGCAGGTCCATATTTAAGATGCATTGAGGATCCAGAAATTCAAGAAGTCTTAAAGGATTTTCATAAAGGAGATTGTGGGAACCACACTGGGGGCAGAGCACTATTCTCAAGGATCCTTAGAACAGGATATTATTGGCCGACAATGAAGAAGGATGATGTGGAATATGCAA
Source organism: Helianthus tuberosus (assembly GCA_030545235.1). Taxonomy (NCBI): domain Eukaryota; kingdom Viridiplantae; phylum Streptophyta; class Magnoliopsida; order Asterales; family Asteraceae; genus Helianthus; species Helianthus tuberosus. The sequence continues at coordinate 58,927,122 of CM060437.1, read as the reverse complement.
AGAAGTGTGATGCTTGTCAGAGACATAGTAATATCCTTCATCAACCAGCGGAGTTTCTGCATCTTATATCCTCTTCTTGGCCATTCATGAGATGGGGGATGGACATCGTTGGCAAACTGCCTAAGGCACCAGGAGGAGAAGAATTTATGTTGGCCATGACTGATTACTTCTCCAAGTGGATAGAAGCTGAAGCCTTTGCACAAGTTAAAGAGAAAGAAGTTATATCCTTTATCAAAAGAAACATCATTACTAGATTTGGCATACCTTCTGAAATTGTTTGTGATAATGGATCCCAATTCATTGGGACTCGAACCACCAACTTTTGTGAAAGCTGGGGAATTAGGATGATAACATCAACACCAGTCCACCCACAAGCTAATAGTCAAGCAGAATCATCCAACAAGATCATCATCAATAACTTGAAGAAGAAGCTTGGATCCAAGGAAGGAAAATGGGCAGAAGAGCTACCATATGTGTTATGGGCAGATAAAACAACTCCGAAGAATGCTACTAGTCAAACTCCATTCTCTTTGGTCTTCGGAGCCGAATCTGTGATCCCTACAGAGATGGTAGTCCCTACTGCAAGAACAAGCATCTGTGATCCTCAAGGAAATGCTAAAAACTTGGTTCAAGATCTGGATACCATAGAAGAACTCAGTGATTTAGCAAGGATAAGGTTGGCTAGCTATCAACAAAGAATGGCTGGAGCCTACAACAAAAATGTCAGGATCAGAAAGTTTCAAGTTGGTGACATGGTGTTGAGGAAGGCATTCCAAAATACCACAAATCCTGCTGATGGCAAGCTAGCACCAAAATGGGAAGGCCCCTATCTAATTAAAGCTGAGGCAGGAAAGGAGGCATACCGTTTGTTGACAATGGATGGTGATCTCTTACCAAGGGCTTGGAATGCTGTTCATTTGAAGAAGTACTTCATGTAAGAAGGATCCAGGATCCTTAGATGTCATGATACTTAGTTCATGGTGAGGATCCTTAGAGGATATATGATCCTCATTCTGGTAATGATTTACTTATTATTTCACAAGTTTATTAATTCATTTGATTATAAGGAGAGGGTATTAGAATCCTTTATCCTTTTTATCAAGTTTTAAGTTTTGCAGAATTAGATGCATTTTTTACAAAGGATCAAGTGATTGGTCGACTCTCCAAAGTTTTTGGGTTTATCCCCAGTTTATGGGCTTGTCCCCAGTCTAAGGTATCTATTACCTCCTACGAATTGGGTTTCAACACCCTCGCCAGTTGCGCATGATTATCCAAGTATAGTTCAAGGCAATGGGACCAGTACCCGCTTTAGGGGCTGACAATTTCATTGTTGTTGGCTGTATTTAGGATCCTAAGTATAATGGTAGACATACCATATACCCGTTCCTAAGGTTTCTAACGTTTTCACGTTAGCTAAGGTTTTGGCATTTTCATGTCACTCACGTTGGGATAGTCGCCAGTTTGGGCCATACTCCAGTTTACACAAGAATATTTGGGCTTGTCCTCAGTTTTTGGGCTTGTCCCCAGATTTTGGGCTTGTCCCCAGTTTATTGGGCTTGTCCCCAGCTTGTTGGGCTTGTCCCCAGTTTATTGGGCTTGTCCCCAGTTACTAATGATTCTCTTCTGTGATAATTGGCTTAGTCCCAAGTTATGTGTTGTTACAGGTTTCCAAAGCCAAACAGTTAAGGATCCAGGATCCTAACTTTCTACTGGTTCTTGTCTCTTGTTAGCATAGTTGTAAGTGTTAAGGATATAGAATCCTAACTTGGATTCTCTGGTATGATCCTTATTTGCCTTTGCTTTATTTTTTATTTATTAATGTTACCCTTATCCTTTGATAACAGGATATGTGATCCTTGATCATATAATTTTAAATCTTTTGACAAATTGATTTTGACATACATTTGATACTTTTTCTAACCACTTGTAAACTATAAAGTTGTAAAATAGAAATTGGCAAGTAAGTATAAACAAAACAACATTCAAAATAAAGTTGACAACACAAAAGAGAGCCAAAAGCTTAAAGTTTTATTTATTTATCATTAAACCCTTTTAAAGGTTGTCAAAATTGCCTACCCAAGTTTCTACCAGCAAAACGTGGCCTGTCCACTTGGGTTGGCAAAGGGTGTCCATATTAACAAGTTCTAAATAGTGCAGAATATTTCCCGGAGTGTTGGGAATTGAAAGGGTACAAGAAAGGTACTTATTAGTCACTAAAAAGTGTAATTTAGCACTTTAACGGATTAATATCCAACCGAACAACCGGACCTTACCCGGAACCTAAAAATATTGTCAATGACACTATCTTTCTTTTTCTGAGCCAGTTAGGGTCCCCGAATACCCTAACACCCGCTATATATTACAACACACATATTAACTAACTTTATTTCATAACTAAACTAATAGCACTAACTATAAAAATTGAAATTGAACTATGAACCTAACTCCCACCACCGTTCGGTTCCCCCATGGGGGACACCACTCTTACCGATTTGACTATTTTATGTGAGTGTTTAATATCATGGTGGCATATTACACATAGGGTATTAATGAATTGAATTATATATGAGACTTATAGATTATAACTTTCATTCATTTCACAAACCACCCAACTAAAATTTCTCATCTCTCTCCCTCTCTTGATACTTTCGGCCGAGAGCCAAGCCACACATCCACCCACTTTTCAATTTTGATATTATAAATCCATCTACAAACAAGTGTGTTAGAGCTCGTTCGAGGAGACCCGGTGCATACGGGATCGCAAGGACCTCACCACAACGCTATTAACCGCCTATTTTTCGTCTAGTTTCTTCCCTAGCCACGAGCTAGTAGTAAGTGACTCTAAACACCCTATTGATCTTGTTTAAAGTGGTTAATAAGAGATTTAGCGGGTAAAAATTATGAACACTAGAGAACAAAATTAAAAGTCTTATAAAAATGATGAACTTGTTGGATAAAAGAAATGTAATGGTGTAAAACTTGTTAAACTTGTTTTGTTATGGTTATTTATTATTGTTTAATGCTAGTAGGGGAACGGATCGCCATCTAACCACGCTAGGTCATGTTCATGGAACATGAACTAGCACTATGCTTAGTGTAAAAATAACTAGATGACGAACCCTTTCCCTCACAAACATGAACTTGTGTAAAAACGATTTTTCTTATGAAATGGAGTTCTAAACTAGTAGATCTAAAGATCTACAAGTGGTATTTTCGAAGGACCAAGTAAAATATATACAAGTCTTATTTTAAGTCGGGTCTTTCATGAACTAGAGGTGTTTTTGTGAACAAACAAATGTGTGGACACTTGTGTAACAAAAGTTTTAACAAAGAAATAATTTTCATAAAAACCGGCTAGAAGTTGTAAAACTTCATGTTCTTAAAAAAATAAGATTTCCAAGGAACCGACTTTATTTTTAGAGATGGAAAAACCTACTAAATGTGTTGAAGAGTTACTATACATTTTTACACAACTTGCAAGTTCATGTGATTGCGATATATGTTTATGTTGGACTAGTTTGATGACGATTGGAAATTGATTGGTTGAATTTTTAAAAGAAAATGATACGCTAGTAAGCGTGGCCACCTCTAGTTACAGAGGAAACTCTGGCGAAATTTTTCCAGAAAATAACACTTAGAATATTTTTGGTGACAAGTGTTATGAATATATTTTTGACTGGTTTTCCAAACAAACTTCGCCATGATTTTTGTTATCAAATGACCAAGTATTCGGAGGTGGGTTTTTGTAAACAAACTTACTAAATATATATTTAGAATATATATTTATCGCTTGTGTGATTGTGTGATTATTTTGTGAACTAGGTATATATTATTTTTAGAGTAAAAATAATATGACTTGGAGATACTCGTAACGAGTAAAAATACAAAAAAATACACATACAACATACAAGATACATAATTCGGGTGCAAAGTGCAAAAATACAAAAAGCTTATATTTATTTTTTTTGAGAAAATAATATAAGTAAGACACTTAGTTAAAAATATAAAATATTTTTAACACAAGAATATATACACAAAAGAGAGTGACTGTACTTGTGCTACGCAAGTCTAGTGACTAACGTTAAGAAAACGCGTTTAGGTTACGACGTTAATTAAGCAAATCCGGTGAAGTTTACGACGCAAGGAACGCAAAGTTGTGAGTTCATGCTCCCCCTTTTCTTTTAACTGTTTTCAGTTTTATAACTTCGGGGGTGAAATACATGTACAAATATTATAATGTTTATAAATGGTATGATAACAAGAAACGCACTTGGTGAGGACGAGAACCAAGTAGGATGCGTTATGAGAAATGATAACAGGAAACGCACTTAGTGAGGACGAGAACCAAGTAGGATGCGTTATGAGAAATGATAACAAGAAACGCACTTGGTGAGGACGAGAACCACGTAGGATGCGTTATGAGAAATGATACGAGAAATCGTGTCACGAATAGGGTTCATAAGCACCATTAATCAACAATGCCTAAGGTTTGGTGACTTCCTATGTCGTGTCACATGTTAATGGCTTTGCAACCCATTAACAATCCTGATACTTACAGGAATACTTTAAATACATAAAATTCATACCATATTAAAACATAATTTATACTTGAAGTACGTGGGGTACTCAAGAAAAAGGGAATTATACTTGAAGTACGTGGGGTACTCAAGAAGACTTGAAATATACATGAGTACGTGGGGTACACATGAAATTTGATTTATAAATGAAAACTTGATTTATACACAAACTATGTTTTCATACGAAGTATACAAACGTGAAATACAAAAACTGCATGAATTCACACCAACATTATGTTGACGTTTTTCCAAAACTCACATGTATTTCAGGTAACTAGGATGGATGTGCGCGCGGTCTCGCTTATGCTTGTGGATGTCGCTTATGTTTATCTTTAAATAAAGTTGTAAACTTTTTAAGACAATGTTTTATGCGACTTAGCGATGTAAACGCTAAACTTATGTTTTCAAATTATGGTATTTGATGTCTTTTTACGAGCATATAGCATGTTTACCTTTCGTATGCAATGAGAACCTTTCATGATCACACCTCGTGCTTCCGCCGCAGAAAGGGGTGTGACAGATTGGTATCAGAGCTGCGATTGTAGTGAACCAGGATTCCTTCTCGAGTCTAGTCTACAATCTATAGGATCCTTTCATGAAAACAATTTTCAAAGAGTTTTCATTGCATAAAACGTCCCGCGACATCCACTACCTGAAGCTGTCTACATGAGTCTAGAAAAGACACTACGAGACTTAGAATGCACTTGAGTAGCACTTGCCTTTAACTGAGAAACTACTTGCAATTATGTGTGATAATTAGCATATACTAGAAGTAGAATGTCACAAGTATACGTGACTTTACCTGAAAGCGATGGCCCATCTGAAGGAAGAAATACGAGGATGAAACGAACTGTGCGGACTGTGCAAGGAGTTACGTAATTATGGATGCATACATAATTATGGAATTCAGTGCACAAAAATCACAGCAAGTCTTGTCATGTATAGATTCCCTCAGTGCAAGCCTACTAAGTACTCTGCTAGAGTAATAATTGTTTGATGTCACTTATGTGGTATATACATGTGAATATATATACTACTACTGTCTAGTATGACGATATCGAACAAATGTCTAACCCTGTTGTGTTATGTTCTGTCAGAAGATGGCACCCAGGAAAACTGTGAATGCTCGCAATGACGATCAACCTCCTCCTCCCCCACTGCCAAGAACTGCTGAGGAGCTGAATGCTCTACTGGAGGAAAGGATCTCAGCTGCTATCGCCCAGTACGAGGCAAACCGTACTCAAGACAGTGGAGGACCAAGCAACGCTAGGCGTAATGGGAATGGAGATTCGTCTGGAGGCAATACAGCTCAAGGCTGCACTTTCAAGCAGTTCCTCGACTGCAAGCCGATGAACTATGACGGCACAGGAGGTGCAGTAGCATTTGTGCGCTGGACGGAGAAGACTGAAGCTACTATCCGCATGAGCAAGTGTACTGCGGATCAACAAGTCACCTTTGCTACTGGGTTGTTTGTCGATGAAGCTCTGACTTGGTGGAACCTGCAAGCCCAAACTTTGGGTGATGATGCCGCTTATGGCTTAACTTGGGAGGAACTGAAGGAAAGAATGAGGGAGAAGTATTGCTCTCGCGCTGAACTCCAAAGGCTGGAAACGGAGTTCTGGCACTTGACCATGGTAGGTGCTGACATTAATGGTTATACTCGAAGGTTCCACGATCTGTCAAGAGTGTTTCCCTACATGGTGACTCCCGAATTCAAGCGTGTTGAACGCTACATTTGGGGACTGGCCCCAGAGTTTTGTGGCATGGTGACGTCGGCCAAACCACAAACAATCACTGAGGCTGTAACTCTGGCTGTCAGCCTGACTGAAGATTGTGTTCGTATGAAGAAGTTATCACTGAACCCAACAGAGAAGACCGAGACACATGCTGAGTCGTCCGGTGACAAGAAAAGAAAGCATTCGAATCTGAATCAAGAAACTCGGAACAACAAAGGTTTCAACAACAAGAAGCGTGACGCTAACCCGTCTCAGGAGGCGAAGACCCTTGCAACCGTGAAATACAAGAAGCGTGGGGTACACATGAAATTTGATTTATAAATGAAAACTTGATTTATACACAAACTATGTTTTCATACAAAGTGTACAAATGTGAAATACAAAAACTGCATGAATTCACACCAACATTATGTTGACGTTTTTCCAAAACTCACATGTATTTCAGGTAACTAGGATGGATGTGCGCGCGGTCTCGCTTATGCTTGTGGATGTCGCTTATGTTTATCTTTAAATAAAGTTGTAAACTTTTTAAGACAATGTTTTATGCGACTTAGCGATGTAAATGCTAAACTTATGTTTTCAAATTATGGTATTTGATGTCTTTTTACGAGCATATAGCATGTTTACCTTTCGTATGCAATGAGAACCTTTCATGATCACACCTCGTGCTTCCGCCGCAGAAAGGGGTGTGACAGATGTCACCCTCGTAACGGCTAGTCCTATTGTAATGGCTAGTTTCTTGCTAACTGTTAGGGATTGATTTTCATAACTTATGGATCACGGATCCTCAAATGCAGCTTGGATCGAAGATCCTCAGTTCAGTTTGAATTAAGGATCCTCAAAAGATGTTGTAGGATTAAGGATCCAGAGTTCTCATTATTATCCTAACACTAACAATTGTTTCCATCATTTTTGAACTTGTTTTGCAGGAGTATTCGAATATGACTTGGTCCAACCGAGATTCTAGGGGAATATGCCTCATGATTCTGCACGTGCATAAGCTCTTCGACCGTTATGGTGATCGTGGGGGACTTGCACCTTTCTCGGATAGTTAGTTAGGCTAGCTAGTTTCTATTTTTAATGGGGATACAAGCTTGATTAGTTTATTATTAGCAACACACACACACTACTCTCGAGAACTCTCTGCAAGTTATTTGCGATTATACACTTTTTGCACACTAGTGATCCTTGTACCAAGCGTGCTATCATCCCGATTTGTAAACATTGTTTGTTATATATAGTTGGTGATCGGTAGTTTCCATCACCCGAGGTTTTTTGTGCCGGAGATCATACATTGATCAAGGGCTTTTTCCTCGTATAAATCCTTGTGTTCACCATTCATTTCATTCATTCATTCTTCATACATTCGATCATTTAATTAAGCATCTCACCTCACAAAATCAGAATTGGTTGCATTATCCTTGTGTGATTTTTGACCAAAACAGTTTGGCGCCCACCGTGGGGCAATTGGTGCTTCAATTCTGAAAATTTTGTTCATTTCATTCATTTCTATTCATTACCTTCAACCACATAGCTTCTCACACGAAGAACACTTCGAGTTCCATGCCGGCGATCACCTCTTCACAGGGCATTCCACCTTTGCCTCCTGCTCCTTCCTGGTCCCAGAAGAATGCTGAGAATGCTGCGAAGAAACAAACCCCCGTTTTCTCAAAAACAACTATTGTTGTTTCTTCTAGTCCTACAAACAATGATCTTTATTATTTGATTTTGCAGATGAAGGATTACATGCAGGAGCAGGACAGAACTAATGACAGGATCCTTTGAGAAATTGACGAGATCAAGAAATTGAAGAGGTCAGCCGAGGATCACTCTCCATTGCTGCCGAGATCACTGAATTTCGACACTCCAGCTACAACCGCCCAGCACTCTACGGCATCAAGTGTTCAGTACCAGGGTGGATTGTCGAGTATGCATTATGGATCATCGGCAACGACTCAGGCTCAAGGATCCTATTTTCAGCCTTCAGGATCCTCTCTTCAGCCTCAAGGATCCTCCTTCCAGCATCAAGGATCCTTCATTAGTTCAGGAGGATACATGAGGACGCAGACAGTTCAGGGATCCTACTTTCAGTATCCAGGATCCTCATCTCAAGGTCAAGGATCCTCGTCTCAGGGTCAACGATCCTCATCTCAGGCTCACGGATCCATGGATTATCCTCCAAGACCCCCAGCTTCTGTGTATCAAGGATCCAACATCTTTCAGGATCAAGGATCCTTAAGAAGTGTACAACCCAGAAGTTCAGAGATTCACTTGGGAGACTTCATACCTATGCAAACTATTGCTTCATCTGGTCCCTCAATCATGCCAGAATCACACCAATATGGATTCACATCGGGAATCCCAACCTTGAATCCATCAGGAGGTAACACTTTAAATACTTCTTATAATGCTAACCATGGCTTTGTGCAGGATACATGAATCAACCAAGCTATGGCTAGGGAATTGCAAAAACTCAAGGATATGAAATCCAGCGTTCCAGGAGTGGTTAAGCCCATTCCTAAAATTCCAGATGAGAGTCACAGGATATCTCGTTTTGCACCACCTATTTGTGATGCAGAGATACCAAAGAGGTTTCAAACACCAAACACCAAACATGAAGCTGTATGATTGCTCAACTGATCCAGAAGAGCATGTGGCTCAGTATAGAGAAAGAATGGAGATCAATCCCATTCCTAAAAGGTTGAAAGAAGCATGTCTATGCAAGGGTTTTGGATCCACACTGACAGGATCAGCTCTTAAATGGCTGCTAAGTCTTCCCCCTTACTCTATTACTTCATTTGCTAACCTAGTTAATTTGTTTAATAGCCAATTCTCATGCACTGAGAGATTTGAACGTTTAACTAGTGATCTATATAGGGTAACACAAGGTCAAAATGAATCACTTAGAGATTATATCACTAAATTCAGTAGAGAATCCTCAGAGATTCCTAATTTGGATATTGCTACGGCTGTAGAAGCTTTCAAAATGGGTTTGCCTAAGGATTCACAATTCTATGATGATCTTGTCATGACCCCTTGCATGAATCTTGATGAAATAAGAACCAGGGCCCTTAGATTCATCTGTTTAGAGGATGATAAAAGGATCCAAGAGAGACTGTCAGGATCCCCTAAGCAGGAAAAGCAAGGATCCTACTTCAGGAACAACAAATCCCAAATCGTATAACAAGTTTGATAATCAAAATGTGCATGCGGTGGAGCAAGAAGAGGACGATGAAGATTATCCACCCATTTCTGAATATTGCTTTGCTGTTGATAATAATGAACTAATCCTTGCAATGCAGAACTTAGGTGAGAAAGCAAGATGGCCCAGAAAGAGTGATAAGCCAGCTGCTACAAAAGATAAATCTAAATAGTGTGCCTATCATGAAGATTTCGGTCATCTTACTGATGAATGCATAGCACTCAGGAAAGAGATTGGTTACTTGTTAAGCAAAGGGCATCTGAAGGAGCTATTCGGAAGGAAAAAGTCAAAGATCCAGGATCCTGAAAAGATTCCAAAAAGAGCTCCTGCTCCTCCAGCTGATGCACAAATTATCAACTTCATATCTGGTGGATCAGACATATGTGGCACTTCCGTTTCAGCAGCCAAGAGGCATGCTAAAGAGACAAAGATAGATAATGGGGATAGGCCCATTCGAACCTCGATCCTTACACATGAGAAAGTTATATCCTTTGATGAGGATGATCGTGTGATATCCAGGATCCCCATCATGATGGTCTTGTTATTACATTGTTTATATCTAATCATTTTGTTCGCGGGATCCTGATAGATGGAGGAAGCTCAGTGAACATCATTCAACTTGATGTCCTCAAGAAGATGAACATCCCTGAATCAGAAATTATCCCAAGATCATTAGTTCTTGTGGGATTCAGTGGAGAAACCAAGAACACATTGGGGGATATTAAACTTCCCATTTACATAGAGGGAGTTAATTCTTTTCAAAAATTTTGTGTTATAGATTGCTTATCCTGTTGCAATGTTATCCTTAGCAGGCCATGGATACATGACATGAAAGCGGTTCCATCTACATACCATCAATGTGTGAAACTCCCTACTCCATGGGGTGTGGTGACGATTGAAAGTGATCAACAAGAAGCCAAGAATTGTTATACTTCGTCAATGAAGCCAGCCTCAAGACCTAGGGAGCAATAGCAATTAAAGTATCCTCCAAGAGATGTCCTGGAGGCAAGAGAACAAGATGTGAAAGATATCCTGATGGATCCTCAGGATCCTGAATCCAAAGTTTTTATAGGATTCAGGATCCTCATTGACATCGAACAACATCTAGTATCCTTCCTCAAGAGGAGAAAACCTACCTTTGCCTAGAAGCATGAGGACATTACATGTATTTCTAAAGATATTATTACTCATAAGCTTGGCATTGACAGGTCATTCAAACCCATACATCAAAAGAGGAGAAAATTTGCACCTGAAAGGAATGCCATCATCCAGGAGGAGGTAGATAAACTACTCAGAGCAGGTATGATTAAAGAGGTTAAGTATCCAAGGTGGTTAGCCAATGTGGTTGTTGTTCAAAAGAAAAATGGAAAGTGTAGGGTATGTGTCGATTTCACTGATTTAAACAAGGCATGTCCCAAGGATCCTTTCCCATTACCCCACATTGACTCCATGGTGGATGCTACCGCGAGTCATGAGTTATTGACTTTCATGGATGCTTCATCTGGATTTCAACAAATTCAGATGGAACCATTTGATCAAGAGGATACATCCTTTATGACCCCTACTTGTATCTATTGTTATATTGCTATGCCATTTGGACTAAGAAATGCAGGTGCTACCTACCAAAGGCTAGTTAATATGATGTTTAAAGAACAAATTGGACACACGATGGAAGTCTATATAGATGACATGGTGGTTAAGTCCAAGAGAGCTGATGATCACCTTAGAGATTTGGAAGAAGCATTTGATATCCTTGATAAATTCAATATGAAAGTGAATCCTTCCAAGTGCCACTTTGGTGTAAAAGATGGAAAGTTCCTAGGTTACATGGTGACAAAAAGAGGCATAGAGGCAAGTCCAGAGCAAATCAAGGTGATTGTGAATATTAAGTCTCCTGCCACTGCCAAGGATGTGCAAAGATTGACAGGAAGGATCGCAGCCTTGAACAAGTTCATCTCAAAGTCATCAGAGAAATGCGAGGAGTTCTATGACATCCTGAGAAAGAACAAGAAATTTGAGTGGACTGAAAAGCATGAGAATGCTCTCAAAGCCCTTAAGGATTACCTATCCTCGGCTCCAGCCTTAATGAAACCAGAGAAGGGGGATATATTATCCTTATACTTGGCAGTTTCTTCTAAGGCAGTAACTACAGTTCTTGTAAAGTATCATGAAGGTACCCAACATCCTGTATATTATGTAGAGTTAATTGCCAAAATCGTCCCTGAGGTTTGGGCAGGTTTGCCGTTTTCGTCCAAAATGACATTTTTGTACCAAATTGCCCCCAACGTTTGTAACTTTTTGCCATTTTCATACAAACCACTAACTTAGTTTATTTTTCTGTTAAGTTAAGGATATTTGGATGAAACTGGAAAATATAAAACAACATGGACGATTTTGGCAATTTACTAACTCTTTTAAATTTCTTTATTAATTAATTTTGTTACATATATAATAAAAAAGAATATACATGCAATTTTTATTATGAAAAAAATAATAGCTTTGTCACATAATTTTTATAAATTTTCATCCAACCACTAACTAAGTTAATTTTTCTATTATGGTGAAGGATGTTTATAAACTAAGACAGAAATTAATTTCTATTTTTTATATAGATCAGTTTTATAAAAATAAAATCTACTTAAACCTCTAAATTTTATAAAACTAAAACGTTGGTGACCTTATTGAAAAATGTAAAATAAAAAATCTTTTCATAAGTACCAAGTTTGTAATTCATATTCTACTTTTTTAAATTCGCTCCTAAGGAAAAACAGAAGCCAGTGCCCCCCCTCTCTATCAAACAACGTATTGTTACCAAACCTTAAAACTATCCACCAAATTGTAATTATAATGCTATAAACCAAAAATTTCTTCACTCAAGCCACTCAAAATAAGTATTAGTTAGTGTTTTGGTCAAAAATTACCGAAGCAATTTAATGATCAAATTAGTTAAGTGAGGTAGTGTGCTAAAATTATGTGTGAAAAATATGTTAACCAAGTTAGTTATAAAAACAGTTTCAGGATACGGCTCAAGATATAGAGCTGTATCTATGATCAAACAATGAGCAAAAAAGTAAAGGTTGACACGTGACGTACGAGGAAAGCCCTTGATCAATCTAGATCGCCGGTACAAAACCTCGGGAGCTGACAATCGCAACTGCCTTGTTCTTCTATTGCTTCAAATATCAGGATACAGTGCAGGATGTGGTGCAGATCAACTATGTGTTACAATGTAATTCGAATACAAGTGTTGTGTGTTGTGTTTGCAGTGAGCTAGAGAGAAAGTGTTTGAAAATGTGAAAGTTGAGTGCCTTAATCTGATCCGCCCCCATCTATTTATAGTAAAACAAATATAACAAACTATCCTAAATAACCGGGATCCAACGAATATTCCTCACTCGAACGTTGTGGACCTAGTCTTTCGGGTTCAACGTCTCTCCCATAACAAACATGCCCGAGTCTTGAGGAGAAGAAGTCCATCTGACCGTTAGCGAACCCCAGCCTTTAACCTGCACGTGGTTAATTCAATATTCCTCAGGATATCACCCAACATGTTAGCAATATCCCCGTCCAGTATCCTGATCACAAATAAACAATTAAAAGCAGGATATTGATCAAGATATGTATGCTCAGAAAATGACCCATAACAATTATCCCCAAATATATCTGTTGGTATACCAATCCAACGGATATATTTTAAAAGTTTTATCTCACCAATTAAGGTAATCAATATGATGAGACCCTTGAAATGACAATGTGCAACTTCCAAGGCGTTATTTACTCTTTACCCCCTACATTTAGCCTTTATTAACCGAGGGTCGTCTCATTACGATTTATCTTTATCTTCAACCAAATATCAGGTACTTTTCTCTCTCTCTCTTTTCTATTTTCCTTCTTTATATCTCCTGTTCTTCCGATTGTGATCCTTCATGGCTACCCGTACTAGATCACAAATGGCGGATTCTGTTTCCACCTTCCACAAACAGAATTTGCTTCAGAAACCTTCAAAAGAAGTGTGTTCTTTCGATAATTCTGACATCGCGGCCCTACGAGCTTCCGGTGCCTTTCCCGCCGGGACAATCTTCCGTCCATTCGACCGAGAGGTCCGATCGGATTTTTGTTCCGACGAATGGGTCTGCTTCTTTGCCTACCCTTTCTCCATAGGACTTCAATACCCGTTTTCACCTTTTATTTCTCGTTTCTTCGAACTTACTGGCCTGAGCTATGCCTAAATCATGCCCATGGTTTGGCGCATATTAGTCACCTTGGAAGGAATTAAGGCTCGCCATATGCCCGACCTGTGTATCGAGGATTTGCCAAAGGCTTATCGCTTAATATCTCATGGTTCTAGCCGATTCCTTCTATTCTCTATTTCCAAAGATCCTCTCATTCTCAAAGCTACCAAGAACGAGGATAAGTGGACAAGAAAATTCTTTTTTGTGAAAAGAGACTCCATTGATAAGGGTTTTGACCTTCCTAAAAGATGGTTGACTTCTGGTAGGATTTAGGGTTTTAGAAATATCCCCAATCATATCCCGAACCTCCATCCTGAACCAATATCCTGATGTGTTTATTTTCATTCTTGCAGCAAACTTCAAGGAACTAGCTCCCCCTAGTGCTGAATCAGAAGGAAGAATAAAAGAGATCTACAAGCTTCCAGAGGGTGAAAGAACCTTTAACCTGCTACTCACAAGCTCAAGTCAAAGATCAAGCTCCAACATGTCTGGTAAGCATATTTTCAGGAATTATCTTTATATTAAATTGATTATTATTTTTAGAGGTATAATAAGCCTAAAACATATTCCCTTATGTAGTGCCAGTTATTAACCTCGAAGGCTTCCAACTTGACGAGTTGGATAGCTACTCCAGCCTTGTACCTGTCAAACAAGAACCTAAACCGAAGCCATCTGCCACACCGAAGCCCACCACTTCAAAGACTACTAAAGCTCCTCCGGCATCCAGGACCCGGGCCTCTAGTTCCCGGAAGAGGAAAGAAATGGATTCTCCAACCGCCTCTGAGACATTCTCTCTTGAGAATCATGGGTTTAATGAAGCTACTTCATTCCTCAAGCAGGTAAAAATTCCCTTTCAATATCCTGAACATGCATGTTAGTCATTATCCTGTTCATTTTACACTGATACCTGTATCTTTAACTGCAGGGCTTGGAACGTCTCATGCATCTGTATGAAGACACCTGCGGGCTTAATAAGATGCTGGAGATCAGGCTCGAAAAAGCTGAAGCCACCATAGCTGATCAAGGAACAATTGCAGCTGCCGAGTCCCAGCATTATGAGGACAAATACAAGGCAATGACCCAGGAACACCAAGCTGCCCTCCACAAAGCCAATGAGGATGCTCAAGCCAAACTAGATGCCACCCTTCTCCAATACCAGCAGGATATGAGTTCATATCGGGACAGTCTCAAAGCATCCGTGGTCATCTCTCTTCTCCAAGCCAGGTTAAGGATGGCTTACGAGGCCAAGGATTTGGGCTTCGAATGCCCCTCCTGGAATGTAAAGGCTTGGGAAGTGAAACTACAGGATCTTGGAGGTCATCCCGTCGCTCACCCTGCAAAGCATGCTGGTGAAGAGCCTTCTAAGGCGGCAGAGGAAGTGGCCAATCCTGGTGATGATGCCGAGAAGAATCCTGAGGCTGATGCTGGTGCAAATGCTGGGAAAGAATCATGAGGCTGATGCTGGTGCAAATGCTGGGAAAGAGGTTGCTGTCAAGAAGGTGCCGCTTCTTAGGCGGCGAAGTGGGCGATGATGGATATACGTGCCAAGGCCGGAGCCCACTTTTTAAATTTCATGGTTGTGGTTGTGTAAACAATTTACTTTTCCTGTTTTTGAACAATTTATATTTCCTGCATTAGAACAATATGATGACCAAAGGTGGATGGGTCCTGGGTTTTCAGGATGAAGCCCTTGGTCATCAGTTAGTATAACCTATTTTGAATGTCGTAACAGTTGAAGGTGGAAAGGTTTCGTTTTGAGATAAAACCTTCAACCATTACGTAGATATGGTAAAAACTAATCGTGCTTTTGGCGGATGGGCCTCGGTTTGAGGTGAAGCCAAAAGCACAACTTTTGACATGTTAATAATATAACTTGTTTTTGACTTATTTGTTGTTGCCTCTTAATTTTCGTTATGCATTCCTTAATGTATATTTTAGCTATGCAAAATTTTGTACAACTGTCTTCCAAAAATATTTTGATCAATATGCTCAGAGATATATTATGAAAACTTTTATTAGATAGGACTCCTAAAAATTTGTTCAACTTTGTAGAAAGCTTTTTAAAGAGTGAAAGACAGTCCATTTTTCCAAAACCTGTTTTGATAATACTTGAATGATCAAAGACGCAAACTAGTATCAGTTTCAAATAACTTAATCAAATATCCTGAAAAGTATTTCGAAAATATATTCCGACAATTTATCCTAATCAGGATGTTTAACCTTTTACCAAACATAGTACTGTTAAAAACTTAAACAACGTTTACAAAGGAAAGATCATACCAGGAATAGGGTATAACCCTATTTTTAAACTTCAATCCCCTTGTAACTCTTCCAATAAAGATGTCCCCTGTCTGAGACACTCAGTGTATTAGGTCCGAGCTTTATCCTTTGAGCTTTACACAATTGCCTCAGTAGGGATGTCCCCTGTGCACAATGTCTTCGAATACTTAGAAATCTTTTGGTCATCAATTCCAATTGTATAGACATTTTTTCGTGTTACAGGGGTAAAACCCAAAAATGTACTGGAGATAAATCCCTCGTATCCTGGGGGAAATCCCAAATTTTCGTGCGCTACAGGCGGGAGTGTATAAACTCCAAGACTTAGAAAGGTGAAAACCTTTAAACCTTAGAGAGTATGAAAATACCCTTTCGTGAGAGAGGGTGATCAATCCTCATATACCTTTAGGATTCAGGATGTAGCCAATAGTAACGAAATTGTCAGCCACTTTTACATGGACTGGTCCCGCCACCTTGAACTATTCCCGAATAACTTGCGCTCCAGGCGGGGTGTTTAAACCCAATTCGGAAGAAAGGTGCATACCTTTAAACCTGTGAAGGGATCGGGATCCCTTATACGTGAGAGAGGGTGATCAATCCTCTAATCTTCCCAAGTATCCTGAGTGAGCATCCTGGAGCTATATCCTGGATCATATACTGCAAAACATCCTTAAACTAAGGTGGGTGTTAGCTTGGTTAACACCCCTCCGATGCTTAAGTTAGTATTGGGTTTCAAAGAACAAATCAAATCAAACATATTTAAAAGAGATAGAATTCATACCATCTTGAGATAGAAATTACATTCTATTCTTACTTGAAATAGAACTTTAAGTGTATTGCATTCCAGGATCTCGGTAGCATATCCCCTTCCATATTCTTGAGTCTATATGATCCTTTCCCTGCTTCTGACTCAACTTCATATGGTCCTTCCCATTTTGGAGCTAGCTTGCCATCGGCAGGATTAATGGTATTTTGAAAAGCCTTTCTTAGCACCCAATCACCAACTCGAAATCTCCTAGTCCTTATATTCTTGTTATATGCTCTGGATATTCTTTGTTGATATGCTGCCATCCTTAGCCTTGCTGCATCCCTTTTTTCATCTATAGTATCCAAATCCTGACATAAGGCTTCAGGATTCTGTTCAGGATCCCGTAGGATAGATCTTGCAGTATGTATCGCCATTTCCGTTGGAATCATTGCTTCTGCTCCAAATACCAAGGAAAATGGGGTTTGGCATGTTGCATTCTTTACTGTTGTCCTATCAGCCCACAAAACAAAGGGTAATTCTTCTGCCCATCTTGCTTTTTTGGCTCCAAGTATCTTCTTTAAGTTATTGACAATTATCTTGTTTGAGGATTCTGCTTGTCCATTCGCTTGAGGATGTACCGGAGTAGATGTTATCATTTTGATTCCCCAACTCTTGCAAAAGTCAGTAGTTCTCTTGCTTATAAACTGAGAACCATTGTCACAGATTATCTCGGCTGGTACTCCGAATCTGGTCAGGATATTTCTCTTTATGAAGGATACTACTTCTTGATCCCTGACTTGGACAAATGCCTCGGCTTCAACCCATTTGGAGAAATAATCTGTCATTGCCAACATAAAAACCTTCCCTCCTGGAGCCTTTGGAAGCTTTCCCACTATATCCATACCCCACTTCATAAATGGCCAAGGGGAAACAATAGGATACAGCGGTTCAGCAGGCTGATGTAATATGTTACTATGTCTTTCACATGCATCACATCTTCGAGCATATTCTGCGGCATCTTTTCTCATTGTCGGCCAATAATATCCTGTTCTTAATACTTTTGAGAATAATGACCTGCCCCTAGTATGGTTACCACAATCCCCTTCATGTATATCCTGAAGTACTTCTTTGGCTTCAGGATCCTCCAAACACCTCAAATATGGTCCTGCAAGAGATTTCTTGTGTAAAACATTATTTATAATAGTGAATCGTGATACCTTCATCCTGAATGCCTTAGGATTTTCATTTCCGGGGATGTGTCCTTCCTTGAGATATCTGACGATTGGAGCCGTCCAGGATTCAGGATCCTTTTCAGGATACTCCGCTACAGGATCCTGAATAGCCGTTACTTCTTTATCCTGAGGATTCATTGCAGGATATAAGACATGTAATATTGGTATTTGGGTCCCTTCTGGTATCCTGATCGATGATCCCAAATTTGCTAAGGCATCTGCTTCAGCATTATCCTCCATTGGTACATGTTCAAGTGTAAAAACATCGAAATATCCTGCTAATTTTTTTAGAATATCGAGATATTTGATTAATTTCTCACCCTTAACTAATAGCCTGGGGTAATATGTCCCCCTGTGGCGATTTTAGTAGTATTCCCAATCCTACTCCTCTTACATTAGATGCACCATCAGTATATAATGTCCAGGATCCTGAGGATTCTCCTAACTGTTGAACTTCTAGGTCTACCTCATCCTGAATATCACTACTGAAATCAGCCACAAAGTCAGCTAAAGCCTGAGACTTTATGGCATTTCTAGGTTCATATACCAAATCATAAGCACTTAACTTTACTGACCACTTGGCCATCCTGCCTGACATCTCTGGCTTCCTAAGCACATTTTTGACAGGATAATTCGTTTTAACATGGATCCTATGTGTCTCAAAATAATGTCTAAGCTTTGTCGATGCCATAACTAGAGCTAATATCAATTTTTCTAAATGAGAATACCTAGTTTCAGCATCTAACAAACTTTTACTAACATAATAAACAGGATATTGCTGACCTTCATGGTCCTTTATAAGAACGGCACTTACAGCATTCCCTGATACAACGAGGTATAGGGATAGTGGTTCACCATTTTCAGGCTTCATCAATAGAGGTGCAGTTGAGAGATATCGCTTCAAATCCTGCAAGGCTGCTTCATGCTTTGCTCCCCATTCAAATTTCTTATTCTTCTTGAGGATTTCATAGAATTCCTTGCATTTTTCCGAGGATCTTGAAATAAATATGTTCAAAGCTGCTACTCGGCCTGTTAACCGTTGAACGTCCTTCATATTCGAGGGTGATTTTATATCCAGGATAGCTTTAATCTGCTCCGGGCTTGCCTCTATCCCCCTTTTCATCACCATATATCCTAGAAACTTTCCTGCCCCCACTCCGAAATGGCACTTAGCAGGATTCAGCTTCATGTTATACTGATCCAGAATATCAAATGCTCCCTTGATATCCTGGAGGTGATCCTCAGCCTTTTTAGATTTCACCACCATATCGTCAATATACACCTCCATGGTGTCCCCCAGCTTATCTTTGAACATCATGTTCACCAATCTCTGGTATGTTGCACCTGCATTTTTCAAACCGAAAGGCATAGCAGTATAGTAATAAATACATGTTGGTGTCATGAAAGCATTATCCTCCTGGTCCGAAGGCTCCATTTGAATCTGCTGAAATCCTGAGGATGCGTCCATGAACGTTAACATTTCATGCCCAGCAGTAGCATCCACCATTGCATCGATATGAGGAAGGGGGAACAGGTCTTTAGGACAAGCCTTATTCAAGTCTGTGTAATCTACACAGACTCTCCATTTCCCATTTTTCTTCTGCACTACGACCACATTCGCCAAGCATCTTGGGAAATTGACTTCTCTGATCATTTTGGACTTTAACAATCTTTCAACTTCCTCTTGGATGATTATATTCCGCTCATGAGCAAACTTCCTTCTTTTTTGCTGAATAGGCTTGAATGACCTGTCAATTCCAAGCTTGTGAGTAATAATGTCTTTGGATATACCTGTCATATCCTCATGCCTCCATGCAAACGTTGACATCCTGCACTTCAAAAAGTCAGTTAATTGTTTTTCAATATGCCGAGGGATATTGGTTCCTACAAGCACCGAGATATCAGGATTATCCTGATCCAGGATAACTTTCTTCACATCCTGCTCTGAAGCTTCCAAGGTATCCCGGGCCCGCATCTTTAATTGCTATGCTGGATTAGGCTTGGTCGAGGATTTCATTGAGGATGTGTATGTTGGATCTGAGTTTCTTTTTGATTGTATTTTTGTTTGAAATTAAGATGGAAATGAAAGAGTTGTGCAGCGGAATTAAGACGAAAACAAACTTTGCATACAATCAAACAGGAGTAATACTTTTAATCAAACATCTTTACACAATGAACCGAATGATTGAATTTGTTTCAACAACGATTACAATGATTGATGTAAGAATGAAAACTCCCCCTTAGCCAGAGCTCAGTAGTTTGTTCGTGCAAAGAAGACGATGTGGTGAAAGAGCTTATAGAACAGTACCAAGTACTGAACTATTTATAGGCACTTGCAAACCACTGAGCATCTTTAGCTGACGTCACCATGAAAGTGACATCTAACCTCCTAACAAACTCTAACCTCTGATCTATAAACACTGATGTACTAACTACTGCTATTACATTGTATTACATAAAAGACACTTAAACATCTGCTGCATCCTTCCACTGCTGTGATCCCAGCAGTGCTTGTCCGGATCAGCAATACTTGACTCAAGGCAGTAGATTGAGTCAGCAGAGCTTTGGTCTTCCATCAGTCTTTGACATTGGTCAGTAGATGCAAAGTAGCAGTTGTAGGTCAGCACTTAGTAAGATCAACATATAGGAGGTCAGTTGATACAAGATCACTTTCAAGGGGAGAGATTTGCATGAACTAATCTGTAATCGTCTGCTTATTCTTGATCCACTGCTCTGATCCAGTTTTGGCTTTAATTATCTGTTCCTCTGATAGGGTTCAATCCCAACAATCTCCCCCTGGAACAGATAATGCCAAAACTCTTCATTATTTGTGGAATTCTTTATTGCCTCATTAACAGCTCCCTTATCTGACCTTTGAATTGTAATTCAAAGTCTAGGGCATCTGTATCTTTATCATCCCTGCTAAGTGGAAGATCAAGGAGATCCTGCAAATCTTCAAGACTCAGGCCAAGAGCTTGTTCCCTTGATATTTTCTCCACTTCTCCACCAGGCCTGAGCAAAGTCAATACGCAGGTCTGTTTGTCAGTTTCCCACTTTTGTATTTTTGAGCCTGGTGGGTTTCTTGGGAGATGTTTATTTGCAGAAGTATTTGGTGAGGCTGGCCTGTTCATAGCTGGCTGAGCAGCACATGCAGATTGTTCCAATTCAAGATCTTCTTTTATCATTACTTCCGTGCCAGCTTTTACAATGGCATCTCCGGCTAAAAGATCTTGAATTGTTTCCATGCTGAACTGGTTTTTGCTCCTTCTTTTGTAGATGGCAGCACCAGCTGGAGCAGTGGTTCTTTTGATTTGCAGCTTTGGTGGTCTTTTAGAAACCTCTGCTTTGGAATAGTCAGGCTTTTGTGGAACTCTTGGATCTTTCTTTCTAAGTTCCTCTAATCTTTTATAAGTTGCCCTGACTCTATCTTCTCCCCACTTTGACACTGAATTCCTTGACCCATAATCTGCTGTAATCAGCTCCTCTTTCATTCTCTTCATCTCTAATATCTTTTCAGCTTCAAGTTGCTTGAATCTTTCAGGAGGAGTTTGCTTGACCTTATTTTTGATCATGTATTGAATCCTGGCTGCTTCTTTTTCAAGCTCAGGAATGGTCCAGGTCTTGTACATGTGTTTCTCCCCCTTGTATTTCTTGTAGGTCATGATGTTTTCAATGTAGTCTTTTCTTAAGGACTCATCTGCCCTTTCTGAAATTTTCTGACATACATTTTTAGCAAAACGCTCCATAGCATTGACCTGTGAGAGTAAAAACTGATAGTTTTGTTGAAATTCTCTATCAGATTTCCCTTTTCTGTTTTTGATTGCAATATCCTCTGCTTGTTTGGCTTTGAGTTTCAAGTATTCTTCAATATTGTTAGGCCTGGGATAAGTTGCAATTGATGGCAAACTCCTTTTGGCTGGGTCATCTTCATAATAAAAAGATTTGATTTCTTCTCTGACTGCAATGAGTTCCAGAGGAAATGAGACACCAGCAGGAGGTAGTGGTTTTACAATTTGAGCTGAAGAGAAAGGTATGGGTTTAGGAATAGTGACAAGTGATAGGGATTTTGAAGATATTGGTGATGGAGGTGTGTCATCATCTTTCAAAATTAGCCTTCTCCTTTTTGGTTGAGGAGAGACTGATGATGTTTTGAATGGAACAGTGGTAGTAGATGTAGTGGCAGTGGATTGTGATTGACTAACAGTTGTTGAAACAACTGGTGTTTCAACCACTGTTGTCATTACAACAGATGTTATAACATCTGCCGTCTTCTGCTGTATGTCAGCAGGTGTTGTTTTTGGTGGTAAAGCAGTGGATGTTGTGTGTGTTGAAGTGGTGTGTGTTGATGGAACAACTGTTTGGCAAGCAGTGGTTTTTGTAACTCCTGTTGCATCAGCTGTTTTGTATGGTGGTTTGTGAGCAGACTTTGAACGTCTGATAGGAATGGATTTGGGTTGCCTTACTTTTCTAGTAGGCCTCTTCTTTTCCTCAACAGGATTTTCATGATCCCTTGACCCAGAAGTACCCTGTTCTGGATGATCCATTCTGTCCACCCTGGCTTTCCTTTTGGCCTCTCTATCTCTTTTCACACTTACAGCTGCTTCTGCTAGTGCATTTATTGTCACATCAATTTTCTTACTACCATCTGGCAGAGGGATCTGTTTGGTCATGTTTGAATTTTCTGGTTCAAGATAAAGACCATCTTCTATACCCTTCTGTTTCCACTCCTTCATTTTCTCCCCCTTTTTGGCATTATCTTCTGGGAGTTGATAAATGTAGCGTACTTGTGGAGGAGCAGTGCCAGTGGTGTGCAAGATCTGAGTTTTGAGAGCTTTTAAGTCAGCCTTAGTGTTCTTGAACCTTGACTCCATTGCATTTTTCAGCTGTTGTACATGTGTTTCATGTTGCTGATCTGCTAATTGTGCTTGTTGTTGGAGAAAAGATTGAAATAACATCCAGAGCTCTTTTGGAGCAGATGCCCTTTGTGGAGCAGGTGCTTGAGATGGAACAGCAGTTGATTGTACCTTCTGAACTTGTAACACCTGTTGTAGCATATCTTTGAGTTCTGCAACAGAGTTATCAAGTTTTTCAATGTGATCCGTCAATTTCTGGTACTTTAAACCATCACCCAATTTAATGGGATCATCTGATTTCCCACTAGCAGTGGTTTTATCAGTGGTAGATATAGGGAGTATACTCCAAACATTAACCACTGATGCCCCTTTTTCTTGGTACTGGGGTCTTCTTCCTTCAACACTTGACAACCTTTTGATGTTGCCAGTAGGATACAGAAATCCACTGGTGGTTGGCAGAGGTTCTATAAAAGGAATTGCCTCCAAGGAAGTCTTATTAATGTAACCACTGTCCAAGTATAACCCAGTGGGTGTAACACTTGTAGTGGCTGCTTCACTTGGATTACCACCAAGAGTTACTTGTAACTCAAGGGGTGTAACCTCCTCAGGTTGTGTTGGTGGGTTAGCAAAGATTGATACATCAGACCCAGTCAGTTGTTGAGGTATATTCTCATTTGTAGGTGATTGAGAAGGACTGGATAATGCCTGGTTCAAATCAATTGCATCCAACAGTGGTTTTATTGGTGAGGGAATTGTGGATGTGAAGGATGGTGTAGAAAGTGGAGTTGCCCCGGGTAATGAGCTGTGGATGATAGAAACGAGTGTTTCTAGAGCATCATGATGTGGAGACCCTATTTGTACAACCTGTTCTTTTTGTGAAGAAGCAGGAGGAGTTGTGGTTATGGGTTGAGATATTTGTACCAACTGCTGTGAGGAAGTAGCAGCAGTGGTTTCTTGTGACATTTGTGTTGTCACAGGCAAGAGCTCTGGTATCTCATCCTCCAGAGTTGCCATTTTGATGGGTTTTGTGGGTTTTTGAGTTTTTCTTTTTGGCTTTTTGGAGATAGTAGGTGTGGGTTTCAAAACAGTTGTGCTGCTGCTTTGATCACCTTGAGCAGTGGGCTCCGTAGCAGATACTTGAGGAGCAGTTGTAACTGCTAAAATCTGCTCAGGCACCTCTGCTTGTGTTTTGCAAGGTGCTAACATTCTTGAAAAAGTTTCAGTTGTTAGACTGTTTATTTGAATTGAATCACCTTGGTTTATTAAAGCTAAATCATCCTTACTGAATTTCTTTGTAAAATAGTAACTCAAAAACCTTGGAAACAGTAAGAATGATTTTGTTACAACATTATTAACCAAATCTTTAAAAATTTCCCGAGAATAGTTAAAATTTTCGCCTTGAAGAATTGCATATCCCAGATTTTGAATCTTTAAAGGAATTTCATTGAAAGAAG
Organism: Helianthus tuberosus; assembly: GCA_030545235.1. NCBI lineage: Eukaryota > Viridiplantae > Streptophyta > Magnoliopsida > Asterales > Asteraceae > Helianthus > Helianthus tuberosus. Next base: position 58,902,811 of record CM060437.1, on the reverse strand, counting down.
TGGTTTTGTTTGAAACACATAATAGGAGGGTATGAAATAAAAATCTGGTTGCAGAAGGAAAATAACCTTTTTCTAAGGTAATTTTCTTCATCATTGTGGCTTCATACCCTCTCTCAATGAAGTCAGTTTGTAACTCGTTTTTAGTGAAAGAAATTTTACCTTCCTGATCACCGAGTTGAAAGACCTCTGAAATGGATTGTGGCGTGATTTGGACAGCTTTACCCTTTATTGAAGAGTTTATGGTGGTTGCAGTGTCTCCTTGTTTTTCAAGGGTTGCATTTTTCCAGAACTCCCTTTGGGTCGCCAAATAGATTGGTGCATCGGCAGTAAACAAAGTTTTGTACTTTGATTTTGCCATGAGATCAATGGTGGAATCGAAAATATTGGTGGTTCCTGGTTTTGTGAGAAGACCCAGGAGATTGTGAGATGGTTTATGTGGAATCTCAGTGGAGATTGCCTTTTGAGAGGCTGTTTTTGAGGAAGATTTGGATGAGGGTTTTGCAGATTTCTTTGATTTAGTCATTTTGAGGATGATTGATCGAAGAAATTTGTGAGAGATGAGATGAAAAACTGTTTTGAGAAGAGAATTTTTAAGAATTCAATTCGACAGTAAAACCCTGTTTTGATGGTGAGTGGGGGATTTTATAGGGAAGAAAGTGAATGCTGAGGTGGCAGCCGTTACAAAAGGTCTGACCAATATGTACTGTCCACGTGACAACCCCTGTTGAAAGTGAAGGACAGTACTTTTGTGAAAGTGACTGATGAAGGCAGTGGTATGAAAGCAGTGGATGATTTTTACTATCAGTGGATAGCATATCAGTGGACAAGACACTGCTTTTGAACAACAGAGTTTATCAAAATAATGAGAGAGCAGGGGTTGACTTTCAGCAGTGGACAGACTTTTGAAGTAGAGCAGACTTTTGAACAATCAGTGGTTAATGGCAGACTTTTAAGGATTTTAATGAAAAATTTTCATTTTTAGCTATTTTTAAGGATGGAGTTTTGATTTTCTGAAAACATTTTGTTGCTTTTATTCATAGAAAAACAAGATGTTGCTTGTTATTCCATGTTCAGCATCCCAATTCTAGAGACCAAGCTTTCAAAAGTGGCTGTATCAAGTGCCTTTGTGAGCACATCAGCTAGCTGATCTTTAGTTGGGACATGATGCAGAGAAATCAAACCTTTTTCATAGCAATCCCTCACAAAGTGATGTCTGATGTCGATGTGTTTGGTGGTTGAATGGGAAACTGGATTTTTGATGATATTTTCTGCTGCCTGACTGTCCAACATGAGTGGTGTCTTTAAGGCAGTTATACCAAAATCCAGCAACTGATTTTGAAGCCACAGGAGTTGGGCTGTACAGCTTGCAGCAGCAATGTATTCAGCTTCAGCAGTGGATGTTGAAACAGCTGCTTGCTTTTTGCTTTGCCATGAAACTAAGCAATCACCTAGAAACTGGCACCCTCCTGATGTGGACTTCCTTGTGGTGTGACATCCAGCAAAGTCACTGTCTGAGAAACCTGAAAGCTTGATGTTCCCATTAGCTGGATACCAGATACCAAGTGTGGGAGCACCTTTTATGTACCTGAAGATCCTTTTTACAGCAATGAGATTTGATTTTCTGGGAGCTGATTGACTTCTTGCACAGACACATGTTGCAAACATGATGTCTGGTCTAGATGCAGTTAGGTACAATAAAGACCCAATCATGCTTCTATAAAGTGTTTGGTCAAACAGCTCATCCTTTTCATCAGACATGACCAGCTTATTTGTTGCCATGGGTGTGCTGCATGGTTTACAATCATTCATATCAAATTTGGTTAAAAGTTCTTTAGCATATTTGCTTTGATGAATGAAAGTTCCATTTTGCATTTGCTGAACTTGGAGACCAAGAAAGCATTGCAGCTCACCCATTGCACTCATTTCAAACTCAGCTGTCATGAGTTCTCTAAACTCTTCACACATTGAATTACATGTGCTTCCAAAAATAATGTCATCCACATAAATCTGGACAATCATTAAATCCTTCCCTCTCCATTTTAAAAACAGTGTTTTATCAATGGTACCTCTTTTGAAACCCTTTGAGAGTAGGAAGTTGGAAAGAGTTTCATACCAGGCCCTTGGTGCTTGTTTCAAGCCATACAAGGCTTTGTTTAGCCTGTAGACATGATCTGGATAAAATGGATCCTCAAAACCTGGAGGTTGACAAACATACACCTCTTCTTGAATTATACCATAGAGGAAAGAACTTTTGATATCCATTTGAAACACCTTCATATTGTGGTTGACAGCAAAGGCCAGGAACAGTCTAATGGCTTCCAATCTTGCAACAGGGGCAAATGTTTCATCATAATCAATCCCCTCTTCCTGTCTGTAACCTTGAACCACAAGCCTGGCTTTATTCTTGACAACAATACCCCTTTCATCAGTTTTGTTCTTGAAGACCCACTTTGTGCCAATGGGACTAACCTCTTCTGGCAGTGGTACAAGTTCCCATACTTGTTGTCTTTTAAACTGTTGGAGCTCCTCTTGCATGGCTTCTACCCAGCTGTTGTCTTTCAGTGCCTCTTGGTACTTGACTGGCTGATGAAGTGATAGAAAACCAGCAAAAAGACAAATGTTTTGGGTTTGGCTTCTTGTGAGCACCCCTTCATTTATGTTGCCAATGATTTTATCAGGTGGATGAGATCTCAAGAAGATTAAATCTCCTTGGTATGGTATGATGGCATTGGTTGGTGAAGGCTGCAAATGTGTATCATCTGAGCTAACCACTGCTGGGGACTTTGATGATCCAGCAGTGGCTTCAAAAGGTGGTGGTATAGGAGGTAATGAAGTGGATAACTGCTGACTTTTATCCACTGTTTGAGGACTTTTGTCAGCAGTGTTTGAGGATGTGGAAGCAGTGGTTGATGGGCTACTTTGGTCAACAACTGTTGAGGTAGCAGTGGTTGAGCTTTGACAACTGTTTTGAACAGCTGGTGCTTTTCCCTTTGTGGCAGACCTTTGAGGGATGATGATTTCATACCCATAGTCTGGTGTTGTATCCTCTGATGGACCTGCACTGTTAGTCTTGACAGCAGTATTTTCAAAAGTGAATTTTTCAAGATCAAACAGATCTGCAGGATTTGCTGGGATTTTCATTGATGAAAGTTCATTGAACTTAACATTCAAAGTCTCCTCCACTGCCTTGGTCCGTGTATTGAACACTTTGTAGGCCTTGGCAGTGGTTGAGTACCCCAGATGATAACCACAATCTATTTTGGCTGCAAATTTTGAAATGGAATCTTTTAAGTTCAAAATAAAGCACGGGCAACCAAATACTTTGAAATATGAGATCAGTGGTTTAATTTTATACAGAATTTCATAGGCAGTCTTTTTGTGCCTGGGGTTTATTAAAACTCTGTTCTGAACATAGCAAGCAGTGTTTACTGCCTCTGCCCAGAAAGTTAATGGCAAACCTGAATCTGCTAGCATGGTTCTGGCAGCCTCAATCAGAGTTCTGTTCTTCCTTTCCACTACCCCATTCTGCTCTGGTGTTCTTGGGATGCTGTACTGCCTTACAATCCCTTTCTTCACACAGAAGGCATCCAACTCCCTATTTTTGAATTCTGTGCCATTGTCACTCCTGAAGCTTTTCACTGGAAGGTCAAATTGCTTTTCAACCTGTATTACAAAGTCTTGCAAAATGCCTGCAGTTTCATCTTTTGAGTGCAAAAAGAAAGTCCATGTGAACCTAGAAAAGTCATCAACAATAACCAAACAATATCTTTTCTTTTTAAGGCTCATGACTTGAACTGGGCCAAATAAATCCATGTGTAGCATTTGTAAACACTGGGTTGTTTTGGACTCTTCAATGGACTTATAAGAACTTTTATGCTGTTTTCCTTTTAAACAGGAAATGCAATGTTCAGGACATGAAAACAATTTTTGTGGTAGGCCTCTCACCAAACCATTTTTTGAAATTTCTGTGATTGTCTTAAGATTTGTGTGTCCCAGCCTTCTGTGCCAAAGTTCTGTCTCTTTGTTAGAGGCAGCTGAGAACAGACAGGCATCAGCTCTGGGACACTCTTTTGACATGTCAACAACATAAACATTGCCACTTCTTTGAGCAACAAGTTTAGTTTGACCAGTTTTAATTATTGCTTCAATCTTTTTTACCATTTCTGGTCCAACAATCCTACAACAGTCTTTTGTGAAGAATGACCCAAATCCCTTGTCACTCATTTGGGACACACTTAGAAGGTTGAATTTTAGATTGTCTATTAGATTGACATTTTCAAATTTTACATTTCCAGATTGCACTGTACCAGACCCCAGAACCTTCCCTTTACTATTATTCCCAAAGGATATATCACCCCCTCCATGAATTTTAAAGTCTTTGAGGAGGGCTTTACATCCTGTCATGTGCCTGGAGCCTCCACTATCTACATACCAAAGACTATCAAAGCATGCAGAAGCTCCCTTGGCAGCTGCCATCATTGCACAATCACATTGATGATCTTCATCATCATCAGCTTTTACCTTCTTTTTACCAGCCTTTTCTTCTTTCTCTTCTTCTTTGTCCTCTATGGACCATGGATCTGTCATTGGCTCAATCAGGGTATCTGAATTTTCTCCCAACAGTATTTCATCAGCCACTACAGTAACCACTGCTTCAATCACCTCTTCCACTGTTTCAAAGCACTGTTGTTCCTCCTCAGCTTCAACCCCCTCCTGTATTGACTCTAGTGCCATCAAACAAAACTCATCATGTGAAGAATCATTAGAAGCATAGAGTGCAAAATTTTCATCACAAAGATCATCAGGCATACTGCTCCAGTCAACAAACCCTTGAGTGAAAAAACTTTGTTGATCTGGTTGTGCTGCTGCTGGAGCAGTGGTTTGAGGTGCAACAGGTTGCACTTGTACCTGTGGAGCAGGGGTTTGAACATATTGGATTTGTGGAACAGTAGTTTGGACATAATGTACTGGCACAGGGGCAGCAGCATAGTGAGCAGTGTTCACTTGTGCTGCTGGGGCATATTCGGCATAGTGCACAGTGTTTTGGTTTTGAGGTCGAGGATTTGAGCTAGGATGAGTAATTATGGGACCAGTGGTTTGACTCCTACATTCCCTAGCGAAATGTCCCAACCTATTACACTTATAGCACTTGATTTTCGATTTATCCAACCCAACCCTTAGATTCCCATGCAAACCTGGGAATTTTCTCCCTGTTCTTTTGTAGAACTTGCTAGTTCTTACACATAGCAAAGCCAGTTGGTGCAGGATGTCCATTTCCTCTAAATCAGTGGGATCAAAATGTTGTAAATTATTGAGTTCAAAGCTTAAATTGTCTGACATCTGGTTTTCGTTAGCAGTGAATGCATAACTTGCAGAGTGAGGATCAGGGTTGTTAAAATTTGCACCAGCAGTTATGTCAATGAAGTGATCATAACCCTGATCCTTACCACTGCTCCCAGATTCTTCTTGACCCAGAAGAGCAGTATTACCGAAAGTGTAATCATCGGTAACTTTTCCTGACTCTTGTAACCTCCTTTTCTGGTTCAACTCCCTTTCGAAGGTCAGGAGTCGACCATGGAGTTGGGTCAAGGTCAAATCCTTGAATTCAGATGAATTTCGGGTGACAAAAGCTATAGTGTCCCATTTTTCTGGCAGTGACCTGAGGAACCTGCTATTTTGAGTTGAGTTTGTAAAAGTGGTGTTAACAAGCCTCAGTTCACTGATGAGATAACTAAAACGCTCAAATTGTTGCGTTAGTGATTCACCTTTAATGTAGCAAAATGTTTCATACTGTTGGTTCAGGATTTCCCTATTGCTTTCTATGACTTCTTCAGTTCCACCAAACTGTTCCTTAAGTGCGTCCTATAACTCTTTGGCACTGTTACAGTGTAACAGTCCAGCATATATCTCATTGGGCAGCGCTGATGCTATGATGCTAAAAGCTTTAGCATCTAGTTCGATCTTTTGAAAGTCGGTTTCGGTATAATTTTCAATTGGTTTTGGAACGAACTTTTTAGCATCTTCAGCGCTTGGCACTGAAGGAACATGGGGACCATAAATGACAGACCTCCAACAACCTGTGCTTTGTTGAGCGAGGATGTGACCCATCCTCCTCTGCCAGATGTTGTACTCATTTCTCTTTAGCATAGGTGGTTTAAAAAGTGAGCCGATGTTGTTTTTATCATCTTGAGATTGTGACGTCATTCTTGTTGTTTTACAGACACTGAGAAATCAACTTTAATGGTGATTAATCCTTGCTCTGTTTTTCAACGGACGAACAAACGATCAGTATCAACTGTTATGAGCTGAACTATTTACGTCAAAATGATTGTTAAATCAAATTTGACTGTCCAAGCTCTGATACCAATTGTTGGATCTGAGTTTCTTTTTGATTGTATTTTTGTTTGAAATTAAGATGGAAATGAAAGAGTTGTGCAGCGGAATTAAGATGAAAACAAACTTTGCATACAATCAAACAGGAGTAATACTTTTAATCAAACATCTTTACACAATGAACCGAATGATTGAATTTGTTTCAACAACGATTACAATGATTGATGTAAGAATGCAAACTCCCCCTCAGCCAGAGCTCAGTAGTTTGTTCGTGCAAAGAAGACGATGTGGTGAAAGAGCTGATAGAACAGTACCAAGTACTGAACTATTTATAGGAACTTGCAAACCACTGAGCATCTTTAGCTGACGTCACCATGAAAGTGACATCTAACCTCCTAACAAACTCTAACCTCTGATCTATAAACACTGATGTACTAACTACTGCTATTACATTGTATTACATAAAAGACACTTAAACATCTGCTGCATCCTTCCACTGCTGTGATCCCAGCAGTGCTTGTCCGGATCAGCAATACTTGACTCAAGGCAGTAGATTGAGTCAGCAGAGCTTTGGTCTTCCATCAGTCTTTGACATTGGTCAGTAGATGCAAAGCAGCAGTTGTAGGTCAGCACTTAGTAAGATCAGCAGATAGGAGGTCAGTTGATACAAGATCACTTTTAAGGGGAGAGATTTGCATGAACTAATCTGTAATCGTCTGCTTATTCTTGATCCATTGCTCTGATCCAGTTTTGGCTTTAATTATCTGTTCCTCTGATAGGGTTCAATCCCAACAGTGTAGCATTCCTTCGCCTCCTGCTGATCACTATCAACTTTGACGACCCCCAAGGGGTTGGAATCTTGATGCATTGGTGATAAGTCGAAGGCACAACCTTCATGTCATGGATCCATGGCCTGCCTAGTATGATGTTATAGCAGGATAAGGAGTCCATCACACAGAAGCGTTGTATCGAGTTGACCCCTTCAACGTATACTGGTAACTTTATCTCTCCTACAGTATTTCTAGCTTCTCCACTGAAACCAACGAGCACAATGGACTTCGAAGTAATGTCCATCGGAGATACATTCATCCTTTTCAATGTTTCAAGCTGAATTATATTGACAGAACTACCGTTGTCCACCAATATCCTGCGTACAAAATGGTTAGCCACATATAATGTTATTACCAAAGCATCATGGTGAGGATCCTGAACAGTATCCCTGTCATCACTATCGAAAGTGATCACTTTATCAGTTGTGAGGGTAGTCATCCTGACTGGTTTGTCTCCCCTTTCACTCTTAGCTTCCTTTGCATGTCTCTTAGCCGCCGAATACGAAGTCCCACAAATGTCGGATCCTCCTGAAATAAAGTTAATTATCTTGGCATCTGCTGGGGGTGATGCTGCTCGTTCAGGATCCTTCTCAGGATCCTGCCCTTTATTCTTCTTTCTTCCCAGCAAGTCCTTCAGATACCCTTTGCTTAACAGGTAACTTATTTCTTTCCTTAAACCAATGCAATCCTCGGTCATCCTGACCGAAGAGGGTATCTCAGGGGTATGATTCTGAGAATGGCTTGGGACGATATTCCCCCTGTTATCCTCAGTGTAAACTGCGGAACTGAAGTTCAAAGCCCTGGGCTGTATAGGAGTGACAGTTTCTTCAGCAGGTCTACTCGAGCTAGCTTTTAAGAGTTGTATTTCTCTTAATAGCATTTGGTTAGTCTCCTGTTGCTGCCTCATTTGTTCCTGCACACTTCCAAATAAAGTTAGAATTTCATCATTAGAGGCTAAAACGGGAGCAGATCCCTGAACACTCCGAGTAGGGATAACATCTTGAGGTTGTGAAGAAAATGGCATCCTTGCAGCAGACATAGTGGAGGAGCTCATGTTTGATCTTGAGGCCATTGTAAACAATGTGGCAAAAAGTTTTGAAAATAGAAAACCGATTAACGACTTCACAATGATTTTTAGTAAGAGTAGCACCACTTGCCCCATGGTGGGCGCCAAATTGTTTTGGTCAAAAATTACCGAAGCAATTTAATGATCAAATTAGTTAAGTGAGGTAGTGTGCTAAAATTATGTGTGAAAAATATGTTAGCCAAGTTAGTTATAAAAACAATTTCAGGATACGGCTCAAGATATAGAGCTGTATCTATGATCAAACAATGAACAAAAAAGTAAAGGTTGACACGTGATGTACGAGGAAAGCCCTTGATCAATCTAGATCGCCGGCACAAAACCTCGGGAGCTGACAATCGCAGCTGCCTTGTTCTTCTATTGCTTCAAATATCAGGATACAGTGCAGGATGTGGTGCGGATCAACTATGTGTTACAATGTAATTCGAATACAAGTGTTGTGTGTTGTGTTTGCAGTGAGCTAGAGAGAAAGTGTTTGAAAATGTGAAAGTTGAGTGCCTTAATCTGATCCGCCCCCATCTATTTATAGTAAAACAAATATAACAAACTATCCTAAATAACCGGGATCCAACGAATATTCCTCACTCGAACATTGTGGACCTAGTCTTTCGGGTTCAACGTCTCTCCCATAACAAACATGCCCGAGTCTTGAGGAGAAGAAGTCCATCTGACCGTTAGCGAACCCCTGCCTTTAACCTGCACGTGGTTAATTCAATATTCCTCAGGATATCGCCCAACATGTTAGCAATATCCCCGTCCAGTATCCTGATCACAAATAAACAATTAAAAGCAGGATATTAATCAAGATATGTATGCTCAGAAAATGACCCATAACAGTTAGTTACCCTCATAATCTTAATTAAATAAATATTTTATTTCTACCAATATATTTCCTAGGTGCTCAACACATTTAAAAAATATGTAACGTTTTACAATTTTTTTCTATCTCTACAACTGATAAATACTAAAAGTTGTAATCGATTGTTATGTTTTGCACACCAATGACATTTTCTCTTTATAAAACTGATTTATATAAAGAAGCTGTAAATTAATTTCTGTCATAATTTATAAAATTTAAAACATCCTTCACCTTAACAGAAAAAATAAACTGAGTTAGTGATTTGGATGAAAATTTATAAAAATTGTGTGATAAAACTATTAATTGTTTTTTTCTAAAAACTCAATGTATACTCTTTCTTATTATATATGCAACAAAGATAATTAAATAAAAGAAATTAAAAAGGGTTTGAGTAAATTGCCAAAATCGTCCATGTGGTTTTATATTTGCCGGTTTCATCCAAATATCCTCAACTTAACAGAAAAAATAAACTAAGTTAGTGGTTTGGATGAAAATGGCAAAAAGTTACAAACGTTGGGGGCAATTTGGTACAAAAGTGTCATTTTGGACGAAAATGGCAAACGTGCCCGAACCTCAGGGACGATTTTGGCAATTAACTCTATTATGTAAGTAAAAGTTTGCTTGATGCTAAATCCAGGTATTCACATTTAGAAAAACTCATCCTTGCTTTAATTATGGGCTCTACTAAATTACGCCATTATTTTGAAACTCATGCTATTATTGTTAAGACTAACTTTCCAATTAAGAATGTTCTCAGGAAACCTGAAATGTCAGGTAGGATGGCAAAGGGGGCAGTAAAGCTTAGTGCTTATGATATCAGGTATGAGCCAAGAACTGTCATCAAATCCTAAGCCTTAGCTGACTTTGTGGCTGATTTCAGTAGTGATCTACAAAGGGAAGCTGAGTTGGAAGTTCAACAGCTTGAAGAGACTAAGGATCCTTGGATACTCTTCACAGATGGGGCTTCAAATATCAAGGGAACTGGACTAGGAATACTACAAAATCGCTACAGGGGGACATAATACCCCACTCAATTGCTTGTGAGTTTCAAACTACTAATAATGAGGCTGAGTATGAAGCCTTAATAGCTGGTTTGCAAATTGCCAAGCACATGAGGATCAGGTATCTTGAGGTACATGTAGATTCATTGTTAATTACTAACCACTTTAATGGTTCTTATGCTGTTAAAGGTGAAAGACTAATCAAATATCTAGATATAGTCAAGAAATTGGCAGACTCTTTTGCTTCTTTTAGTTTGACACAGGTACCCAGGGAAGAGAATGCAGAAGCTGATACTTTTGCCAACCTTGGATCATCATTGAAGATTCCAGAGGATAATAAAACTCCCATAATCCATATCTTGACTCCTGCTATTGAGGATCACACAGCCATGGAAATAGTGGAGGATTCTGCAATCATACCTAGTGATGGTGCACAGTCACATTCAGGATCCTGGATCCTGCTAATCATGAGATATATACAACATGGAGAGATCCCTACAGGAGAAAATCCTAGAGCTTTCAAAGTCAAGGTATCTCAATTTACAATACTAAATAACATGTTATATAAACGATCTCTTGCAGATCCATATCTAAGGTGCATCGAGGATCCTGAAATTCAAGAAGTCCTGATGGATTTCCATGAAGGAGGTTGTGAAAACCACACCGGGGGCAGAGCACTGTTCTCAAGGATCCTTAGAACAGGATACTATTGGCCTACTATGAAGAAGGATGTTGTGGATTATGCAAAGAAGTGTGATGTCTGTCAAAGACATAGTAATATCCTTCATCAACCAGCGGAGCTCCTGCATCCTATATCCTCTTCTTGGCCATTCATGAGACGGGGAATGGATATAGTTGGCAAACTTCCCAAAGCACCAGGAGGAAAAGTGTTTTTGCTTGCCATGACTGATTACTTTTCCAAGTGGATAGAAGCTGAAGCCTTTGCACAAGTCAGAGAAAAAGAAGTGATATCCTTTATTAAAAGAAAACATCATTACTAGATTTGGCATTCCTTCTGAAATTGTTTGTCATAATGGATCCTAATTTATTGGGAATAGAACTACTAACTTTTGTGACAGCTGGGGGATTAAGATGATAACATCAACACCAGCCCACCCACAAGCTAATGGTCAAGCAGAATCATCTAACAAGATCATCATCAACAACTTGAAGAAGAAGCTTGGATCCAAGAATGGAAAATGGGCAGAAGAGCTACCTTATGTTCTATGGGCTGATAGAACAATGCCCAAGAATGCTACTGGCCAGACTCCATTTTCTTTAGTGTTTGGAGCTGAATCAGGGATCCCTACAGAGATGGTAGTCCCTACTGCAAGAACAAGCATCCGTGATCCTGGAAGAAATGCTGAAAACTTGGTTCAAGATTTGGATACCATAGAAGAACTCAGGGATTTGGCAAAGATAAGATTGGCTAGTTATCAACAAAGGATGGCTGGAGCTTATAACAAGAATGTCAGGATCAGAAAGTTTCAAGTTGGTCATATGGTGTTGAGGAAAGCATTCCAAAATACCACCAATCCTGCTGATGGCAAATTAGCACCAAAGTGGGAATGCCCCTATCTTATTGAAGCTGAGGTAGGAAAGGGGCATATCGTTTATTAACAATGGAAGGTGATTTGTTACCAAGAGCTTGGAATGCTGTCCATTTGAAGAGATACTTCATGTAAGAAGGATCCGGGATCCTTGGCCAACTTCATATCTGACATACATTAAGGATCCTTAGAGGATTTATGATCCTCATTCTGGTAATGGTTTGATTTTAATTTATCTAATCCTTTAATTTATTTGATTTTAAGGAGAAGGATCCAGAATCCTTTATCCTTCTTCACTAAATTCTAAGTTTTGCAGAAGTTGGTGCATCTTTGACAACGGATCAAGTATCCACTGAATTCTCCTATGTTTTGGGTTTATCCCTAGTTTTGGGTTTCTCCCCAGTTTTTGGGCTTGTCCCCAGTTTAAGGTATCTACTACCTTCTACGAATCAGGTTCTTACACCTTCTCCAGTTGCGTACGATTATCCTAGTGCAGTTAAAGGCAATGGGACCAGTACCCGCTTTAGGGGCTGACAATTTCATTGTATTGGTTGTATTTAGGATCCTAAGTATAATGGTAGACGTACCATACATCCGTTCCTAAGGTTTCTAACGTTTTCACGTTAGCTAAGGTTTTGGCATCTTCATGTCACTAAGTTTGGATAGTCGCCAGTATGGGCCATACTCCAGTTTACACAAGATCCTTTGGGCTTGTTCCCAGCTTTTGGGCTTGTCCCCAGTTTTTTGGGCTTGTCCCCAGATTGTTGGGCTTGTGTAACACCCCGAAAACGGGTTTGATAGCCAAACCACGTTAATATTAATAAACGGGTGAAATACCGTTAGTGGTAAAATTTAACCTGGTGAATGTTAGGATTTAAACAAATAATCCTAAATAATAATTAAAAAGAAGAATAAACGTTTAGAGAAAACAAAGTTTGTAAGAAGCCATGGTTAATGGGACTTAAAATAAAACGGGTTATAATTTCCCCGAACCCACTAAGTTAACTAGGAATATTTAACCTAGTTAGTAAAAGAGATAATGTTGGAATTAAGTAGGTTGTGACCTACTTCATAATTAACTAACAAAAAATAGAGGGACTAAAAGTGGCAAATTCGAAAGTGAGTTATTTAAAATAACTTAGACACAAAAAACACACACATAAGTGTGTTTCTGGTCGACATTTTCACCAGACAAGAAAAGGTTCTTCTCTTGAACCCTAAATTACAAAGAAATGCTCAAATCAAAGGGGAAATCAAGCTAAAAATTGGGGCTTTTATTAAATTCGAGATCACCAAGTCATGGGGATCACAAGGTATGTCTAATTTTGATATTTGGTGATGATTATGATTTGTCATGAACACTCATAAATCGAAATTCTGTGATGAATGTCATATGTATGAATGATATAGGGTTGAATCCATGCCTAAGAACAAACCCTAGTTGAAAGTTTGATGATTTAGTATAGAAAACTAGGAATTTGATGATTACCCATATATGAGCTAAGTGGGTTTTTAACTAAATAGTAAAAATGATGATATGCATGTGCTTAGAATCATCATATTTGATAGTTGAAACAAAATACTTAAACAATTTATAAGATTGAGTGAATACATGATTAGATTTGAAGTTTGATGTTAGTACTTGTTAATTATACTAGAAATTAAGGATTTAGAACACTTAAATGGGCTGGAGAAATTTGATGTTTCGTGTTGCACACAAGGTGCTTGATGAAATGCTTGAACAAGAAAATATAACAAAGCTGATTGGGATTAAAAATTATTGGGCTGCAGTTTTTAAAAAATCATATAAAATCAATGAAACGACCTGTGAGGTTGAGCCTTATATGATTAGAAAGCTATTGAACCATACTACGTTTTATATTTGAACATGTTTGTTAAATTCTGATGTTAAACGGGTCAAAACAATGTCCGAAGTCGGCTGAACTGTTTTGACAGCAAGCTGATTGGAAGCATTTTGACTTCTGAGCTGATTTTGCAAAAATCATAATTAATTCTAGGAAGCTCGGATTGAGCTGATTCTTTTTGGAATGGAAAGATATTTTAGTATTCTTCATTTCATCTTTGATCACGAAGGGCTAAATAAGATCGTAAAGTGGTCAAAAGAGTCGATTCAGCAGCTACATTGTAAAGTTGCTGCACATTTTATTGATAAACTTAATCCAAGGAAAGTTGTATTTTGTTCATACTTTGCCTTGTTTATAAAACAATGGTTTCATGAATATTAAGCATGTTATTTTGCTTATTGCAAGTATTTAAAATACCTACAAATAAGCTTGTCAACGAAGTTGTGAAAATGAGAAAAAGAATGATGAAAGCATATAATACATATGGGTAGTTTGACTATTAAGAAAGTAAAACTGACCTATGATTTAGTTAAGTAAATTATATGCAAGAAACCCCATAGGAAATGGTAGCCATAATATGAAATGACTAAACTAACCATTTTATGGGTAATATGATAGTTTGACTATTGACGAGCTAGGTGAAGCTTGGAGGAGATGATCAAAAGGGAGAAAGACACGAGTAAGACTTGCTTGGATGAAAGGTAAGTAAAGCTTACACCTATTTTTTTATTATCATACGTATTTATTCTATAGGTGATAAATACAACAATAGATCATGTTCGAATTATGGGTTCCGACACGAAACGAAATGGGTCGGAACGAATAAAAACGTTTAGAATCATGATTAATAGTGAAAGAGGTAAAATGGTAATTTAGTCATAAATCGACTAAGAATTTATGAGTTTTCTTAAAGTTACCTCATAGCTTAACTAATAACGGAAAAAGGGGTAAAATGGTAATTTAGTCACGTGATGACTAATTGTAATCGAGATTAAAAGGATACCCACGGCGTAAGCCGAACTGGGTCAAATATGTAAAAAAAAGGAAATTTCTGTGGTAAAATCCGTAATGGGTCGGATGCGTGATTGAGTAATTAGAAACCATGATTTGTAATAAATATAATTGTTTGGCCGTATAGACCAAATGGGTCAAATGATGGTGATAACATTATATGACCATATCGACTAATGTTGGTTGTTAAGTCATATGTTTACAGGAACGAATATCAATTTGGATAATTGCGTCGTCAGAGAATATTGAATTAATAATAGCAAGGTATAAACGGGTCTATACGTTGACTCGAGCCAGGTACGCTTATATATAGATTTATAGTTAAAAGTGTTTAACTTCCCTTAACGGGTCAAAATGAGTAGATAGGTAAAACGGGTTAAGAATTCATAAGAAACCCATAATTTGAACCTTGCATATTAGTAAATTGATATAACGTGATATGCATGATATTGTGAAAAGGTAATAAACAAGTTTGTTTGATAAATCATGAACGGGTCAAAAAAAGTGTCATAATTGAATTTCAAGCTGAGAGCTTGAAAGTTAAAATTTTGTGAATTTAGATGTCGGGTTTTCACTCCGTAAGATGGAGAATTAAATTACGAACGCGTAGGAAAAAGAATCGCGAAAAACGGACTTGTAGAATGAAAGTTATGCCAATTTAAAGTTTGAAATTTGTTAAAATTGGAGCTGGGCAGAAAATGCAGGTTCAGATATAAACCTGCTGGAAACTGGTCTCCCCCGAGGCACGCGAAGGGGAAACAAGGTCCGGGCGCGACACGCGACAGGCGTCACGGCACGCGACGCATCTAGTTGAGTCTCTCGCAACACGCGAGAGACATAAAGGCTGGAAAAAAATTATTTTGGTTAATTGTTTGATGCGTAGAACTTGTTTAAACTTATATTTAAGTTATCAATACTAACTTTTAGGTTGGTTTTGATCACAGGTGAATATCGAAAAAGTACCCGGACGAAGATCAAGCGACGAGAAAGAACCGAACACATGAAGAAGAAGCTTCCGCACGTTGTTTCGTTGAAATTTTTAAACGACAAACTAAACTACATTATATTGTTCAAAATTTTAAATTGTAAAAGCTTTAATAAACCCGTACTTTGTAATGTATATGTGCTCTTAATCACATGTTTATTATCGTAAATTATACGAAAATCGTTAAATAATATTAAGGGTGTTACAGCTTGTCCCCAGATACTAACTCTTTCTTTTACAGTTGGCTTAGTCCCAAGTTATATCTCATTTCAGGTTTCCAAAGCTAAACAGTTAAGGATCCTGGATCCCAACATTATACAAGGGCTTGTCTTTTGGTTATCACAATGGAATGTGTTAAGGATATAGGATCCTAACTTGGATTCTCTGGTATGATCCCTATTTACTTTAATTTTATTCTTGATTTATCAGTGTTACCCTTATTCTTTGACAACAGGATATATGATCCTAAAATTGTCTCACTTTTTAAACTTTTCGATTATAGGATATTTGGTCCTTGATCATATCCTAAACTTTTTGACATAAACTGGTTTTTATACTTTCATTAATAACTTATAAGTTCAAGAAATTGTACAATAACAATGGAAAGTTAAATATATACAAATTAAACAACACCAAGATAGGCAAAAAGTTAAAGTTTTATTTATTTATCCATAGTTAACCCTATTAAAGGTTGTCAAAATTGCCAACCCAAGCTTCTACCAGCAAAACGTGGCCCGTCTACTTGGGTTGGCAAAGGGTGTCCGTACTAAAGGTTCGATAAGTGCAGGAAATAAAAGGCGAGGGGCACCAAAGGCTTCATCCTCCACAAACAGAAGGACCCATCCACCTTTGTTACCCCCCTATTGTCCAGAGGATCAGTGATCCTTAAACCTAAAAACTATTGTTCACCATTCAGACCATTGTTTAAAACATAACAACCAAACACTACCAAATCATAAAAAATGGGCTCCGGCCACGTCTAGAAATTTCCATCATCGCCCATTTGTGCAGCCTAAACCTTCGCTGCATCCTCCACCTTCTTCTCACCACCTTGACCACTGCCTCCAGCCGCTGCATCCTCAGGATCCTTCAATTCGCTGCCACCACCTTCGAGAGCCAGCACCTCCTCAGGTTCATATTCGTCCCCAAGCTCCACAAGCCTTTGCTTCCAAGCCTCAACATCCCAGCCGGACCGGTCAAAGGCAGGATCAGCAACCTCCTTAGCCATCTGGAGTTTAATCTTGAGCATCACGACAGGAGCAGAGTGTTTGGCCCCTTCCATGACTTCAATCCTCTCCCTTTGGGCTGTCATTTCAGCAACAATAAGCTCCTTCCGCAGTGCCTTCTGTTCATTTTCAAGTTGGGAGATCTTTTTATCCTTAGCAACTGCAATGGCCTGGAGGTCAAGGCACTTTTGTTCAGCTTCAGCAACGTGTTGGTCAATGAGGATCTGAACTTCAGCGAATTTTTGCAATAAAGGATTTATGTGTTAAGGATCCTTTATCCTCAAAAGAAAGGCAAACTTCAGGATATGAAATCTTTACCTCAGAGACGTATTCTTGAACCTGGTGTTCCATCAGAGGGAGGCCTTCAAGGGGTTCAGCAGTTTTCTTCCTTTTGGTCCCTTTACCCCTGGTGCTGACTCCTTTGCTCTCAGGGAGGCTTTGGCTTGCAGCCAGCTCCTTTCTGAGAGACCTAGGGGAGGCATACTCTTGGATGTCAGTTACACTGAACCTGGAGGCAGACTTTGAGGATTTTCCAGCGCCTACAAACATATTTCACAGATAAGTATTCATACCTTGTATTCATTCAAACATTTATTTACATAAGAATATGGATACTTACTTGACATGTTGTAGGAATCGGAGGAGATTTCTTGAGAATCCTTTACTTTGGCTTGAAATGTTCTTATAGCAGGGTCAAGCCTCCAAAAAGCAGCAATCCTTTCTATTGTGACAGGGGATCCTTGGATGCTAGAGAATGAGAGAGCTTGTTTAAACTTATATTTAAGTTATCAATACTAACTTTTAGGTTGGTTTTGATCACAGGTGAATATCGAAAGTACCCGGACGAAGATCAAGCGACGAGAAAGAACCAAACACATGAAGAAGAAGCTTCCGCACGTTGTTTCGTTGAAATTTTTAAACGACAAACTAAACTACATTATATTGTTCTAAACTTTAAACTGTAAAAGCTTTAATAAACCCGTACTTTGTAATGTATATGTGCTCTTAATCACATGTTTATTATCGTAAATTATATGAAAATCGTTAAATAATATTAAGGGTGTTACAGCTTGTCCCCAGATACTAACTCTTTCTTTTACAGTTGGCTTAGTCCCAAGTTATATCTCTGTTTTGGTCAAAAATTACCGAAGTAATTAAGTGATCAAATTAGTTAAGTGAGGTAGTGTGCTAGAAATGAGTGTCAAAAATATGTTAATCAAGTTAATTGTAAAAACAGTTTCAGGATACGGCTCAGGATATAGAGCTGTATCTATGATCAAACAATGAGCAAAAGTAAAGTAAACGACACGAGATGTACGAGGAAAGCCCTTGATCAATCTAGATCGCCGGCATAAAACCTCGGGAGCTGACAATCGCAGCTGCCTTGTTCTTCTATTGCTTCAAATATCAGGATACAATGCAGGATGTGGTACGGATCGACTAAGTGTTACAACGAAATTTGAATACAAGTGTGGTGTTTGCAATGAGCTAGAGTGAAAGTGTTCGAGAGTGTTAGTGAAAATTGTGTGTTCTAAGCTGACCCGCCCCCATCTATTTATAGTAAAGATAAAATAACAAACTACCCTAGACTTGCGGGATCCACCGAATATTCCTTCTTCGAACGTTGTAGACCTGGTCTTTCGGGCTCAACGTCTCTCCCTCAACAAATTCGTCCGAGTCTTGAGGAGAAGAAGTCCTCTTGACCGTTAGCAAGTCTCAGCCTTTAACCTGCATGTGGTTAATTCAATAAGCCTCAGGATATCGACCAAGATGTTAGCAATATCCTCTTCCAGCATCCTGATCAAAAATAAACAAACAAAGGCAGGATATTGGTCAGGATACGTATGTTAAGAAAATGCGCCCTAACAATTGTCCCCAAATATATCAGTTGGTATACCAATCCAACGGATATATTTCAAAAATCTTATCCCATAACTCAAGGCATTTAAAACGAAGCGACGGTCAAGATC
This sequence comes from Helianthus tuberosus, assembly GCA_030545235.1. Classification (NCBI taxonomy): domain Eukaryota; kingdom Viridiplantae; phylum Streptophyta; class Magnoliopsida; order Asterales; family Asteraceae; genus Helianthus; species Helianthus tuberosus. The sequence goes on along the minus strand of CM060437.1, from coordinate 58,884,097 downwards.
ACATCGTAACTTCCAACGCGTTTTTTACTCAATGGAGATCCACGATGCCCCTATATCTTCTCTTTTCTTGTTTGAAAAGCAGATATCTTCAACAGAACCTTCAGGTAATTCTCCATTTCTGATTTTCTTCCTGTCAATTTACTTCATCTTACTTGCAATGGACGCCGGGACCTACACCCAGCAGAATCTTCTTAAAAATCCTGAAAAGGAGATCTGCGCTTTTGACAACGCAGACATTGCAGCTTTAAGAGCCTCCGGCGCTTTCCCCGACAGCACGGTCTTTAGGCCATTCGATCGGTCAATCCGATCGGATGTTTCTTCTACCGAATGGATCTGTTTTCCAGCATATCCTTTTTCATTAGGTCTTCGATACCCTTTTCCTGAATTCATGATGCAATTCTTTCGTATTACTGGCATTTCTTTTGCTCAAACCATGCCCATGGTTTGGAGAGTACTAATTGTACTCAACCAAATCAAAAACCTCCATTGCTCTGACCTCCGCATCGAGGATTTACCTATTGCTTATCGCCTCCGATCCCATGGCTCTAGCCGGTTCTTGCTCTTCTCGACCTCCAGCAAACCCCTGATTCTCAAAGCCACCAAAAACGAAGACGGATGGCAACGCAAATTCTTCTTTGTCAAACGAGATTCCATTGCTGAGGGTGCCAACCTTCCGGTGGAGTGGTTAACCACCGGTAGGATCATAAATATCCTCATAGACGATTTGATTGTTATCTTCTATTAATATTCTTCTCTTTGATCTTTACGCAGTGAACTTCAAGGAAGTTGCTCCCCCTACCGCTGAGTCGGAAGAGAGAATCAATACCGTTTACCGGTTACCTGCAATAGACAGGACTTTCACCACACACGTCCCGAGTTCCAGTCAATACTCATCATCTGAGATGTCTGGTAAGAATTTCTTTCAAAATAATTAGTCACAACAGCATAATGATAAGATAAAGAGTAAAACTTTTTCCTTTATGCAGCACCAGCTAAGATCCCTGAAGTCTTTGATCTTGACGAATTGGACAGCTATTCTGACCAGATCCAGGTCAAGAAAGAACCTAGCCCCAAGACCACAGCTACATCCAAACCCAGCAGCTCCAAAGCCATAATCATTCCTAAACCTTCACCGGCTACCTGACGGGTGGTCCGTAGGACAACCCTTAAGTGCCTTAAAAAGATTAAAATCCCATGCTTTACACGTTTAATTGTTTGAACTTGGTAACTACTAGTTGTTTGGACGTGCAGGTGCAAATGGAGCATAAAAGGGAAAGAATTTGGAACATCAATAAAAAATCAATTTTTGGAATTGAAGAATTAAGAGTATAGCATGATAGAGGACGAAATTACGAGAACGTAGGCGAAAACGGTGAAGAAAACGGAGTTGAAACGAAAAAGTTATGCTGAAAACAAGTTTTCAGCATTTCCCGCCGTAAAACAGGAGCCTACGGCCGTAAGATTCATTGCCAGCCGTAACCTACGGCAGGTGGCCGTAGGTTACGGCTCCTGTTGACTTGTTTAGCTATGTTGACTGCCGTAACCTATGGCTGGGAGCCGTAGGTTACGGCTCCGACTGATGCTTTCTTGTAACTCTCGCATTAAATGGTCTTTTGATGGAGAATTATGGTTCTTAATCATGTATTTTCGGTTATTACTTGGAGGGAACGAGTTAGGGAGTATAGGAGGAGCCTTTGGGAGTAGAGGACATTATCCTATCATCTATCTTTCATTTAGTTTTGTTGTTGAATCTTGTGAACAATAATTTCCTTCTATTTTGCTACAATGTTTGTCCAAGCCATGAGTGGCTAGTTTCTTTATGGTCATCCTAGGTTGGAGGTTTGTATGAGACAATTGTGTTTTGGATTCCATATTTCTAGAATGGTAAACTTTATCTATGTCTTGTTTATCATGGTGTGTGATTACTTATTTGTAAATTGTTGATTCTTATGATATTCTAGTTTGAAACCATACGTTCTTGGTGCCGTTGGCAATCGAGATATCATGGGTAGAATTAGGATTGGGTAAGGGTTGATTGGTTATCGGGTAACAACCTCACGTTCTAGGAATCTGAGTACTTCGTTCCCTTTTATCACAATAAGTAATTGCACATGAACTATGTCTATGTAGTTCTTTCTAGTGGATGATAGCACAATTGTTGAAGCAAACCGAAAACTTAGGATGGTCATTTGTCCCTAAATTGTTTACAAAACCAATTCTCAATTCGCAATTTAATTAGTAATCTTAGTTTTAAAAAGCAAACAAACAATCCAACTCTTTGAATTTACTTTTTATTGCAATTAGTTTAATCTTAGTTAACTTAGATACCCTTCTAAATAACACATATTCCACAAACTCCCTGTGTTCGATACCCACTTACCGCTAGCTATTAGTTGTATTTGGATTAAATTTGATTGTGACCGCGACATCACGTCAAATTTTGGCGCCGTTGCCGGGGAGTAGTGCGCAACGTGTGTTATTTTTTATTGTTTTAAGTTTGTTATTTTTTCTGGTTTACGCTGGGTGTGTTAGTGTGCAGGTATTGACAGGTGCATGCGTACTAGGAGCTCTCACAAGCTTTCACCATTAGCATTTGATCCGGAAATCGAACGAACTTTGTGAGCAAACAGAATTTTGTTAAGGGAAAACACAATTAGCGGTTCACCAACAACACCAACTACACCAATTACACCATTGAGATACATGGATCCACCACCACCACTACCCACTACGGGTGAACCTACTCCACCATTTATACCAACATCCACTCAACCTTCACCAAATACCACCATTCCACCAAATACTACCGAACCCACCATAATTCAAAATGTTACACCAACCAACACCACACAACCCATTACTACCCAAGAAGAACCAACCATCACCTTTAATCCTTCCACTACTATACCACCATTATCCCATTTCTTCCCGGGTGCAGGTCCATCATATTCAAGCCATACCATAGCACCAAACTCGACCATTGTTCATGCTACATCGCTTCGACCGCCAAACCAGTCGGGTTTCCAATACTCGACTCTTCCATTTGGGCAATCTTCGGGAATTCAAGGAGATGGGTATGATGAAGGATTTGAGGAGTTTGAGGGTTTTGATGAAGACGGGTATGCTTATGGGGGTGATGGAGATCAAGGGGAATTCGGTTACATGAAAGGCCAAATGCAAGTAATGCCAAATGTTGGTGGGGTGCAACAACAACAACTTATACCACAACACATTCGGCAAAGGCCACAAGGGCCACAAATGCAACGTTCCATACCATTGCAACAAGTTCGTCCACCGAATGTTCAACAACAATTCCAAAGGCCAATTCAAAACCCACCCATGCCACAACAACAATTTCAACAACCTAATGTACCACAAAGGCATATACCAAGACCAATGGGAGTTCGTCCAAGGGGTAGGTTTGGTGTACCAAGGAGGCATCTTAGAGAGCATGCGAGGGGTATTGAAGCGCATTTTAGGCCGGTGATTACTCACAATCCTTCACCGGTGGTTATTCCTCATAACAACCAAGGAAGAACCTTTGAAGTAAGGACTAATTCCCTACAAAGTTTGCCGAAATATAAGGGTTTAGCAACGGAGGAACCCTATTTCCATTTGGAGGCCTATGACTCAATTTGTAACACTCTTGGGAGTCAAGGTTTTTCGACTGATGATGTAAAGCTGGTTTTGTTTCAATTCTCTTTGGAAGATAAGGCAAAGAAGTGGTTTTACACTTTGCCTTCAGCATCTATTTACACTTGGGGGGAAATGCAACAAACTTTCTTAGACGAATTTTATACCGCCCAAAAGACCAATGATGCTAGGAAAGGGTTGAGAAGTTTCCAACAACAACAAGGCGAAATGTTCCATGAAGCCTTCGAGCGCTTAAACATGATGATTAAAAATTGTCCACACCATGGGATTGAGCTTTGGGAGTTGATGAACGCCTTTCATGAAGGGTTGTGTGCCGAGGATGCACGTGATCTAATGTCCATCACAAATGGGACTTTTGGCACAAATTATGAAGATGAGGATTGGGAGTTCTTGGAACAAATGGCCATTACCTCAAAGAGGAAAGCTCAAGCATCAAGGAGAGCACGACCGGCTGTCACGAGATCGCAAGTTCATGCAGTTGACGATGGTAATGTTCAAACTACTAATCAAATTTATGATGTTTGTGCATTGTGTAATGAAATAGGTCATGCGGCTGAAAATTGCCAAGGAGGTGATGGGCAATATGAAGAGGTTCATGCTGTTCAAGGTCAAGGAGGGGGTGGTAGAAATTATAACATGAATTCTAACACTTACCACCCCGGGTTGAGAAACCACCCAAACTTTCGATATGGGAACCCCTCGAATCAAGCCAACCCGAATTTTCAAGGGAATCAAGGTAACTTTGGTTCGCGTCAACCGTTCAATAATCAAAGTGGGTTTTCGGGTCAAGGTTCTTCGGGTGGAAATGAGATCATGGAGATGTTGAAAGCGATGCAAGCGGAGATGCAAAGGAGGAATCAACTTGATGATGCTCGCATTCAAAAAGACGAAATCCGTGATAAAGCAATTTAGTCGTTGACTACCCAAATGAGTCAACTTGCAAGTGATGTGGCGATATTGAAGAAAGCAAAAAGCCAACTACAAAGTGACACGGTGACAAACCCTAAAAACATTAAAAGTGTTAATATCAATGTGGTAAGTACCGTTCCTAATAGTGAACTTAATGAAACATTGCTAACTTCTTTGTATCAAGTGAATGCAGGTTTGGAGAAAGATGCCGAAGTCAAAAATGATAAAGAGTATGGAGAGCCAATCGTGCCTATCCGAGTGGGGAAATTAAAAATTCCCCATGCATTATTGGATTATGGGGTGAGTATGAGTGTGCTACCAGGTGATTTATATGATATGTATGATTTTGGTCCACTTGAAGATGTAGACACCATGGTGAGCTTGGCGGATGAGAGTTGGAGGCGTCCACGGGGAATGGTTAAGAATGTTATGATTCGGTTAGGAGAATTCGAATACCCGGTGGATTTTCTGGTCTTAGATTATGCTACTACCAAGATGGCGTCGCAACAAAGGGTGATTTTAGGTAGACCGTTTCTCTATACAGCAAATGCTCAAATCAATTGTAGAGACGGGATCATTATTATGACCGAAAAGAGCCGTAAGTTGTTCTTTGATGTTCATACGAGGATTATTAGTTATGAGTCCATTGAGGGGAAGGGTAGCGAATCTAATGGTCATATGAAAAGCATGTGTCAAAGAACGAAAACGAATAAACCACCGGGTCGTGAAGAAAAGTATGAAGGTTCAAGCAGGAGTGTACGTGATTTTCCACCAAACGAACATGAGATGGATGCATTTTGTTCAATGGCACGAGGAAATAATGGAGATGATAGAAATCGTTTCTTTGAGCCACCATAAATGGGGGGTGGCATGGTCTAGCTGAAGACCTGAAAACTTAGCGCTGCTCGGGAGGCAACCCAAGGTTTTTCACTGATCTTGTTATTTCTTTAGTTTTCTATGTTTCAGGGCCATGGCAACACTCAAGTGTGGGGAAGATGTGCGGATATTTGTGTGAAGGTGGTGATAGGAAATTGGATCATTTACAACATCTGTTGTGTCAAACTTCACCAGGTCAATGTACTCTTTCCTTAGTCTTGTTATGTTCTTTAGCTTTGAAATATTGGTAGTTAGTTTGCTTGCTTTTGTTAAAAAAAATAATAATAAAAAAAAATTGGGGTGTTAAAGCGATCTTCCCTTCAAAACCATACATTGGGACAATGTATCCCAAGTGTGGGGATAGGGGAAATTTTTTGAGAATTTAAAAAAAAAATTGTGAAACCAAGCGAAAATTGTCAAAATTTGAAAACTTGATATTGTTCCACTTGACACATCGATACCATTTCTAGTCATTTCTTGGTGAGTTTTTGAGCCACATATCATTATTAAAGATGCTTTCCTTGTTTTGAGTGGCGGTGTGTGTATTGTGTTAATAGAACTTGTGTACGAATTCTTGTTGAAACCCAGGATTAGCATGCTTGTGAAAATGATAGGGGACTTTTAGGTAGCCTCGTCTAGATGTGTGAGAGTGTGGGAATTGGGGGTTGGACCTCATACATTACATATATGAGCTTGGTATTGTGAGGGGTGGGGGTTTGGTCTTTAGAAAGCCGTGTTTGAGCCTTATACCATTCGGTTGTGACCCAAACCTACTTCTTACAAAAACTTTACCTATTGAGATGACCCGGTTTAGGAATTTAGTTTGTGATTGTTGATGTTCTTGTATATATTTTTGAGTTCTATGCTTAAAAAATAAACAAAAAAAAAAGAAGAAAGAAAAAAAAAGAAAAAAATATGAGAAAAATACAAAAAGAAGGATTTAGTTGCAATAGTAGTTGAAAATGTTGATGAAGTTGTGTATATAGTTGATGTTTGCTTTGTTTAGTAGTAGAAATAAAAACCGGGTCGAATCAATGAGCTACTTTCACATTCCCACTATTTCCTACCTTTACACATAGCCCCATTACAACCCGAATGTCCTTTTGATTCATAAGCATGCTAAATATTTGATAGGAGGAGATTTGATTTGTATACAAGCTTATTGTCGCACAATCACACACGTGCATTGAGTGTTTTAGCATAATGTGCTAATATTTCTTGTCACCGAGAGTTGTTGTGAGGGGTGTGTCTTGTGGTGTGATAAAAAGTTAGTAAAAGGACGATACATTTTGGCTTGATTTGCATGTTGATCGCTTGTGGTTTTGAAATGGTTTTTGAATAGGTTGCTTGGGACAAGCAACGAGTAAGTGTGGGGATGTGACGGGTGGTCCGTAGGACAACCCTTAAGTGCCTTAAAAAGATTAAAATCCCATGCTTTACACGTTTAATTGTTTGAACTTGGTAACTACTAGTTGTTTGGACGTGCAGGTGCAAATGGAGCATAAAAGGGAAAGAATTTGGAACATCAATAAAAAATCAATTTTTGGAATTGAAGAATTAAGAGGATAGCATGATAGAGGACGAAATTACGAGAACGTAGGCGAAAACGGTGAAGAAAACGGAGTTGAAACGAAAAAGTTATGCTGAAAACAAGTTTTCAGCATTTCCCGCCGTAAAACAGGAGCCTACGGCCGTAAGATTCATTGCCAGCCGTAACCTACGGCAGGTGGCCGTAGGTTACGGCTCCTGTTGACTTGTTTGGCTATGTTCACTGCCGTAACCTACGGCTGGGAGCCGTAGGTTACGGCTCCGACTGATGCTTTCTTGTAACTCTCGCATTAAATGGTCTTTTGATGGAGAATTATGGTTCTTAATCATGTATTTTCGGTTATTACTTGGAGGGAACAAGTTAGGGAGTATAGGAGGAGCATTTGGGAGTAGAGGACATTATCTTATCATCTATCTTTCATTTAGTTTTGTTGGTGAATCTTGTGAACAATAATTTCCTTCTATTTTGCTACAATGTTTGTCCAAGCCATGAGTGGCTAGTTTCTTTATGGTCATCCTAGGTTGGAGGTTTGTATGAGACAATTGTGTTTTGGATTCCATATTTCTAGAATGGTAAACTTTATCTATGTCTTGTTTATCATGGTGTGTGATTACTTATTTGTAAATTGTTGATTCTTATGATATTCTAGTTTGAAACCATACGTTCTTGGTGCCGTTGGCAATCGAGATATCATGGGTAGAATTAGGATTGGGTAAGGGTTGATTGGTCATCGGGTAACAACCTCACATTCTAGGAATCTGAGTACTTCGTTCCCTTTTATCACAATAAGTAATTGCACATGAACTATGTCTATGTAGTTCTTTCTAGTGGATGATAGCACAATTGTTGAAGCAAACCGAAAACTTAGGATGGTCATTTGTCCCTAAATTGTTTACAAAACCAATTCTCAATTCGCAATTTAATTAGTAATCTTAGTTTTAAAAAGCAAACAAACAATCCAACTCTTTGAATTTACTTTTTATTGCAATTAGTTTAATCTTAGTTAACTTAGATACCCTTCTAAATAACACATATTCCACAAACTCCCTGTGTTCGATACCCACTTACCGCTAGCTATTAGTTGTATTTGGATTAAATTTGATTGTGACCGCGACATCACGTCACTACCAAGCCCCGGAGTTCAAGTTCCCGCAAAAGGAAAGAACCCGATTCCCCTGTCATTTCTGTCACCTTTCCTTATGAGAAGCACGGGTTCATTGAAGCCAGTGGGTTTATGACTTCTTTTCGTAACCAGGTTAGTATCCTCATATCATATCCTGCAATTTAGATTATTTTCAAAGATTTAACAATATTAATCCCTGTCCTCTTACCTTTGTAGGGTCTTGAGCGTTTGGTTCATTTATATCAAGAATCCTGCAAGCTTAACAAAACACTTGAATCTAAGCTAAAGGAAGCAGAAATCACAATCTCCGACCAAGGTATGATTGCGGCCGCCAAATCTCGTCATTACGAGGAGAAATACAAAGCTATGACCCAAGAACATCAAGTTGCTCTCAACAAAGCTACTCTTCAAGCCCAGGCCGATCTGGAAGCAGCCCATGTGCAATACGAACGGGATATGGTCAGCTACCGGGAAAGCCTCAAAAGTTCCGTCGTCATTTCTCTCCTTCAAGCCAGGCTGAAGATGGCTCACGAAGCCAAAACTTTAGGTTTCGAATGCCCTTCCTGGGATGTTGCTGCTTGGGAGACCAAGCTGAAGAATCTTGGCGGCACCTCTTCCAAATCAACTGTCGAAGAACCTTCCAAAGTAGTTGAAAAAGCAGCCGATGCTGAGAAGGATGCTGAGGCGGATCCCAAGACGGATGTTGCTGAAACCACTATGGACCAAGAAGGCACTACCCCCTAGAGCTTATTCCCTTTAAATCATTCAAACAATTTTATGTTTTTATGAACACTTTATTTATGTGTTGAAACAATTTGATAGCCGAAGGTGGATGGGTCCTGGGTTTCAGGATGAAACCTTTGGTTATCAACCAGTATTGATTGCTTAAGAATAATTTCATCTTTTTAAGTATAAATATTAGCTTTGCAAAAAATTTCATACTGTTATTTTATAAAATATCCTGATCAGTATGCCCAGAGATATACTGCAAAAGCCTTTTATTAGATAGAACTTCCAAACGTTCCTTCAACTTTGTAAAAATTCCTTTAGAAAGTGAAAAATAGTCTATCTTTTCAACACCAAGTTTTAATAATATTTAAATGATCAGAGTTCCAAACTAATACTAGTTTCAAACACCCTAATCAAATATCCTTAAAAGGACTTTGAGGATATATATCAGGATACTTAACATAATGTCACTAAAAATTTAGACGACGTTTACAAAGGAAAGATCATACCAGAAATAGGGTATAAACCTATTACCAAACTTCAGTCCCTTTGCAACTCTTCCAATGAAGATGTCCCCTGTGCAAGATACTCAGTGCATAAGTTCTGAGCCTTATCCTTTTAGTTTTACATCACCATCTTGGCAGGGATGTCCCCTGTGTACAATGTCTTCTAACACTTTAGAAATCTACTTAATGTCAGTTTCCATTGCATAGGCAATTTTTTACGTCCCAAGGGTAAAACCCAAGGATGTACTGGAGATAAATCCCTTGTATCCTGGGGAAAATCCCAAATTTTCATGCGCTACAGGCGGGAGTGTATAAACTCCAAGACTTAGAAAGGTGAAAACCTTTAAACCTTAGAGAGTATGAAAATACCCTTTCGCGAGAGAGGGTGATCAATCCTCATATACCGTTAGGATTCAGGATATAGCCAACAGTAACGAAATTGTCAGCCACTTTTACATGGACTGGTCCCGCCACCTTGAACTATCCCTGAATAGCTTGCGCTCCAGGCGGGGTGTTTAAACCCAATTCGGAAGAAAGGTGAATACCTTTAAACCTGTGAAGGGATCAGTATCCCTTAAACGTGAGAGAGGGGCCAATCCTCTAATCTTCTGAGTTATCCTGAGTACATATCCTGGAGCTATATCCTGAAACATATCTTGCAAAACAATTGTAAACTAAGGCGGGTGTTAGCTTGGCTAACACCCCTCCGATGCTTAAGTCAGTATTGGGTTGCAAATAACAAATTAAACCAAACATATTTAAAAAAGATAGAATTCATACCATTCTGAGCTAGAAATTAAATTCTAAACTCACTTGAAATAGAGCTTAAGGTGTATGGCATTCCAAGACCTCGGTAGCATATCCCCCTCCATATTCTTGAGTCTGTATGCTCCTTTTCCTGCTTCTGATTCAACTTCATATGGTCCTTCCCATTTTGGAGCTAACTTGCCATCGGCAGGATTAGTAGTATTCTGAAAAGTCTTTCTTAACACCCAATCTCCAACCTTAAATCTTCTGGTTCTAATATTTTTGTTATATGCCCTGGATATTCTCTGTTGATATGCTGCCATCCTTAGCTTTGCCGCATCTCTCTTTTCATCTATAGTGTCTAAATCCTGACTCAAGGCTTCAGGATTCTTCTCAGGATCACTTAAGGTAGATCTTGCAGTAGGTATTGTCATTTCCGTTGGAATCATTGCTTCTACTCCAAACACCAACGAAAATGGGGTTTGGCCTGTTGCATTCTTTACCGTTGTCCTATCAGCCCATAAAACAAAGGGTAATTCTTCTGCCCATCTTCCTTTTTTGGCTCCAAGCCTTTTCTTTAAGTTATTGACAATTATCTTCCCCAACTTTTGCAAAAGTCAGTAGTCCTCTTACTTATGAACTGAGAACCATTGTCACAGATTATCTCAGCTGGTACTCCGAATCTGGTCAGGATATTTCTCTTGATGAAGGATACTACTTCTTGGTCTCTTACTTGAACGAATGCTTCTGCTTCAACCCACTTAGAGAAATAATCCTTCATTGCTAGCATAAAGACTTTTCCTCCCGGAGCTTTTGGTAGCTTTCCCACTATATCCATACCCCACTTCATAAACGGCCAAGGGGATACAATAGGATATAACGGTTCAGCCGGCTGATGCAGTATGTTACTATGTCTTTGACATGCGTCACATCTTCGAACATATTCTGCGGCATCTTTTCTCATCGTTGGCCAATAATATCCTGTCCTTAATACTTTTGAGAATAACGACCTGCCCCCAGCATGGTTACCACAATCCCCTTCGTGTATATCCTGAAGTACTTCTTTGGCTTCGGGATCCTCCAAGCATCTCAAATACGGTCCTGCAAGAGATTTCTTGTATAAAATATTATTTATAATAGTGAATCGTGATACCTTCATCCTAAATGCCTTAGGATTTTCATTTCCAGAGATGTGTCCTTCTTTGAGATATCCCATGATTGGAGCCGTCCAGGATTTAGGATCCTCTTCAGGATGTTCTGCTCCAGGATCCTGAATACCAGCTACTTCTTTATCCTGAGGATTCGTTGCAGGATATAAGACATGTAATATTGGTATTTGCGTCCCTTCAGGTATCCTGATCGATGATCCCAAATTTGCTAAGGCATCCGCTTCAGCATTATCCTCCCTTGGTACCTGTTCAAGTATAAAAACATCGAAATATCCTGCTAATTTTTTGAGAATATCGAGATATTCGATTAGTTTCTCACCCTTAACTGCATAGGATCCATTAAAATGGTTAGTAATTAACAAAGAGTCAACATATACTTGCAAATTTTTTATACTCATGCTCTTAGCCAATTCTAATCCTGCAATTAAAGCGTCATACTCTGCTTCATTATTAGTAGCAGGGAATTCACACCTAATAGCCTGGGGTAATTTGTCCCCCTGTGGCGATTTTAGTAGCATTCCTAATCCTATTCCTCTTACATTAGATGCACCGTCAGTATATAATGTCCATGATCCTGAGGATTCTCCTAACTGTTGAACTTCTAGGTCTACCTCGTCCTGAATGTCACTACTAAAGTCAGCCACAAAGTCAGCTAAAGCCTGAGATTTTATGGCATTTCTAGGTTCGTATACTAAATCATAAGCACTCAACTTTACTGACCACTTGGCCATCCTGCCTGACATCTCTGGTTTCCTAAGCACATTTTTGACAGGATAATTTGTCTTAACATGTATCCTATGTGTCTCGAAATAATGTCTAAGCTTCGTTGATGCCATGACTAATGCTAGTATTAATTTTTCTAAGTGAGAATACCTAGTTTCGGCATCTAGCAAACTTTTACTAACATAATAAACAGGATATTGCTGACCTTCATGATCCTTTATGAGAACGGCACTTACAGCATTCCCTGATACAGCAAGATACAGGGATAGTGGTTCACCATTTTTAGGCTTCATCAATAGAGGTGCGGTTGAGAGATATCGTTTCAAATCCTGCAGGGCTGCTTCATGCTTTTCCCCCATTCGAATCTTTTGTTCTTCTTCAGGATATCATAAAAGTCTTTGCATTTCTCTGAGGATCTCGAGATAAACCTGTTTAAAGCTGCTACTCGGCCTGTCAATCTTTGTACGTCCTTCATATTTGAGGGTGATTTTATATCCAGGATAGCTTTGATCTGCTCTGGGCTTGCTTCTATCCCCCTTTTTGTCACCATATATCCAAGAAACTTTCCTGCCCCCACTCCGAAATGGCATTTAGCAGGATTCAGCTTCATGTTGTATTGATCCAGGATATCAAATGCTCCCTTGATATCCTGGAGGTGATCCTCAGCCTTTTTAGATTTCACCACCATATCATCGATATATACCTCCATGGTGTCCCCCAGTTTGTCTTTGAACATCATGTTTACCAATCTTTGGTATGTTGCACATGCATTTTTCAAACCAAAAGGCATAGCTGTATAACAATAAATACCTGTTGGTGTCATGAAGGCAGTATCCTCCTGGTCAGAAGGCTCCATTTGGATCTGTTGAAATCCTGAAGATGCGTCCATGAAGGTCAGCATTTCATGCCCGGCAGTGGCATCTACCATTGCATCAATGTGGGGAAGAGGAAATGGGTCTTTAGGACAAGCTTTGTTAAAGTCTGTGTAGTCTACACAAACTCTCCATTTCCCCTTCTTCTTCTGTACTACAACCACGTTTGCTAGCCATTTTGGGAACTTAACCTCTCTGATCATTCTGGACTTTAATAGTCTTTCAACTTCCTCCTGGATAATAGTGTTCCGCTCGGGAGCAAACTTCCTTCTTTTTTGTTGCACAGGCTTGAATGATTTATCAATTCCAAGCTTGTGAGTGATAATATCTTTGGATATGCCTGTCATATCCTCATGCTTCCATGCAAACGTTGACATCCTGCATTTCAAAAAGTTAATTAATTGTTCTTCAATATCCTGAGGGATATTGGTCCCTACGAGCACCGAAATATCGGGATTATCCTGGTCTAGGATAATTTTCTTCACATCCTGCTCCGGATCCTCCATTATATCCTGGGCCTGCGTCTTTAATTGCTATGCTGCACTAGGTTTGGTTGAGGATTTCATCGAAGATGAGTAGCATTCTTTCGCCTCCTGCTGATCACTATCAACTTTGACCACTCCCCAAGGGGTAGGTATCTTGATGCATTGGTGATATGTTGATGGCACGGCCTTCATATCGTGAATCCACGGTCTTCCCAGTATGATGTTATAGCAAGATAGAGAATCCATTACACAGAAACGTTGTATCGAGTTGACTCCTTCAACGTATACTGGCAACTTTATCTCTCCCACTGTGTTTCTAGCCTCTCCACTAAATCCAACAAGCACGGTAGACTTTGAAGTGATATCCATTGGAGATACATTCATTCTCTTCAGAGTTTCTAGTTGGATTATGTTGACGGAGCTGCCATTATCAACTAATATCCTGCGTACAAAATGGTTAGCCACATATAACGTTATTACCAGAGCATCATGGTGAGGATCCTGGACAGTATCCCTATCCTCAGCATCAAAAGTAATCACTTTGTCAGTTGTGAGGGTAGTCATCCTGACAGGTTTGTCTCCCCTTTCGGCCTTAGCTTCTTTTGCATGTCTCTTTGCTGCCGAATACGAAGTTCCACAAATGTCGGATCCTCCTGAGATGAAGTTGATTATCTTGGCATCCGCAGGAGGTGATGCTGCTCGTTCAGGATCCTTCTCAGTATCCTGACCCTTATTCTTCTTTCTTCCTAAGAGATCTTTCAGATATCCCTTGCTTAGAAGGTAGCTTATTTCTTTCCTTAGAGCAATGCAATCCTCAGTTACATGTCCGAAATCTTCGTGGAAAGCACACCATTTTGACTTATCTTTCCAGTCAGCCTTTTGTTGATTCTTTCGAGGCCACCTAGCCTTGTCCCCTAGACCCTGCATGGCATACATCAATTCAGGAATGTTAACAGAAAAGCAATATTCAGACAACTCAGGATACTCTTCAGGATCCTCATCTTCGACAGCATTCACTTTCTTGTTTTCATTTCTACCATATGGCTTAGGCCGATATGACTTAAATGAGGATTCCGACTTCCTGTTAGTTGACTCATAAGTGTTAGATGAGTTCATCCTTTCTTGCATCTTCCTGTCATCTTCCAGACGGATATATCTCAAAGCCCTGTTACGAGCTTCGTCGAGATTCCTGCAGGGATTCATTACAAGATCCTGATAAAACTGAGAATCCTTTTGTAATCCCATCTTGAAAGCTTGCACAGCTGTTGCAACATCAAGATGCGGGATATCCAAGGATTCTCGACCGAATTTGTTCACATAATCCCTCAAGGATTCCTGAGGCCCTTGAGTTATCCTGTAAAGATCACTGGTTAGTTTCTCAAAACTCCGACTACAAGAAAATTGACTGTTGAATAAATTAACCAAATGAGCAAACGAAGTAATTGAGTGTGGAGGAACATTTAACAGCCATTTTAAGGCTGATCCTGTTAAGGTAGAACCAAATCCCTTGCACAAGCACGCTTCCTTGAGCTCCGGAGGGATAGGGTTGATCTCCATTCTTTCCCTATACTGAGCAATATGCTCCTCAGGATCCGTAGTTCCGTCGTAAAGCTTCATGTTGGGGGTTTGAAATCTCTTTGGGATCTCAGCATCACAGATAGGATATGCAAAACGAGAAATCTTGTGGCTGTCCTGGGACACTTCTGGGATCGGCTGGACCACCCCAGGTACACTAGATATCATGTCTTTCAACTTCTGAAGTTCCCTAGTAAGTGCCGATGTTACACCTGTATCCTGCAAAGATCCACTATTCTTAGTAGCATGAGTATTATTATTATTTGACACGTTACCCGTTGGAGGGTTTTGCCCATATCCTGAAGCATATCCTGCGCTCCTCATGGTTGACATCCTGACCGAGGAGGGTATTTCAGGAGTATGATTCTGAGGAAGGCTGGGCACGATATTCCCCCTGTTATCCTCAGTATACACAGCTGAACTGAAGTTCAACGTTCTGGGATGTAATGGAGTGACATTATCTTCAGCAGATCTGCTCGGGCCAGACTTCAGGAGTTGTATTTCCCTTAAAAGCATTTGGTTTGTTTCCAGTTGCTGCCTCATTTGTTCCTGCACACTTCCAAATAAAGTAAGAATTTCATCATTAGAAGCTAGAACAGGAGCAGATTCCTGAACACTGCGAGTAGGGATAATGTCTTGAGGTCGTGAAGAGGCTGGCATCCTTGGAGGAGGTGGTGGAAGCGCCGGACCAGTAGCAGCAGAAGTCACAGCAGACACAGTAGAGGAACTCATGTTTGATCTTGAGGCCATTACGGACAATGTGGCAAAAAGTTTTGAAAATAGAAAACCGATTAGCGATTTGACAAAAAAAATTTAGTAAAGAGAGCACCACTTGCCCCACGGTGGGCGCCAAATTGTTTTGGTAAAAAATTACCGAAGTAATTAAGTGATCAAATTAGTTAAGTGAGGTAGTGTGCTAGAAATGAGTGTCAAAAATATGTTAATCAAGTTAATTGTAAAAACAGTTTCAGGATACGGCTCAGGATATAGAGCTGTATCTATGATCAAACAATGAGCAAAAGTAAAGTAAACGACACGACATGTACGAGGAAAGCCCTTGATCAATCTAGATCGCCGGCATAAAACCTTGGGAGCTGACAATCGCAGCTGCCTTGTTCTTCTATTGCATCAAATATCAGGATACAGTGCAGGATGTGGTACGGATCGACTAAGTGTTACAACGAAATTTGAATACAAGTGTGGTGTTTGCAACGAGCTAGAGTGAAAGTGTTCGAGAGTGTTAGTGAAAATTGTGTGTTCTAAGCTGATCCGCCCCCATCTATTTATAGTAAAGATAAAATAACAAACTACCCTAAACTTGCGGGATCCACCGAATATTCCTTCTTCGAACGTTGTATACCTGGTGTTTCGGGCTCAACGTCTCTCACTCAACAAATTCGTCCGAGTCTTGAGGAGAAGAAGTCCTCTTGACCGTTAGCAAGTCTCAGCCTTTAACCTGCACGTGGTTAATTCAATAAGCCTCAGGATATCGCCCAAGATGTTAGCAATATCCTCTTCCAGCATCCTGATCACAAATAAACAAACAAAGGCAGGATATTGGTCAGGATACGTATGTTAAGAAAATGAGCCCTAACAATCTCATTTCAGGTTTCCAAAGCTAAACAGTTAAGGATCCTGGATCCCAACATTATACAAGGGTTTGTCTTTTGGTTATCACAATGGTATGTGTTAAGGATATAGGATCCTAACTTGGATTCTCTGGTATGATCCCTATTTACTTTAATTTTATTCTTGATTTATCAGTGTTACCCTTATTCTTTGACAACAGTTTATATGATCCTAAAATTGTCTCACTTTTTAAACTTTTCGATTATAGGATATTTGGTCCTTGATCATATCCTAAACTTTTTGACATAAACTGGTTTTTATACTTTCATTAATAACTTATAAGTTCAAGAAAATGTACAATAACAATGGAAAGTTAAATATATACAAATTAAACAACACCAAGATAGTCAAAAAGTTAAAGTTTTATTTATTTATCCATAGTTAACCCTTTTAAAGGTTGTCAAAATTGCCAACCCAAGCTTCTACCAGCAAAATGTGGCCCGTCTACTTGGGTTGGCAAAGGGTGTCCGTACTAAAGGTTTGATAAGTGCAGGAAATAAAAGGCGAGGGGCACCAAAGGCTTCATCCTCCACAAACAGAAGGACCCATCCACCTTTGTTACCCTCCTATTGTCCAGAGGATCAGTGATCCTTAAACCTAAAAACTATTGTTCACCATTCAGACCATTGTTTAAAACATAACAACCAAAAACTACCAAATCATAAAAAATGGGCTCCGGCCACGTCTAGAAATTTCCATCATCGCCCATTTGTGCAGCCTAAACCTTCGCTGCATCCTCCACCTTCTTCTCACCACCTTGACTACTGCCTCCAGCCGCTGCATCCTCAGGATCCTTCACTTCGCTGCCACCACCTTCGAGAGCCAGCACCTCCTCAGGTTCATCTTCGTCCCCAAGCTCCACAAGCCTTTGCTTCCAAGCCTCAACGTCCCAGCCGGACCGGTCAAAGGCAGGATCAGCAGCCTCCTTAGCCATCTGGAGTTTGATCTTGAGCACCACGACAGGAGCAGAGTGTTTAGCCCCTTCCATGACTTCAATCCTCTCCCTTTGGGCTGTCATTTCAGCAACAAGAAGCTCCTTCCGCAGTGCCTTCTGTTCATTTTCAAGTTGGGAGATCTTTTTATCCTTAGCAACTGCAATGGCCTGGAGGTCAAGGCACTTTTGTTCAGCTTCAGCAACGTGTTGGTCAATGAGGATCTGAACTTCAGCAAATTTTTGCAATAAAGGATTTATGTGTTAAGGATCATGTATCCTCAAAAGAAAGGCAAACTTCAGGATATGAAATCTTTACCTCAGAGACGTATTCTTGAACCTAGTGTTCCATCAGAGGCAGGCCTTCAAGGGGTTCCGCAGTTTTCTTCCTTTTGGTCCCTTTACCCCTAGTGCTGACTCCTTTGCTCTCAGGGAGGCTTTGGCTTGCAGCCAGCTCCTTTCGGAGAGACCTAGGGGAGGCATACTCTTCGATGTCGGTCACACTGAACCTGGAGGCAGACTTTGAGGATTTTCCAGCGCCTACAAACATATTTCACAGATAAGTATTCATACCTTGTATTCATTCAAACATTTATTTACATAAGAATATGGATACTTACTTGACATGGTGTAGGAATCGGAGGAGATTTCTTGAGAATCCTTTACTTTGGCTTGAAATGTTCTTATAGCAGGGTCAAGCTTCCAGAAAGCAGCAATCCTCTCTTTTGTGACAGGGGATTCTTGGATGCTAGAGAATGAGAGAGCTTGTTTAAACTTATATTTAAGTTATCAATACTAACTTTTAGGTTGGTTTTGATCACAGGTGAATATCGAAAGTACCCGGACGAAGATCAAGCGACGAGAAAGAACCGAACACATGAAGAAGAAGCTTCCGCACGTTGTTTCGTTGAAATTTTTAAACGACTAACTAAACTACATTATATTGTTCTAAACTTTAAATTGTAAAAGCTTTAATAAACCCGTACTTTGTAATGTATATGTGCTCTAAATCACATGTTTATTATCGTAAATTATACAAAAATCGTTAAATAATATTAAGGGTGTTACAGCTTGTCCCCAGATACTAACTCTTTCTTTTACAGTTGGCTTAGTCCCAAGTTATATCTCATTTCAGGTTTCCAAAGCTAAACAGTTCAGGATCCTGGATCCCAACATTATACAAGGGTTTGTCTTTTGGTTATCACAATGGTATGTGTTAAGGATATAGGATCCTAACTTGGATTTTCTGGTATGATCCCTATTTACTTTAATTTTATTCTTGATTTATCAGTGTTACCCTTATTCTTTGACAACAGGATATATGATCCTAAAATTGTCTCACTTTTTAAACTTTTCGATTATAGGATATTTGGTCCTTGATCATATCCTAAACTTTTTGACATAAACTGGTTTTTATACTTTCATTAATAACTTATAAGTTCAAGAAATTGTACAATAACAATGGAAAGTTAAATATATACAAATTAAACAACACCAAGATAGTAAAAAAGTTAAAGTTTCATTTATTTATCCATAGTTAACCCTTTTTGTTGGGATTGAACCCTATCAGAGGAACAGATAATTAAAGCCAAAACTGGATCAGAACAGTGGATCCAGAATAAGCAGATGTTTACATACAAATCTCTCCCCTTGAAAGTGATTTCATATCTGCTGACCTCCTATCTGCTGATCTTACAAAGTGCTGACCTACAACTGCTGCTCAAGACCTAATGAAAGACTAAAGCCCTGCTGATTCTATCTACTGCCTTGAGTCAAGCACTGCTGATCCGGACAAGTACAGCTGGGTTCACAGCAGTGGAAAGTTGTAGCAGCTGATCTATAGTCTGTCTTGTAAAGTAATGTAATAGCAGTAGTTATCATAGCAGTGTTTGTATAGATCAGAGATTAGAGTTTGTTAGGAGGTTAGATGTCACTTTCATGGTGACGTCAGCTAAGATGCTCAATGGTTTGCAAGTGCCTATAAATAGTTCAGTACTTTGTACTGTTCTATTAGCTCTTTTGCATCATTGTCTTCTTTGCACGAACAAACTACTGAGCTCTGGCTGAGGGGGAGTTTGCATTCATTCATCAATCATTGTAATCGTTATTGAAATAAATTCAATCTTTCGATTCATTGTGTAAAGATGTTTGATCAAAGTATTACTCTCGTTTGATTGTATGCAAAGTTTGTTTTCACCATAATTCCGCTGCACACTCATCCATTCTCATTTTAATTACAAACACAAAATACAATCAGAAACAAACTCAGATCCAACAATTGGTATCAGAGCCTGGACAGTCAAATTTGATTTAACAATCATTTTGACGTAAATAGTTCAGCTCACAACAGTTGATACTGATCGTTTGTTCGTTTGTTGAAAAACAGAGCAAGGATTAATCACCATTAAAGTTGATTTCTCAGTGTCTGTAAAACAACAAGAATGACGTCACAATCTCAGGATGATGAAGAGAATCATCAATGTGATTGTGCAATGATGGCTGCTGCCAAGGTATCTCCTCAAGTTCTAGAAAAACTGTGTTCTGACAATTGCATTATTGCTTTTGCTAACATCAAAGAGGTGAATGAAAACCTTCGGGATAAAATCTTAACTGATGAAGTCAAATTTGAAAGATCTTTAAAAGAACTTAAAAACAAATTGACTGAAAAGGAAAAAGAGATCAGCAGTTTGAAAGAAGAACAAAGCATAACCAAAACACAACTCCAAACTATGGTAGAAAAATACCAAGTTTGCAAAAAGGAGTTAGAGTCCACCCAGATCACTTGTGAGAGATGGGTGGAATCATGCAAAGGGTATGAGGTTATGCTTGAAAAACAGATAAAAAGCAATGTGAAATTTGGTGTTGGTTATAGAAAACATGATGATGAAACCATTGCTTTTGCAAAATCTGTTCAAACCACTGAGTTCATACCCACAAACAAGAATGGCCAAGAAGTGAGAATCACTGACAAACTTGGTAACAAAAATCACACTTGACAGACCAATGGGATCCTCTACTTTAGAGGAACTTGAAGACTATCAGTTTAAACCAAAATGGTCTGATGAGTGTGATATTCTTGAAAATTTCAAGCCAATGGACTTTACATCAACTGATGGTGTTAAAGCTCCAAAAGCTAAAGTCATACCTCTCAAGGACATCCCAGCAGTGGTTAAAACCTCTGCTGCAAAGGAGTCTGAAAAGAGAAAGAAGAAAGAAAAAATTGATAACTTGTTTTGTGAATTCTGTGAGAAAAGGAATCATCTAACAAAAGATTGTTTCCACTTAAAAGCCTATGATTTAAACAGAACAAGTGTCATTGTTTCAGCTGAAAATTGCATTGTTTGTGGTAAAACAAACCACAAAACTCAAGCTTGTGTGTATCTCAAAAACTTTGATGTGAAAAAGAATGAGTACATTGCTAAAACATCCTTGAGTCCATCATCATCATCATCAACATCTGTCAAATTCACCAAGAAACAACCACTGTTTGTGCCAGTTGAAACAGCTGTCACAAAACAGCTGAACCAAACATCTGTCAAAAGAGATGTTCAGGTTACTGATGCACCTCCTGCCAATCAGTTCAGAAAAGGCAAGGAGAAACAGTCTTACCAAAGGATTCCACACGTTTATAAGGCCTACAAAAGGCCCTCTAAACCTAAAGTTAATAGGCATCCTTTTGGTTACCAGCAGATGATTGGTCAAGACCCACAATAGTGGTTAGAGAAACATTGTCCTAAAACAGTCCAAACCCCTGACCTAACCACTGTCCATCATTCTGCATCCATCCCAGACACTGTTGAGACCCCATCCAAAGCCCTGCTGGCTTTGGAGACCTTAATGAACTAATCCTTTTACTTCATGTGCAGGGAGCTTCTGCATGCTTTGATAGTCTTTGGTATGTAGATAGTGGAGGCTCCAGGCACATGACAGGATGTAAAGCCCTCCTCAGAGACTTTAAAATCCATGGAGGGGGTGATATATCCTTTGGAAATAATAGTAAAGGGAAAGTTCTGGGGTCTGGTACAGTGCAGTCTGGAAATGTAAAATTTAAAAATGTCAATCTGATAGACAATCTAAAATTCAACCTTCTGAGTGTATCCCAAATGAGTGACAAAGGGTTTGGGTCATTCTTCAAAAAAGATTGTTGTAGGATTGTTGGACAGAAATGGTCAAAAAGATTGAAGCGAATAATCAAAACTAGTCAAACAAAACTTGTTGCTCAAAGAAGTGGCAATGTTTATGTTGTTGATATGTCAAAAGAGTGTCCCAGAGCTGATGCCTGTCTGTTCTCATCTGCCTCTAACAAAGAGACAGAACTTTGGCACAGAAGGCTGGGACACACAAATCTTAAGACAATCACTGAAATTTCAAAAAATGGTTTGGTGAGAGGCCTACCACAAAAACAGTTTTCATGCCCTGAACATTGCATTTCCTGTTTAAAGGGAAAACAACATAAAAGTTCTTACAAGTCCATTGAAGAGTCCAAAACAACCCAGTGTTTGCAAATGCTACACATGGATTTGTTTGGCCCAGTTCAAGTCATGAGTCTCAAGAAGAAAAGATATTGTTTGGTTATTGTTGATCACTTTTGTAGGTTTACATGGACTTTCTTTTTACACTCAAAAGATGAGACTGCAGGCATTTTTCAAGACTTTGTGACACAGGTTGAAAAGCAATTTGACCTTCCAGTGAAAAGCTTCAGGAGTGACAATGGCATAGAATTCAAAAATAAGGAGTTGGATGCCTTCTGTGTGAAGAAAGGGATTGTAAGGCAGTACAGCATCCCTAGAACACCAGAGCAAAATGGGGTAGTGGAAAGGAAGAACAGAACTTTGATTGAGGCTGCCAGAACCATGCTTGCAGATTCAGGTTTGCCATTAACTTTCTTGGTAGAGGCAGTAAACACTGCTTGCTATGTCCAGAACAGAGTTTTAATAAACCCCAGGCACAAAAAGACTGCTTATGAAATTCTGTATAAAATCAAACCACTGGTCTCATATTTCAAAGTGTTTGGCTGCCCATGCTTTATTTTGAACTTAAAAGATTCCATTTCAAAATTTGCAGCCAAAATTGATTGTGGTTATCATCTGGGATACTCAACCACTGCCAAGGCCTACAAAGTGTTCAATACACGGACCAAGGCAGTGGAGGAGACTTTGAATGTTAAGTTCAATGAACTTTCATCAATGAAAATCCCAGCAAATCCTGCAGATCTGTTTGATCTTGAAAATTTTACTTTTGAAAATACTGCTGTCAAGACTAACAGTGCAGGTCCATCAGAGGATACAACACCAGACTATGGGTATGAAATCATCATCCCTCAAAGGTCTGCCACAAAGGGAAAAGCATCAGCTGTTCAAAACAGTTGTTAAAGCTCAACCACTGCTACCTCAATAGTTGTTGACCAAAGTAGCCCATTTACCACTGCTTCCACATCCTCAAACACTGCTGACAAAAGTCCTCAAACAGTGGATAAAAGTCAGCAGATGTTCACTTCATTACCTCCTATTCCACCACCTTTTGAAGCCACTGCTGGATCATCAAAGTCCCCAACAGTGGTTAGCTCAGATGATACACATTTGCAGCCTTCACCAACAAATGCCATCATACCATACCAAGGAGATTTAATCTTCTTGAGATCTCATCCACCTGATCAAATCATTGGCAACATAAATGAAGGGGTGCTCACAAGAAGCCAAACCCAAAACATTTGTCTTTTTGCTGGTTTTCTATCATTCCATCAGCCAGTCAAGTACCAAGAGGCACTGAAAGACAACAGCTGGGTAGAAGCCATGCAAGAGGAACTCCAACAGTTTAAAAGACAACAAGTATGGGAGCTTGTACCACTGCCAGAAGAGGTTAGTCCCATTGGCACAAAGTGGGTCTTCAAGAACAAAACTGATGAAAGGGGTATTGTTGTCAAAAATAAAGCCAGGCTTGTGGTTCAAGGTTACAGACAGGAAGAGGGGATTGATTATGATGAAACATTTGCCCCTGTTGCAAGATTGGAAGCCATTAGTGTTGATGCATTTTTAGTGTCTGTAACTAGTCTTGTACTTAACGATGTATTTTGTACGGTCTTTATGAATTATCGAGTATGTATTTGACGTCAACCAAGTAGGATATCCTCCTATCCGCTTGTGTCTGACTTATTTGTCTTTGTTTGGTATGTAATGTATAACGAACAATGCATGTTGTATGTTAAAGGGTAGTATGGTCATTATGATGTTTATATGTTCTATCTGTTTGCTGTCTGTCAACAGTAAACAGAACAGCTGATGCAGCCCTCGACGAAACAGGCTGTTTCGTCGAACACATCATGACGAAACAGAACAACATTCATTAAGTCTGTTTCGTCGGATAGTCATGATGAAACACGTGTGTTTCGTCGTCTGTTGGGCTGCTTCAAGCCCAATGTGTGGCCCATATGTTGTTTCGCCGTATCACTTTGTGTTTCGCCGAGACTTTGGCCCAGGGACTATATAAACAATGTCTGCTTTCACTTTGAAAGCAGATGAGAGCATACCCTTAAAGAAACTCTGTCAAAATTCTGTCTAAACTGTGTTTGTATTAGTTTGTTATCGGTTCTCATCCCGTTTAATCAATCGAGTGTGTTTCATTGATTAAATACTGTGTCGTTACTGTTTTATATGTTTGATTTGGCATAGTTACTGGATTCCGCACACGTGACCGTGTTTGCTATAAACAAGTGATTCGGTTCGTTATCGATCCTCAGATATCGGGACCTACAATTGGTATCAGAGCGTTTGGCTCTTATCCTTGTTTAAAATCAAACATAGTTCGGTTTTTATCAAGTATTTGTGATTGTTTTTTCTGAAAAATCGTTCTTGAAAAATCATAATTTCTGAAAAATTTTCATAAAATATGTTGGTTTCTTGTCGTTTGCTAAAGAGTTTTATAAAAAAACCTTGTTAGATTGTTTGTTTATGCTTTAAACTGGGTTTTTAGTGAAAGTCTTGTGCATTTACACGTTTCGGAAAATTATAAATTACCGGAAAACTCATTGTTCTTGAGTGTGTTCTTCAAACCTTCAAACGGTTCATTCATATATGTGCATTTGATCTTTCTATTGCATGAATCAAAGTGTTTGTTAAATAGAATACATTAAGTGGACTTTTGTGTACATGTGTGATCATTAGTTTATGGGATATAGATAAAGGTGCTTTGAAACTATAAACCTGAAAGCATGGGGTGTTGAAATTGTGTTTACCAACTTGCTTTGTATCACCAACTTTTCTTGTGTCAGATAAATATCTAACCAGCTGTCTGACACTTATCCTCGGCGAAACAAGAAGACGACGAAACAAAAGCGTTTCGTCAAAAATATCTTCGACGAAATAAAATCCGTTTCGTCATAATATCTTTAACTAAACAAGTCTGTTTCGTCATCATCCATATCAACGAAACAAGTTTGTTTCGTGGAAAGTGTTTCGTCGTGTGTTGTCAATTTTACACAGAGGACTTGCAAAAGTGTTCTAACTTTGTGTTTTCAAGTGTGTTAACAGGTATTATCATTCATATAACAAACATGAGTAACAAAGGTCTGTGGGATTGGAGTTCGGAGCCACAACCAGCTCAAAATCAACCTTCGTTGGCCGAATTGTTAATGAATTCATTGCCTCAAAAACAACAAGCAATAAATGCAGGTCAATGGGCAATGGTTTCTAATCAAAATCAAAACATTCAAAATCTATTGCTCAGTGAGAGTGAGACGGGTAGCAACAATCGCCCGCCAAAGCTAAATCACATGAACGACTATCCATCTTGGAAGGGGAAAATGTCACTATCTATGGATTCGTTGAACTTCTAAAGCATACGGGTGCTCTGGATGGGGAAAATGTCACTATCTATGGATTCGTTCAGAAGCTGGAGCACAAGAATGAAGAGGAAACTCGGAAAGCTAAAAGGATTGGAGCTCCTCAAAACACAGAAATATATTTGCCTGGTTTTGCTCCTTCAGCTAGTTCTAGTTCTGTTCAACAACCAAAGCTTCAAACGGCGTTTGTGTCCAACACAAGTACTCAACCACAGTTCGATTTAGGCACTTATCTTTCACAAACAATACCCCAATCTCAAGCCCAATCTCAAAGTACTCAACCACAGTTCGATTTAGGTGCTTATCTTTCACAGTCAATACCCTCATCTCAAGCCCAACCACTACCACAACAAGCACATTATACCAACAATCCTCCACCCCAAAACACGAACACTGTTAAAGTTGATACTTCGAACCTCTCAAAAGTTAGCATTGAAGTAACAAAGGAGCACATGGAACTCATTAATACAATGGTCAGTGCATACTGCGGTTTGGTAGCAGGTCAAATTGGGAACATCAGTATGACCAACGAAGATTATCAACAAATCGATCGTGATGAAATGGAGTTGATGGATATAAAGTGGGCGTTTGCAAGTGCAGTTAGAAGGGCAAGGGATTTCATGAGTCGAACAGGAAGAAGTTCTTTGGATAGTAAGCAGGATACGAAGTACGGGTTTGATAAAGAAGCGGTTACATGTTTTAATTGTGGCGAAAAGGGTCACTTCAAACGTGAGTGCACCCGACCATCCAAGCAAGGCAATCAGAACCCTTTCAGAAATCAGACAAGTACTTCAAATGCCACTCAAGGCACTCAAGATAATCGTAGGAAAGGGATAGTAGCTGTGAACAATACCACCAACCAGAACCAATCTGGACCACCAAACAACACTCGTGCATTGACTGTTCAAATAGATGAAGGGTGTAATTGGTCTTTACAATTAGGTGGAGGTGATAATGAAGGAGGAGGAACAGCGTGCTATGCAAAGATCATCAATCACATCAAGCACGTTCATAAAGAAGAATTTTCTGAAAGTGACGACAGTTCGGGTTATACCGGGAGTTCGGATGAAGAAAGTTCTATTTCGGGAGATGTGAAAGAAGAAGCGACTTCTATTGATGACTTGTTGAATGAAGCAGAGGAGTTGAAGTCTCAGAAATCTGTTCTTATCAAGAAGGCTGGGATAGCATCTAAGGAAATGGAGAAGTTCTTCTCTGAAGACGGATCTTTTTCTTTTCAAACTGCATTTATGGCAAATGTTTCAGCCTCTTCGAGTCAGGTAACATCTGAAACTCCTAGAATATGTACTGATTGTGCTTATATGAAACAGGAATGTGATAGAGTGAAACTTGAATGTGACACAATTCATGGTCACAATCAAAGTTTGGTTGTTGAGATGTCAAAGTGCAAAGAGGCAAATATGGCTTTAACAAGAAACGAAAAGGACTTTAAATCTTTAATTGAAAATTTAAAGAAAAGTGTTTCCGAAACTACCAAAGTTGTTTATCATAATCAAATTAGTATTAACAAGTACATTAATATTGTTGAGGAAACCAAAAAGGAATTAGCCATTGCCAAGTGCGAGCATGATGCTATCAAGCAAAAATTGGAGAGTTATTCTAACTCCCGATTTGTGCTCGATCACATAATTGATGTTCAACAACTGAAGAAAAACAAGAGTGGTGTTAGGTATAAGAAATGTCCGCCCCCTTTGAGACACAATTATGCTGCACCACCTGATGAAGAGGATATGCCTCGTTTTGAACCCAGTGTGCCTCTTAATTATGAGGAATTTACTACTGGATTAGGGTTCAAACCGAACAATTCCTCGGGAACCTCATCTGTTGAAACAGAAACCTCAACAACAGTGAGTCAAAGTCCTCCAACTGTTGAGGATTATGATTCATCTGATGATGAAACAGGTGCTAATGACCAGGATGAATCACTTGACAAGAAAAAGGGAATAGAAATTCCAATTGAGAATCATATTCTTTGTGATCCTCCTATTCCTGATGTGCAACAAGTTGCCAAACAAGTGATTAATCTTGTCAAGGACGACAAGAAACCTGTGTCTACCATTAAGAGTAACAATGTGTTGTATACTTTGGTTGGTGATACTAAAATTTATTCGGATAATGATTTTCCAATTAAAAACGTCAATCCATCATTGATTGATAAAGTTTTTGAAGATAACACAAGCAAGTTTTTGGGAAAGACGATCCCGGGAGTTATTGTGACTCAATATGATCCAATTCCTAAAGCTGAAATCAAAAAGCAATTTGGAAATCAAAACTCCCCAACGAAGCAACAACCTTTTGCTCCTAAGGGTAAACAACCATTTCAACGAGCTCAAAGGCCAAATGTTTCTAAATCAAAATTTGAAACAAATGGAGCTCGTTATCAAAAGAAAAACAATGATGTCAGATTTGTGGCATCTGAGGGTACTGATAAAATTGAGATTTTTGCTAACAAATCAAATACTGATTTTGTACAACAAGTCAAGATTTTAAAGCGTAACATTCAAAATAATTACACTCAACATTCAAACGGGTGTGATGAAAAGGCAAGTACCTCAGGCTCTACTGGTTTGACATATGAGCGTCGATCTGTTTCTCCTAAGTTTGTTGACAGGAGAACGTGTTTTAAATGTGGAGAGTTTGGGCACATCATCAAAGATTGTGTAAACACTACAAGAGATAAATTTGTTGAGAAAGCACCACCTGAACAGATTCACACTCAATGTCGTCCCGTTTCCCAAAAACATGATAACAAAACCGTTAAAGAACAGGAAA
This sequence comes from Helianthus tuberosus, assembly GCA_030545235.1. Lineage (NCBI taxonomy): Eukaryota > Viridiplantae > Streptophyta > Magnoliopsida > Asterales > Asteraceae > Helianthus > Helianthus tuberosus. The sequence goes on along the minus strand of CM060437.1, from coordinate 58,855,993 downwards.
CGAAACAACGACGTCAGAATGTCAAGAAAATAGAAAAGGCCTTAAAAACAGAGGTCAAATCTGTTCCAAGGGAACCAAGTTCACCTTTAAAACCAGAAGTTTCCAAATCTGTTTACAAAACTCAATCTGGTAAACAAAAACAAACTTGGAAACCTAAGATGAGTGAAAGTTCAGGGGGAGCTGTTAGTTTGGAAAATCATCAACAGATCGAGATCACTATTCGTGATGCTCAGGGATGACCCAAGACCACTATGGCTAGGGTCCCCATCCTTAACTAATCATTGGATGATATGTGCAGGGTGTTCCAGGAGGAACTATCAGTAGTCATTGGATTGTTGATAGTGGGGCATCCAGGCATATGACAGGCGACTTACGGCTTCTGTACGATGTGAGAAATATTAGAGGAGGCTATGTCGCGTTCGCAGGAGACAAAGGCGGATATATCACCGGAGAAGGAATGATCTCAAACGGTGTGGTATGTTTCGAAAAGATCAATTATGTTCGTCAACTTGATCATAATCTTCTTAGTGTGTCGCAAATCTGCGATAAGAAGTTCACCGTGCATTTTGATGATGCCGGTTGTTATGTGCTTAAACCTGGATTCAAGATTCCTGATGAATGGATTCTCTTATCGGCTCCAAGAATTAATGACCTTTATATTCTTGATATGAGCCAAGCTATTACGTCATCTGCGCAAGTAACATGTTTTGTCTCAAAAGCCACAGAGAAGGAGTCTATTTCTTGGCACAGAAGAATGGGGCACATTCACTTGAGGAAAATGAACCATTTGGTGAAAAATAACCTTGTGAATGGTGTGCCTGTGAGAAGCTTTCATCTACAAGATATCTGTGTTTCGTGCCAAAAAGGGAAACAAACAAAGAAATCTCACCCTCTGAAGAAAATCAACACTGTTAGCATGCCTCTCGAACGTCTTCATATGGACCTTTTTGGACCTATGAAGCACAAGACAACATTCGGAGATGCTTACTGTCTGGTTGTTACTGATGATTATTCTAGATTTTCTTGGGTAGCTTTTATGGCACACAAGAGTGATACTCCTGGAATCCTCAAGGATCTTCTTACAATGTTGGAAAATTTATACACGTTGAAAGTGAAGAGGATCCGAAGCGACAATGGAACTGAATTCAAGAATCGTGTGATGGATGAGTTCTGTACTTCTAAAGGCATTCTTCATGAATACAGTTCTCGCTATACTCCACAACAAAACGGTGTTGCTGAGAGGAAGAATCGCACGATTGTCGAGACTGCAAGAACGATGTTGGTAGAGTCGGAGCTTCATGTTCAATTCTGGGCAGAAGTTGTGTCGACTGCTTGCTACACTTTGAACAGAGTTCTTACAGTTAAGAGGCATGGCAAAACTTGTTTCGAACTTCTACAGAAAAGGAAACCGGATCTTTCTTTCCTTGAACCTTTTGGCGGTCCATGTACCATGATTGACCCAGATGGAAAGTTTGGCGCAAAAGCTATCGAAGGTTTCTTCCTTGGATATGCAACTCCAAATTTTCGTGTATGGAATCTGACCACCAAAAAGATTGAGCTTTGGAATGAAGTAAGGGTTCAAAGGTACACAAATCCTGTTAGATCTCCAGGTGATCCTTGGATGTTCGATTACGATGGGATATTCGACTCCTTTAATCTGCCAACCTTTGATGAAGAATCTGCAGCTGTTCAAATGTTATTTGATAGTGACAACGCTGCCGGCTCGTCTTTGGTAAGACCAATTATTGTTAACCCACAAGGTTCTAATTCAGTTAACAATACTGTTCAAAATGAGGTATTTGAAGATGCTACTGACTACAATGAGTCATCGGAAGATGATGAACATCATGATGCGACTGAAGGCACTTTTTCCCCGGTTGTTCCTGTTCATGGCACTTCTTTAGAAATTCCTCAAGAGCAGAATGATGATACTGCTGAAGGAAATGCATCCACTTCCACTCATATTCCCGGTGCGGAGTTGGTTGCTGATCTTAATCTTAAAAATTTGGGTATTAATGCTAGTGTTCCTGAAAATCCTGAATTGAGGATTCACAATACCCATCCACAGCAGAACATTATAGGAGATGTCCAAAGCGGTGTGCAGACGCATAATCAGCTGAGAAATAACCAGAATGCTGGTTTATATTCAGCCATTAGAGAATTTGGTCTTCAAAATGATTGGTCCTTTGCGTGTTATGTTTCACAAGAAGAACCGAAGTCTTGGAAGGATGCTTTAAAAGATAATTCTTGGGTTGAAGCCATGCAGGATGAACTGCAACAATTTCAAAAGCTTGGTGTTTGGAAGCTTGTTGAAAAGCCGGATAACTACAAGAAAATTGGCACACGATGGGTTTATAAATGCAAGAAGGACGACCGTGGAGTGGTTATTCGCAACAAGGCGAGATTGGTTGTTCAGGGTTTTCGCCAGATAGAAGGCATTGACTACAATGAAGTTTATGCACCCGTTGCACGTCTGGAAGCTATACGGATCTTCTTAGCTTATGCTTCTTTCAAAGGATTCAAAGTCTACCAGATGGATGTCAAAAGTGCTTTTCTTCATGGTATAGTTCAAGAAGAGGTGCACGTCGAACAACCTCCAGGTTTTGAAGATCCTATTCACCCCGATCGGGTTTGGTTGCTCAACAAAGCTCTTTATGGTTTACATCAAGCACCTAGGGCTTGGTACACAACCTTATCCAACTATCTTCTGGAGAATGGATTTCGACGAGGTCTTATTGATTGCACACTCTTTATCAAGGAACTAGATGGAGATCTTCTGCTGGTGTAGGTATACGGTGATGATATAATATTTGGTTCTACTAATGAATCTTTGTGCAGGAAATTCGAACGTGTTATGCAGGAAAAGTTCAAAATGAGCGCTATGGGGGAGATGAATTTCTTCTTGGGCCTACAAGTTCAACAAACAGAGTCTAGGATATTCATCCATCAGACTAAATATGTTGGTGACAGTTTGAGCCGATTCCAAATGTCAGATTCAACGCCCATTGGTACTCCACTTCCGCAGAATCACGGGATTACTCCGGATTTGAAAGGAGAAAGTGTCAACTCTTCTTATTATCGCGCCATGATCGGATCTCTCATGTATCTCACCGCTTCGAGGCCTGACATAATGTATCCAACATGCCTGCTTGCAAGATATCAAGCAAACCCGAAGGCCTCTCATCTGTCAGCTGTCAAAAGGATTTTTCGCTATTTGAAGGGATGCCCGGACCTTGGTCTTTCGTACCCTAGGGATGATAGTTTTGAATTAATTGCATACAGTGATTCTGATTTCGGTGGTTGCAAAATCGATGGCAAATCGACAACAGCAGGATGTCAGTTCTTAGGAAATCGTCTGGTCACGTGGCAGTGCAAGAAGCAAACGTGTGTTGCTACATCAACATGTGAAGCAGAATACATTGCTGCCTCGAGTTGTTGCTCCCAAGTTCTTTGGATACAACAACAAATGCGCGACTACGGTTTAGAATTCCTATCTACTCATATTTTTGTTGATAATAATGCTGCCTTACAGATCACTAGAAATCCTGTGCAGCATTCCAAGACTAAACACATCGACATTAAATATCACTTCATACGTGATTTTTTGACAAGAGATTAATCGATGTCGTTCATGTCCCCACTGATCACCAACGTGCCGACCTGTTTACAAAAGCTTTTGATAAATCACGTTTTGATTATCTACTTTTGGTCAATGGCATTAAGGTGATACCCGAGTAAACTTCTTTGGCTGATCGTTTTTGTAAATATTTTCTTTATAAACTCTAAAAAAAAATCAAAAAGATTTTCGTTTTCGTAAACTTCTTTTAGCATTTTAGGGGGAGAAATTTCAAGAAAATACAAAAACATTGCAAAATTTCAAAATCCAAAAAGATGTCTTTACTTTCTGTCTTTACGTTTGAAAAATTAAAAAAAATAATAGAAAAACCAAAAATGAGTTTCTTGGATAAAGGAAAATGATGAAGTTCACTGGTGTGGTCGGTTAATGTGCTCAAAATGGAAAACAAAAAGAAAAATGATAAGTATCTCTACTAACGATGTATCGGTAGGCTCACAATCAGACTAAAATGTGCAGGATGATACAAACCTAACAGACTTCAAGTCAGGTGGGAACCATTCATTGGCATATGGTCTTAGTACCGAAATTTCGTTTGATTGATTGCCGAGATCTGAAATATTCAGTCTTTATGCTGTCTTATCATCTGGGTATCATGGTTGTATCAAACCGTAAAAATAACGGAGACGAAGTCTAGATCTTCCATGATGCTATTCATATGTGTACATATTGCATTCGACCTCAATAAGTGATAAACAATCACATGTCCAAACATATAAGTGATAATATATCACAGATTCTTTGCGGGAGTCAAGTTCGTCTCTCTGCTGTACGGAAGTACTGACCTGTTCACGGACTTGCTCCTGTGCCCTCATGCATCTGAAAATCAAGTTCCTCATCAATAAGTGATTCTATCACATAGGGCTTGTTTTCAATCAAAATAAGTGAGTTTCTCACATTTTTATACGGTCAAACGGATGATAAACGGTATACTCACCGGTAAGATGAATTCTCGTGCATACCTTGATACGGGAATGTGTCATGAGTGGATTCACATCGTCAAGTAAGTATAATCCTTACCGTTAATCGTATCTCTTAAATTATGATTACGTCTGATCAGTTTGAGCTTATGTGGACCACAATACTGATAATCGAGGTAGTATACTTATCCAGAGCTTTAAACAGAAATCAAAATCATGTTGACTAAGACCGTAAGCTGGTATGATTCCTTATCCTTGAGATTCGCAAAAAGATTGCACTTGTACAGTTGCTTACTGTTTTTCACAGTTTATTGCCTTTTCGTTTAGTTTACCGCGCTTTAAATTCGTTTTTAGTGTTATTTGTAAAGTTCGTTTTTTATTAAGCCGAAGTTGTTGCTTGGTGTTTTCTGCTGGAAGCCTGAAACCACCTTCATAAAACGTCCTTGCATTTGAAAATTCAATCAAAATGGAAAAGTGTTCATTTTAATCAAAATCTGTTCTGTCTGCAAATTCTTTCATGCCTCTGTGTTTTTGAAAAACATGTATGCGAAACAAAATATAGTCGACGAAACAGACCATTAACGACGAAACGCAAATGGCCCAAAGTCCGTTTCGTCGTGGGCTAATTTCAGGCCCAAGTCAAGCCCAATTTATTTCTGTTTCGTCGAGCCCAATCCTGTTTCGTCGCACATCTTCTGTTTCGTCGAGATAAGGCGGTGATATAAGGGTCCCTGTTGTTCACTTTTTCAAAATAACAACTGTCTCTCTTCTTCTTCACTCTGAAAACCCTTCATCAACATTCATCATCTAAGTTCCTCAAAACCCTCATTTTTATCAAAAATCATACAAATCTCAAAGGTACAAAAATGTTTGGGTTCACATTCCGAACCTTTTGAACCGTTTGAACTTGTTCGAAACCCTCGGAGACCCATCCTACTTGTTTGTCTTATTGATTTAAACTTGTATTTTGTTTGGGTGCTTATGAAATCAGATAGTTTTAGGATAAATGTGTATATATCTGCTTTGATTTGGGTTCGGTTTCATATAACAAAACAGGGTTGTTGATTAATGATGTTTTAGACTATGTTTGGAATGGGTTTTAATCTTAGATAGTGTCCACATAACATCTGGGATGGATTTTATGTTTGGGTTGGGTTTATACATGTATTGTTTGTTGATTTGATCACCGTTTAAACCCCCAAACGGCGAAACAGAAAAACCCCCAAATCGACGAATCGCATAAACCCTAATTCCGGCGAATCAGACGTCGACGAATCAAATTCCGGCGAAACAGACGACGAATCAGAAACGGCGAAACAGACACGGCGAATCAGATGTCGACGAATCGAACTGGTCAACGGTCAACCCTCTGTTTCGCCGCACACCCTTCTGTTTCGTCGATGATCTTCTGTTTCGTCGTCCATGCCTTAGCAGTTTTCTGAGTTTGCTGTTTGTTCACAGAATGTTTGAAATTTTATGTTTAATGATCATTTGATGTTATAACCTGTATATACACAGGTATAATACGCATGTTATATCAAATATGACTTATTGTGGACATTTTCATGTACAGATGGCACCGAAGGCACCAAAAGAAGGAAAACGCAAGAAGGCGACAAAGAGAGAAAACAAAACGGGAGAGGAGATTATGTCCGAGAAGCGTCATAATCAAATTGCATATCTGGATCCTGATGAAAAGCTCAGGGAATTGAAAGATATCACAAAGTGGATCAGGGAATCACGTATTAATCATGCCGTTACATTCTCAACGCCCGTTTACAAATCACTGATCAAGGCTTTCTGGGATTCTGCAAGCGTTGTACAAGTAGATGGAAAGGATGTTATAAGAGGTCATGTGAATAATTTGGATGTTGTTGTTTCTCCGGATATATTGAACGAAGTCTTACAATTACAAGATCATCCGGATGCTCCATATTCAATCCCAATCATGTGTTCACGAGGCTGTTTGCTACGGATGAAGTGTACTGGAGACATCTTCGTCAAACAAATCAACAAGGGTGATCTGCCATTACGTTACAAGTTCTTATTACACATTCTTATTCAGTGTCTCAGCAATAGACGTGCTGGATATGATATGGCTGGAGATGATCTCATTGGTTTCATGGTTGCATTGGTGTTAAACAAACCGTTTAGCATCTCAAAGTATATCTTCAGCAACATGAAAGAAAATATGACAAGGACTGGAAGTAGAACAACTGGGAACAAGTTTTGGATGTATCCGCGGTTTCTTCAAATGATTATGAATGTTCAACATCCGGACCTTCCTAAAGCTGACAATGATCTTCTGAAGATAGAGGCGATGAATTTCAACTCTTTAAGGATAATCAAGAACCTTCCCGCCAAAAGATACAAAGAAAGCGTTCCTCCAAGGAAGCTATTTGGCGCACTTGAGAATCTTGATTATGTTGCTCCAGCTAATGATAAATGGCGTCATGATGACAGCCAATCTGACAACGAAGAGCCTGAATTGGAGAGAAAAAGGATAGAGAAATTTGGTCCTGATCCAGTTGATTCAGATGAGTCCGGGAGTGATAGGGATGACAGTAGTGATGAAGGCGATGATGGTGGTGATACTGGTGCCGTTGGTGCATCGAGCAAAGGTGCAGCTGGTGGTACATCAGCTGGTAGTTCTTCAGCAAGTGGCGATGATGAATCTGATTCTAGCTCTAGTGATCATATAGTTGAGCCTGGATACGAGATGTATATCGATGAAAGAGGAGTGAAAAGATATAGAAAGATTAGAACTGAAGATGATCCAGAATACGTTCCGGAGGATCCTGCAGATGAAAGAAGAACAAAAAGGAGAGCTGAGAAAGCTGTTGCAACTCAAAAGAAGAAACCAAGAAGATATTTGAGTACTTCTACTCAGCCATCTGTGCCTCAAGAGCCTTCATCTGTACCTCAGGAGCCTGTACAAGAAACTCCTGTAGTTACATCAGCTACAGAAACTTGAAGCAGCTGCTGATCATGTTCAGAGGCAAACTCATTTTATTAACCTCACGAAGAATGATCAGGTCAGCCAATTGGTGGAAATAAACAAATTGAAGTCCACCGTTGGTCAACAGCAAACGGTGATAGAGAGACAACAAGCTGAGATTGATTTGCTTAAAGCCGAGAATGCTCGTTTGAAGGCAGCTGAGGAAGAGAGAGAAAGAAATAACTCTATACTTCAAACGCGGGTTGCTGCTCTATGGGATTATCATTGTAAGCAACAAGAAGTACTGAAGAAAAGGGATGAAGACCCTGAAGATCAAGGGAATCCTGACACTTCTGGTACATCACAACAACAGCCAGCCGCAACTTCTTCTGAAGTCGTTGCAGTTCAACCTCCAGTAGTCGAATCTACTCAGGGAACCTCTACTGGCAAAGTTCAACAAATCACAGGTACATCTTCTGTTCAAAGCAGCGCTGATATTGCTTTACAGGCTATTAATCCAGTCACGGGAGAGTTACTTGAAGAAGGAGAACTAATAGAAGATCTTACTCATGAGCAATTGCTTGCTCTAAATGCTATGAGAGAGATTGATGATGCTGAGATAGATAAAATGTCGACTGAGACTGAAACAACTAATGTTGAAGATATCGATGAGATCGTATTTGAAGGCGAAGCAACAAAATCAACGTATGTTCGAAAAGATGGTACTGAATTCGCTCTGTTTGATGAAGATTGGATGAAGGAGAATGTTGATGACATAGATGAACACTTAAGGAAGCGTGATTCGTCTGAAAAAGCCACAGATGCAGTCTCTGAATGGCGAAAACAGTTTCTATCAAAAGTCTCCAAGCCTGTGCCGGAAAGTGTTCAAGTCGACTACTTGCAATTTGAAAAGGCGAAGCCAAGTGGAAGAATTCTATGCTGGATGTTTGTTAAGGATATACACTGCGTAGCCGTTAAACGTGAATACGGTATACAATACTTCCGGTCATTGCTGAGCATTTTATCGTTGCCATTTTATGATGTTGCAGCCGAGGCTTGAGCTTGTTAATCGTTCAAACTTCGACGGTGCTACTTTATTTGAGCGACTGATAAAAATAAACAAGAAGTCGGGCTGGAAGGATGAATCATACAAGCCACAGTTCCCCATCTATCAACCGATCAAGTTTACTCTTGATCCGGAAACGAACACAGGGCGCTACAAGCTTGTATATCAACCTCCGCGAGTCGTAGATAAAATCCCATTAATGCCGATGCAGCAGGATTTTCTTGAAGATATGGCATTATGGTGCTACGACTCCGACACTCATGAAGCCGTGATTGTGTTTAGAGATAATCGTGCAAATTACCGGATGTTGGATCCGATGTGGATCGTCAACATGTCCGAGGCTGACATTAACAGATTATATCGTCACGACATTTTTTATGAAGATCAGGATGCTCGTCAAGCTTTGAAGTTTCAGCGCGTAGCGTGTTTTTGCTACTACCGGGGAATACATTCGGGCAGTTCGTGGTCCGAACAACACTGAGATGGAAGATTAGAAGACCGAAGACGAGTAACAGACAAGGGGGAGTTTGTTGATGCATTTTTAGTGTTTGTAACTAGTCTTGTACTTAACGATGTATTTTGTATGGTCTTTATGAATTATCGAGTATGTATTTGACGTCAACCAAGTAGGATATCCTCCTATCCGCTTGTGTCTGACTAATTTGTCTTTGTTTGGTATGTAATGTATAACGAACAATGCATGTTGCATGTTAAAGGGTAGTATGGTCATTATGATGTTTATATGTTCTATCTGTTTGCTGTCTGTCAACAGCAAACAGAACAGCTGATGCAGCCCTCGACGAAACAGGCTGTTTCGTCGAACACATCATGACGAAACAGAACAACATTCATTAAGTCTGTTTCGTCGGATAGTCATGACGAAACACGTGTGTTTCGTCGTCTGTTGGGCTGCTTCAAGCCCAATGTGTGGCCCATATGCTGTTTCGCCGTATCACTTTGTGTTTCGCCGAGACTTGGGCCCAGGGACTATATAAACAATGTCTGCTTTCACTTTGAAAGCAGATGAGAGCATACCCTTAAAGAAACTCTGTCAAAATTCTGTCTAAACTGTGTTTGTATCAGTTTGTTATCGGTTCTCATCCCGTATAATCAATCGAGTGTGTTTCATTGATTAAATACTGTGTCGTTACTGTTTTATATGTTTGATTTGGCATAGTTACGTGGATTCCGCACACGTGACCGTGTTTGCTATAAACAAGTGATTCGGTTCGTTATCGATCCTCAGATATCGGGACCTACAATTAGACTGTTCCTGGCCTTTGCTGTCAACCACAATATGAAGGTGTTTCAAATGGATATCAAAAGTGCTTTCCTCTATGGTACAATTCAAGAAGAGGTGTATGTTTGTCAACCTCCAGGTTTTGAGGATCCATTTTATCCAGATCATGTCTACAGGCTGAACAAAGCTCTGTATGGCCTGAAACAAGCACCAAGGGCCTGGTATGAAACTCTTTCCAACTTCCTACTCTCAAATGATTTCAAAAGAGGTACCATTGATAAAACACTGTTTTTAAAATGGAGAGGGAAGGATTTAATGATTGTCCAGATTTATGTGGATGACATTATTTTTGGAAGCCCATGTAACTCAATGTGTGAAGAGTTTAGAGAACTCATGACAGCTGAGTTTGAAATGAGTGCAATGGGTGAGCTGCAATGCTTTCTTGGCCTCCAAGTTCAGCAAATGCAAAATAGAACTTTCATTCATCAAAGCAAATATGCTAAAGAACTTTTAACCAAATTTGATATGAATGATTGTAAACCATGCAGCACACCCATGGCAACAAATAAGCTGGTCATGTCTGATGAAAAAGATGAGCTGATTGACCAAACACTTTATAGAAGCATGATTGGGTCTTTATTGTACCTAACTGCATCTAGACCAGACATCATGTTTTCAACATGTGTCTGTGCAAGAAGTCAATCAGCTCCCAGAAAATCAAATCTCATTGCTGTAAAAAGGATCTTCAGATACATAAAAGGTGCTCCCACACATGGTATCTGGTATCCAGCTAATGGGAATATCAAGCTTTCAGGCTTTTCAGACAGTGACTTTGTTGGGTGTAACACTACAAGGAAGTCCACTTCAGGAGGGTGCCAGTTTCTAGGTGATTTCTTAGTTTCATGGCAAAGCAAAAAGCAAGCAGCTGTTTCAACATCCACTGCTGAAGCTGAATACATTGCTGCTGCAAGCTGTACAGCCCAACTCCTGTGGCTTCAAAATCAGTTGCTGGATTTTGGTATCACTGCCTTAAAGACACCACTCATGTTGGACAGCCAGGCAGCAGAAAATATCATCAAAAATCCAGTTTCCCATTCAACCACCAAACACATCGACATCAGACATCACTTTGTGAGGGATTGCTATGAAAAAGGTTTGATTTCTCTGCATCATGTCCCAACTAAAGACCAGTTGGCAGATGTGCTCACAAAAGCACTTGATACAGCCACTTTTGAAAGCTTGGTCTCTAGAATTGGGATGCTAAACATGGAATAACAAGCAAAATCTTGTTTTTCTATGCATAAAAGCATCAAAATGTTTTCAGAAAATCAAAATCCATCCTTAAAAATAGCTAAAAATGAAATTTTCATTAAAATCCTTAAAAGTCTGCCATTAACCACTGATTGTTCAAAACTCTGCTCTACTTCAAAAGCCTGTCCACTGCTGAAAGTCAACCCCTGTTCTCTCATTCCTTTGATAAACTTTGTTGTTCAAAAGCAGTGTTTTATCCACTGATATGCTATCCACTGATAGTGAAAATCATGAAAATCATCCACTGCTCTACTACCACTGCTTTCATCAGTCACTTTCATAAAAGTACTGTCCTTCACTTTCACCAGGGGTTGTCACGTGGGCAGTACATAGTGGTCAGACTTTTTGTAACGGCTGCCACATCAGCATTCACTTTCTTCCCTATAAAATCCCCCACTCACCACCAAAACAGGGTTTTACTGTCGAATTGAATTCCTAAAAATTCTCTTCTCAAAGCAGTTTTTCATCTCATCTTTCACAAATTTCTTCGATCATTCTCTTCAAAAATGACAAAATCGAAGCCTTCCACAAAACCCACTTCCAAATCATCATCGAAAACAGCCTCTAAAAAGGCAATCTCCACTAAAATCCCATATAAACCATCTCACAATCTCCTGGGTCTTCTCACAAAACCAGGAACCACCAATGTTTTCAATTCCATCATTGACACCATGGCAAAATCAAAGTACAAAACTTTGTTCACTGTCGATGCACCAATCTATTTGGAGACCCAACGAGAGTTTTGGAAGAATGCAACCCTTGAAAAACAAGGAGACATTGCAACCACCATACACTCTTCTATAAAGGGTAAAGCTGTCTAAATCACGCCACAATCCATTTCAGAAGTCTTTCAACTCAATGATCAAGAAGGTAAAATTTCTTTCACTAAAAACGAGTTGCAAACTGACTTCATTGAAAGAGGGTATGAAGCTACAATGATGAAGAAACTTACCTTACAAAAAGGTTATTTTCCTTCTGCAACCAGATTTTTATTTCATACCCTCCTACTATGTGTTTCAAATAAAACCACTTCTTTCAATGAAATCCCTTTAAAGATTCAAAATCTGGGATATGCAATTCTTCAAAAAGAAAATTTTAACTATTCTCGGGAAATTTTTAAAGATTTGGTTAATAATGTTGAAACAAAATCATTCTTACTGTTTCCAAGGTTTTTAAGTTACTATTTTGCAAAGAAATTCAGTAAGGATGATTTAGCTACAATAAACCAAGGTGATTCTACTCAAATAAACAGTTTAACAACTGAAACTTTTTCAAGAATGTTAGCACCTTGCAAAACACAAGCAGAGGTGCCTGAGCAGACTTTAGCAGTTACAACTGCTCCTCAGGTATCTGCTGCTGAGCCCACTGCTCAAGGTGATCAAAGCAGCAGACCAACTATTTTGAAACCCACACCTACAATCCACAAAAAGCCACACAAAAAGAAAAATCAAAAACCCCCCAAACCAATCAAAAGGGCAACTCTGGAGGATGAGATACCAGAGCAAATGCCTGTGACAACACAGAAGTCACAAGAAACCACTGCTGCTTCTTCCTCACAGCAGTTGGTACAAATATCTCAACCCATAACCGAAACTCCTCCTGCTTCTTCACAAAAAGAACAAGTTGTACAAATAGGGTCTCCACATCATGATGCTCTGGAAACACTTGTTTCTATCATCCACAGCTCAATACCCGGGGCAAATCCACTTTCTACGCCACCCATCACATCCACAATTCCCCCACCAACTAAACTGCTGTTGGATGCAATTGATTTGAACCAGGCACTAACCAGTCCTTCTCAATCACCTATCAATGAGAATACACCTCAACAACTGACTAGGTCTGATGAATCAATCTTTGCTAACCCACCAACACTACCTGAGGAGGTTACACCCCTTGAGTTACAAGTAACTCTTGGTGGTAGTCCAAGTGAAGCAGCCACTACAACTGTTGAACCCACTGGTTTACAGTTGGACAGTGGTTACATTAATAAGACTTCCTTGGAGGCAATTCCTTACATAGCACCTCTGCCAACCACCAGTGGATTTATCTATCCTACTGGCAACATCAAAAGGTTGTCAAGTGTTGAAGGAAGAAGACCCCAGTACCAAGAAAAAGGGGCATCAGTGGTTAATGTTTGGAGTACACTCCCTACATCAACTACTGATAAAACCACTGCTAGTGGGAAATCAGATGATCCCATTCATTTGGGTGATGGTTTAAAGTACCAGAAATTGACGAATCGTATTGAAAAGCTTGATAACTCTGTTGTAGAACTCAAAGTTATGCTACAACAGGTGTTACAAGCACAAAAGGTACAATCAACTGATGTTTCATCTCAAGCACCTGCTCCTCAAACAGCACCTGCTACAAATGAGCTCTGGAATTTGTTTCAACCTTTTCTCCATCAACAAGCAAAATTAGCAGATCAGCAACATGAAAAACATGTCCAACAGCTGAGAAATGCAATGGAGTCAAGGTTCAAGAACACTCAGGCTGATCTAAAGGCTCTCAAAACTCAGATCCTGCACACCACTGGCACTGCTCCTCCAAAAGTTCGCTTCATGTATCAACTTCCCCCAGATAATGTGTAACACCCATCTAGTTATATTAGATTTTAAACATAGATTACAACATTAGATTTAAAATATTGTTGTATTAAACAAAACTTTCCTAAAATAAGTTTATAAGTAGCGTCTACCATAGTCAACTAATGACTAAATTAAAACATTACAAAAGCTGTTTAAAGATTGTTTACAACCATACATAAAGTCTATTTAGGATTTAAAACGATGCGGAAGCTAATAGATTGTGTTCGGTTCTTCAAAAGTTGCTTGACCATCTTCCGGTTAGTTTCCATGATCACCTTAGCGTACGCCCTTCAACCGCGAATCACCACCGGCTTGTCCACTAGACGTTCCGGTATCTTTTCCTTATGATCCTCTTGTGATGAGGATCGATAATCTAAACTCGGATTTCGTTTTGGACCAGAATTGCACCTCCAATTTGAGAGTTTTTGTGGATTTTAGGGTTTGGGGCTTGAGATGTCGCCCCCTGCTTGTTCTTCATGACCAGACCTCCTTAATGGGTGTTTGGTTTTGATTTTTATTCAAAATTAATAAGATAGTTTCAATTGTTTCAACTTAAGCCCCTCAACTTTGATACATAATTTAATTTAGTTGTTTTTATCCCTACTTTAAGTTATTTCTAGCCTATTAACGAACTAGGTTAGATTTCCTAGTTAATAAATTCTAGTTTATTAAAACCTTACTAATTCAAATTTAAGGTTTTATATTTTCGGGGTGTTACAAGTCCACCCCCCTTAAAAAGGGTTTCGTCCCCGAAACCGTAGTACGTACCAAATAAAGTAGGGTGAAGACGCCGCATCTCCTCTTCGGACTCCCACGTAGTGTCCGAACCCTTTCTATGCTCCCATTTGACTTTGACTTGATCAATTTGTTTATTTCGTAGATGTTTGACCTTTCGGTCCAAAATCTCCACCGGTCTCACCGCATAATTCAGACTATTATCCACTTCGATATCATCGTAGTGGATATAGGCCGTTTCGTCTGCTAAGCACTTTCTTAATTGTGACACGTGAAACGTGCCATGTATCCCACTTAGTTCTTCCGGTAACTCAAGGCGATAAGCCACTTCGCCAACCCTTCCGATAATTTTAAATGGCCCAATAAACCTCGGGCTTAGCTTCCCCCTTTTTCTGAATCGAATAACGCCCTTCCAAGGGGAAACTTTTAGCATGACCATGTCGCCAACCTGGAATTCGATTGGCCTTTTTCTTTTATCAGCATACGCCTTTTGTCTGTCTTGAGCTGCTTTCAAATGTGCTCGAACTTTATCGATCTTTTCATTCGTGGCTCGTACTATATCCTGGTGGGGGAGTTCTCGTGGACCCACTTCACCCCAACATACCGGGGTTCGACATTTCCTACCATAAAGCATTTCGTACGGTGCCATCTTAATACTAGATTGGTAACTGTTGTTATACGAAAACTCGACTAACGGTAGGTGAACATCCCAACTGCCTCCAAAGTCGATTATACACGCCCGTAGCATGTCCCCCAATGTTTGTATCGTTCTTTCACTTTGTCCATCCGTTTGAGGATGGTACGCAGTGCTAATGAACAATTTGGTCCCCATTTTCTCTTGGAAATCTCGCCAGAAATTCGAAGTAAACCGGGTATCCCTATCAGACACGATGGACACCGGCACCCCATGACGTGCTATTATTTCATTGGTGTAAACTTCTGACATCTTTTCTGACGTATAAGTCTCACGAATCGGAATGAAGTGAGCACTTTTTGTCAACCTATCCACCACTACCCATATGGCATCAAAACCACGATTCGTCTTAGGCAACTTGGTTAATAGGTCCATTGTGATATGTTCCCATTTCCAAACCGGAATGTCTAAAGGTTGGAGTTTGCCATATGGTTTCTGATGCTCCGCCTTGACTTGTAGACATGTGAGGCATTTTTCCACATACTTCGCCAAATCCCTCTTCATTCCGGGCCACCAATAGTTTTGTTTCAAATCATTGTACATCTTGGTCGCACCCGGATGAATGGAATAACGGGATTTATGAGCTTCATTAAGTAGAAGTGCCTTCACTCCACAAGTATGTGGGACCCATATTCTTCCGGATCGAACCTTCAACCCATTATGCCCATCCGACAAGTCTTTCAATTGGCCTATGATTCTTTCTTTCTTCCAATTCTCTTCTTTCATTGCTTCTAATTGCGCCTCTCGAATACGTTCAAGTACACCCGAGGTCACCACTAGTTGCATCGATCTTACTCGTATTGGAACATAGTCCGCCTTTCTGCTCAACGCATCCGCCACCACATTAGCCTTTCCGGGGTGAAAATGTATTTCACAATCATAGTCTTTCACCGTTTCCAGCCATCGCCTTTGTCGCATATTTAACTCTTTCTGATCGAAAAAGTATTTCAAGCTCTTGTGGTCGGTGAATATGGTGCACTTTACCCCATACAAATAGTGCCTCCATATTTTTAATGCAAATACCACTGCAGCCAACTCGAGATCGTGCGTGGGATATTTCTTCTCGTGTATCTTCAATTGTCTCGAGGCATAGGCTATTACTTTGCCCCGTTGCATCAACACGCAACCGAGTCCCGATAATGAAGCATCCGAATAAACCACCATGTCTTCTACGCCGTCCGGCAATGTCAATACCGGAGCTTGAGTCAACTTTTCTTTTAGCGTTTGAAACGCTTTTTCTTGATTGGCACCCCAAATAAACTTTTCTTTCTTTTGGGTTAGCTTTGTTAGCGGTGACGCAATCTTGGAGAAATCTTGAATGAATCTTCTATAGTATCCCGCAAGCCCCAAAAAGCTTCTGATTTCTGAAGGGTTCTTCGGGGGATTCCATTTTGACACCGCCTCTATCTTTGACGGATCCACCAAAACCCCATCGGCACTTATGACATGACCGAGAAATTGTACCTCTCGTAACCAAAAGGCGCATTTAGAAAATTTTGCATATAACTTCTCTCGTCTAAGTGTCTCTAATACTTCTTGTAAGTGGTGTGCGTGTTCGGCTTCACTTTTCGAATACACCAAGATATCATCAATAAACACGATGACCGACTTATCCAACATTGGCTTGCAAACCCGGTTCATGAGGTCCATGAAAGCCGCGGGCGCATTTGTTAGCCCAAATGACATCACGAGAAATTCGTAATGTCTGTATCTTGTGCGGAAAGCCGTCTTCGGCACATCTTCTTCTTTGACCTTTAGTTGGTGATACCCCAACCTAAGGTCAATTTTTGAAAACCAACTCGCGCCTTGTAGTTGGTCAAATAAGTCGTCTATCCTCGGGAGCAGGTATCGGTTCTTTACCGTGAGTTTGTTTAACTCCCGGTAATCGATACACATGCGCATGCTCCCGTCCTTCTTTCTCACAAACAACACCGGTGCGCCCCAAGGAGACACACTTGGCCTTATGAATCCCTTGTCAAGCAAATCTTGAATTTGGGACATCAACTCTTGTAATTCCGACGGTGCAAGTCGGTACGGGGCTTTTGCTACGGGTTTTGCGCCCGGAATCAATTCGATCCCGAACTTTATTTCCCGTTCAGGCGGTATCCCCGGTAAATCATCCGGAAACACATCTTCATAATCTCGTATTACCGGTACATCTCCAATCTTTCGTGATTCTTTTTCGGGCTCATTAGCGTATATCATAAATGCCTTACATCCTCGCTTCATGAGCTTGTGAGCTTTCAACATCGAACATACTATGGGGTTGCCTCCTTTTTCGCCATAAATGGTGATGTGTTTTCCGCTCGGAGATGTTAGTTTTATCTCTTTACGAAAACACACGACCTTTGCATGGTATTGAGATAGCCAATCCATCCCAACGACTACTTGGAATTTTCCATCGACATCGGGATGAGATTTATCAAATATTCTTCATCGTCAATGCTCAGTTTACAGTTTTCACATACATCACAAACAATAAAACTCTTGTTATTACCTATCTCTACTTCTAAGGGCACAGGTAATTTTGTTAGAACAAATGAAGGATGTCGAATAAATCCATATGAAACAAAGGATTTATTCGCACCCGTATCAAATAACACGCGTGTAGGAATTGAATTTACAGCAAATATACCTGAGACCACGTCAGGTTCAATCTTCGCTTCTGCGGCGGTTAATTGAAAAGATCTTGCCTTTGCTTTTGGGGCTTCACCTTTCGGTTCCTGCCCATCCTTCTTTCCAACCAGTTCCGGGCATTCCGACTTTTTGTGACCCGTTCGATAACAATTGTAACAAACCGTCACTTTCTCCGGGCACGACATAGCCATATGTCCCGTTTTCTTGCATATAGGACAAGGCTTATCCTTGTAACGGCATTCACCCTTATGATTTTTCCCACAAATTTTGCAACCTGGTGTACTACCTTTAGCATCTGACTTCTTTGCTGATTCATTCATTCTTGCTTTCTTGGTAGGGCTTGGATTCACTTCTTGTGCCCTTCATTCACCCCGTTCTATACTCTTTTTCAATTCGATCTCCCTTTCCCGAGCAGCATTGACAATCTCGGTAAGGGTCTCATACTTTGAAGGGGTTATGAACTCTCTATACTCCGCGCTTAGCATGTTATGATAATAATAGACCTTTTGCTCTTCATTCGTTATCAAATCATCACAGAACTTCATCTTGTCCATAAACATCCCCATGATCTTGTCTATGGATTCACCTTTATGTCTGAGTTGCATGAACTCTTCCTTGATTCTATTTATGACCGCTTTGGGACTGTGGTGTTTAAGGAACGGCGTCTTAAACTCCTCCCATGTCATGGCCTTAGCCGCTTCACTTCCAATCTCCTTCTTTTTGTTATCCCACCAGTCTTTCGCTTGGCCTCTTAATTGACCCGTACCATAAGCTACGTAGTCATTTTCATCACAATGAGTTCTCTCGAATACTCCTTCGATATCACTTAGCCATCGTTGGCACACGATTGGATCAACCTCCCCATTATATATTGGTGGTTTACAGGCCATGAATTCCTTGTATGAACAAGGCTTTCGTCCACCATGCTTTTCCTTTGTTGAATTGGAATCATCTTCCAATTTCTTGATTCTCCCTTCCACTATTGATAAAACTGTGTTTTGAATTTTATCAATAAAGCCCGACAAACTGTTTTCGATCGCCTTTCCAACCTCTTCGGCAATCACTTCTTTCATTTGTTCGGTGACTCTTGGCACCGCATTAACATTACCTCCATCAGCCATCTCGATTTCTGAAATGTTTACATAGATTGTTAAACATTCCATTTATAACACATGCTTTACTTGTTTTGATTTAATCAAGTTCATAACTCGATTTAATCATTCTTGTTTTAATTCAATCAAGTTCGTAACTTGATTTAATCATTCTTGTTTCAATTCAATCAAGTTCGTAACTTGATTTAACAATTCTTGTTTCATGCATTTCTTGTTTTTGAGTGAGCTTATACACACTCTTTTCATTTTCATGCATATTTATTCATTTCTCATTCTATACGTAATACATAATTTATTAACAAAATAAGTTAACTCTTACCGGACGATCGATCAAGCTTGAACCGAACACTTTGTTAACAACCTTAGGCTCTGATTACCAACTTGTAACACTCATCTAGTTATATTAGATTTTAAACATAGATTACAACATTAGACTTAAAATATTGTTGTATTAGACAAAACTTTCCAAAAATAAGTTTATAAGTAGCGTCTACCATAGTCAACTAATGACTAAATTAAAACATTACAAAAGCTGTTTAAAGATTGTTTACAACCATACATAAAGTCTATTTAGGATTTAAAACGATGCGGAAGCTAATAGATTGTGTTCGGTTCTTCAAAAGTTGCTTGACCATCTTCCGGTTAGTTTCCATGATCACCTTAGCGTACGCCCTTCAACCGCGAATCACCACCGGCTTGTCCACTAGACGTTCCGGTATCTTTTCCTTATGATCGTCTTGTGATGAGGATCGATAATCTAAACTCGGATTTCGTTTTGGACCAGAATTGCACCTCCAATTTGAGAGTTTTTGTGGATTTTAGGGTTTGGGGCTTGAGATGTCGCCCCCTGCTTGTTCTTCACGACCATACCTCCTTAATGGGTGTTTGGTTTTGATTTTTATTCAAAATTAATAAGATAGTTTCAATTGTTTCAACTTAAGCCCCTCAACTTTGATACATAATTTAATTTAGTTGTTTTTATCCCTACTTTAAGTTATTTCTAGCCTATTAACTAACTAGGTTAGATTTCCTAGTTAATAAATTCTAGTTTATTAAAACCTTACTAATTCAAATTTAAGGTTTTATATTTTCGGGGTGTTACATAATGCCAAAAAGGGGGAGAAAATTAAGGAGTGGAAAAAGAAGGGAATAGAGGATGGTCTCTACATTGAACCAGAAAATGCAAACATGACCAAACAAATCCCTTTGCCAGATGGTAGCAAGAAAATCGATGTGACCACAAATGCACTGGCAGAAGCAGTTGCAAGCGTAAAAAGGGATAGAGAGGCCAAAAAGAAAGCCAGGGTGGATTATCCGGATCAGGGTACTTTAGGGTCACAAGATGATGAAAATCTTGTTGATGAAAAGAAGAAGCCTACAAGAAGAGTAAGGCTACCCAAATCCATTCCAACCAGACGTTCAAAATCTGCTCCAAAACCACCACCTAAAACAGCTGTTGTAACTCCTGTTGTATCAACTACAGTCGGTACTTCAGTAGTTTCAACATCTGCTCCCACTTCAACACACACCACTTCAACACACACCAAATCCACTGCCTTACCACCATTACCACCAAAAACAAAATCACCTCCTGCCAAAAAGCAGAAGACAGTAGTTATTAAAACATCTGCTGTAATGACAACAGTGGTTGGAACACCAGTTGTTTCAACAACTGTTAGTCAATCACAAACCACTGCCACTACATCCACCACCACTGTTCCATCCAAAACATCATCAGCCCCTCCTCAAACAAAGAGGAGAAGGCTAATTCTCAAAGATGATGACACTTCACCACCACAAACATCTTCAAAATCTTCAGCTCTTGTCACAATACCAAAACCTGTTCCTCTCTCTTCAGTTCAAATGTACAATCCCTTACCTCCTGCAGGTGTTCAATTTCCTCTTGAACTAGCAGCTGTTAGAGAAGAAATAAAATCTTTTTACTATGAGGATGACCCTGCCAAAAGGAGTTTGCCATCAATAAAAGGATATCCTTGGCCTAAAAATGTTGATGAATATTTGGTTATCAAGGCCAAGCAAGCAGAAGATATCTCAAAAAGAAACACACAAGGGAAATCTGACAAAGAAATTTCAAGAACCTATCAATATCTGCTCACCCAGGTCAGATCCCTAGAACAATTTGCAAAAAATGTCAGTCAACAAATTTCAGAAAGAGCAGCTGAAACTTTGAAGAAAGACTACATTGAAAGCATCATGGCTCACAAGTACAAAGGAGAGAAATACATGTACAAAGAGTGGACTGTTCCTGAGCTTGAAAATGAAGCAGCAAGAATTCAAGACATGATAAAAAGGAAAGTCACTCACACTCCTCCTGACTGGGAAAAATTTAGAAAGAATGTACCTGACAAACAGGTAGAACTGAAAAGAATGAAAGAAGAACTGGTTGCTGCTGAATATGGAAACAAAAGACAAGTTGCTAGATGGAAAGAAGATGTGGTCAGGATCACCTACAAAAGGTTGGAGGAACTAAGAAAGAAAGATCCAAATGTTCCTCAAAAGCCTGACTATCCTGAAGCAGAGGTTTCAAAAAGACCAACAAAGCTGCAAATCAGGAAAGCCACTACTCCTGCTGGTGCTGCCATCTACAAAAGAAGGAGCAAAAACCAGTTGAGTACTGAAACAATTCAAGACCTATTAGCTGGAGATGCTGTTGTAAAAGCAGGCATGAAAGTAATTATTAAAGAAGATCTTGAATTGGAACAATCTGCAAGTGCTGCTTAGCCAGTGATGAATAGGCAAGCCTCACCAAATACCTCTGCAAATAAACATCTCCCAAGAAACCCACCAGGCTCAAAAATACAAAAGTGGGAAACTGACAAACAGACCTGCGTATTGACTTTGCTCAGGTCTGGTGGAGAAGTGGAGAAAATATCAAGGGAACAAGCTCTTGACCTGAGTCTTGAACATTTGCAGGATCTCCTTGATCTTCCACTTAGCAGGGATAATGAAGATACAGATGCCCTAGACTTTGAACTACAATTTAAAGGTCAGATAAGGGAGTAGTTGATGAGGCAATAAAGAATTCCACAATAATGAAGAGTTTTGGCATTATCTGTTCCAGGGGGAGATTGTTGGGATTGAACCCTATCAGAGGAACAGATAATTAAAGCCAAAACTGGATCAGAACAGTGGATCCAGAATAAGCAGATGTTTACATATAAATCTCTCCCCTTGAAAGTGATTTCATATCTGCTGACCTCCTATCTGCTGATCTTACAAAGTGCTGACCTACAACTGCTGCTCAAGACCTAATGAAAGACTAAAGCCCTGCTGATTCTATCTACTGCCTTGAGTCAAGCACTGCTGATCCGGACAAGTACTGCTGGGTTCACAGCAGTGGAAAGTTGCAGCAGCTGATCTATAGTTTGTCTTGTAAAGTAATGTAATAGCAGTAGTTATCATAGCAGTGTTTGTATAGATCAGAGGTTAGAGTTTGTTAGGAGGTTAGATGTCACTTTCATGGTGACGTCAACTAAGATGCTCAGTGGTTTGCAAGTGCCTATAAATAGTTCAGTACTTTGTACTGTTCTATTAGCTCTTTTGCATCATTGTCTTCTTTGCACGAACAAACTACTGAGCTCTGGCTGAGGGGGAGTTTGCATTCATTCATCAATCATTGTAATCGTTATTGAAATAAATTCAATCTTCCGATTCATTGTGTAAAGATGTTTGATCAAAGTATTACTCTCGTTTGATTGTATGCAAAGTTTGTTTTCACCATAATTCCGCTGCACACTCATCCATTCTCATTTTAATTACAAACACAAAATACAATCAGAAACAAACTCAGATCCAACACTTTTAAAGGTTGTCAAAATTGCCAACCCAAGCTTCTACCAGCAAAACGTGGCCCGTCTACTTGGGTTGGCAAAGGGTGTCCGTACTAAAGGTTCGATAAGTGCAGGAAATAAAAGGCGAGGGGCACCAAAGGCTTCATCCTCCACAAACAGAAGGACCCATCCACCTTTGTTACCCCCTATTGTCCAAAGGATCAGTGATCCTTAAACCTAAAAACTATTGTTCACCATTCAGACCATTGTTTAAAACATAACAACCAAAAACTACCAAATCATAAAAAATGGGCTCCGGCCACGTCTAGAAATTTCCATCATCGCCCATTTGTGCAGCCTAAACCTTCGCTGCATCCTCCACCTTCTTCTCACCACCTTGACCACTGCCTCCAGCCGTTGTATCCTCAGGATCCTTTACTTCGCTGCCACCACCTTTGAGAGCCAGCACTTCCTCAGGTTCATCTTCGTCCCCAAGCTCCACAAGCCTTTGCTTCCAAGACTCAACGTCCCAGTCGGACCGGTCAAAGGCAGGATCAGCAGCCTCCTTGGCCATCTGGAGTTTGATCTTGAGCATCACGACAGGAGCAGAGTGTTTGGCCCCTTCCATGACTTCAATCCTCTCCCTTTGGGCTGTCATTTCAGCAACAAGAAGGTCCTTCCACAGTGCCATCTGTTCATTTTCAAGTTGGGAGATCTTTTTATCCTTAGCAACTGCAATGGCCTGGAGGTCAAGGCACTTTTGTTCAGCTTCAGCAACGTGTTGGTCAATGAGGATCTGAACTTCAGCGAATTTTTGCAATAAAGGATTTATGTGTTAAGGATCCTGTATCCTCAAAAGAAAGGCAAACTTCAGGATATGAAATCTTTACCTCAGAGACGTATTCTTGAACCTGGTGTTCCATCAGAGGCATGCCTTCAAGGGGTTCAACAGTTTTCTTCCTTTTGGTCCCTTTACCCCTGGTGCTGACTCCTTTGCTATCAGGGAGGCTTTGGCTTGCAGCCAGCTCCTTTCTGAGAGACCTAGGGGAGGCATACTCTTGGATGTCAATCACACTGAACCTTGAGGCAGACTTTGAGGATTTTCCAGCGCCTACAAACATATTTCACAGATAAGTATTCATACCTTGTATTCATTCAAACATTTATTTACATAAGAATATGGATACTTACTTGACATGGTGTAGGAATTGGAGGAGATTTCTTGAGAATCCTTTACTTTGGCTTGAAATGTTCTTATAGCAGGGTCAAGCCTCCAGAAAGCAGCAATCCTTTCTTTTGTGACAGGGGATTCTTGGATGCTAGAGAATGAGAGAGCTGCACAACGAAAACAAAGAAGGATCAGTTATCCTCAATAGAAAAGAAGAATCCTAATATGGTCCTGGTCCAAGGATCCCATATCCTACCTTGGGTGATCCATTTCTTGGGTAGATGATTCCCGTTTGGGATGGAGTCGTTTCTTACAAAGAAGAATTGGTTTCTCCAGTTGGAATCGTTCTTGGTGGTTTTCAGAATTGGGTGTGCTTGACCAGGTTTATGCTTAAACAGAAAACGGTGAGAACCATGGCTGACAAGGTTATACAACTGGCTCAATTCAGACAAGCCTATATCAATCCCTTCCTGTTTAACGATGTTTTCATGAGTATACAAAACTTTCCACACCATCGGCATGGCTTGAACGTAGCACAAACCGCTGAGGGTGAAAAAGCTTTGGGTTAGGAAAGGGAAAGGGTATGTAAAGCCGATCTGAAAAGGGCTTGCAGGGAAAGTGATCCAGGCATCAGATACGCAGTCACTCTTCATCGAAGAGTCGAAGGATCTGAAAATGGTTCCTTCCGGGAAACAATGATGTAACCGATCAATCTCAGGATCGGTGAAGCGACAGAGTTCCAGTGAAGGGTTTTCAGTTATACCCTGACTCTTCAGAGGGCTCTCCTTCTTGGGATCCTTAGCAGGAGAGGATCGAAGATTCATCTTAGCCATGGGTGAACGGAGAACAAAGCACCGGAAAGAAGAAGATTTAGAGAAAAGGAGAGAAGAGATACCTGATAAGTCTTCGTATGAGGATTTAAAGGGGAAGGGTGTCGAATTTAAATGCATTTTTTATCCTTATCTCTAACCCTATATATAATAATGATTGTTGCAGGAGGTCTTATCGCTGATGTCATCCTCGCAACGGCTAGTCCTATTGTAATGGCTAGTTTTTCGCTAACCAATTCGTTCAGGATCAAGCAGAAAACATGACTCATTCAGTTGCATTTAATTCCTCATATTTTGGGGGCAATTGTTAGGGATGGATTTTCATAACTTATGGATCACGGATCCTCAAATGCAGCTTGGATCGAAGATCCTCAGTTCAGTTTGAATTAAGGATCCTCAAAAGATGTTGCAGGATTAAGGATCCAGGATCCTCATTATTATCCTAACACTAACAATTGTTTCCATCATTTTTGAACTTGTTTTGCAGGAGTATTCGAATATAACTTGGTCCAACCGAGATTCTAGGGGAATATGCCTCATGATTCTGCACGTGCATAAGCTCTTCGATAGTTATGGTGATCGTCGGGGACTTGCACCTTTCTCGGATAGTTAGTTAGGCTAGCTAGTTTCTATTTTTAATGGGGATACAAGCTTGATTAGTTTATTATTAGCAACACACACTACTCTCGAGAACTCTCTGCAAGTTATTGGCGATTATACACTTTTTGCACACTAGTGATCCTTGTACCAAGCTTGTTATCATCCCGATTTGTAAACATTGTTTGTTATATATAGTTGGTGATCGATAGTTTCCATCACCTGAGGTTTTTTGTGTCGGAGATCATACATTGATCAAGGGTTTTTTCCTCGTATAAATCCTTGTGTTCACCATTCATTTCATTCATTCATTGTTCATACATTCGATCATTTAATTAAGCATCTCACCTCACAAAATCAGATTTGGTTGCATTATCCTTGTGTGATTTTTGACCAAAACACTAACAAGTTGTCCGGAATCAAGCAGAAAATAAGGTAAATTACACTTTTTGTCCTTTATGTTTGTACCAGATTGCAATGGATGACCTTTAACTTCAATAATTACAGTCACGGTGCTTTTTTTGTTAAACATATTACACCATACGTCCTTTGGCCCTAACCTGGTTATAGTTTTCTGTTAAGTATGGCATTTGCTTTGCACATGAGAGTAGATTTGTAAGTTTAAACATAAACCCATCTTTCTAGCTCTCTCACTCTCTCACTCCAACCAACCCCACCACGACTATACATCATCTTCTAGAATAATGCTTCTGTAAAAACAAAATCAAATTAGTTACCCTCTCTTTATCTATATCTTGAATATCATCTCTTTTATTAACCTTGAATCCAGAATAATGCTTCTGTAAAACAAAATCAAATTAATTAGTTCAATAAATTATTATTTCAACAAAAACAACAAAAAATTAAATGAACGTGTTACTAGATGCTCTATTACACTATGACTTTCATTATGTACACAACAAAATTAATCATTTTAATTTTAAAACTGGAAAACAATTGCAACTTTAGTCGACTCCCATGAGATCAACATAAGCGAACCTTTGTTGTTTTGAAAAGAAACAGATGAAAACGTGGATAAAGATAAGGATAAAAGGTAGGGGAAAACCTGATAATTCCCATGTTTAGAACAAGATCCGAACAAAATTAGATGTTCTCTCGCGCTGGCCAGGGTTCCGGCGACCCTTAATGCAAGGGTTTTAGATCTGTAACCGGAGAAATCGGCAACAAGTTCAGATTTTGAAGAGGAAACAGGGGCGAAACTAGGGTTCCAGTGACGGGGCCATTTGCGACGGTGGTGGTGATGGAGACAACAGGTTTAGTTGTGGTGGGGTTTCTCGGAGGTCGAGGGTGGAGTGAAATGTGGCCTTGAGAGAGAAAGAAGCTTCACATAAATCCCGTATTCAATTTCAAGATGTGGCAATGGTGAGGGTTTGGTTGTGAGTGAGTGAGAGAGAGAGAGAGATAAAGAGAGAGATAAGGGGTAGAGAGAGTGATGGTGGGTGTTAGAGAGAGAACTGAAGGGGATTTTATCTATTACTTTTTTTAATCTTTATTGTATTAGAATGGTAAAAAGACAATGATACCCTTATGTGCAAGGCACATGTGAAACTTAACTAGAAATTTTAATTGGGTTAGTGTTAAAGGACCTAAGGTGTAATGCTTTTAACAAAAAAAGGACTGTGACTGTAATTATTGAAGTTAAAGGTCATCTATTGTAATCTGGTATAAACATAAAGGGCGAAAAGTGTAATTTACCCAAGAAAATATGACTCATTTAGTTGCATTTAATTCCTCATATTTTGGGGGCAATTGTTAGGGCATTGTCACACCCCGATATTTCTACGTATTACCGATGGGCCCGATGGGGAGTATCGTGACGTAGTTGATATCATCATAGTCGAATAATCACAGTTCAATGCACAGCGGAAGTTTAAAAGTAATAACATTACAAACCGAATGAAAGTATCATAAGTATTACAAACCATTAATGTAAAAGGATCCATAGGCGGATCAAAACATAGTAAATATTGTTCAACAGATTTTTAAGTGACAAGGCTTGCAAGACTCTTTATTTATTCACTCAGGAGTTCCAGCCCATTTCGCTTAGTACCTGCACTTAATCTTTTTGAAAATACGTCAGTTTACACTATTAAATACAATTAACCGACACTTTTGAAAATGTTTATGAAAATTGATTTAAATGCACAAGGCACAAATGTTCTT
The DNA here is from genome assembly GCA_030545235.1 of Helianthus tuberosus. Lineage (NCBI taxonomy): Eukaryota > Viridiplantae > Streptophyta > Magnoliopsida > Asterales > Asteraceae > Helianthus > Helianthus tuberosus. The sequence goes on along the minus strand of CM060437.1, from coordinate 58,828,545 downwards.
TTATAACTTGGGATAATTATTTAAAAATAATCTTGTAAAAGAATTATATGTTTATTATACGTTCAGTAGCCCGGTTGAATACCGGGTTAAAGATTAATAGACACACCACATAATATAACCTGCAGTGAGTTATTCACGAACAAGCAGGTATATCATTTTACATACGCACCAGCAGGTGTATGCCTACACCCCGTGCTTAAGTCGTGGCCATTTCAATGAATGAGCCGAGGATATCCAGGACATGGTCATTAACCCTCAAAGGCTTTAACAAACAAAACAGATTAAACGGGTTATCTCAATGATTTAACCTTCATATAATTAAAGATTCAATACCCGACCAAGCGGTATTTTATATACCGTACCCCAAGCTCGTATAAGGGAAATAAGTTAAAAGTATTTACCTGAGCAAAATATTCAATTTATCTCAGCCGTATACAATCAGCAAGTGCAAATATCTTTTACTGGGCTCCTAAATCTGGAACGAAGGTTTTTATTAACCTATTAGATTCCTAACGGGTCTTACTTAAGTTTAAACTTAGACCGGTTAGTTTTAAAGAAAGGTTTACGGTTCAAAACGCAAGATTAAGCGAAGACCGGATTAGAATGTAATTTATACACGATAAGTATGAAGACTTGTATATTATGGGTAAACTAAACACATTCTGGATTTTGAGGTAAAAATGATAAGATTTGACCCGCTTCGGTCAATTTATGCAAACTAGTCACATAAACCGTACCGAATGCGAAAAATGCATAACGGGTAATCAAAAGAGTCATATACATGTTTCACAAGTTAATATGCCTTAAATATGTTGTGATATCAGTAGGATACCTTCCATTATGCCCAAAACGAATTTAAAATCAATTTAAGCCCCGTAGGGGTAATTTGGTCATTTTAAAGGTTATAATCAATCAATCAATCAATCATACCCAGTAAAATCCCACAAATAGCAGAGCTATTGGTAGGGTCTGGGGAGGGTGGGATGTAGGCACACCTTACCCCTATCCCTAGGGATAGAGAGGCTGCTTCCAGTGATTATAAAAGGGATTAAATATTAATCTGAGGTTCTGGTCTAAAATGATCAGTAAATATAAGTATCTTTGCAAGTCATATCAGTAAGGTATTGCATATATGTGAAATTTATCATTTATAACCAAATTATGCGTCGTAGGGGCATTTTGGTCATTTCACATAAGCTTTAAAGGTCAAATTTGAAAATCTTAGTTCAAAACTTTTACCTACTGTTAAAGTATAAAAATTTACTAAAAACATCAGTAGGTATTAAGTCTTATATGTCAAAAATAGTTTTAACACATACTATGCGTTTAGAATGCGTAAAAAGTCGATTTTAGACGATTTCAGGTTATATAAGGAAAGTTGAGATTTTTATCAGTCCAGAAGGCTTAAAATATTTTATTTATCATAAGAACTCAGTAGCAAAAAGTTTGGTATCAAAATGTTATGTAAAACTCATTTTATTAGCAAAAAGGGTATAACCGTCAATTACCGATTCAAAGCAAGAACCCTAGGTTATGATCAGTTTAAAAATTAATAAAAATCTTCAAAAATCCCAAAATATTATATTACATCAGTGAGTAAAAATTTTGGTGTCGAAATTTGGGTTTAAATAAGTTTTTTGCTAATAACGCCGTTTAATTAATAAAAAGCTTTCAAATTACGATATTGAGCATAACTCCTAATTTAGATCTCAAACTGATGTCAAATTTTTAGGACATGTTTATAAATTAGTAATAAAGGTTTTTGTCCTCTCACATTTTCAAAAATCTCGTTTTTACATTAAAAGGGCATAATGGTCAATTTTAGGCATTTAACGGAAACATGCAATGAACTAGGATTACAAAGGAACCACATTGTATAAAGTCATAGGGTTATACTAACATGTAATATGGTCCTAATGGAACCCTAAGGCATTTCTAAAATAAGCTAAATCGGGTCAGAACTGAAAGTCAAAGCAAAAGTCTACTTTTGCGATTTTCGGTTCCGAACCGAGCCTAAACTCGGAATTGTCGGGTTGAACATGCTTAGACATGTTCTTACATCATTTACCAAGTTATTTTAGTGTTAAAACAGGTTCCATAACTTCTACATTGCTAATTATGAATTTATTTGCAAAAATAGCTTCTGTTGACTTTTTAATATTAAGTTTGACCCGACAATTGACCAAGTTAGAGTGATAATCAGGGGGTGCCTTTTAAGGACTTATTACCCACATATTTACCAACTCATAGCCACTTTCAATTCGAACAATGACTGGACCATTAGTGATTAATCACTAAGTCAAAGCTTAATTACGACGGCTTTGACTTTTGGTCATTAAGCTAATGAAACTTGAACTAGAGAAGCTAAGAATGCTTACAAAGGTTCTTAGCACGAATTAGGAACTTGAGGAAACTTGCTTGAGCTCCAAGAAGTTCCAGAGATAAGTTTGAGAGTGATTTTTGTGAATGAGCATGAGAACTAGCAAACAAGAACTCGTATATAGGAATTCAAAACTCACAAGATCAATCCACACAAGCCTACAAATGATTTCTGATCATCCCAGGTGTCCCCTATGCATGTAATAATGTTGGCTTAGTCCCCTGAATCGAAAATAGGCTTTTTAAGGCGGTGGAACAGGCCAAACCCGTACCTGTCCACACTTGGCTGTAACTGGCATCCCCTCGCGGCCCGCGTAAGACATAAGGGAAGTCTTACGCGTCCGCGACAACCCTCAAAACCGGGAAAAATGTTTTAGGCTTTGCACTTTCAGTCCCTGGTCCATTTTAACTTTTTTTAACTTCCATTTATTGCATTTAGGACCCCCAAAGTTAACTTTTAAGGACCTTGGGTCATAAACTAAGCCCGTTAGGCTTCCGGTTAGTCGTACGTTCACCCGAAAAGTCTTGTTATCTTCGAAACTCCACAAAATTAACATCTAATATTCTTGTGAACGAAATATTAAAGTATTTACAATGTTTATGGGTTCGTTAAAGGTCACTCAGAGGTAACTTTAACATGTTGACACTTTTAACCCCTTATGTTTCACAAGATCCTTATTTTGAGCACAAACGACTTTCTAAGTTCGATAATTTACTCGTTAAAGAATGCGAACGTCGTGTGAGGTCAATCAGAGGCATAAGAATAGCATGTTGACACTTTGGATCCCTTTATTAACATATTTACATTGTTTGACAATTTTAGTCCCTTGGAAATAATTCCTCACACGTTTAAAGTTCATGACACGTGTCGTCATTATATTGGTCTTGATTTTACGAGGTGTTACATCCTCACCCCCTTAAAAGAAATCTCGACCTCCAGAATTACTGAAATAAATGAGGGTACTTCTGTTTCATTGTGGATTCAACCTCCCACGTGTATTCGGGACCTCTACGGGCATCCCATTTAACCTTCACAATCGGTACGTGCTTCCTTCGAAGTTTCTTAACCTGTCGATCCTCGATCGACAAGGGTTTTTCAACAAATTTTAAGCTCTTATCTATATGCACATCCTTATGTGACATGGCTAGCGATTCATCAGCTAGACACTTCTTCAGATTGCAGATGTACAACACATTATGAATTCCACTGAGCTCTTCAGGCAGGTTTAACTTGTAAGCCACTGTTCTGCCACATTCGATGATCTCGAATGGTCCTGTGTATCTTGGGCTTAACTTGCCTTTCTTGCCAAAACGCATTACCCCTTTCCAGGGTGATACCTTAAGTAACACTTTGTCACCTACCTCGAATTTTAGAGGTTTACGCCTTTTATCTGCGTAACTTTTCTACCTATCCCTGGCAGCTTTGAGACGATCACGTATCCGCACAATCTTATATGTCGTCTCTAGGACTATATCAGGTCCTGTTAGTTGGACATCTCCAACTTCCGTCCAACAAACTGGCGTCCTACATTTTCTTCCATACAAAGCTTCGAAATGTGCAGCTTGAATACTCGAATGATAGCTATTATTATACGAGAATTCAATCAACGGAAGATGATCATCCCAACTTCCTCCTAAATCAATAACACAAGCTCGTAGCATATCCTCGAGCGTTTGAATCGTACGCTCGCTTTGACCATCTGTCTGAGGATGATTTGCAGTTCTGAAGTTTAATCGAGTGCCTAGAGATTGCTGAAAGCTTTTCCAAAAATGCGATGTATATCTCGTATCCCTATCAGAGATGATAGACGCTGGCACTCCGTGAAGAGATACAATCTCATCCACGTACAGCTGAGCTAACCTATCTGAGCTGTGTGTTTCCTTAATAGGTAAGAAGTGGGCTGACTTAGTCAACCTGTCGACTATAACCCAAATTGTATCATTTCCTCGCTTTGTTTTCGGTAACTTAGTGATAAAATCCATAGTTACCATTTCCCATTTCCAGGTGGGAAGTTCAGGCTGTTGTAGCAAACCTGACGGCTTCTGGTGTTCTGCCTTAACTTGCGCGCACGTCAAACATTTGGCCACATAAGTGGCTATAGATTTCTTCAAACCTATCCACCAGTAATTTGCCTTTAAATCCTGATACATCTTATCACTACCAGGATGGACAGAATATTTGGAGCTATGGGCTTCTTGAAGAATAACTTCCCTGAGTCCTCCATAAATTGGAACCCATATTCCTCCATTCAATCTTAGGATTCCATCCTTGCCATATGATAACTGTTCAGCAGTTACTCCCAACTTTTCATTCGGATAGTTAGCTTCTAATACAGCTTCCTTCTGAGCGGCTAACAATCTTTCATTCAAGTTGTTCTTCAATTCAATGCTCTTGGCATTGATTTTGATGGGCTTAACCCTTTATTTCCTGCTTAAAGCATCGGCGACTACATTCGCCTTGCCTGGATGGTATCGGATTTCACAATCATAATCATTCAGTGTCTCCATCCATCGACGCTGTCTCATGTTTAGATCCTTCTGGTTAAACAAATGTTGAAGGCTCTTGTGATCAGAATAGATCACACACTTGGTGCCATATAAATAATGCCTCCAAAGCTTTAAAGCAAATACAACGGCACCCAATTCCTAATCGTGGGTGGTGTAATTCTTTTTGTGCACCTTTAACTGACGGGAAGCATAGGCAATAACTTTTCCTTTTTGCATAAGCACACATCCCATTCCCGTGTGCAATACGTCACAATATACTACAAACTCTTCAATTCCTTCAGGCAATGTCAACACAGGTGCATTGCTTAGCTTCTGTTTAAGGATATCGAAGGATTCTTGTTGTTTAGGACCCTAATCAAATTTTATATTCTTTCGAGTTAACGAGGTTAGGGGTGCAGCAATTCTTGAAAAGTTTTCAATAAAGCGCCTATAGTACCCTGCTAGACCCAAGAAGCTGCGTATCTCTGTAGGAGTCTTAGGTTCTTGCCAATTCATGATGGCTTCAATCTTAGCGGGATCCACCTGGATACCACGCTCACTAACAACGTGCCTAAGAAATTGGACTTCACGAAGCCAAAACTCACATTTAGAAAACTTGGCATAGAGCTTCTCTTGCTGAAGAAGTTTAAGAATACATCGAAGGTGCTTTTCATGATCAGCCTGATTCTTCGAATAAATAAGAATGTCATAAATGAAGACGACGACAAACTTGTCCAAGTAGGGTTTGCAAACGCGATTCATGAGATCCATGAATGCTGCTGGTGCATTAGTGAGCCCAAAAGGCATCACCAAGAACTCGTAGTGACCATAACGAGTTCTGAATGCAGTCTTATGCACATCTTCATCTCTGACCTTCAGCTGATGGTAACCTGACCTTAAATCAATCTTGGAGAAGTAACTTGCTCCTTGGAGCTGATCGAACAAATCATCGATCCTGGGTAATGGGTATCTGTTCTTGATTGTAACCTTGTTTAGATCACGATAATCGATGCATAGACGCATCGATCCATCCTTTTTCTTCACAAACAGAATCGGCGCTCCCCAAGGAGATGAGCTAGGTCTAATAAAACCCTTTGCCAACAATTCATCCAACTGAGTCCTAAATTCCTTCATCTCAGTTGGTGCCAAGCGGTAAGGTGCTCTTGCAACAGGTGCTGCTCCAGGAATAATGTCAATTCTAAACTCCACTTGCCTATCTGGGGGTAAACCCGGTAGCTCTTCGGGAAAAACGTTTGGATATTCAGAGATAACAGGGATGTCTTCAATTTTGGGCTTTGGTTCATCAACGGTAACCTGTGCCATATAAATGACACAACCTTTCTTCATACACCTTGATGCCTTAAGCATAGACACTTGCTTAGGCAACCCATACTGAGTATCTCCTTGTATTGTGAGTGGCTCACCATAAGGAGTCTTAATAACCACTTGCTTTTTATCACAAACGATCTGAGTTTGATTAGAAGATAACCAATCCATGCCTATCGCTATGTCGAATCCAGCTAGTTTCAAAGGAAGCAAAGATAGTGGAAAGGAGTGGTTCCTAATGGATATAAAACATCCATCTAACACGGTTGAAACAGTTTCTATGGTGTAATCGGCCAATTCTACTTCATATCTTATAATTAGGGTTTTAACAGGCAGGTTTAATAACTTACAAAATTTATCATCCACAAATGACTTATCTGCCCCTGAATCAAACAATACCCTTGCATAAACATCATTTATAAGAAAGGTACCTGTTATCATGTTGTCATTCTGAACTGCTTCCCGTGCATTCATCTGAAAGACCCTAGCATTGGTCTTTTTACCTTCTTCAGGTTTCTTGGCATACTTTGGGCATTTGGATTTGATATGCCCTTTCTCGTTACAGTTATAGCATGTCGCATCCTTTATCTTCTTGCAGTCTAATGTCTTATGCTCTCCTGATTTGTAGATCCCACAAGCTCTGGGCTGTGATTGGGATTTCGATTCATACCTGCGTTTCCCCAGATGACGTTTCTTGCAGGTCTTACACTTGGGTTTTTCATCTGTTTGCTGATTACCCTTGTTAGACCCTGAATTCTTCTTGTGGTATGTGTTCCCCTTATGTTTCTTGTCATAGCGACGAGAGTTCTCATCCTCCCATTTCCCTTTCCCTTCATCAGAATTCCTAAGCGATCTCTGCCTGACCGCATCGAGGGTAAGAGATAATGATAAATCAGCCACAGACCTAAAGGTAGTAGGTCTTGATGCTTTCACACTCGCCTTAATCTCTGGAGCCAAACCTCTAATGAAACGGGTTATACGCTTTGGTTCCGGTGTGACCAAGTATGGAACCAATCTATACATGGTATTGAAACTGGTAAGGTAAGCCTGGCAGTCTAAATTCTTCATGACCACGGTCAAGAAGTCAGTCTCAATCTTCTCAACTTCGTGTTGAGGACATAAATTCTCTTTGATCAAAGCAACAAACTGATCCCAAGACATGTCATACAACGGGATCTTTCCTGTAGCTTGGATTAGTGACCTCTACCAAGCTAGAGCCTCACCTTTAAAAGATTATGAAACAAACTTCACAATGTCTTGGTCTGCACAACCACTGATATCAACCACTGTATCCATCTCATCGAGCCAAGTCATACAATCTATGGCTCCCTTTTCCCCTGTAAAGTCTCTGGGTTTGCATGAGACGAAGTACTTATAAGAACAACCCTTAACCCGGGGCTCTTGATTGAACACAATCTGTTTAGATGGAACACTTCTTTGATTTGACGAGTGACGAGCATCGTCCTTCTTTGACTCATTTACTTTAGACAGGGGCTTACTACGAGCCACAGATAGAGTCTTAGAGTGTGTACCACTTGATTCCTTGAACTGTCTGTCAAGTGCCCTAGTAACAGCATTGTCTATCAGTGCCTGAAGATCTGCACCAGCCACATTAATCCTGGTGGTATCACGATTTTCTCTCGGGTGACTGTTTACATCCTCCGACTCAGCCATGTAGCTTGATTGCTACAAAACAATTGACAGTATTCTATTCAGAGGTTATTTATGGGATCATCATTTTTGATGATTTATTAACCATGGTAGTATAAACCATATTGGTTAATTTGTTTAAACATATTTATTTAGGATTTTCATTATAATTTATCCTTTTATTATTGTTCATTAACGATATTAAAGGTGGCACAAAAGGCCTAGTCATAAGGACAGTTTTTTTAAGCCACGATTTCAAAGAATCGAGGTATTAAGGTTTGAACATAGTTCATTACCTTTTACTGACAGGGAGTCGTAGACTACAGCTGTCTTTTGTCTTATTGACAATTATTATGACCCGTAGGCACTGCATCACTAATGGATGTCTCATGTATGATCATCTTAATTGATGATTTGAACCAATGATTTCTAAATCACTAGGTTGGAAGAATCCAAATAAGGATGACATGTGTGATTTTATCGAATCACATCTGCCAGGATTGCTAACATGTATTCAGTTGTTAACAGGGATTTGAATCTTTTTAATTAGGTTTTACCATCATGGCCAAGTCTATAATGACATATAGGCTAGGTTATACCTTTTAAGATTCTTTTTAATATATAAGGGCAGATTAATTATTAAAAGGAATGATATTTTGATTTATTTCATATATTATAATCATTTATATGATGACAAATGAAATTTTAATTAAAACATTCCAATAAAATTTAAAAGGAGTACATAGATGCCCTAAACAGGACTTTTACTTAAATAACTTGCCCTCGTAGGGGCTAAAATGGAAATACAAGTCCTCGCAGGGACTGAATACATAAATAGATGTCCACACAGGGACTTAACTGAAAATAAACAACAATACAAATAAATAAATAAGGAATCTTCAAAAATCCCTCTTCTTCTTCCCCTTGATCAGATTTGCCAAACCCTTGAGAAATCCCCGGTGGTTTCTACGCTCCTCTTGAACCTCTCGTTCCACCTGGCTCAACCTCTGAAGAACCTCTTGCTACTGCTGAGGCTGAATCAATGGCGGCTGTGGTGGCTGCTGTTGCGGAGGTTGAGGAGGTGGTGGGTGTTGATACCCATATGCTTGGTACCCAGATTGGTACGAAGCTGCATAAGGTCCTTCAGGGTGAAGAGCATTGTAGTTGGCTCCTTCGAGGTATGGGTTGACGGCAGGGGCATTGTAGTAGTTGTAGCCAGGGTAAGCTGGCTGCTCAAAAGGGTTAAACGCTGCTGTACCGGCGTATGAAGGAATTGGGTTATCATAACCCATGTGTGGTGGTGGTGGTGCGACTGGCGCAGAGTCCACCTCAGAAACTAGGTTTGAAGGCCCACCCAGCTGCGGGTCCTCATACAGTGGCGGGTAGTGGCTGCCACTGGAGTGTTAAGGGGTGCTGAAATGGAAATCCCCTCCTCGCACGGACATCCGTGCACCTGTTCTTCTTCGCCTCGGCGGCTCCGGAGGCAGTTGCTGCTCAAGCGGTGGTGGTGGCGGTGGCGGTGGCGTGACCGCCACAAATCGCGAATCCTTAGAGGGATCCTGTTGCTGTTGTGGTTGTTGGTTGAAAGAAGGAGTAAACTCCCAGGGGTAGGAGGCAAACCTTGCTTCATAGCTGTCTGGACCTGGATAAGGTGATCCATGAAAAGATGACCCATCAGATATCTGTATGGGATGCGTGGACGTTCCCAGACGGTGGTTCGGCAGGATCCGGGTCATCATCCATATCCATGTCTTGAGCTTCAGGAAAATGGTCTTCGGGGCCCAATGGGTTATGACCCATTGATTCTTCAATCTGATTTGCCAGGTTAAACCGGCTCTGGAAATACGGGGTCGGGTCCTGGAAGGCCCGATGTGAGCTTGACCGCTGCAATGGCAAGAAAGAGTGGCGTGAATCTTCGGGCTCGTTCACCGGATGTGGCCCGAAGGAGTGATGATATGAGGGCGACGAGCTGAGCGAGATAAAACGCCTCGCAGGTTCCAAGTATGTCCTCCAATCTTCTTGAGGACTAGAGCTCATGGCTGAGGGTGTTCGCCGGTGAGAAGGCCTGGCTTCATAATCGTTTGGTGCGGTGAATGGTGCTTTGCCTCGTCCACCTCTGCCTCTGAATCTTGGTGGCATTTTCTTGTTCCTGTTAAAATAAACAAAGGAAACAACAAAGGAAAACAATAAAGGACAAAATAAAAGATTAGGATTAGTCCCAAGTCCTTTGCCTAGACTCGGAAGTCAAGGAATGTGCAACTGTGTAATTGAGATTAAACACAAAAGGCTAGTGTTTAATTCACTCAATGTTGTCTCTGATATCAACCTATCACACCCCGATATTTCCATGTATTACCGGTGGGCCTGGTGGGGAGTATCGTGACGTAGTTGATATCATCATATTCAAATAATCACAGTTCAATACACAGCGGAAGTCTAAAAGTAATAACATTACAAACCGAATGAAAGTATCATAAGTATTACAAACGGAATGTAAAAGGATCCACAGGCGGATCAAAACATAGTAAATATTGTTCAACAGATTTTTAAGTGACAAGGCTTGTAAGACTCTTTATTTATTCACTCAGGAGTTCCAGCCCATTTCGCTTAGTACCTGCTCTTAATCTTTTTGAAAATACGTCAGTTTACACTAGTAAATACAATTAACCGACACTTTTGAAAATGTTTATGAAAATTGATTTAAATGCACAAGGCACAAATGTTCTTTTATAACTTGGGATAATTATTTAAAAATAATCTTGTAAAAGAATTATATGTTTATTATACGTTCAGTAGCCCGGGTTGAATACCGGGTTAAAGATTAATAGACACACCACATAATATAACATGTGGCGAGTTATTCTCGAACAAGCAGGTATATCATTTTACATACGCACCGGCAGGTGTATGCCTACACCTCGTGCTTAAGTCGTGGCCATTTCAATGAAAGAGCCGAGGATATCCAGGAGATGGTCATTAACCCCCCAAAGGCTTTAACAAACAAAACAGATTAAACGGGTTATCTCAATGATTTAACCTTCATACGATTAAAGATTCAATACCCGACCAAGCGGTATTTTATATACCGTACCCCAAGCCCGTATAACGGAAAATAAGTTAAAAGTATTTACCTGAGTAAAATATTCAATTTATCTCAGCCGTATACAATCAGAAAGTGCAAATGTCTTTTACTGGGCTCCTAAATCTGGAACGAAGGTTTTTATTAACCTATTAGATTCCTAACGGGTCTTACTTAAGTTTAAACATAGACCGGTTAGTTTTAAAGAAAGGTTTACGGTTCAAAACCCAAGATTAAGCGAAGACCGGATTAGAATGTAATTTAGACACGACAAGTATGAATACTTGTATATTATGGGTAAACTAAACACATTCTGGATTTTGAGGTAAAAATGATAAGGTTTGACCCGCTTTAGTCAATTTATGCAAACCGTAGTGAATGCGAAAAATGCATACCGGGTGATCAAAAGAGTCATATACAGGTTTCACAAGTTAATATGCCTTAAATATGTTGGGATATCAGTAGGATACCATCCATTACGCCCAAGACGAATCTAAAATCAATTTAAGCCCCGTAGGGGTAATTTGGTCATTTTAAAGGTTATAAAAGGGATTAAATATTAATCTGAGGTTCTGGTCTAAAATGATCAGTAAAAATAATTATCTTTGCAAGTCATATCAGTAAGGTATTGCATATATGTGGAATTTATCATTTATAACCAAACTATGTGTCGTAGGGGCATTTTGGTCATTTCACATAAGCTTTAAAGGTCAAATTCGGAAATCTAAGTTCAAAACTTTTACCTACTGTTAAAGTATAAAAATTTACTTAAAACATCAGTAGGTATTAAGTCTTATATGTCAAAAATAGTTTTAACCCATACTATGCGTTTAGAATGCGTAAAAAGTCGATTTTAGGCGATTTTCAGCTTATATAAGGAAAGCTGAGATTTTTTTCAGTCCAGAAGGCTTAAAATATTTTATTTATCAGAAGAACTCAGTAGCAAAAAGTTTGGTATCAAAATCTTATGTAAAACTCATTTTATTAGCAAAAAGGGTATAACCATCAATTACCGATTCAAAGCAAGAACCCTAGTTTATGATCAGTTTAAAAATTAATAAAATCTTCAAAAATCCCAAAATATTATATTACATCAGTGAGTAAAAAGTTTGGTGTCGAAATTTGGGTTTAAATAGGTTTTATGCTAATAACGCCGTTTAATTAATAAAAAGCTTTCAAATTACGATATTGAGCATAACTCCTAATTTAGACCTCAAACTGATGTCAAATTTTTAGGACATGTTTATAAATCAGTAATAAAGGTTTTTGTCCTCTCACATTTTCAAAAATCTCGTTTTTACATTAAAAGGGCATAACGGTCAATTTTAGGCATTTAACGGAAACATGCAATGAACTAGGATTACAAAGGAACCACATTGTATAAACTCGGAGGGTTATACTAATATGTAATATGGTCCTAATGGAACCCTAAGGCATTTCTAAAATAAGCTAAATCGGGTCAGAACTGAAAGTCAAAGCAAAAGTCTACTTTTGCGACTTTCGGTTCCGAACCGAGCCTAAACTCGGAATTGTCGGGTTGAACATGCTTAGACATGTTCTTACATCATTTACCAAGTTATTTTAGAGTTAAAACAGGTTCCATAACTTCTACATTGCTAATTATGAATTTATTTGCAAAAATAGCTTCTGTTGACTTTTTAATATTAAGTTTGACCCGACAATTGACCAAGTTAGAGTGATAATCAGGGGGTGCCCTTTTAAGGACTTATTACCCACGTAATTTCCAACTCATAGCCACTTTCAATTCGAACAATGACTGGACCATTAGTGATTAATCACTAAGTCAAAGCTTAATTCCGACGGCTTTGACTTTTGGTCATTAAGCTAATGAAACTTGAACTAGAGAAGCTAAGAATGCTTACAAAGGCTCTTAGCACGAATTAGGAACTTAAGGAAACTTGCTTGAGTTCCAGGAAGTTCCAGAGATAAGTTTGAGAGTGATTTTCGTGAATGAGCATGAGAACTAGCAAACAAGAACTCTTATATAGGAATTCAAAACTCACAAGATCAATCCACACAAGCCTTCAAATGATTCCTGATCATCCCAGGTGTCCCCTATGCATGTAATACTGTTGGCTCAGTCCCCTGAATCGAAAACAGGCTTTTTAAGGCGGTGGAACAGGCCAAACCCGCACCTGTCCACACTTGGCTGTAACTGGCATCCCCTCGCGGCCCGCGTAAGACATAAGGGAAGTCTTACGCGTCCGCGACAACCCTCAAAACCGGGAAAAATGTTTTAGGCTTTGCACTTTCAGTCCCTGGTCCATTTTAACTTATTTTAACTTCCATTTATTGCATTTAGGACCCCCAAAGTTAACTTTTAAGGACCTTGGGTCATAAACTAACCCTGTTAGGCTTCCGGTTAGTCGTACGTTCACCCGAAAAGTCTTGTTATCTTCGAAACTCCACAAAATTAACATCTAATATTCTTGTGAACGAAATATTAAAGTATTTACAATGTTTTTGGGTTCGTTAAAGGTCACTTAGAGGTAACTTTAACATGTTGACACTTTTAACCCCTTATGTTTCACAAGATCCTTATTTTGAGCACAAACGACTTTCTAAGTTCGATAATTTATTCGTTAAAGAATACAAACATCGTGTGAGGTCAATCAGAGGCATAAGAATAGCATGTTGACAGTTTGGATCCCTTTATTAACATATTTATATTGTTTGACAATTTTAATCCCTTGGAAATAATTCCTCACACGTTTAAAGTTCATGACACGTGTCTTCATTATATTGGTCTTGATTTTACGAGGTGTTACAGGCATGGATTTTATATTAAGGATCATCTATCCTGAGACTAGGCCTTGATCACGGATCCTCAACGGATAATGCAGGAAGTCTGAGGATCCAGGATCGTTACTATTGTTTATGTTTCTAACAATTGTTATTTGTGTTTTCAGTTTATGATTGCAGGCACTTGTGGACTGAGTCATTGAGAGAATCTTGGAGGAATATGCTTCTATTTGTGCACGTGCATGAGGCTGGTTACCGTTATGGTGATCGTGGATAGCTTGCTTGAATTTCAGATAGTTAGTTATTAGGATATTTTCTATCTTTTAACGGGGTAGCAAGCTCATTTTTAGATACACAACTGCTCTCATTCGAACTCACGAAAATACGTTGGCGAATACACACACATTCACACTAGAATTCATTGTATTGAGCTTGTTATCATCCAAAGTTGTAATCTTTTTTATCAATATAGTTGATAGTGATAGTTTTCACTATCCGAGGTTTTTTATGCCGGAGATCATTCATTGATCAAGGGCTTTTTCCTCGTATAAATCCTTGTGTTCATTGTCATTTTCATTCCATTATTGTTCATACATTTGATTATTTAACCAAGCATCCAATCTCACAAAAATCAGATTTGGTTACATTATCCTTGTGTGATTTTTTATCAAATCAATTCCCAAATATTAAAAATTTTATTTTTAAAGAAACAGTAACTAATTAAGATGTGACATAACAACAACAACAACAATAATAATAAGGTTTATTCACTGATTTAATATATGGAAAATAACTTAATAAGTTATGGATCTCAACATTTATATAATATATATACATATGTGTAGGGTTTAAATGAGAATAGAAATATAAAATAATAGAAATAATAAGTTTTAAGTCAATAGAAATGTCCAATCTAATATGCGTAATTAATGTTATTATAAAGACATATAGGTAAATTTGTAATTTTGATTAAATTATTGTATTTCCTAAAATTAGCCAACTAAGTAAACTTATAACTCATATATAAAATATACTCTTTCATGAAAACCTAATTTGTGGTGAATGGCGATTTTCGATATGTGTAGGATAAAGTGTAAGATAAATTTCGATATGTATAAAATAAAGTGTAGGATAAATTTCGATATGTGTATGATAAATTTTGATATGTGTAGAATAAATTTTGAAATATGTAGGATAAAGTGTTTTTGTTTAATTAATGAGAGAAAAATAATTAATGGGATGAGTTATAAACTATTTATTGTTTAACCATTATGTTTTTTTCTTCTCACATGAAGTTTCTTATCAAACAATCATTCTCTTGTGTAATATATATATATAGAGAGAGAGAGAAAGAGGGAAGAGAAGTTTAGAAGAGAAAAAGAAAACAATATTTATTGATTATATATCAAATCCATATATATGGGGAATGGATTTCCAAAATCCTAATATTTTAAGATTTATAAATAAGAGTGAAACTAATTTTGATTTCATTATGATTTTAGTTATATAGTTTATCTAGTGAATAAAATACTTGATTAAATTGATTATATATGTATATATATATATATATAGAGAGAGAGAGAGAGAGAGAGAAAGAAAGAGAAGAAGAGAGAAGTTTAGAAGAGAATAAGGGAACACTATTTATTGATTATATATCAAATTCATATATATATATATATATATGGAAGGGATTTCCAAAATCTTAATATTTTAAGATTTTATGGATTTTTAAATAAGACTTAAACTAATTTTGATTTCATTTGGATTTTAGCTATATAGTTTATCTAGATGAAATATTTGATTAAATTGATTAAATATTAAATCCTATACATATGGAAGGGATTCACAAAATTCTTTGGGGTCTTTTGGTTCATGGAATCCGAGGGAAATAGAGTTGGAATTTAAAAAAATTCCTTTAGAAATTATGTTTGGTTGGTTCTTTTTTAATTAAAATTGGAAAACATTCCTTCAAATCACATCAGTTAAAGGAATTTAAAATCCTTCCTATATGGAAGGAAATTATAACATTTGTAAAGGAATGTTTCAAGATTACCAAAATACTCATATCTTTCCATTATTCACCTTCTTATTATATATAGGAGTGAGATTATACAAGGTAACTTTATAAATGATTTGTTTATGGGGTGAGGTTGGGCTACAAAGTCCATTTTTCCTACAAAGTGTACAAAGTCATAAAACGCCTAAAACACACTCAAAACCCACAAATAACATAGTGAAGATCACTAAAACGCAATATCCAAACCCTAACAGTCCTTAAAAACTTCAGACACATCATCGTACAACTATGAATATAAAACACAACATGATAATCAACATAAAACACACTAATGTTAGTCATTCGATAATCAAAGCCTTATCATCCAAAACACAACACAAAACCCACAAATATGTTGTTTTAGTTATCTTCACTATGTTATTTGTGGGTTTTGAGTGTGTTTTATGGTTGACATTATGGTGTTTTATGACTTTTTACACTTTGTAGGAAAAACGGACTTTGTAGCCAACTCCCACCCTTGTTTATATATTCAAATTTTGTATACAAATATACAAATCAAACACGACACTAATTTCTGTTGGAATTACTTCAAATTCCTCCATATTCCAAATAACTTCAAACATTTCAATTTCGTAGTAAATATTTCGTTAACCAAACGAGCCCTTAGGTTTTGAGATTTTATGGGTTTATTGACAAGAGTGAAATTAATTTTGATTGTCTTAGGGCTTTACTTATATTGTTTATCTAGCGAATAAAAAGTTTGATTAAATATTTTTACCCTAATCACACCTATATATTTATTATATATTAAATCCCTATATATATGCAAAGGATTCATAAAATCTCTAGTTTGAAGTTTTATAGATTTATAGATAATACTAAAACTAGTTGTAATTGTTTTTGGGTTTCACTTCTAAACCATTATAAATATGACTAGGGTTTTATGAATTGTCCATTCCATCATCACATAACTTTCAATAACTAAGAGACTATAGAAACCTGATTTGCTTAAGCTAGAGAGAGAGAAAGATAGAGAATGAAGGTGTTCTCGTTTCCGAAGCTTAGTTCTTGAAGGTTTAGTGTTGTTGGATAACACATACTTGAGCATGCTTGCGTCGTCTATGGATATTGTTAAGTTGTGAAGATTTAATCCTTCACACCATCAATATACTTCAAAGATTCCTAACTAAAGGTTAGTTGTTCTTAAAACACACCCTAATTTGTTTGTTAATCGTTCTTTGTTTGTTGTAATTGCACCATGGTGTTGAATTCAATATTGGATTGGCGATTGTTGTATCGTCTTGACTTATAATACTAAAACATATATATACTTTTATAAACAGACATAACATGTTGAAGGAACTGTTATGGAAACCCTCTTATTTGGTTTTAGGTTTACCTTCAGGCCAGGACATGCTCAACCCGTTAGTTTTAGCCTCAAGCACATACGAACACAAACTAAAAATGTGAAAGCAATAAAATAACAATGACTTTATGTGGTTCGATCTAAATTGAACTATGTCCATGAGTTACAACTATGTTATTCTTTAATTTTAAGGGCCTGTTTGTTTACCTCTTAATGAGGCTCTTAATAGTTCAGACCTCTTACTGGTTCAGCACTTAAGGGTTCAGACTGTTTGTTTCGTGAGTAGATGTCTGAATGGTTCAGACATTTGCCTCTGAATGATTAAGTATAATACAGAGTCTGAATGGTTAAGACCTCTAAACTGAATTGGTCAGACATTTGCCTCTAAAGGGTTAGCATTATACTCGCTCTTAATGGTTAAGACCTCTTACTAGTTCAACACTTAATTGTTCAGACCTCTTACTGGTTCAGCACTTAACCATTCAGAAGTTGCCAAACAGCCCCTAAAGTAATAATCAAATTACATGTACATCAAATATATTTATAGAGACTAATTAGAATTTACCAATAATCAATATTTATAAAGACTAATTAGGATTTAGCAATAATCAAATTATAAGTACAACAAATAAATTTATAGAGACTAATAAGGATTTACCAAAATTGATCCCCAAGTTTAGTCCATATATGGCCTTAATCCAATAGGGTTAGGGTTGTTTGCCCTAGACATGTGTGTCTCTGTCACCCTCGATTTGAAGCTCCCCACAAGGTCTACCGAACCTAACTTACTAGATATCATTTACATATACATATTGCATTCATATATAATGGTTACAAAATGGTTACAAAAAACAGTGCTCTTTAGTCCTTATGGCTCCCAAATCAAGACTCTTCTAACTAGGGGTGGAGTGTCAATCGTGACATGTTGAATAATGTAACTTGACCATGACCCAAAGATTTAAAAGTGTTTAAAAACTCATACACAACTCGTTTAACCCATTTATCTAATGGATCAACATGTCAATGAGTTGTAAACAAGATCTTTCAAGTTGTAAACATGCTAAACAAATTAGATGTTTATAATACATAGATTGTAAACATGTTAGCAGGTCGTTCGATTAAGCTAAATAGGTCAAACCAACTGTGTTAAACATGTCAGCCCAAATACGACCTATTAAGGGGGTGTTTGGTGTTGCGTTTTCAAAATAGATTATGCATTTTCAAAATAGATTTTGCGTTTTCAAAACTGCGTTTTGAAAAAACATGTAGGTACATGCTTCTCCAAAACTGCGTTTTGGAAGCAGATAATCACTTTTTAATCCAAACACTTTTTTAGATTATTTATATTTTACAAACGCAATAATCAAATAATCACTTAAAAACGTAATCCCAAACACCCTCTAAATCAAATCACAATAGTCCAACTTGTTTGTAAACCCAAACTTACCAAAGCTTCTTAAGTACGTTTTTTATTGTTAACCCACTCTTCAAAAATTAAAATCATAAGTGTGTGAAAGTGACCAATTTATGCAATCATAGTCTTCAAAAATCGAAAAACCGACCATGAAAAATGGTTATTACTAACTCCAAGTCAGCGAACGTGTCTATTTGTGCACAAACTATCCCTTTTTGAGTTTTTCCCCAAAATTTACACACGTTTGTTTCGAAAATTCCACCCCCTTTTATCATCCACCCCCGTTCCAATTTTCCCCAATAATTCAATTTCCAGTGCAATGGATTCCACAATCGAGTAATCGAATTCGGCTTACAGGTAATTTGAAATCGAATTTCGGTTCTTTTATAATCTGTTACGCATGCGATGGGTTTCAATTTAGGGTTTTCGCGTTTATACGAATTGGGGTTTTCTTGAAATTGTTACGCATGCGATTGTTAGCTCTGCATGCTTGTTTGTTTGTAGGATTGTTGGGTTTATAGGTCTTGGGTTATTTAACGGTTAGTCGGTTTGGATCGAGGTGAGATTGCATGTGGGTAAATTAGGGTTTATGTTTGTTTTGAGTTTATAATTTGTGTTCTTGAGATTAGTTTTGAAAGTGATAGCATTGTGGATGGTGTGTATGACTGCATGGAACTTGAAGGTTTTATTTCTGTTGTTATGTAACATGATGTAATTGATCCGAGTACACTAGTGTCGGTTATTAGTCGTTGACGTGTTATATGAACGCGATGATAACGTACTGTTCGTAATCACAAGTTAATAATGTAAAGGAAACTTATTTAGGGTCGTGATGTATTCGTCCTATACATAATACACACATGCTTGATTTTAGATAGCGTGAGGCGCTTCGAAGCATTTACTGTTTAAAGCTGAGGTATTAGGCGTTACTCTATTTACAACTAAATAAGGTTTTTGTACAACCAGAAGCTGCGTCTCTTTCGTCTTCTTTACATATTAGATTTTTTTTTATTAAGGAAACCATTTATAATTTTTTTCATCCTTTTGGTTGTATATACATAGTGGTGTTTTCCAGATCATCTCGTACGCCTTGTACCTCAGGCGCGCTTTTTTGTCACTCCTGAGATGGCTAATGTAATTACGTCATTGATTTGATTTTTTTAAATGTATCTTTTTTTCTCTCTCTAACTGTACATGTTCTCATCTTCGGTGACGATTCTTAGGAATGACTTGTGCAGCACAGCCGATAAAGACAGAGTTAAGAGAATCGTTAAATTGTAAATGTGGAATCCAGAAGAAATTTGAGAAGACTTTTAAAACACAATTGATATAGTCAATAGCTAAGGAAAATAGACAATATGAAGACCTTAAGTAGATGCAGGAACAATATTGAAGCGGATAACGTAGTTTTGATTGATGTTGATACTTACGATTTCAATAACGTTATTATACTTGACATACCCGAAAGTCATACAAAGAAACAAGGAGGTTCGAATGACAAGAGTCACAAGACTCGGCCGAGGACATATATTTACATAGATGACGACGACGACGACGACGATGGTGATGAAAGCCCTAGCGACCATAATGCCGGTGCGGATGTAAATGGTGAAAGAAATTTCGAAAACGGTGCTTCGTCTAGCAGAAGATACGGTTCGGAAAATCCCTCTCCGGTAAAGCTATCAAAGGGCAAAAGAACGTATTCCGGTAGAGGTTTTAAAACACAATCGGATGGCGATTCGTCGGATGATGACGGTCCGGATTGCGAGTTTATGGAGGATTTTTCGGGAAAGCTACGAGAGGAGTGGGAAAGAGCGTCATTGAAGAGAAAAGGTGCTGTACAGAATGATCACGCGAGTTCTTCTATGCCGTACGCCGAGACGCGTAGTGAGGTTGGAGTGGATAAAAACACGCAACATGATCAAGGTTCTAACGTTAATGGAGATGTTGATGGTGGTAAGGATGATTTACCGCTTGGTGAGACGCCTGAAACTAGTAGTGAAGAGGAGAATGAAAAAAATGATTTGGAAATTGCGGCCCCCGTTAATGATGAGGATGATGTCGCTGTTGAGAACTCGATTATTGGTGAACGTGAAAAGCTTAAAGAGACTGATGAATATAAACGGGCACTAGAAGAAGAATTGTTAGCCAGACAAGAAGCCTTACAAAGACAGGTAAATACTACATGTTAGTTTAATTAATAACATAATCACATGATTGGTAAATGGATGGGTTGGGTGACGGCTCAGACGGCTATGTCTTGGTACGGGTAAAAATGGCTGGGTCAAATTCGGTTGATCCGAATTGCGGAAAATTATTATTGTTATGTTTTCACAATGGTGTGGGAAATGTGATTACGAAAAAAATATTAATTTATAAACATTTTGTTTTATGATGCCAGGATTTAGGATGTTTTATGCAGTAACAATACATATTTGCCAACTTTTAATAAAAAAACTTGTATTTAACTTTTGCAGGCAGAGGAAGCTCAGCAGTTGCGTCGTTTGCTGAAAAGAAAAAAGGCTGAAGGCTTACGTTTATTAGACATGGAGAGAAGACAGAAGCAACGTGTCGAAGAAATCAGGGAAAGTCAAAAAAAGGTTTGTAGAATGAATAACACTACCGTTGTGTTGATGATGATAATGACTACTATTGTTAAGGGTTAAGTTATTCTACAAACGCTCCTAATTCTAAGAAGTATAAGAAGACTTTATAGAGTGACAAGTGTCCAAGAACCTAAAATCTACACCACCACCCAAAACCTAAACACCCCCCCCCCCCCTCCCTCGGGCATTTTTTTTTTTTGGGGGGGGTTAGGTTTTTTGGTGGTGGTGGGTGTTTAGTTTTTTTGGTGGTAGTGGGTTTATTTTTAGGAGCCTTTGTACACTTCTTATTTTTAGGAGCCTTTGTATTTGATCCTAATCCCTATTGTTAATATCTATTATTCTCGTTTTCCAGGATGAAGAAAATATGAATTTGAAGGAACAATACCGCACGGAAGTCATACAGGATCTTAAAAGGCTGGAAATTACTTGTCTTGATATGGCTTCGTTGTTGCGTGGTTTAGGAATCCAAGTTGGTAACGGTCCTGTTGTCTTTCCGAATGAGGTTGGTTGCATACATACCTTTGTAGTTATTTTTTGCATACTTATAACTCTCTCATTTCTTAAAGAAACTTATGTGGACCTAAGAATCTATGATGATGATTTCAGGTGCGTGTGGCTTATAAGCGAGCATTACTGAGCTTCCACCCAGATCGAGCTTCAGGGTCAGATATGCGACAGCAGGTCGAGGCTGAGGAAAAGTTTAAGCTTATTTCTCGGATGAAGGAGAAATTTTCATTATGATGTGTTTGTAAAGTTTAAGCGTTTATTTCTTCACAAATCGACTAGATCCTTTGTTTTTTTTATTTAGATTACATGCTTTTTGTATAATGCATTGGTCTACAATACTTCAATGCGTTACAAGTACTTGCTTGAGTTTAAACATATCGTACCTTATTTTACCAAATCGTACCGATTTGCCATGTACACGTATTGGTGTTAAGGTTTATATATTACTAGGTTATGTATTTCTTTTCGGTCACCCACAGAATATTCAGTCCCTGTGGTTTTTATGTGTTGCATGTTTGATTTTTAAGTATCAAATTACATGATTGGTTCTCACTCGTCGCTTGCGGGTAAACACAGATGGTGTATGGATGTTAAGTTTTCTGAAATCACCTACATATGAATAATTTTCACCGAAGCGTGACATTTTTTTATCACCGATAGATCAATGATGAAATGTTCTTTGACAGCTCACCCACAGAATGTTCACCAGCAGAACATTGACTGGATGTTTGTCGCAGCTACCTCTTTAATTACCGAGAACAACTAAAACTGAGACGAACTTGTTTACAAATCGTTGTCCTTTAATATGTCGCTAAGGTTGTCCATAACTGCTAACAAATGCGGTTATATTGATGTATGTTACCAAAAGATCATTGATAGCTAATCACATGCGTATTAGTGCATACGTCTGATCAACGACAGAAGTTTCACAGACATACTCCGAGCAGGCTTCACTAGCGCTCGTTTCACAGCATAAGTATAAATCTGTTTTAAGTATCGGCATCTCATTCATTTTATCTTTATTTCGAACATTTCTGAGTTCCTTCAGATAACTCTTATTATAAAATGTGAAAAAATTCCCAACTAATTTTTGTAACTGGTTTTTGACTTGTTTTACATTGGTGGTGAAAGTGTGAAACATCATATGACACTCAACTTGAAATATTTGTCTCCTTAATTTTAACAAATCATCTGAGCCATAACTATTCTTACATATGAACATATCTATATATAAACTGCAACAAAGTTCATCATTCATGCAGAGGAAAATCAGCATAACCAAGCCCTCTACGCGTAGTTGGGAATATGGTGAACAAAAAGCTCGCCAAAATCCCAACACCCAACGGCAAATTCATCATTACAACACTCAAATTCGCACCCGAATGAGGAAACATGCACCTTTGCACATCGATATCGCTAAAAGCAAACACCAAGAACACAACAAGAGAAACAAAAGCATGAACAACATCAATGCCATTGATTTTAAACCTTTTCAACCCCTCTACATCTTCATCATTTGCTGCTTTTACTTCTTGTTCACAACAATGGTGGTGAGCTCCATAAGAACCATAATCAAATATATAAAACCCTTTGAAGGTTGCTATACCATAGTAAAGTTTCTTATCAAAGGGGTCAATGAAGCTGTCAGTGAAGGAGGATAGGAAGCAAATGATGGACGAAACACCTATTAGCGACGTGATGAGATAGCGGTTTGCTGGTATGCAAGTGGTGCCACTATTGGTGAATGATGGAGTGAGGGCTCGGAAGGCTAGAACCATGCTGGTTGGAAGGAGGTTGGCTAGGTTGGATGCAGCGGCTAAGGTCTTGTGGACCGGGTGACTCAAGTTGCGGCAGTTCGGCTGCCTTGGCCGGCCAGAAGGCCGGTGCGATGGTGGCAAGTGTTCTTGTTGTGGAGATTGGTTAGCCATGGTGAATGAAATAAATGCGACGGTTTCTAATTTATATTTATGTTCAACATAGAGTGATAACGTTATTAATTTAAAACTTATGGTTATTGTTTGATAATATTACTACAAAAAGATCATATTGTTAGAAATTTAACAATGTAATAGATGATAATAGTATCCACACGTTTTCTTTGCCGAGATTATGATCATTGATGTATTAGAATTTTGGACACAAAAAAACACGAGTGTCGAGTTATGTTTTTGGTCATTTCATGCACGTGGATGTTATTTTTTTAATGAGTTAATTACTGTTTTCGTCCTTGTGGTTTGTCAAAAATCACTATTTCAGTCCATTAGTTTAAAAATTGCGATTTCAGTCCTTGTGGTTTCAGTTTCGTAACCATTTCAGCCCTTGTGGTTTCACTTTCGTAACCATTCAATCCATTATTCTGTTAAGTACAGGGACTGAAATGGTTACGAGGTGGACTGAAATGGTTACGAAAGTGAAACCACAGGGACTGAAATCGTAATTTTTGACAAACCACAGAGATGAAAACAGTAATTAACTCTTTTTTAATACATATAAGTTTGGCTTTCTATTTATATACTTATAGAATTTTGTTAACTTAGCTCAGGCTCGGCTTCGAAAATGTTAAAAAACATTTGGGCCCTGGGTGAGATAAAAGAATCAGACCCCACCCGTCTTATAATATAAATTCATCAATTAAATATATAAAAAGTAAAAACTCATAATACGACGATATGGCCAGGGGTCACAATGTAATTTGTATATACAAAAAAGTATATTTATATAATTCAATGGATGTACTACGACCACTATAACGATATTAAGTTAGTAACAATAACCTAGAGTATATCGATCAATATGAAGTTTTTTTTTGTGAAAATTTATTGTTAAAAATAGAACTCTACATCAAAGTAAGTAATGCATTTAATTGAAATGGTAAGTAATGAAATAAATTAAAAAAAATAAAAAGTTTAAACGACACGTACTTGTATTATGATTTTTAAGCATATAGCAAAAGAAAATAGACCTTGATCTTGTTGACCTTTTCAAGCATTCAGTTTTACAAGAAAAAAGAAAACAAATTAAATTAAATGTCATTTTAGTCCCTGTGATTTGGGTCATTTTACCAGTTTAGTTAAAAATTTTCATTTTTGGCCTATGGTTCCAAAAAGGTTTCACCATTACCATTTAGTCCACTAGGTTAACTTCGTCCATTATTTCTGTTAATGAGAAGGACAATTCGATCATTTTATATGGCCAAATTGTCCTTCTAGTTAACAAAATTACATATAAAATGAGCGAATTGTCATTCTCGTTAACATAAAAAATAGATGAAGTCAACCTATTATTCCATATATAAATTAGCAACTTCTTTATGTATCATGACTTGTACCTCATGCTTTGGAACTTTTTCAAAAAAAAAACTTGGCTCTCTTTCAACCTTAAAGTTTTCTCTTTTACATTTTAACCCATTTGAAATTTTTACTTTTAACTCAAACTTTTTTATATTTTGTAATTTAACACAACACTTTATTATTTAAACTTTGGTCCCCCATACTTTTTATCTTTCGCAAGTTCTTCGTTTTACGTTTCGTTCTAAATTTTGCGAGTTAACATGTCGTAGCGTGTATGTGAGGTTCAACGTTTTTGCTCTATTTTTTCATATTTGACAAACCCGTCGCAACGCGTCCATTTTTTCCCGTTTGAAAACTTCCCCGCAACGGGCGGGTCCTAGATCGACTAAGTTATTATTTTGTACGTTTTATGTTTCTGGTTAATTTCTTCGCATTAAGACACTGTACCGGGTGTGCGTGGTTCAACGATTTTAGTCTCATTTTCGTTCAATGTAATTGTTACCATTTTATCTATTTTATTTTTATGATGTTGAGAGTCGATGTCGTTGTGGCATTGGTGCTACGTGGGCGGTTTTACGAACGTTTTTAACCTATTAAATTTTTTACTAATATTTTGTTTCGGTTTACCCCTATACTTCCTTTACTTAAAAACTATTTTTTACGTGCATATTTTATGTACGGTTATGTATAAATATGACTTGTTCTACATTCCGACGTAAACGTTTTTTATAGACGAGTCAGGTCAAATATAATACGTTTTCGTTTAAAGAAACCATTTTTACGTGCATATTTTTATGTACGTTTTGGTATAAATTCAAGTTGTCCTACGTTTCGACGTAAACTTTTTTGGGAAACGATTCAGGTCAAATATAATAGTTTTCGTGTTTATTTTATGTATGTTTCATAAAGTTTGTTTCGAACCGAGTGGAGTCAAATTATGGTTTCCTTTTCTCCCCTTTTTCCGAAAGCTCTAATTAATCCCTTTCGATTACATGTGTATATTTACCTTCATACCTGTTACGTTTTCTATGTATGAGTTGGGTCACATATAATACGTTATGATTGTTTGATATGAATTCCATTTACTTTACGTTTGATCCAATCACAATGCTTATACAGGTTACACTGAGTTCAACTGAATACGGCGAAATGTGTGTTTTCATATGGTTAATGCATCATATAACGTTTGGACTAATCCATTCAATGTTTACGATGTACCCGCGCCGCAACGCGGGTGGGTCTTAACCCTAGTTGGACTAAAATGGCAATGATAAAACCTTTTTTAGCACACAGAAGAAAAATGAAACCTTTGAACTAAATGGACAAAATAGTTCAAACCATATGGACTAAAATGACATTTAACTCAAACAAATTCTTATTAAGTTTTAGTTGGGCCATAGATCAATTAATTAAAACCCCATTAGAAAAGTAGGGCATGGCCAATAAGGTGGTGGTGGAGTGGTAAAGGAGAGACTTAGTGTTCTAAGTGACCCAAGTTCGATTCCTGCCCTCCCCATTATTTTCTGCAGCACCTGGTGATGATGGGAGACTAGACGAATAAGTGTGGAGATCGCTAGTTCGATCCTTGAACTGAGCGGGTTTTACCTCACCACATTGTCGTGCCTTCGGACGAGTGTTCACGGGCTTCAGCCCTAGGTGAGGGTTTTCCCCGGTTCGGAGGCGAGTGTATCCCGATTTGATGAATTTCGCCAGTAGCCCGTTTGAAAATTTTGTTGGCCGTTAAAAAAAAAGTAGGGCATGCTGCCCTTTTCAACACTTCCCACGTTACTTCTTCCCTATTTTCATACTATCAATTAGCATGTTTTGTGGGCTTAAATGTATTGTACATTATGTTGTATGAGTTTTTTTAAAAAAGTTTGGTTGTAGGTACATGGGTTATCTTTATTTTTATTATGATTTCTTTGTTTTAGTTTTATTACTTATTTAAATCATGTATTTACTTTTGTAATAAACATTAATTTGTTTTTTAAATTTTATTCGTGTCCATACACGACGTAAGGTGCGTATGTGGTTCAATGTTTTACGTCTATTTTCCCATATGATAGGTTTGTTGCAACTCGCAAGTCCTATATCAACTTAATTAGTTATTATTTTCAATGTTTTACGTTTCGGTCTAATTTCTTCGTATTAACACGTCACAATGGGCGTGTGTGGTTCAATGATTTTACGCCTACGTTTCTCCCAATGTTACTTTTTTCATTTTTTATTTATTTTGTTTTACGAGTTTTTCCAATGTTGATGGTCGTTAGCGGTGGTATAGCATTGTTGCAACTTGGCACGATTTTATGTCCCCCACTGCAACATGGGGCGTAGTACTAGTTTTTCTATCAGTTGGATCGACATATGAAGGGTCTAAGAGAACTTTCACCAGTGAAAAGATTCATTGGCAATATTTTTTATGAAGTTACATTTGTTGGTGAAGTTTGTGAGGAAACTAGGCGTAGGTAAATACTTCACTAGCGGATCACCGATACTCTTTATCATGGATCACACACGGATGTCTTTCGATGGATCACCAACAACTACCTCATGCCGTAATAAGGATGGATATCAACAGATCACCGATGATGTGCCACTGACAGATCTACAACATGCAAATTAGTAGCAAAATGGATAAATAGATATTCAAAAAAGTAACTCAATTGGAACCCTCCGATGGACCATCACCTCCAACCACGTCCTCCTAAACTAACCCCTCCGACCTTTGAACCAAACCATTGGATTGATTGTTTCAAGCTGACCAATATTACACATTTTATAAGATCGACCTGTCCCAACGTCTCACCATGGTTTCTTTCAGTTTGACGGGTATTCACTACAAGAAAAAAACCTTATAGGGATAACATTTTTTCAGCTTATAGAGAGGACATGTTGTCTCTATAGGCCTTTTTAACCTATAGAGACGACATATCGTCTTTATAAAATTTGTCTCTACAGCCTCGTCCCTATAGGTTACAAAAGTCGTTTCTACAGGTGTCCTTGCTATAGAATAGTTTGTAGAGACGACATGTCGTCCCTACAAGTTTGTGCAAAAAAAAAATTTAAAATCAAACTTAATATTTACTAAATAAAAGAAATGTTTATTCTAATATTTTTTAAACCATATAGAGACGATATGTCGTCTCTATAGGTTCTCTTTAAAAAATTAAAAAAAAACATTTTAGCCCTATAGAGACGACTTGTCCTCTCTATAGGTTTTTTCTTTATAAAAAATAAAAAATATATTTTCACCAATAGAGACGACATGTCGTCTCTATAGGTTATCTTTAAAAAATAAAAATAAAATCATACAAACCATATAGAGACGACTTATCATTTCTATAGGTTTTTCTTTATAAAGAATAAAAAAACAGTTTTTCACCTATAGAGACGACTTGTTGTCTCTATAGGATTTTAGTATAGATAAAATAATTTCACCTTTTTTCACCAATAGAAATGACTTGTCGACTCTATAGTATTTCCTTTTAAATAAAATAATTTAATCATTTCATCTATAGAGACGACTTTTCGTTTCTATAGGATATTCTTTTAAATAAAATAATTTAAAATTTTCACTTATAGAGGCAACATGTCGTCTCTATAAGATTTTCTTTGAAAAAATGTTGAATATTGTTTTTAGTTATAGAGACGACATGTCCTCTCTATAAGTCTTAAAAAATAAAAAAATAAAATATTACAAATTTTGTTTTTCCTGGTTTTTAAACAAAAATATACCAATAATAAAAATTTAAACCTGTTAACAAATGTTAAACAAAACTACACACCTAAATATCATAAATAAACATGCATTATCAAAACAAAGTAATCTAAATCACATACCAACATAACACAAACTAAACTAAGTAGCTAACCATCATCTTCATCATCACCACTACCATCACGACTACCACTACCATCACGGCTACCACTACTATCACCCCTATAATCACGCCTACGACTACTATCACCACGATTACCAGGTAGAAGTCGAAATTGTCTATTTATAACTTGATCCTTTCTTTTAAAAGTACTTGGAATTTGTTCGAATTGTTGGTTAAATTGTCGCCGCATCTCTTCTTGCAATTGTTCCAATTGTTGGTTAACTTGTCTTTGAACATGTTTTCTTAGGTTGTGCTACATTGACAAATAAAACAACAAAGTTAGTAAATTAATTTAGGTACGTTACTGATATATTACATACTTACCTATTTGAAATATTCCAATCACTAAAACCTTTCTAATTGTGAGATTAAGTCAAAGTAAAATCAAAATTGAGACATAATCTATGTGAATGTTCAATTATACTAATTTCTTTTGTTTTTTAGTTTTATACTGTGAGTATTTCATGCCTAAACTAAAATAACTATTAAGACCATTTTAGTCGTTATTAATTAAACTTGGCCAAAATAGTGAAAACCGGGGGGTAATTAGATGTTGGCTGAAAGATGAAAGGTTGTTGGACTATTGGAGGTTTAAGCTGGGTCAAAACTGGAAGTATACTACTAAAATTGCATGCAGGCTATTAGTTAGACTGTTTGGAAAGTACCGATTGACTGGATGGTTGTGTGTGTTAATGAAAAGGGGGTTCTTTTGGTACTGGATGTCTTCTGCTGAAAGTTTATGGTCATTTAGGTGGTGCTGGATGACTGGAGAGGGTTGGGGTTTTTTGGCAGGAAAGTGCTACAATAAAAATTATGAAGTTGTGGAGGCAGGGGTATTTTGGGAATATTAATAAAGAGATGATTAACAGGTATTGGTGCCTGAATACATGGTTTGATGCTACTATGAGGTGTTTTATGAATGCTCTGAAGTCAGTAATTCCAAGGCCTAAGTGTCTAAGGGTCTGTATATGGGAAGGGTATTATGGGAATATTGGAAAATCAGATAGTGATGGGTGGATGCAGAAGTTCAGCTGCAGATTGTGGGTTCGATGGATGCAGAGGGGTATTGATATGGGTATAAACTGGCCTAGTCAGTCTCAAGTGGGGGCTGCTAAGACTGAGGGGAGTGGGGCGACTCCCACCCCCAGATCGCCCCAGGTCGCCAGGAACACCGCCCCCGGAGGCGTCTTGGGTGGCGTCCCCCTCCTGCCCGTCTCAACCAAGTCGCCCAACTTTTTCACTTTTCCATTCAATATATCCGTTGCCAACGGATAGTTTGGCCAAACTTTTTTTTTTTTTAAATAATCCAACCTTTATAAATAATACCCCATATCAAACACATTTTTACCACAATCTTCTCTCAACTCATCAAAATTTATACCAATCTTCTATCAACTCATCAAAATGTATCCCCACAACATCCCTCCTTTCAACCAAAATACACAATCTTCCAATCCACAACCCGATATGGCGGACCCAAACGTTTTAAATAACCCCGCTTTTTACGCCTATTTCAATAATATGCACGTTGCTAGCCCTACACCGCAAGTATACTACAACAATACGACGATACCGCAACATATGGGGTTCACCACTTGGAACACACAACAACCCGGTGGTTTTCAAAACGTTGGAGGATCGAGACAACAAAACTCGTGGCCAACCGTCGGCTAAGCGGTCAAAAACCTCATCCTCAAACGACCATCAAAGTACCGGGTCGGACGCTCGGTGTCAAATAAATCTCAACGACATTGAGGAAGATTTCGAAGAGCCACATGAAGAGGCCGATGCGTTTCAACCACCACAACGGCCGGTTGGCCGAGATAGGGCCAAAAAAGCCGCCCAACCGTCTTCTAGCGGTGTACGAATCGACTACACCGAAACGTTCGAAAAAGTGACCAATAAGTTAGACGGCTTGTTGCAAACGAGCCAACAACGGATCAACTTAAAAAAAGAACACGGGGACCGAAAGCTAAAGCTGAAAGAAAGTTGTCAAAAAACACTTGATTTGCAAATATTAACAACCGACACGACAAACCTTACTGGAGCCGAGCTCGCTTTAGCCGAACAAATGAAGCAAGAAATTCGAGAAAAATATAAGCTTTGTTGATTGTATTTTTTTATTTTTGTTGATGTATTTTTTTTTTTTTAGTTGATGTATTTTTTATTTTATTGAAGTAATTTTTTTTATTGAAGTATTAGTTTTTATTTACTTTGATCAATACTTTTATAAAAAAAAATAGGACTTTTTTTATATCTTTTACATAAAAAAAAGACAAAATAAATCAATCCACGTGTCGCAAGACGCCCCACCCAGCAAGGTTGCCCCACTCCCCCTTTTTGGTCAAAATCCTCTAATATGACGTGGCGCCACGTGGCGCCACGTGTCGCAAGACGCCCCATCAAAGGATGCTCCACTCCCCTTAGTCTAAACTCAAAAAGAAAGGAAGTCCAAGAGAAAGAAACTCTGGAGACATATGCTGAAACTCTCAAGTGGGCTTAACAGGTAACACAAGTTGTTCTAGAGGGGGAAATGTGTCATTTTTTACGGGTTGAAACGGGCCAGGTCAGGTGGAGTTGACCCGACACGCTTTTTTATCCTGTTTTTTTAAAATTCCATGCATATTTTTTCTTAACTATGATTACAGAATATGTTCAAGAACCAACCCAACCCGACCGAAACCCAAAAATTAATAAAAACAAGAACCGTATCAATACCTATATTTATAGTAAATGTTCGAACAATTAACTTACAAGACTCGCAACCCGTCCGGATCCGTTTTGAATTTCGATTTGGAGGTTCGTTCCCACCGTCCCCCCGTTTGATCGTGCAACATCTTCCATTCCTTCAAAAAAAAACAAACAAGGTACAGTAGCTAAACAATAAACATAAATGATGAATTTTAACAGTTTTAACAAAAATAAACAATAAAGATACATTCAGATGGGTTTAAGAAACAATAAACATAAATCACAAATTTTAACAATTTAACAAAAAATAAATAATAGACATACATTCAATAAGAATCGTCACTATTATGAAGTGTGTTTAGACGATCATCGCCGTCGTCCTTATCGTCATTCATTTCTTCTTCCTCATTTTCGTCCTTATTCTCGTTTATTTCCTCATCCTTGTCTAAAGTGTACATGTTATCTTCATCATCATCAACGACCATTTCATCGTCCACAATCGAGACAATAGGACTTGGGCAACCACCTTTAACTAAAGGTGTCCTTATGGGCAAGCAGCCTAAGTCGACAACCAAGTTACATTGGATTGATTGAGTGTCTCGAAAGACATTTGTATCATCGTTAACGAGTGGTGCACTTGGTTCACCAACTTCATAGCTCGAGTCGACAACCAAGTTAAAATCAGATGATTGAGTGTCGTGTAATATATCTATCTCATTAACAACACTCATACTTGGATGATCCCAAAGTTTTCGATGGTGAACGTCTTCTACAACCCTCCAATTGTTGGTGGTTCGAGAAGAAGGATCTTAGAGATAGAACACTTGTTTAGCTTGTGTGGCTAAAATATATTGTTGATCGTCATACCATGCATTACCAACAAACCATTTACGGCTAATGTCGATAGTCGTGATATTGTTTTTCTTTTTTAATCTCGCACCTGACGTGTCAAACCATTTACAACAAAATAGTACAATTGAGTAACCATCTATATAAATCAACTCTATGATATCCTCTAGTTGACCATAAAATGTAGTACCATCTTCTCCTATTGAAACAACGCCACTGTTCTCAGTAGCCTTTTCGACATCACGATCGTGTACCACAAATTTAACACCATTGACTATGCAAGCGGTGTAGGAATACGCGTTCAATGGGCCATGTGCCAATGCCCTTAATTCCTTGGTATAGTCGAACGACATAGATGATGGCGAAGAAAGATTCACTTTATTTTTAAACCAAGTGGAAAATTATTTTTTCATATTGCCCCCAGGAAAATCAGATTCAAATTTGCCGGATGGGAAACAAAAACTTAAAATTAGTTTATCATAATAACAAAAAAGAAAGTTAAAAAATACTTACGATTTGTAATCTTTAATTTCATTGCAATTGTTCAGTACAAGCCATTCTAATGATTTTTTGGCCTCGGGACAAAGTATTCTAACTTGCTTCTTTGAAGTTGGTCAGCACTGTGATGAAAACACATGCAACTGCCTCTTCAGAATGCCAGCATCTGCATTTCTATCAGGGCGATTGAATTTGGTTTCCATACCCTCAAGATACATTGAGCAAAATTGTAACACCCCGAAAACGGGTTTAGTAATTAGACCCCGTTAATACTAAACAGCGGGTATAATACCGTTAGCAGAAAAGATTAAACCGGAAATTATTAGGATTTAAATAAATAAGCTTAATAATAAATAAAAGGAGGATAAATACTTTGAGAAAACAAAGTATATAGAATGCCCGAGTTAACGGGACTTAAAATAAAACGGGTTCTGACTTTCCGAACCCATTAAATTAACTAGGAATAATTAACCTAGTTAGTAATATGTGATTAAGTTATAAATAGTGAATTATAGCTTAAATTGATCAAAATAAAACATAAGGGACCATTATTGCCAAGAGGGCAAACTAGTTTTATTAAAAAAAAAAAAACAAAACAAACACTTGGTGTGTGTGTGGGTCGATCGACCAGAGCAGGAGAAAAGGGCTCAAACCCTAAACTCTACAAAATCATCAAATTGAAGCTTGATTCAAGGCCAAAACCGATGCATGAATACGTAGAAACGATCACCTGGTCGCAAGGATCGTAAGGTATGTCAAATTTTTGATATTCATGAAGTTGGGATTCTTGATGAATTTATGAAGTTCGAAATTTAAGCTTGAATAATTGTTGTTTGGATGAAATTAGAGTGAAATAATGTCTAGGAACAAACCCTAGTTATTAGATTGTTGAAATTGTGCTCAATGCTTGAGAATTTCATGATCACCATTGAAGGTGATAAGTGGGTTTTGTCTAAATTCGTGTATGAGATGTTTTTAGGGTTTTGATTGCAAAAAAAAATAGTGTTATGATGTCAAGAACATGCTTAAATTGAAAGCTGAATTCAAACAGCTCCTGATCAGAATTTACAGCCGACTTGTATTGGCTGTAACCTGAACAAAACGTGACAAAAACATGTGTTTCTTGAGTCTAAAACGTAATTCCAGGAAATATCTTTAAAACCCCACTGGAATCGCATTTTTTCGACGAAAATTGAGCGTTTTATGAATTTTTCCGTATCAAAGGTTCAAGCTGCGTTTTCTGGCAGAATTTGCAGCCCATTACGAATGTCATAACTCAATTTAGGAATTGAGTTATGATCTCAAATTCTTACTGTAGATATTTTTAAGTGATTAAAAGAATCGCCAATTGGAATTTAGTCGATCGGATAAACGAGGAATTTTAAATGAATTTTTCCGTAAGCTGCAGTCAGAAGTGACGAATCTGATTGCAGCTTAGTAAATGAATTTTTACGAATTTTTGGTAAAGAGTTAGATCTTCAAATTTTAACACGAGGTCTAACCCTCCGAGAGGTACGCCACACAAAAAAAAATCATAATTTTTGAAGGCTTGTAAACAGGTTAAACAAGTCACCAAAAACAGCCAATTTTCAGTGATATGAAATGCCTAAATGAAATCGCGGTCTAATTGGTTATGTGTAAAATTTGATTTCATTAAGAGTTCGGATGAGATATGCCTAAGTGAGTTCAATGAACCAAATGTGCATTTGAATATGTTGATAAGTCAATTGACTTTTAAAAAGTCAAACCGACCAATGATTAGATCGAATGATGATTTTGATATGGTCGAATGATAAATTCGACATAAAACCCGTAGGATGGAATAGTCGTAAACGATTATGACTAGTCTAACCGTCTTACGAATCGTGATGATGATAGTTTGACTCTAGACAAGCTAGATGAAGACTTAGGAAAAGATGTGGGTCAAACGGATCGAGTACGCGGAAAAAGGACATAACCGGATGCAAGGTAAGTGAAACTTACACTTCTTGGTAGAATACGTATAAATTCTATAAGTTATGAATACGAGAAGATTAATATTTGAAATACGGGTTCCGACGCGTAATGATACGGGTCGGAACAAATATAAATGATAGAAACCATGGTTTATGAGAAAGAGGGTAAAAAATGGAAATATAGTCAAGCGTCGACTAATGTAAATTTAGTTTAAAAAGGATCTTGAGTTAAAATCCGAAATGGGTCGGATGTGAAAGTGAGAAATTGAAAACCATGTTTTATTAACCTATGCAAATGTTGGTCATACAGTCCAAACGGGTCAAATGGTGGTGAAAACACCATTTGACAATATCGGCTAATGATTGTTGTCAAGTCATATGTTAACAGGAGCAATTAGCAATTTGGTAGATTGCGACGCCATAGAATATCAGTTAGTTAAAGCAAGGTATAAAACGGGTCTATGTATTGACTCGAGCCAGGTACGCGTAAATATAGATTTATAGTTAAAAGGACAATGTTGGTCAAAAACATTAGAAAATGGCAAGTTTTAGACTAAATTGCTTAAATTCCCTAAACGGGTCAAAAACAGTTTATGCACATAGCCTACGAACTAGTCGCGCAATTTAAAAAAAATATTATTATTACGAACCCGAGCTAAAGATTTTGGGTTAAAATACACTAGCGTATGTATTTTGGTTGTTTAAGAATCAAGTTGGTGGTTTTAAATACAACGGGTCAAAATGTTGATTTTGAATAATAAGCCGATTGCTTAAAAATTTGGAATTTTATTAGTTTGTAAGTTGAATTTTAACTCCCTGTGATGGAGAATTAAATTACGAACGCGTAGGACAATGAATCGAGTAAAACGGACTTGTAGATAAAAAGTTAAGACAATCTCAAGTTTGATTTTTGTTGAAAATTATAGCTGGGCAGAAAATGCAGGTTACAGTAATGAACCCGCTGGAAATTGGGTTCCCCCATGACACACGACGAAGGACTCAGCTTGGGGCGCGACACGCGACGATCACCGCGACACGCGACAAATTGAGATGGGTCTCCCGCGACACGCGGGAGACATCAAAGTTGGAAATAATTATTTTGTTTGATTATTCATTGCTTAGAACTTGTTTAGACTTATATTTAAGTTATCAAAACTAACTTTTATGTTGGTTTTGATCATAGGTGAAAGCCAAGATGCCCCGGATGAAGATCAAGCTCATTGAAGAACCGAACACGATCAAGATACAAGCTTCCGCACATGGTTTCGTCGTCATTTAAAAACGACGATTTTGTACATATTGTATTGTATTGTTTTAAATCTGAAAATGTTTTAATTTAACCGTATTTTCAATGTATATGTAATTATAATTACATGTTTACTTACGTAAATAATATGAAAACCCTAAAATAATAGCAAGGGTGTTACAAAAATGTCAATGCTTCATCTGCAACATAACGCTCTGCTATTGAGCCTTCGGGTCTGGCTTTGTTTCCGATATAGCCCTTTAGCTTTTTCATGTATCTTTCAAAAGGATACATCCATCTCATAAAGACAGGCCTGCCAAGAATAGCTTCTTCAGGTAAATGAACAACTAGATGGATCATTATGTCAAAAAATGCAAGAGGAAATATCAATTCCAAATTGCATAATATATTTACCACTTCCTTTTGTGCTTTTCGCATGTCCTCTACATCTAATGATCGTGCACGTCTTTTTTTAAAGAAGGTTCAAAGGTTAGTGATTGCTGTTGAAACATCTGAAGGTAGACCTGCTCGAACCCCTATTGGTAGCAATAGTTGCATGAGGATGTGATAATCATGAGACTTTAACCCGGTTATATTTGAATTATTAGAAGAAACCTTATTTTTAAAGTTTGATCCGTAACCATCAGGTAGTCTCACTCCTCTAATGAACTGACAAAAACGTTCTCGATCACTTGGTTTGAAAGAGTAAGGAGCATGTGGTTGGTAGAACTTGTTGTTTTTCTCTGTTAGCCATAGATGTGGTCGAATACCCATATTTTTCAAGTCTTATCTTGCTTTGTAATTGTCTTTTGATTTTTCATTCATCAACAAAGTACCCAACAAGCTCTCACAAACATTTTTCTCCACGTGCATAATATCAAGATTGTGTTTTAGTTCGAGAGAAGACCAATAATCCAGCTCCAAGAAGATACTTTGTTTGGTCCAATTTGTCTTTGACGCATCACGCGCATCACACTTTCTTTTCCTACTTTTATTACTAGGATGTTTCCCCGGAACACGATCAGAGAGACCTTTTAGTTGTTCTAATATTTGTTCACTATTTAGTCGTCTCGGTGGACCTCTTGTTTATTTTTTGCCATCAAATAACAAATTTTCCCTAAATTTATGCCTACTAGGCAAGAATCGTCTATGGCTAACATAAGCTGTCTTATCGATTACACGACATGAGGGTGTGTCTGTGTTACAAGTAGGGCATGCTTTATAGCCTTGACCACTCCAGCCAGACAAATAGCTACGAGCAGGAAAATCATTGATAGTCCATAATAGTGCCGCACACATGTTGAATACATCGTTAGTTGATGTATCTCTTGTTTTGACTCCTTCGGCCCATAGCATTTTCAACTCATCCACCAAAGGCCTTAAGAATACATCAATGTCCTTTCAAGGTGATTTTTCCCCGGGAATAAGCAAAGTCAACATAAAAGAAGACTCTTTCATGCATAACCATGGTGGCGTATTGTACGCTGTTAACACCACCGGCCACATAATGTACGACTGATTCTGGTTAACAAACGGATTAAAGCCATCAGCAGCCAAACCCAAGCGAACGTTCCTGGGTTCTTTGGCAAAGTCGGGATATCTCTTATTAAAGTCTTGCCATGCCTTCCCATCAACCGGGTGACGCATCATACCATCCGTTGAGCGGTCGGTATTATGCCAGGTCATATCTTTTGCCGTGAATCTAGAAGCATACATTCGTCGAAGCCGGGGAGCTAAAGGAAAGTAACGCAACACTTTTTTTGCTACTTTCTTTCCATTTTTCTTTTTCTCCTCTCATCTACTCTCATTACAAACCGGACAATTTTCCAAAGAGGCATTTTCTTTCCAGAATAGAGCACAATCATATTTGCATGCATGGATAGATTGATATCCCAACCCAATCTTTGTCATCTTCTTCTTAGCTTTATAGTGTGAGGCTAGAATATGACTTTCTTTCGGTAATACAACCCTAAAAAAATTTAAAAGTTGGTCAAATGAACTATTTGTCCAATTGTTGATGACCTTAAGATGCATTAATTTTGCTAGGAAGTCTAGGGAAGACATCCAACTACAACCGGGGAATACCTCGGTATTAGCCTCCTTAAACAATGCATAATCCGGCTCTAAACAAATGGCATCTTGACCGTCATCGTCTTCATCTACATTTTCTCCGTTTGTATTTTGCTCTCTCATAACATCATGAATGACATCAAACATCTCACTATTTGTTGTTGTGGGATTTGTTCGTACACGTGCACACTACATACACACACATACACACATGCGAACAATAACACATACACACACGTACACAGTTACATACACACACGCACACGCACACTAACACATACACACGTACATATATACAGGGGTTATTGGATTTTATCACCCCCCAACTATTGGCTATTACCCGTTGCCACCCTCAACTATCACTTTGACGCCCGTCACCCCCAACTTAACACTTAGTGTGTTCTGTCACCATGTCGTTAACTAATCACTAACTTTTGATCTTGCTACTATACTTTTAGGGTGTCCTAAGATCCCTAAAACTTCCTAAGATCCCTATGACACCCCCCAAAAGTATAGTAACAAGATCAAAAGTTAGTGATCAGTTAACGACGTGGTGACAGAACACACTAAGTGTTAAGTTGGGGGTGACGGGCGTCAAAGTGAAAGTTGGGGGTGGTAGCGGCAAATAGCCAATAGTTAGGGGTGATAAAATCCAATAACCCTATATACAAACACACAAACACGTACATGAGTCCGAGCTGGACAAAGCTTGAGCTCAATTTACTTGTGAAAGCTCGAGCTCGAGCTCAGCTCGTTGGTAGTTTATCAAGCACAATTAAATATTTATAAAGAAAAGATATTACATTAAGGCTCAAGAACGGCCCCGATGAGCTTCACCTGTCAGGCTCAATAAATAAATGAGCTTTATTTTAGGCTCAGGCTCGGCACAGGCTCGACAAGACTCTACTCGTTTCGAGCTTTATCTCAAGTTGATCCCGTGCAGCTCGTGAGTCGCACGACTTGTTTATACCCCTAGCACAAACACACACACACATAGACATACATACATACACACACATACGTATATATACACACACACATGTACGTACATACATACACACGTACACACGTACACACATATATACACACATACTACACATACACACACATACATACAAACACATACGCACACATACATACAAACACATACACACTCACACATACACTAACACACACATACACAAATACACGAACACATAAGATATACACATATCAATAGGAAGACGAGCGTTCACCGAATTCAGATTGCTCGTTTGATGGAATTAAATATCTTATTATGTTTGATATTACGTGTTTTCTATGTTTTAGTATGTAGGTCTTTTTAAGTTTATGTATTTTATTTAAAATTGTATTTATGTAGTATTCATATATATATATATATATATATATATATATATAGGACAAAGATCCGTTAGGAACCACCCCTTATTGCGAGAACCAATGTGAACACAACAAAAAATGCCTAAAAATAGCTAAAAATCACACAAAAAATGTTTTTTTAATATTTTTATAAAAAAAATCGCAACTTTTCGTAGCCAAGAAAAAAAATTTAGATTTTTTTTTTTGATTTTTTTAGATTTTTTTAGGGTTTTTGGGGTTTAGTTTTTAGCATTTTAGCTGGGGGGGGGGGGGGGGTTAGGTTTTTGGGGGGTGAGGGAGGGGGTTTAGGTTTTTTTTGGGGGGGAGGGGGGTTAGTTTTTTTTAGGTTTTTTGGGGGTTTTAGTTTTTAGCATTTAGCTTGGGGGGGGGGGGGGGGTTTAGGTTTTTTTTTTTGGGGGGTGGGTTAGGTTTTTTTAGGTTTTTTAGCTATTTTAGGTTGGTTCTCGCGGTTCTCGCAATAAAGGTGATTCTCGCATGAACCTTACCCTATATATATATATATATATATATATATATATATATATATATATATATATATAAGTTCAAATACATATAATAAACCAAATCAAATTAATTTTATTACAGAACCTAATTATTTATTAATTAATAAAATGATAGTTATATAATTGACTATTATTTTTTTTGTTAAAAATCTTGAATAAAATAAGAAATAGTTAATTTGGCTTATAGGGACGACATGTCGTCTCTATAGGTGAATATTTTTTTAAAATTTAATTATTTTCAATAAAAAATAAAAAACAAAACAAAATTATCTTTACTTATAGGGAGGACATGTCCTTTCTATAGGTTAGTTAATATATTTTTTTTTTCAAAATTTTATGGATTGGTGGGAAATTTTGCCTCATAAATAAATATTTTTTACATGTTTAACATTTTAGAGACGATATGTCCTTTCTATAGGTTAGTTTATTTATTTTTTAAAATTTTTATTTCAAACATTTTAGAGACGATATGTCCTTTCTATAGGTTAGTTTATTTATTTTTTTAAATTTTTATTTCAAACATTTTAGAGACGACATGTCGTCTCTATAGGTTTAAATATATATTTTAGGTTAAAAAACAGGAATAAATTAATAAACTTAGTTGGCTTTATAGGGACAACATGTCGTCTCTATATGTGAATAACATTTTTTGTGTTTTTAATTATTTATTAACCAAAAGTAAAAGACAAATCAAAATTATGTTTCCCTATAGAGACGATATGTCCTTTTTATAGGTTATTTTATTTATTTTTTAATAATTTTATGTCAAACATTTTAGAGACGATATGTCCTTTCTATAGGTTAGCTTATTTATTTTTTTAAATTTTTATTTCAAAAATTTTAGAGACGACATGTCGTCTCTATAGGTTTAAATATATGTTTTTAGTTAAAACAAGAATAAATTAATAAACTTAATTGGGTTTATAGGGACGACATGTCGTTTCTATAAGTTAAACTTTATTTTTTAGTTTTATTTTAATTTTTATACATATTGATCATTAATAAAATTAAATTAAAATTAAAATATTTTAAGTTATAGAGACAACATATCGTCTCTATAAGTTAAACGTTTTTTAAAATTTCCAATTCAACAAACTACACAATAAAAAAAGCAAAAAAAAATTATTTTCCCTTTATAGAGAGGATATGTCGTCCCTATAAGGTAACCTATCTAAAAAGGCACGAAAACCCTATAGAAACAACATGTCGTCTCTATAGGGTGATCTATAGAAAGGACATGTGTTGTCCCTATAGATGTCGTCCCTATAAGGGTTTTTTCTTATAGTGGGTAATGCTCTGAGCTGGTACAAGTATTTGCACATAAACTTGCTCACCACAAGGGACGCCTTCACTCAGATGGGCAATAAGTAGCTAGTACCAAATAAGATGTAAGACGAATGGTTTATATAAATCGGGTATGAGATCGTTATTCATATACCCATCTGTCATCTCTACCATGCACGAGCAATGCGGGTGTCTGAGTCATGATCATTTGTGAGTGCCACACCCGCCATATCCGTGTGTGGGCTTCAAAAAATCTATTGCGGCTTCTCGATTTTAAATAATGACATTTTTTAAACAGCTTGAAATTACATTAAATACGCTTTTAATGGAGATCGAACCCTTAATTTTAATGGGAACAAAACAATAACTCCAATGGCTTTGCTCAACCCCTACCCCCCATAAG
Organism: Helianthus tuberosus; assembly: GCA_030545235.1. Classification (NCBI taxonomy): domain Eukaryota; kingdom Viridiplantae; phylum Streptophyta; class Magnoliopsida; order Asterales; family Asteraceae; genus Helianthus; species Helianthus tuberosus. The sequence continues at coordinate 58,786,901 of CM060437.1, read as the reverse complement.
ACCATGTGTTGGGGTCAAGCCCCATGGAGTCCCCATGGAGGGAGGAGGTATGTGACAAATGGCAAAATGTATAAGAAATGAGTGTTATATAACTTAAGTTTGTAGTGTGTGTGGGGGGGGGGGGGGGGGATTATGTAGATGTGGGGTTATACCCCTTCAATTATATGTATATATGTATGTTTGTGAGAGAAACCATTCTACAACGTCGTTCTGCTCATTGTGGCCCTCCCCATTTTTTAGCCCATAGTACCCGGGGTGGCGGTGTTCCCCGGCATTATGGGGCGCGATCGTCGACATAAATTCCCTATGGCGCTTTGGCACAGATGGTCTAATGTCACTTTCTTGATGAAAAAAAGTAAGACATTTCAAGGAAACTAGTTTTTTTTACGAAGTGTGTTACAGCGAAAGCGAGCAAATGGGTGATAATGTAAAACAAACATGATTTGAAAATAAAACATGTTGTTTAGAAAGTCAAACCATTTGAATGATTTAGTTTATAATCATACCGCTTTATGATACCAAATAAATACTTTATTACGAGTTCAACTTCGTTTTTAACAAAACTTATAACGGAATGTCGGGGAAAAAATCAAGCACAACTATGTACTTAAGTTTTAGAAAAAAAAAGTTATAAACGTAAATTATTAAAGAACTATCAAGTTAATCGATAAATTAATATATGTTCTAAAAAAAATATTAGAAAAAATGGTAAAGGAAATATATGGTTTTAAAAAAGGAAAAAAAGTAAAAATATATTATTAAAAGTAAATATAATAATAAACTATTATAATATATTAAATAAAAGAATAAAAAAATTATATATTATTATAAAAATAAAGTTAGTATTAATCGTTCTTCATCAACAATATATATATATATATATATATATATATATATATATATATATATATATAATGGGTGGTAGTTTCCAAGACTATTATCTCGAAGGTTTGTTTCTGCATGGATGACGATTCGCAAGTTGTAAATTAGAACCCATTCTCATAGATAATGCCTCCAAATTTTTTTTTTGAAAAGAGAACTTCATTAAAAAGAAAAACATCCGACCCAAACGGGCAAAAGGCCAAACAACAACAAACACCCCCGACCCAAACGGGCAAAGGGCAGACAATTACAACATATACATAGGGTATTTACACCAGTCACCCCAACTAATATAATTACATGACGTTCTATTCCTGATCCAACTATAACTTCTCGACTTAATCTCCCTCACAATCTCTTGCGGGCTACGCTTGGTTTGATTGAAGACCATATCGTTCCTTCCTTTCCATATGCACCAACACGAGATAATCACTAACCCTTGGATGATTTTTTTTCCTTTTTTCCAGCTTGAGAAAAATTGTGTGTATCCAGAATGTCTTTGAAGTTGAAAGCAAAAATTGGGGGGGGGGGGAGGGGGATCTTACACCAAACACTTAACTCCGACCACACCCGAATCGCCACAGAACAAGCAGTAAAAAGGTGCTCCACTGTTTCCTCAAACTCATTACAAAAAGGACAAAAAACAGAATTGATGTTCACATTCCTTCTTTTTAAGTTCACTCTCGTAGCAAGTCTATCTAGGTTACCTCTCCAAGCCACAATGTTGCATTTAACAGAATTGATGTTCACATTCCTTCTTTTTATTTCAAACATCTTAGAGACGATATGTCATTTCTATAGGTTAGTTTATTTATTTTTTAAAATTTTTATTTTAAACATTTTAGAGACGACATGTCGTCTCTATAGGTTTAAATATATATTTTTTAGTTAAAAACAAGAATAAATTAATAAACTTAGTTGGGTTTATAGGGACGACATGTCGTCTCTATATGTGAATAACCTTTTTTATATTTTTAATTACTTATTAAGCAAAAGTAAAAAACAAATCAAAATTATGTTTCCCTATAGAGACGATATGTCCTTTCTATAGGTTCTTTTATTTATTTTTTAAAATTTTTATTCCAAACATTTTAGAGACGATATGTCCTTTCTATAGGTTAGTTTATTTATTTTTTAAAATTTTTATTTCAAACATTTTAGAGACGACATGTCGTTTCTATAGGTTTAAATATATGTATTATATTCTTATAAAGAAGCAACATGTTATTGCATATGTGTGTTGTAAGTTGAGCTTAGGGTGTATTTAAAAAAAAAATGGGGTATGCTTGCTCTTCTCCTTTTGATTGGCTAATTTGGGCTATACGTGTCTTTTCTCTCTCCCCCAGATCTTGAAAATCAAGTCTGATTTCAAAGTCTTCAAATCAAATGTCCTTTTTCTTTTGATTCACAACATCTGGACACATATAGTTAGAGAGAGGGAGAGAGAGCCAGAAGAAAGATGGCAGTGGCCGACATGGTGGTGCACGTCGACGACCATGGCGGCATGAGGGTGTCTGGCAGTAGCATCCTTAGCGTGGAGGGTTGTTTAAGATTATCTACTGGTGATGGCTTATACTACACGCGTCTTGATCTGTAGATTCGCTCCCTCTTTTCTTTTTATCTTTGCTAGGTTTCATCATCAGTTACTTTGCTCGGTGATACCACCGCCCCATAAAGAAGTTACAGAAGCGTCCATCGCTGTCGGCGAACACGACAAGGAATCAAAGTGACGATGGTGGTGCTCTTTGTTTTCGCGACAATCATCAGTTTATATGGTGATTTCGGTGGTTGATTTTGCGTTACATGATCGTCAATCATTGGTCGCTTGTTTAGTTCCTCTTCACCATAGACGGGCGATGATTGTATGTGATTGTCAGGTGTTTCGATTTTGCTAGAATCGAATGTCGGTGAATTAGTTAGAAACCTAAATTTTTATGAGTTGTTTTTTCTTCATTGCAGGTTGTTAAATCCGTTAGGGTTTTATTAAGCAAAGGATGTCACGTATGAGCGGAGGTGAGAAACATGGTAAGTTTTTAAATTTAATCTGGTTTACTATTTGCAGTTCCTTCAATGTTTTCACATTTAGGGCATAATTTTTAGGCTAAGTGTAAATATATGTGAAGGTGTAGGCTGTTTGGAATTTTAACTACCTTTATATGAAAGTGATGCAACCTGGAGAGAGATTTCATGTGTTTAGATTCCAAGGAAAAAGCCATTGAAGCAGGTATGTATGTTTTAAATATATTTCTCATAATATGTGCTTTTATGAAATCAACTATCAACCATCAATCTTTCTTAAAATTTTGTGATATACGTTGCATTAAATAATATTTTTATCCTAGATTTCAAACTTAATTTATTTTTAAATTCATGAAAAAAAATGTTATTGAAATTATGATGAATTTTGTTGGTGTTTTGCATAATCATAAAGAGCTAAAAGAAATCTAAATTCTGCACACCAGGTGTTCGACTTAATGCTCACTTGAAAGTATATGTAAATTTGAGTTTAATTTGGCTTTGTAGATACTATATATGGTTTCCTATAAAATAAAATGATGTTTGTGCATATGTTCTCTGTTGATGGATGTCCTGTTGTCAAACTACTTCAAGATATGAGTAATGATGGTGATGTCGGTGACGGTTGGCAGAATCTTTAGGTTTCTTGGTAGAGTGTTGCTAGCGGGAGTATGGGTCGGGATGGTTTGAGATACAGGATTTCACAATGAGGGACATCATAACGCCTACAAGCTATGCCAACTAAAAGCAACAGTTTTAAAGGTGCTTCACACATTGCAGGCCAACTAGAAACAATAGTTTCAAAGGTGCTTCACAGAGCGACTCATCGGGAGATGGCAGGATGGGTAAGATGGTAAGATAGGCATTGACAATCAAAAGGCGACAACCAATGATTTGCTCATTTGTGTGATGATATTGTTCAAGATATAGCGAGCGAGTTCACATGGAATTGTTTTTTGAAAATGATGAATTGGAGGAGGGAATAGGTTTCCATTGTAAGGCATAAACTTTAAATCCATGTACGGTTGTATTTAATCATCGTTATGTACATTACTGTGTTTTATCTTGAGCTAAAAAGCATTTTATATATATAAATGATATTTTTTTTATTTACTATAATATAATTATAATTATATAATACCCAGCAATTGATATATTATGTTACTAAATATATATTATGTTATAAGTTAAAGAAACTATATATGGTCTAATCATTTCCAATACACATTTCTTATGGTTATTGTTGCTCAGGTACTGAAGCTATCTTAGCTAATCTTGGCCATTTTACAGCCTTCTCTATAAGTGCAAGTCCACCCCGGTCATTCGGGTCAACCTTCGCCACTGAGTGGGATGTAGTCGACTACTTTTTATCTATAAAAGCCTATATACTTACGATATGCAAAAAGATAGAAACGTCCATGGTTTTAGAACAATGTTGGATGTCTAGAGAAAATGTCAAGTTTGGTGATCTAAGGTTGACTTGGTATCATGTTCTTATTTATATAGTCATTCCAAAAAACATATCTTTTTTTTTCAGGCTGATGCAGACACAATCTCGCCGTGCAGTCGCAGATAAGGCATATGCTCTTATGAGTTGTGACACTGCAATCCGTTCCTTCGGTATGGGTGAATTAATTATTTAGTGACTCAAATTTAGATAGTTGACTAAATTATATATAGATGTGTACATTTGTTTGCAATTTGATAGAGAAGAATTAGCATGATCTGCTTAATGAAAGCAAGGGGATACTTTTGTGTGCTTTTCCTCTTTTTAAAATGTCATGGGTTAACCTTTTCTTTATAGAAGATCGCCTTATATGTAATTAAACTTGATTCGTTTATAAGTAAATTATTTCAGAAAGACTTGGCGTAGCGCGCCACAACGCGCGCGGGTTAAACCCTAGTTTTTAGTTAAAAAACAAGAATAAATTAATAAACTTAGTTGGGTTTATAGGGACGACATGTCGTCTCTATATGTGAATAACATTTTTCGTATTTTTAATTATTTATTAACCAAAAGTAAAAAACAAATCAAAATTATGGTTCCCTATAGAGACGATATGTCCTTTCTATAGGTTATTTTATTTATTTTTTAAAAATTTTATGTCAAACATTTTAGAGACGATATGTCATTTCTGTAGGTTAGCTTATTTATTTTTTAAATTTTTATTTCAAAAATTTTAGAGACGACATGTCGTCTCTATAGGTTTAAATATATGTTTTTAGTTAAAACAAGAATAAATTAATAAACTTAATTGGGTTTATAGGGACGACATGTCGTTTCTATAAGTTAAGCTTTATTTTTTAGTTTTATTTTAATTTTTATACATATTGATCATTAATAAAATTAAATTAAAATTAAAATATTTTAAGTTATAGAGACAACATATCGTCTCTATAAGTTAAACGTTTTTTAAAGTTTCCAATTCAACAAACTACAAAATAAAAAAAACAAAAAAAAATTATTTTCCCTTTATAGAGAGGATATGTCGTCCCTATAAGGTAACCTATCTAAAAAGGCACGAAAACCCTATAGAAACAACATGTCGTCTCTATAGGGTGATCTATAGAAAGGACATGTGTTGTCCCTATAGATGTCGTCCCTACAAGGGTTTTTTTTCTTATAGTGGGTAATGCTCTGAGCTGGTACAAGTATTTGCACATAAACTTGCTCACCACAAGGGACGCCTTCACTCAGATAGGCAATAAGTAGCTAGTACCAAACAAGATGTAAGACGAATGGTTTATATAAATCGGGTATGAGATCGTTATTCATATACCCATCTGTCATCTCTACCATGCACGAGCAATGCGGGTGTCTGAGTCATGATCATTTGTGAGTGCCACACCCGCCATATCCGTGTGTGGGCTTCAAAAAATCTATTGCGGCTTCTCGATTTTAAATAATGACATTTTTTTAAACAGCTTGAAATTACATTAAATACGCTTTTAATGGAGATCGAACCCTTGATTTTAATGGGAACAAAACAATAACTCCAATGGCTTTGCTCAACCCCTACCCCCATAAGACCATGTGTTGGGGTCAAGCCCCATGGAGTCCCCATGGGGGGAGGAGGTATGTGACAAATGGCAAAATGTATAAGAAATGAGTGTTATATAACTTAAGTTTGTAGTGTGTGTGTGTGTGTGGGGGGGGGGGGGGGGATTATGTAGATGTGGGGTTATACCCCTTCAATTATATGTATATATGTATGTGTGTGAGAGAAACCATTCTACAACGTCGTTCTGCTCATTGTGGCCCTCCCCATTTTTTAGCCCATAGTGCCCGGGGTGGCGGTGTTCCCCGGCATTATGGGGCGCGATCGTCGACATAAATTCCCTATGGCGCTTTGGCACAGATGGTCTAATGTCACTTTCTTGATGAAAAAAAGTAAGACATTTCAAGGAAACTAGTTTTTTTTACGTAGTGTGTTACAGCGAAAGCGAGCAAATGGGTGATAATGTAAAACAAACATGATTTGAAAATAAAACATGTTGTTTAGAAAGTCAAACCATTTGAATGATTTAGTTTATAATCGTACCGCTTTATGATACCAAATAAATACTTTATTACGAGTTCAACTTCGTTTTTAACAAAACTTATAACGGAATGTCGGGAAAAAAATCAAGCACAACTATATACTTAAGTTTTAGAAAAAAAAGTTATAAACGTAAATTATTAAAGAACTATCAAGTTAATCGATAAATTAATATACGTTCTAAAAAAATATTAGAAAAAATGGTAAAGGAAATATATGTTTTTAAAAAAGGAAAAAAGTAAAAATATATTATTAAAAGTAAATATAATAATAAAATATTATAATATATTAAATAAAAGAATAAAAAAATTATATATTATTATAAAAATAAAGTTAGTATTAATCGTTCTTCATCAACAATATATATATAGGGGAAGGTTCAAATGAAAACCACTAGTTATTGTGAAAACTCGAAAACTAATTAAAAAAGCCAAAAAAACATACCAATTTTTTTTTTTTTTTTTTGCAAATCAAATTTTCGCAGGTTTTTATCCATAAAAAAAATTTCAAAAAAAAAAAAAAAAAAAATTTGTGTAGTGCACATGTGTAATACTACACATGTGTATGTGTACCACACATGTGTATTATTACACATGTGTAAAACAATTTTTTTTTTTTGAAAAAAAAGTTTTTTTTTATATATAAAAACTAGCGATTTTTATAAAAAAAATTGAAAAAAAAAATTGTGTGTGTTTTAGGCTTTTTTTAGTTAGTTTTCGTGTTTTCACAATAAAAGTGGTTTTCATTTGAACCATCCCCTATATATATATATATAGGGAGGAGCTCATGCGAGAACCACCTTTATTGTGAGAACCAATGTGAACACAACCTAAAATAGCTAAAAAAAACCTAACCCCACCCCCCCCCCCCGCCCCAAAAAACCTAAACCCCCCCCCCCACCCCCACCCCCAAGCTAAAATGTTAAAAACTAAACCCCCAAAAAACCTAAAAAAATCTAAATTTTTTTTTTTTGAATTTTTTAATATTTTTTTATGTTAAAATCGCTACTTTTAGAAGCAAAAAAAATTTTTTTTTTTTGGCTTCGAAAAGTAGCGATTTTTTTATTAAAAATATTAAAAAATTCAAAAAAAAAAAAATTTGTGTGATTTTTAGCTATTTTTAGGCATTTTTGGTTGTGTTCACATTGGTTCTCACGGTTCTCGCAATAAGAGGTGGTTCTCGCATGATCTTCTCCCTATATATATATATATATATAGGGGAAGGTTCATTTGAGAAGAAAATTAAATTGAGAAGAAAAATAAGAATGGGTACAATTGTAAAACATTAAATAGTTTTCTCTCATCTCATTTATTATTCTTTTTGACCAATTAATTAGTCATAAATATTATCATCCTCCGCACTAAAATTTTTGCCAAGAAACATCAAAATTTATCCTACACATTTTTTAAATTTATCCTTCACATATTGAAATTTATCCTACACAACTCGTAATTCATCCTACACACCTCATAATTTATCCTACACCTTAAATTAATTTTTTTCTTCTTTGAAAAGATATATTTTTTTTTTGAAAATAAGTTACAAATTTAATTTTAGTTAGCTATTAAAAAAGGAAGACTAACAATTAATGATCTATCTAATTTTACCAATATACCCTTACACCAATATTAAATACAAAAATTAAATGAAGTAAAATAAATCATTTTTATTGGTTGAAGTTTGTTCTTTTTTATTCTTACAAAAAAATTTCTTCTCATTTGAACCCTCCACTATATATATATATATATACATAGGGGGCCGCTAGAATGAGAACCACCACGAGTTATGAGAACCACGATAACCGCGCCCCCGCGGGTGGCCGTTGACCACGAAATTTTTTTTACACCTAGATCCGTATATTTTAAGACCGGGTGTAAATTTTGGGTTCAAACGGCGCGCCCGAGGGGGTAGTTTTTTACGCCCAAAGTTTGGGTTTTTTTTAATTTTTCTTTTTTTTTTTACCAAACTTTGGGCGTAAAAAACTACCCCCTCGGGCGCGCCGTTTGAACCCAAAATTTACACCCGGGTCTTAAATATACGGATATAGGTGTAAAAAAAATTTCGTGGTCAACGTCCACCCGCGGGGCGCGGTTCTCGTGGTTCTCATAACTCGTGGTGGTTCTCATTCTAGCGGCTCCCTAACATACATATATATATATAGGGAGAAGATCATGCGAGAACCACCTCTTATTGTGAGAGAACCGCGAGAACCAATGTGAACACACAAAAAATGCCTAAAAATAGCTAAAAATCACACAAATTTTTTTTTTGAATTTTTTAATATATTTTATAAAAAAATCGCTACTTTTCGAAGCAAAAAAAAAAAAATTAAAATTTTTTTTTTTGCTTCTAAAAGTAGCGATTTTAACATAAAAATATTAAAAAATTCAAAAAAAAAAAATTTTAGATTTTTTTTTATTTTTTTAGATTTTTTTAGGTTTTTTGGGGGTTTAGTTTTTAGCATTTTTAGCTTGGGGGGGGTTTAGGTTTTTTTTTTTGGGGGGGGGGGGTGGGGTTAGGTTTTTTTTTTAGGTTTTTTTTAGCATTTAGCTTGGGGGGGGGGGGGGTTTAGGTTTTGGAGGGGGGGGTAGGTTTTTTTTGGGGGGGGGGGGGGGTGGGGGTGTTTAGGTTTTTTTGGGGGGTGGGGGTTAGGTTTTTTTAGGGTTTTTTTTTAGCTATTTTAGGTTGTGTTCACATTGGTTCTCAAGGTTCTCACAATAAGGGTGGTTCTCGCATGAGCCCCTCCCTATATATATATATATATAGGGAGCCGCTAGAATGAGAACCACCACGAGTTATGAGAACCACGAGAACCGCGCCCCGCGGGTGGCCGTCGGCGACGAAATTTTTTTTACACCTAGATCCGTATATTTTAGTGGGGGGTTTAAATTTTCGGTTCAAACGGCGCGCCCGAGGGGGTAGTTTTTTACGCCCAAAGTTTGGTAAAAAAAAAGAAAAATTAAAAAAACCCAAACTTTGGGCGTAAAAAACTACCCCCTCGGGCGCGCCGTTTGAACCGAAAATTTAAACCCCCTACTAAAATATACGGATCTAGGTGTAAAAAAAATTTCGTCGCCGACGGCCACCCGCGGGGCGCGGTTCTCGTGGTTCTCATAACTCGTGGTGGTTCTCATTTTAGCGATCCCCTATATATATATATATAATGGGTGGTAGTTTCCAAGACTATTATCTCGAAGGTTTGTTTCTGCATGGATGACGATTCGTGAGTTGTAAATTAGAACCCATTCTCGTAGATAATGCCTCCAATTTTTTTTTTTTTTGAAAAGAGAACTTCATTAAAAAAAACATCCGACCCAAACAGGCAAAAGGCCAAACAACAACAAACACCCCCGACCCAAACGGGCAAAGGGCAGACAATTACAACATATACATAGGGTATTTACACCAGTCACCCCAACTAATATAATTACATGACGTTCTATTCCTGATCCAACTATAACTTCTCGACTTAATCTCCCTCACAATCTCTTGCGAGCTACGTCTGGTTTGATTGAAGACCATATCGTTCCTTCCTTTCCATATGCACCAACACGAGATAATCACTAACCCTTGGATGATTTTTTTTTCCTTCTTTCCAGCTTGAGAAAAATTGTGTGTATCCAGAATGTCTTTGAAGTTGAAAGCAAAAATTGGGGGGATCTTACACCAAACACTTAACTCCGACCACACCCGAATCGCCACAGAACAAGTAGTAAAAAGGTGCTCCACTATTTCTCTCAAACTCATTACAAAAAGGACATAAAACAAAATTGATGTTCACATTCCTTCTTTTTAAGTTCACTCTCGTAGCAAGTCTATCTAGGTTACCTCTCCAAGCCACAATGTTGCATTTAATAGGCACCCATTTACACCACTCGAAAGCAGGAAGCTGGCTATTTCCCCTTTCGGTAATTAAGGCCTTTTTGACCGCCTTCACCGAAAACCAATCTTGGCTATCATCATTCCAAACCCACCTATCCTCAGAGTTGTTGAGAGTCACTTTATTAATTATCTCTCTACATTCCTGCCACTCCTTTATCTCCGCGTCCGACTCCGGCAATCTAGACCAATTCCATGTTAACCCAACGTTTCCCCTGTTCATCTCCATTCTATCTGCAACCCTGCAAGTTTTAAATATTTCCAGCCGAAACAAATGTGGCCATCTAACCATAAAAGGGATTTCTCCTTCCCAAGAGTTGATCCAAAACCTAATATCAACCTCGTTTCCAATCTAACCGACAACCAATTGATTAAAACCGTTCCCTTTGATTTTAAAATTAAAATCGTTTTAACAATGTTTTTCCAACACTCTCCCACATTACCATTAAGGGGAAGAAAACATCTCTGATTTATTTTACCATGAAAGGCTTCAACCATTTTCCTCCATAAATTATGTTTTTCAACCCTGAATCTCCATCCCCATTTAACCAACATGGCCTCATTGACCTCTTTGAGACGACTGATACCCAACCCCACCATTAGATGTAGGCCACGTTACCAACTCCCAAGCCACCCAGTTCATTTTGTTATTATCATTTGATCTCGCCCAAAGAAATTTTCTCATTTTGGATTCCAACATCTTGATGACCCCAGCTGGGACTTTATAGAGAGACAAGTAATAGATAGGGAGGCTTTCCAACACTGAATTAATAAGAGTAAGTCTCCCCCCCCCCCTATCAAAATAGATTTAGCTTTCCAAATCGATAATAGGAGTCCAGTTACTTATTCTATTCATGTTAGCCCCCACCCTAATCCCCAAGTAAGATAAAGGAATATTACCCGTGTTACAACCCACAACCTTGGCCATATCTTTAATATCTCCACTATCCACCCCCATCCCGTAAAAGTTAGATTTATTCATGTTAATTTTTAAACCCGAACAAAGATAAAAAAATCCTCAAACATCTCACCACGCTCACCACATTATCCTTATACCAAACCCCATCAAGAGAGCATCATCCACAAAAAAAAGATGAGATATACTCGGATCATTATTAGGTGTTTGGATACCTTTAAACCACCCCTCAATCCCCGCTTTGTCGAGGATGTTAGAGAGAGCTTCCATGACAACAAGGAACAGGAAAGGAGACAGTGGGTCTCCTTGCCTAATTCCTTTGGAACACCCAAACTCAAAGGTGGGAGACCCATTGACTAACACTGAGGACCTAGCTGAGGAAAGAACCCCTTCCACCCATTTACACCATAAACTAGGAAAACCCATTTGTCCCATGATATCCAACAAAAACTTCCAGTTAACATTATCATACGCCTTTTCAAAATCAATTTTAAGCAAAAAAGCCTTTTTTCTCTTTTTTAATCCACAAAATAAATTCGTTAACCATAAGGGGACTATCGAGAATGTACCTGCCTCTGAGGAATGCTGTCTGATTTTCCGAAATATCACTACCTTTTTGAGCCGATTAGCGAGAATCTTGGAGATAGACTTGCTTATCACCCCAATAAGGTTGATTGGTCTATAATCTTTTAAACCCAAAGGATCCTTGTTCTTCGAAATGAGAGTTATAAAAGAGGAGTTGCAAGCCTCCGATATATTACCTTTACTGTGAAAAGAAGCCAACATGTTAGAAAAGTCATTCTCAAATAAAGACCAGTACCTTTTGATGAATCTGAAGTTAAAACCATCTGGACCAGGGGCTTTGTCCGCCCCACACTCAAACACAGCGCTCTTGATCTCTTCCCTGCTGAACGGAAGCACAAGAGAATCCGCCTCCTCAATCGCCAAACGTTTTAAGTTGTGACATATGATTTTAGGCCTATCCTTTATTCTCTCCCTGAACACATTTCTGTAAAAACTCATAATCACCTTTTTGACCAAAGCAGGTTTGGTCGTCCACACGCCATCTATCATAAGACCTGGAATATTATTACACGCCCTTCTACTGTTGATGTACCCATGAAAGAAAGCTGAATTTTCGTCTCCTTCCAAATCCCACTTAATCCTCGCTCTTTGTTTGAGATCCTTGACTTTGTACCCTTACAGCTCATTAATATCTTTCATACATTCCGCTTTAGCCCATTCCTCCTCTTCAGACAACTCTCTACTTTCAGCTAATTCATCTAATTTTTCCAGGTCCTCCTTTAAAGCCCTTTCCGTATCTCCCTCCTTAGCTAAAACTGACTTTTTCCATTTTTTGATACCGTCCCTGATCGCTCTGAATTTCTTCATAAGCATCACATCCGGATCCCCTTCCCCCCTCCCAAATCAGCAATCGCCTTATTAATCACAACATCGAAATCTTTTCTCTCCAACCAAGAATTGAAGATTCTAAACGGTTTGGGGCCAAAATTTTTGTCGGCACAGACCAGAATAATCGGACAATGATCCGAGTGCACCCTCGGTAAAGCTCTCAGACAAGCCACCGGCCATTCAGAAAAAAAATATTGACAAACCAAAACACGGTCAATTTTGCTTTGTTTGTTACCATTATCATTAATATACATAAATTTCCGCCCTTTCATATCATATTCCCTTAACCCGCAATCATAAATAAAATTATTAAAGTTAGAAGCACAGTTTTTGTTGAAAATATAGTTCCTTCTTTCTTCCTTCCAACGAACTGCATTAAAATCCCCCAAAATAACCCACAACCCTGAGAAATTGCCCAAAACCGACCCAATTTCGTCCCATAAAGACTTTTTTTGAGGGACTTTTTGAGGAGCATAAACGTTGATGATGTTTAACTCCTTGTTACTCCCTTTCAAGACACCCCGAGTTAACAAAAAAATAGAATGTTTAATAGAATCGTGTACCTTGTATACGCTAGGATCCCAAATGCTCACCACCCCTCCAAATCTACCAACCGCCGAAACATGGTCCATTTCAAAAAAAAAAAAAAAAAAAAAAAAACACCACAATTAACAATCTCAACAACCGGCTGCCGGAGTGCTCGACGAAGAGACTCTCATCGGAATAGTGTGCGGGGTTTGCTTGACCGTGCGTCCTATAGTATACCCTTCTCCCTATTCGGATCAGAGGTCGATTCCATTCGCCTCTGGGGTTGGTGTTCTCTGTTTCATCGGCTGTTCACTGGGTCTGCTCGGATTCTGATTGCTTAGCAGGTCTGTCACTAATCGCGTCTAACGTGTTAGCTCAGCTAGATTAGTACGAATCCTGTTAACCTCTTAAGAATCCGTGGTGGGTGCCGGCTGGACTGGGAGGGTTCGGGTTTGAACGGAAATCGGGAAGAAAACTGGCGAACGTGATGGGGAGAGGGCAGACTCGGACGGGCCTTCAATATCGGAAGTCAAGAGGTGGGGAGGAATACAGGAGGCCGGTAACAACGTTTTTTGTGACGAATCTTCCTGGCGGAGTATCAAGATACTTGCTGTGGAAGGCGTTCGCGCCACACGGGATTGTCAAAGATACATATGTCGCTAGAAAACGGGATGTCCGTGGGAACTATTTCGGTTTTGTGAGGCTAGAAGGAGTGGGCGATGTTGAGGAAACATTGCATGGGATGAACTCGGTAAAGATTTACGAGGAAAAATTGACGGTGTCGGTGGCCAAGTTCGATAAAGACCGCAATAAGTTTGGTCAGCCGTGGCCAAACAAAAGTGACCCTCCGGCGAACCACAATGCTCAGGCTAGGCCGGTGCCAATTTTTTCTCCGGCGAATGTCACCAGGGGAGTGTCCTACATGGATGCGGTGGCAGGTAAAAAGGAAGAGAAATCGTTGTCCAAGAAGGTGGTAGTAGCTGATGATAGGATTGCTTTATATCCTGATCATTGTATGATGAGGGCTGTGATAATTGAAGTTAGGGATGTTCTTGCACTGGAAGAAATCCGGACCTTGCTGGATGTTGGTGGATTTGTAGAAAATCTGGTTAGCTACCTGGGTGGTTTGAAATGCATGGTTGTTTTCAAAGAAAAACGACTAGCTTTGGACTTTATGGAGAAAGAAGTGTTGGCCTGGAGTAGTGTTATTGTATCGGCGACATTATGGAGTGGACAAGACGTCTCGTTCGAACGTCTGGTATGGTTGAAGGTGGAAGGCGTCCCGATCCACCTAAGAGATAATAGATTGTTCGATCGAATCGCGGGTCAGTTCGGGAGACGTCTCGGGGAGTCTGAGTTCTCATGGGAATCGCCGAATAATTCTTGTGGAAGGTGTTGGGTGGCTACAGAATTGGGCAGGAGAATAGATGAGGAGGTGGTGGTACTTTGGAGTGGGAAAGAGTACAAGGTTTGGGTTGTGGAAGATAAAAATCACAGCCTTGATTTGGTAATTGGGGGTCTGGCATCGACATGCCCGTTATCACCAGCGCATTCCATAGCATCTGTGGCAGGGGGTGATGAAGATGTTGAAGATGGTGAGCTCCGGGAGGATACGCCGTCACCGGTACCGGAGTCATTGAAAGAAGGAACCCAACAGTCTTCTGGGATTCCATTGGAATACGAAGGGTTTGAGCAACATGGGGATGTGCATGGGAACAAGGAACGAGGAGATGATTTGCTGACTGGAAAGTTTGGCACGTCACAGGTCTCAAAACATAATAATTGCAACCAAAACTCTAGTGTGGGGCCCAATGCAACTTTTAATTCCCCACAACCTAATCTGGGTGGGTTAAATGGTGAGAAGGGCCCGGGTCCAATTGGAACCTCTAGAAAAAGGCCTAGAAGGTTTAGAAGCCCAGGAGAGTTTAGCCCAAATGGAGATCTATTTGGTAATAACTTAAGGGGTCTGAACAATGACGGAACTTCTCTGGATTTGAATCATACACTTGTGGAAAAGGCGAACACATCTGGCAGTCCTGAAACAGATTCGATGAGGGTTAATGGTGTCGGTATTATAGGGGGATCGGAGACCGATGTGGGAAACGAGTTGGGGCCAGGTCGAATCACAACCGAAACGCTAAATGTAAACGACGATACTATACAAGGGAGTGAGGCTCTAAGGCAAGAGGACGAAGCGATCCGTTCTGAAGTTGAAGAAACGGTCAGGGCTGGTATAAAACTTGGATTCAAACTGGATGGATTTCAAAATCAGGTTAGCAAAGTTATTATTGGTGAATGCGAGAACGTTGTTTTACAATGAATTGTTTATCGGTTAACTTGCGGGGGGTCAGGGACCAAAGAAAGGTGGATTGGATCCGTGGTTTGAAAACATCCCATGGGGTCCAATTCTTGGCGATTCAGGAAACAAAAATGGCGGGCATTACAAATTTCATGGTAAGTGGGTTTTGGGGTAGATCCAGATTTGAAGCAGCATCAGTAGATGCGATCGGGCAGTCGGGGGGTCTCTTATGTTTGTGGAACCCGACTGTGTTTCAATGCATGGGTGTGATAAAAAGGCAAAGATATATGGTAGTCACAGGGGAGTTGTTAAATTTGGGTGTGCAGTTGAACGTGGTTAATGTGTATGCGTACAATGATCCGATACGGAGACGCGGGTTGTGGCGGGATTTGCTGGCGGTAAAGAGTTCGGGCACAGGCTTGTGGTTGTTCGTGGGGGATTTTAATGATGTAAGAGAGCCCTCTGAAAGGCTGAATTCCGAGTTTGTAGCACTCAATGCGGCGTTTTTTAATCAATTCATTGATTTGGCTGGGTTGATGGAATATCAGATGGGGGGGGGAGAAAGTATACTTTTCATTCGGATAATGGGATACATATGAGTAAGCTGGACAGGTATTTGGTGTGTCATAATTTTATGAATGCTTGGCCGTCGGCGTCGGTGGTGGCTTTGTCAAACATTGCATCGGACCATTGTCCAATCCTTTTATCGGTAACCTCGACAGATTTTGGGCCGATACCTTGTAGAATTTTTAATTCTTGGTTGGCATTGCCTGGTCTCATGGACTTAGTGGAACAATGGAGCATGGAGTTTCGGTTCGAGGGGCCCGCTGATTTAAGCCTTGCAACAAAGCTTAAATGGCTCAAGTTTAAAATGAAGAGGTGGGTTGAAAATATTAAGAAAGAAAGGGAGGCTGTGTACGTTTCGAAAGTAACGCAATTAGAAGCCTTGGAAGTGGCGAGTGAGAGCAGGGATCTCTCGGAACAGGAGTTGGGGCTTAGGGCTGAGTGCAAGGCATTTATATTGGAATGTGACCGTCAAAAAACGATGGATTTAAAGCAAAAGGCTAGGGTAAAGTGGGCTACGGACGGGGATGAGAACACGGCATATTTCCATAGTGTAGTGAATGCAAATACTAGCAACAATCGGATTAATGGCTTACTGATAGACGGCGATTGGGTGACTTCCCCTCCTATTATTAAAGACACGGTATGTTCGTTTTTCGCAAATAAGTTCCTTGAACCGATGGAGTCAAGACCGCCACTTGTGTGTCCCAACTTAGCAACATTTTCGGATGATGAGGCGACAAGGTTGGTTGGTCCGTTTTCGGGTGAGGAGCTGAAAAGGGCGGTATGGGATTGTGCAGGAGATAAGGCACCAGGGCCGGACGGCATCAACTTTAGATTCTTAAAAAGGAGTTGGGGTTTTCTTGAGGTAGACTTCCTAAAGGTGCTCGACGAGTTTTTTCACAAGGCGTCAATAAATCAAGGGTGTGCATCGTCCTTTTTGACGCTAATTCCCAAATGCAATGACCCCACCGGCCTTTCGGACTATAGACCAATAAGCCTAATCGGGTGTGTGAACAAAGTTATATCCAAGGTCTTGGCAAATCGTTTAAAAGGGGTGGTCAAGAACATAATATCCGAGGAGCAAACGGCCTTCTTGACGGATAGGAGTATATTGGACGGTCCGTTAATGTTGAATGAAATAATTGCGTGGATGAAAAGTTGCAACAAGGAATGTATGTTTTTCAAAGTGGACATAGAAAAGGCATTTGATTCTCTAAATTGGGAGTTCCTTGATTCAATTTTGCATCAAATGAATTTCCCGGTGCTTTGGAGGAAATGGATAAGTGCCTTGGTAACTTCTACCCGGGCATCGGTCTTGGTGAATGGCGCCCCCACACAAGAGTTTAATTGCTATAGAGGTCTTCGACAAGGGGATCCTCTATCTCCATTCTTGTTCATTATTGCCATGGAGGCACTAACGGGGGTTCTCAAAAAAGCATGTGATGTTGGGCTTTTCAAAGGGATTCGGTGTACAAATAACGGACCGCTCCTTTCCCACTTTTTGTATGCGGATGACGTGGTATTCTTAGGAGAATGGTCGGAGTCAAACGCCCGAAACTTAAATAGGATACTCCGGTGTTTCTATTTATCCTCGGGTCTTCGTGTTAATCTTGCAAAAAGTAGTGTGTACGGTGTGGGTGTTGATGGTGTCCGGGTTTAACAAATGGCGGATATCCTAAGGTGTAGAGTTGGTAACTTTCCGTTTAAGCACTTGGGACTTCAAGTCGGAGCAAACATGAACTTGGTGAAACATTGGAAGCCGGTTGTGGATGTCTTCAACAAAAGATTGTCGGCATGGAAAGCTAAGTCGTTGTCGTTCGGGGGGAAAGTAACCTTAGTAAAGTCGGTTTTAAATTCGCTCCCCACATACTTTTTCTCTCTATATCGGGCTCCTTTAGCGGTCATTGCCCAATTGGAGAGAATTAGAAGGGAGTTTTTGTGGGGTACTTGTCCGGATCAAACAAAAATAAATTGGGTAGCATGGGAGAAAGTTATGGCTCCAATTGAGAGAGGATGGTTGGGTATTGGGTCGCTAAAGGAAATGAATCTTGCCATGTTGGCAAAATGGTGGTGGAGGTTCAAATGTGAAAGGGATAATCTTTGGAGAAGGGTTATTTGGTGTATGCATCATAGTTCTCGGAAATGGAATTTCATCCCTAGAAAGCTACATATTGGTGGTAACTGGAAGCATATAATAAGGGCAGCTCAGGATATGGCATCGAACGGGTCAGATTTGGAATCTTTTTTCAGGTGTATTCCTGGAAATGGGTCAAACATCTCGTTTTGGAATGAGGGATGGCTGGATGATAGGCCTCTTTGTGATAAATTTCCTCAGTTATTTGCTCTAGAAGCTGTCAAAGGGGCCGTGATTGCAGATCGGATTACAACCTTTCACGATCTCCATGGCCTGAAGTTTCAGTGGTCGCGAGAACCTAGTTCAGTTGATGAAAAGTACCAGCTGGAGGAACTAGTGTCATCATTAATGCATGTCTGTTTAGGGCCGGGCGAAGATAGATGGGAGTGGTCATTGGATCCGTCTGGGAGTTTTTCTGTTCGAAGCCTTCGACACCGGCTGCTGCAAAACCGATTCCATGACCGAGGGGCAGAATTTTTATGGAATAATTGGATACCGCTGAAGGTAAATTTTGTAACATGGAGATTGTCCCTAAATCGTTTGCCAACCCTGGTGGAATTAGCAAAAAGAAATGTGCAAGTGGGTTCGTTGAGATGCAAATTTTGCGGAGTAGAAGATGAAACCGCAGACCATCTGTTTGCGGGCTGCAGCACTGCTCAAGAAGTCTGGGATTTCATCTCGACCTGGTGCAGAATAAGTGCCTTGTTTGTGTTTTCAGCGAAGGATGTGGTGGATATTTGGAAGCATGTCTGAGGCAACCGGATGTGGAAGAAATTGGTAAACGCGGTTACTCAGATTGCAGTATGGTGTGTTTGGAAGTTTCGGAATGATATTACGTTCAACCGCAAAGTGCGGCCTTTGGCGAGCATAAAAGAGGAGGTTAGACAGTTGGGTTTTCTCTGGATACGGAATCGCGCTAAAGGGCAGAAAATCACATGGGAGCAGTGGTGTAGATTTGAGGTGTCAAACATAATTATGTAATTGTTTGTTTTGTATCTGGTGAACTGATGTAATGAGGTGTTTGGACTAACGTCTTCTGTTGGTCCTATTGAATAATACATGTTTGTTGGCCTTTCAAAAAAAAAAAAAAATCGAACAGTTCATTTTGTCTAAACCTTTTTTTTTTGGTCTAGATAGACCATTATCTTTTTCCAAATTGATACAACCTTTTTTGGGTTTTCTTAATTTCCTACCAACACAAGGCCCACTATTAAAAAGATTAACCTTAAAACCCATCTCTCTAGTACCTTCCAACAAAGAGTCGACCTTTCTCACATTCCCACCTCCCTTTTCCCTTTGCAAAAAATTATATTCCCTATGTGTTCCCACCTCATCCCCCATCGCAGACAATAAATTCCCATCATCATGTTTATTACAGCCAATGAACATCTTGGTACCCATCAAATCATTAAATTCCATCGTCTTTTCACCTTCACCGGTAACCACTCCAAGTCCGGCGACCGGCACCGGAATCGTCGTAACTGGGCAACCGTCTCCCGACCTGTTCATACAAAACTCCTCCTCACCGATAACTTCACCGACTCCGGCAACCGGCGCCGGTATCGATGTGTCTGTCCAGCCGTCACCCGACAGGTTCTCACAATTGTTAAATTTTTTTAGATCCGGAGAGCTCCTCTACTCCGTTAACCCCATACATCCAAAATACATCCAAAAACCTCAAATGTTGAAAGTTAATTTTGGATGTTAATTTGCTATGTTATTTTTTTTTTTTTTTACATTTTCTGACAATTGTAGCATAGCTATCAATATTAGATTAAAGTTTATTTATTAGAAAGTGTGTTGATTTAATTAATTCAAGATTGGTAGCTCCCAAGATGTATACTTCCAAGACCGGTTGCTGCATGGATGGCTATTGGCAAATGTAAGCAGCAAAAGTCCGAAGTTACAATTAAGGATGTATATTTCCAAGACCTGTTTGCCGTGTGTGCGTGGTGCAGGAACTCTTCGATCTCCTGCAGTTCATTGGAAGATATTTTTGAAGTTCCAAACAAGATTCCCTAACTTCCTTTTATTTTTTTCCTTCTCGGCCTCGTTTTATTCCTATGGTTTCGTTTTTTTTTTTTTTTTTTCGCGTAAAGGATCCGGGTGTAGGTTGAGTTTCAACCTTGTTCCTGGAAAACATGCAAACCGAGCCAGGATCTAACAGGGGTTTTTCCGCTTGCGGGCTTAGGGGTAGTACTTTCACGGTGGGTCAGACTGATTTAAAGGCTGCTTCGGGTAAAGTGACCAAACACGAGAAAGCGTGCCTTGACAACCAGCACGTGTTTATCCCATTTGTTTTTTATACGTTTGGTTTTCTGACACCAGAGGCTGTGGACCTACTTAGTCGAGTTCAAAGGGTCATGCATATGGATTTAGTTTTTAAACGACTTAGTTTTGCTATTAAAAAAGGGGTAGCGGCGTATATTGTTGCCCGTTTACCGTTGTTAGTCTAGTGGCAGCAGCAATCAACTGAATGTGTAACAAATTGTTTTAATTTTGGGAGAGTTTTCTCAATTCTTTTTAACAAGCTTGGGGTCACGAGCATTTTAAGCTATCTTAGCTGAATGGTAAATGTCTTAATCAGTGATATTAGTGTGTGATTGCTTTTTCTTGATTTCGAAAGTAAAAGAAAAGACTTTAGAAAACTTTTATTTCTACTTAATTGATATGTTTTAAGGTGTTGCAGTTAAAAAGCTAAGTGTGATTAGTTTGCTTTTGTTTCAATTCAGTTGTGGTTTCATTTAATCATTTAACTCATGTTTATTTTATTTTGTTTAGGGCGTACGGTGTGGGCGGCAAAGGGGTTCGGCAAAGTGAGTTTGCTGCTCGAGAACACCACCGCCTCCCCCTTTGCCGCGCTGTTAGCTTGATGATCGGTGACCAGTTGCCGATCGGTGTTTGTGCAAAGCCAACGGCTATGTAGCCGTTACAACATAAAAAAAATTAATTTTTAACTTTATAAATTAAAACAAATCCATTTCCATTTTCACCAAACAAACCCAACCTCCATATTCACTACCATTCTCACTCAATTTTTCAAATCTTTTCAAAGAAATGGAAGGCTCAAACAAAGGTGAAGGCAAGAAAAAAAATGTAGGATCCGGTTCGAAGGTGAGGGCTCAAGATAAACGTGTGTCGCAACCCCCGCCCCCTATCTGTCCCGGGAACGGGCGGCCGCGAACTCACTGTCGGTGGAATCGGTGTTTATTAATTTGGCAGCGGAATTTACATCAGGATCGTAGTTAGGAAATATTTTATCAGAGTAAAACACCACATTTTATAGAAATAAACATATTGGGATAAAACCCAAGTTTTTCTTACAAACTGATTTATAGTTATAGATCCCATTTTATTTGAAATAAAACGCCTTCTTTATTTAGGTAACTTTTATAGCCACTTTTCCAAGCCTTTAGTGCTGTCCAGCTGGATTCTAATTGGCTTTCACATTGTGTTACCTGTAACGCGTTTTAAAAACATTTGTCAGTGGGAAATACTTGTGAGTGAATCCCAGTTTAATCAAGAAACATTAATTTAATTTAAACAGTATTGAGAGCGATTACAATGTTTATATCTACACAATTACTCATTCAGTACTTGCCACTCGACCGGATCTGTGGCTATGGTCATATCACACATTGGCTAACTCGTTGTCCAATTGTGAAGGTTATCAAGTAATGTATACAAAACCCCATAATACCGGCAGTAATTGAAGAATTACAAAGACTCAATCACTGCTTAATTTCATTGTAAAACATTTAAGGTTTTGTAAAAACAATTTACAAAAAAGAGATTACTCACATTGCTGTCTTAGGTTTTCTGTAAGGATTTCCTGAGAATTATCTATAATTTACACAAATGCACACGTGTTAGTATAATAACTCATTTTAACATTAGTAATACCCTCCCCGAGACGGCATTCCAACGACTACGTCGGGCAGAACCACGACAGCCGTTACGGAACCCTAGATTAATCGGGTAGAGTATCTAATACGTATCCACGGGTTATGATACTTACAACGGAGCAGAACTTCGTTATTTAGGGGGTATTATACCCGAGTATAGCTTCTACTACTTCAGAATTCGATTAGAAAGAAAAGAAATGAGCGAGTAGACTGAAGATCCGATGTCTGCTACTTATAGTGCTTGATTCTCGCTTTCTCGCGACCCGCGTAAATGTAAGCAAAGGCTAACGCGGCCCGCGTGGCCTAGGGGTCTAGGCGTAGTTGATCCGGGTCATGACTAGGGTCAACACGTTGCGTGACACGTGTCAAAACCGGGGTTTGCTGGACTTTTAAGTTGTCGCGGCCCGCGTAAGGGTTTGGGGATGGCTTACGCGGCCCGCCTGAACCCAAAAAATTCCATTTTTTTATTAATTTTAAATATATAAAAGGTATTCGGGGCCCGTTTTCACGTATGGGGTGTATTTTAAAGCATATTGGGATATTTTAAATATTTTTAGGGTGTCGGAAAATTTATGAGGGTGTCGGTTTTCTTTGGGGTTGTTATATCCTCCCCACCTTGTTTTAGAGCTCGTCCTCGAGGTCTACTGGAACAAGTGTGGATATATCTTTTGCATTTTTGATTCAAGCTCCCATGTGTACTCAGGTCATCTTTTGGAGTCCCATTTCACTTTGACCAGAACTAATCTCTTGTGCTTGAGATTCTTGACTTTCCTGTCTTCAATCTGTAGAGGCTTTTCTATAAACTTGAGTTGTTCATTTACCTCTATATCTTTAAGAGGTACTATCAGTGATTCATTGGCTAGACATTTCTTGAGATTAGATACATGAAACACATCATGTATTCCTGCCATTTCTTCTGGCAATTATAGCTGATAGGCTACAAGTCCTATTCTTCTAATAATTTCAAAAGGTCCAATGTATCTGGGACTTAGCTTCACTCGTTTAATAAATCTTACTACTCCTTTCCAAGGAGAGACTTTTAACAATACTTTATCTCTTACTTGAAATTCCAATGGTTTGCGTCGGTTATCAGCATAGCTCTTCTGTCGATCACGTGCTGCTTTCAGTCGTTCCTTGACTTGAATAATCTTGTCAGTTGTTTCTTGCACTATTTCAGGTCCAGATAGTTGCTTTTCCCCAATTTCTGCCCAACAGACTGGGGTTCGGCACTTTCGTCCATAAAGTGCTTCGAATGGTGCAGCGTTGATACTTGTGTGATAACTGTTATTATAGAAAAATTCTATTAAAGGTAAGTGATCGTCCCAATTACCTCCGGAATCAATTACACAAGCTCTCAGCATATCTTCCATTGTCTGAATCGTCCTTTCGCTTTGTCCGTCCGTTTGAGGATGGTAATCGGTGCTTAGATTTAACTTGGTTCCCTTTGCGTTTTGAAAACTTGACCAAAAATGAGAGGTAAAACGGCTATCTCTATCAGAAACAATTGATAAAGGAATTCCATGTAATGAAACTATTTCATTTACATATAACTTAGCTAATTGTTCCATACTAAAAGTTTCTTTCATTGGTAGGAAATGAGCTGACTTGGTTAGCCTATCTACAATCACCCAGATTGTATCATTACCTTTCCTTGTTTTGGGTAATTTAGTAACAAAATCCATTGTTATCAATTTCCATTTCCACACTGGCATTTCTAGCTGCTGCAATAAACCTGAGGGTTTCTGGTGTTCAGCTTTAACTTGTGAACAGGTTAAACATTTAGAAACATAGGCTGATATGTCCTTTTTCATTCCTATCCACCAGAAATTCTTTCTTAAATCCTGGTACATTTTATCATTCCCTGGGTGCATCGTATATTTGGACTTATGGGCTTCTTCTAATATACGATGGCGCAGATTCCCTAATTTAGGTATCCACATTCTCTTCTTATGGAACTCCAAATTCCATCTGTTCATTGTTATAATTCCTTAATCATACCTTTTAGTTTTTCAGTATCATCCTTGATTACTGATTCTTGTGCTTTTCTAATTTGATCATTTAAATCTACTTGTAGATTTAATTTAAGAGAAAGTACTCTTTTTGGCTTTTCATGATACTTTCGACTTAAAGCATCAGCAACTACATTTGCCTTTCATGCATGATACTGGATATCACAACCATAATCACTAAGCATTTCCATCCAGCGTCTTTGTCTCATATTCAACTCCTTTTGCCCGAAAGCATTTCCATCCAGCGTCTATGTTCGACCAAGGACTTGGAGACGTTTAACCGGCCTCACGACAATGTTCACCCTTCGATGTTGTAAATCACACTCGCTAGAAAACGTGATATCGCAAAAAAATATGGATAGCCTTGTAATATTTAGTTTTTTTAAACTTAGATTTTAATCTAATGCTCTTTTTTATCTATAAAAGTTTGATGTTTTATTCATTTTATTTTAAATTAAAAAAATAAAAATAAATTTTTTTTTACCAATTCAGGAAGTGTCTAACCATTGCCAACAATTTTCAACATAGTTTAAACACTTCTCATTGAATGACATGGCACATTCTCATTGGTTGATTTTTAAGTTTCTCACTCTCAAGTGATTAACCACTCCTTACACCCTTAGTTAATAATCGGAGGCTTCTAGAGTTGATCGAGGGACTGAAGGTGCTAACTTGGAAAGTTAAAGGTTGATTGTTGTTGTGCTCTAAGTGAAAGACTCAGATATATATATAGGGGTAAGATCAAATAAAAAGTTGATTTTGTCTAAGTAGGATGAGAAGGAATCTTAACCATTCATTTTTCAAATCAATGGTTAAGATGAAAGTGTAGGAGAAAGGAGGAGTCCAAGTGTATCTTGGGAAAATCTTATTTATGGACTTTCTCTCTCCACATGTAAGACACGTGCATATTTCACCCTCATTTTTTAAACGTTCATAACTTTTTTATACGACATTATTTTTTCATAAAAATTTCACCATAAAATCGAGCGTCTTTTTATCTTTAATTTGAGTACCATATTGCTATATAAAATATGAAGACTAAAAAAACCCACTAAAATGTGTTGTATTTCTATGTTGTATAACATTTTTTGTGCTGGATTTTTGTACTGTATTTTTGTGCTAAATTTTTTGTGCTGGATTTTTTTGTACTACATTTTTTTGCTGAATTTTTTCGTGCTATATTTTTTGTACTAGATTTTTTTGTGTTATATTTTTTTGTACTAGATTTTTTTGTGCTAGATTTTTTTGTGCTAGATTTTTTTTATTGTATTTTTAAAAAACAAGAGGGGTGACACATGTCATTTTCACTCCTATTTATAAGGACCAAAATGCCCTTCATTCCTACTTATTAGGAGTGCCACATGTCATCATCATAATCCTTCTTAGGCTACTTAGACCATGTGTGGTGGTTAAGAAAAATAATGCCCCTACCATGGGGCATTATCCGACACGTGTCATCCCGGTCAGCATGGGGCGTTATTGCAAAAGTGGCGTAGTGGGAATAATGCCCAAATAATGCCCCTTCCAATTATTAAACAAAAAAAAAAGCAAACTAATTTCTGATTGGATAATCAAAATGGAGATGAAAGATGATTGATGTAGTGGAAGGGGGCAAGGCGTTGTTAATAAAACGTCAACCAACTTTTTTTTCAAAAAAAATGCCAAATAACGCCCCATGTAATGGAGGGGGGGAGGGCGTTTTTGGGCGTTATTTTTCAATTTTTTTTAAAAATACCGCCTCACTACGGGTGGTCTTAGGCAAAATTCACTTTTTAGTGGATCCTTCCCCTATATATATATATACATATGCCGGCATCCGGATCAAAAAGAATATATTCATTCGTCCTCTATTTCTTGTTTATCTTCAAAATTGTGTTAGGGTTTTGTGAACTCTGATCATGTTGATCAGAGACTACTAGTCTTTGCAACTTGTTATCTTTATGAGGAGTTGTCTTCTATCTTTCACAACTCCTCAGATGTAATAATATTTGGTTTGGGTTTATGTTTGTAATCTTGAGTTAGGTCCGTAGTTTTTGACAGTTACACAATGTTTTTTTATGTGGAACATAAATCATTTGCAATTTGCTGAATTACTTATTGTTAAAAATCAGTAACTTTAATGTTGGGTAGATTATTTTGAATTAACATATCCAGATTTAAAAAAAAAATAGAAACATAAATATGACTAGAAGATGAAACACATTGAACAAGAAGCAGGTTCAAACTTCAAAGACAAAAGATTATTCAGAACCAAACATGAAGCACATATGAAGACTCAAAACCAGTTGGTACGACCTGGTTAGAGCAGAGCTTCAGATGACCTAGCAAAGAACCTGCAAGATCACAAGGAAACAACACACCGTTAGCCTCGTCACAGGGAGGGGGGCCTCTCTGTGACCAAGCTCGGGCGTGAGAATAAGTATTTGTGAAGAGGAAATAGGTCAGGGAGAGAGAGAGGAGAGTTTTAGAGAGAGAAAGTAGCGATTACCCGTTTTGGAGGTCCAAGTATGGTATTTATAGTGTTTGGGTATGCTGACGTGGCGAGTTAGTTAGGGTCGGACCAGTCATTATCATGGCGGTTATGGAAGTGGGGCCCAGTTAGTTATGCCGTACCAGTGTATTTGTCCGTTCCGTCTATGGCGTGAGGTGCGGTCCGACCTTTGAT
This sequence comes from Helianthus tuberosus, assembly GCA_030545235.1. Classification (NCBI taxonomy): domain Eukaryota; kingdom Viridiplantae; phylum Streptophyta; class Magnoliopsida; order Asterales; family Asteraceae; genus Helianthus; species Helianthus tuberosus. The sequence goes on along the minus strand of CM060437.1, from coordinate 58,760,149 downwards.
GTGCCATAGTTTGGTTCTGCTTATAGCGATGATTCGGTCCAGTCAGGGACGTATCCTCATCAAGTCCCCCTAGTTCGTAGCGTTTCTCAGGTAAAGGCTTCGAACTATAATGGTGCAACTTTGGCGGTCTGAATTCCTGATTTGTCGTTTTGTTGATTTTTTTTTAATTTTAAATTTTTTGGGCGGTGACATATTGTTAGGTGACCGACGGTCATTTTACTTTTCCCGCTTGATGTGACGCTTGGTGTGCGTCAGCTGTCATGACGTGTCGCCCCCTGATTGGCCGCTTTGAGGCGGTTTCCTATTTCTATAAAAAGGAGAAAAAGTGATTTTTTGTTATCACTTTTTACTTCATCTTCTCACTCTTTTCTTTGAGACGAAAAACTATTTATCAGAACAGGTTAGTTGTTCTCTTTGGTATGGCGAACAAGAGCAACTTGTCCGGTTGCTTTAACATTTTGAGTAAGAAAGGTTTGGAGTGGTATATAGACACTTATGCAATTCCTGCCTCATTACACCATGTTCTCCCCGAAAAGGATACACCCATTTATCCTTTTGTACCGGGGAAAATAGGGATTTATACTCGCCTTTTCGATTATTGCAACTATCGTCTTCCTCTGACGAAGTTTCTGATCGAAGTTCTTTTGTTTCACGAGGTTCACCTTACTCAGATGAACCCTTTCGGCCTTGCCAAGGTGTCTCACTTTGAGTTGGCTTGTCGTGGATTGGGATCCGACCCGGATTTGGATGTGTTCCGGGCTTTTTACAAGTTGAATCGGTCCGGTAACTGGTACACCTTCGAAGTTAGGGATAAGAATTCTTGCTGTTATACGTGGATTACTACAAGCATAAAAGACTGGAAAGATAACTTCTTCTTGGTTGATGATCGGTGCGTTCCGGAGTTTATGATATGGAGATTAAGGAAGTCGAAGCTCCCACCCCCTCTTCCTGAAGACTTTGAATACGATAGAGATTTATATGCAAACTTGATTAAAGAAGTCGGACGCGTACAGAAGTATCCGGAACACATCCTTGTTATGGGGCGGATCAGCACGATCTGGACCGAACCAGAGTGGTACCCTACCCTCAGGTGGAACAACAAGGGTTAGTTGTGCGGTGTTCCTCGAATTTATTTTGATTACTTTGCCCTCTTTTTTTTTACGACAGACTGTAGATATTATATGTTGTTTGTTTTTGTGCAGTTATGGGTTTGAAAGAAGCCTTGAGGCTAAAATCCTTTGAGTCCAAGGAGTTTGAGATCCGAGCTACTAGAACGCCGAAAGGTGATCCTCCGTACCTGAGCGTTGTGCAAGAGAACCTTTACCAGATTCGGGAACCAGAAGCTCCGGATAATCAGGGAGGTTCGGCCGGTCATGGAGGTTCGGGTTCGGCTCCTGTGGCGCAAATAACGGATACTGTTCCGGCCCAAGCTGTGGTGGTGGTTGGTGATGCTAAGGGTAAGAAAACTAGTTCGAGCGGGACATAAGGGTCCGGTTCCAAGTTTGTGATTGAAGACGAAGGAGTCCATCTTTCTGTTGGAGACGAGGGGGTGCGTGATGAAGGCGTAAAAGAGGGTGGTGATGACGAAGATGAGGAAGAAGAGGATGAAGAGGAACATCCTCAGATTAGCTTGAAAAGGAAGCGGGCTGCTCCGTCTAAATCTGGTCCGAAACCTAAGCAAGTGAAGAAGAAGAAGACAGACTTCAAGACTATCACCTTAGATGATGAGGATGACCAAGTTACCGAGTTTTCTGCCGCCGGAGGCGTATTGGCGAATTTGGATGCCCACCTTCATGGGGGTCGTACCCCAAGGGACCACCCGGTAAATGTTCCATCAAGCCCGTTATCCTTCGGAGGGGGGGCTACCAGGGTTATTGCTGATGTCCACATGTCTGATCCTAAGATGACCGAACCTTCTCCCTCGGGTAAGCCCACCACGGGGGTTGCTTCTAACGTGTCAAGGCCAAGCCCCAAGCCAGTTGATGGTGGGGACAGTGGAAATCAAAGACTTGTTCGGGGTATTACCCTCCCGGTTACATGGAAATCAAAGACTTGTTCGGGGTATTACCCTCCCGACTTACATATGGAAATCGAAAATAAAATAATAAATAGCGATCCTTTTGGCCGTGTTCGGCTGTTTACATGAAACATTTCTTCAGGTGTATCCCGTTCCATGTCCTGGGAACTGGGGTTCCATCAATTTTCTCCAACACGTACGAGCCTTTTTCACTGGCCTCTTTTACTCGGTACGGTCCCTCCCACTTTGGGGTTAGCTTGCCAGGGGCTTCAACGCGGCTCGCATCATTGTTTCGGAGAACATAATCTCCGACCTTGAATTTGTAAAACTTGGCACGAGCGTTATAGTACTTCTCGATCTTCTTTTTGTATCGAGCTTCTTTGATTGCTCCGATGTTCCGGCGTTCTTCGAGCAGATCAAGATTGGATCGGAGCTTATGCTCGTTTTCCTCCCAAGTTTTACACCTTTGGTTTGGGAGCCCGATCTCTGCGGGGATTACGGCCTCTGTGCCGTACGTAAGACTGAACGGTGTTTCTCCGTTGCTGGTCTTGTGTAATGTTCGGTGAGCCCACAGCACGTTCGGCAATTCATCCGCCCAACCTTTGCCCTCGTAACCAAGCCTTCTCTTTATCCTATCAACAATTCTCCGATTTATCTGCTCGACTTGCCCGTTCCCTTGTGGGTGGGCAACCGAGGAAAAGACTTGGTTAATCTTCAAGTTTTCACACCAGCGTTTGAACGGGTTCTCCGCGAATTGCTTTGCATTGTCGCTTACAATGTAGAGTGGAAGACCAAAACGGCACACGATTTGCTCCCAAAAGAATCTCGTTACATTGTAGCCGGAGATGATTGTAAATGGTCGAGCTTCCACCCATTTGGTGAAATAATCTACCGCGACTAGCAAGTATTGGGCGCTTCCGCTCGATCGTGGGAAAGGTCCGACTATGTCGACGCCCCATTTTTGAAAGGGCCAGGCCGCGGTTACCGGTATCATCTCGTTCTTAGCTCGAAGACTTATGGGTGCGTGCTTTTGGCACTCGTCACACTGTTGGAGCTCTTTTACTGCACTCTCGTGCATCCCGGGCCAGTAATACCCTGCATTTTTTACCTTTGTCACGATCATCTTAGGTCCGGCATGGATGCCGCAGATGCCATAGTGTATTTCCCTGATGATATAACTGGCTTGCTCCGGGTCCAGACACTTTAACAGAGGCCCGAGGAAAGTCTTTCGGTATAAACCTCCTTCTTGCATCTGGTATTGAAGAGAGTTGATTTGGATCTTTCTTGCTTCTGCTTTATCAGTCGGCAAAACATCATGCACCAAGTAGTTAATTATGGGTGTCATCCACGTTTGTAACGGTGCTTCGACCTGCATAACCTGCGGAGTTCCAATTGAAGGTGCGGTTAAAACTTCCACCCTCACCTCTTTGGCTAGGTGACTAAATGATACTGATGCCAACTTGCTCAATGCATCGGCCTTCTTGTTCTTGCTACGGGGAACGTGCTCGACTTTACATGCTTCGAATGATGCCATAGCTTGCTTCACCTGCTCGAGATACTCGATCATGTTTGCTTCCCTCGCCTCATATTCTCCATTTACTTGATTCGCTACGAGCAATGAATCTACATGGGCTACAACATTTTTTGCTCCGACTTTCAGCGCTAGACGTAGGCCAGCTAAGAGGGCCTCGTATTCAACTTCGTTGTTTGAACTCTTAAATTCTAGCCGGAGCGCGTACGTCATATTCGTTCCATCTGGATCGGTGAGAATTAGGCCCGCCCTTGCTCCTTCGGCACTAGAAGCTCTGTCGGTATACAGGGACCAAGGCTTCTCTGGAGCTTTTTCAATTTCTTCAGTTTCTTTATCCTCCGGAATTTCAACTAGGAAATCGGCTATCACCTGCCCTTTCAACGGACCTTTGGTTCTGAAGGTGATATTGAATGCGCCTAGCTCGATCGCCCATTTCGCCATTCGACCTGAAACTTCAGGTCGTCGGAGAACATGCTGGATTCTTTGATCCATTCGTACCTCGATCGGGTGAGCTTGAAAGTATCGGCGAAGTCTTCTCGAAGCATGAACTAGTGCTAGAGCCAATTTTTCAAGTTTGAATATCTTGTTTCGTAATCTTTTAGCGTTCGGCTTACATAATAAATGGGGATTTTGGCCCCGGTTCGGTGAGCAACTAGTACTGCGCTGATAGCTCCAAATGATGTGGTTAAGTAGACCGTTAGTACCTCATCTTCTTCCGGTACGGTGAGAGTGGGCAAAGTGCCCAAGAAAGTTTTAAGCTCTTCAAAAGCTCGTCCATTTGAACTCCGATCGAAAGCTTTTTCTGAGAACATCCATGAACGAAAGCGATCTGTCTGCTGCTTTTGACAAGAATCGATGGAGAGCAGCCAATCGTCCATTTAAGGACTGAATCTCTTTAACCGACGTCGGAGGCTTCATTGTAAGAACAGCATCAATCTTGTCTGGGTTGGCTCGCAAACCTTTTGACCCGACCATGACTCCCAGGAACTTTCCTTCTTCTACCCCGAATGTACACTTCTTGGGGTTTAATTTCATGTTAATGCTTCGGAGACAGGTGAACGTTTCCAATATGTCTTTTAGCATGGCGGCTTCATCGTGGCTCTTGATCACGATATCGTCAACGTACACCTCTACGTTTCGTTCAATCTGATCTTTGAAAGCTTTACTCATTAAACGCTGATACGTAGCATCAGCGTTTTTCAAACCGAACGGCATCTTGGTAAAACAATACACTCCTTCATTAGTGACAAAGGCTGTCTTATCCTCATCTTCGACTGCCATTTGTATCTGATGGTATCCCTTGTACGCATCCAAAAAACACTTCAACCTGAACGTGGCAACGGAATCAATTTTCTCATCGATCTCCGGTAAGGGAAAACAATCTTTCGGGCACGCATCATTTAGATCGGTGAAATCAATGCACATTCTCCATGAATTATCCTTTTTCCGTACCAAAACAGGATTCGACACCCACGTTTGGTACCGGACTTCTCGAATGATTCCGGCGTCTAAGAGGCTCTTCACATCTTTTGCAATTGCTTTGGCCCGGTCCGGCGCCATGTGCCTTTTCCTTTGTGCTATTGGTTTGATTGATTCTTTTACGTTCAGGTGATGTTGTGCCATAGACCTGGGGACCCTTTGCATATCGGAGTGCTTCCATGCAAAGACGTCAATCGAGTTGCTTAATACTTCCCACAGGAGCTTCTTTGTTCGTTTTGGGAGTTGAGCACCGATAGCTACTTGCTGTTCGGGAAAATCCGGATTGATCGCCCAAAGTTCCGTAGGTACTTCGGACTTTTTGGAGCTCGTTTCCGCTGCATGTCTTACTTCAGCAACAAACGAGTTTGATTCTGAGAAGATAGTGGCGACTCTGGCCTCAGTAGGGAATTTAATAGCTCCATGTATTGTCGAGCTGATCGCCCCAAGAGCTCGCAACCCGGGTCGTCCGAGTATTATATTGTGCGATGAGTGAGTTCCGACAACCAGAAAAGTTAACTGGACGGTTCTGCTTTTATCGTCATCTTTGAATGTTGTCGGAAGGGTAATCTGTCCTATCGGACGAACCACCTCTCCCGAAAAACTGATTAGAGGGGTGGAGACTTCAATCAACTTCTTCTTTACTTGGGGGTTCAGCTGCTGGAAACACTGTAGATACATGATTTCAAAGGCGCTTCCTCCATCCACGTAAATTCGTCGGACCAGATGTCCGGCGATGACGGCCGAAATTGTAATTGGTCCGTCCCGAGCATCGTCTGGATCGATCGGAGGGAAGTATGTTGGTTGATGCATCCATGCTGCCATATGTTGGTTCCACCGTTTTACCCCTCTTGATTCGGTCGACCGGATCATATTGATTCCGGGCTCGGTGTTCGGATTATCAATTGCTGCTGCCGACTTCTTCCCATCTTTCAGTTCTTTCACAAGGTGAGAGAGTTTACCGGATCGCACGGCCTTTTCGATTTCTTGCTTCAGAGCCCAACATTCATCAGTTGTATGGCCCTTGTCTCGGTGATATTCACAATATTTCTTGGAGTGCTTATCCGAGGTAGGTCGCTGCTTCGACGGCGTAGGGAACCGAGTAGTCTCCGTACTGAGAATTTCGCTTGGCGATTTGGTGAGCTCGGAGAAGGTGTTGAAACGCACGTTTCCTGTTCGGAAACTGCTTCGATCTGACTTCTGATACGGACCACGATTTCTGTTCCAACTGCTGCTTCTATCTTTTGGTGGTGACGCGTTCCGTCTCCACGATGTGGTTCGGGCCTTGGCATTTCTTGCTGTGGTTTCGTTCGGTTGACCGCAAGCACTCTTTCCCCGAACGATGGCTCGAGCTCTCTCCATAAGTATCTCCATGGTTTTTGGAAGATCTTCATGAAGTTTTTCCACAAGTTGATTGTTTCGAACTCCGTGACAGAACCCAGAGACTCGGAGCTGGTCAACCGCTCCACTTCTCTGCATGCTTTCTCGATTGAAGCGATCGATAAAATCTTCTACGGACTCCCCGTCGCGGCGCTTTATATGGTGAACCTCGGTAATGTCTTTCTTGCAGCGTCGCTGCTGACAGAAGTTTTGCAAGAAAATACGTCGGAAATCCTCAAAGTGATCGATCGACCCCTCTGGCAACCCATCAAACCAAACCCTTGCCGATCCGGTGAGAGTTTGGGCGAACATAAGACACCAAGCCGGCATAGGCCACTGCTCGACCTTAGTCGCTCCGGCAAACGCGAACATATGGTCGTCCGGATCAGACGTACCGTCGTAAAACTTCAGTGTAGGGGGCATCTTTTGTTTAGCTGGGAGTGGGGCATTGGCGATCCGTAACGTAAACTTTGATTGGGAAGTCATAGACGTGGGGTGGTATGGCATGAGCAGCTCTTGATCTTGAGGGTTTAAACCCATAGATCCCTGGCGAAACAGGTCGTTTAGACCGTTATTCATCGGAGCACTTGTAATCGAAGAAAATTGTGTAACGTGTGTTATAGGAGTGGAGATCATAGAACTTACCAGAGATCCGGAAGTGAAGGTTCCAACGGAGACGGGGTTTCCCCCTGGATAGACATTGTTAAACAGGTTTGTTCGGAGACTCTGCAGCATCTCGTCGCGCTGTTGTTGCTGCTGTAACTGACGCAATAGATCGGCATTCCGTAAAAGGAAGGCGTTGTCGAAGTTAGGTAGTGGTGTGGCGACCGGGGCAGTAACAGACAGCGTGGTGATAGAGCTTCCGCCTACAGAATTTGCAGCTGAAGGAGCCGACGCGAATCCTATCGAAGCTGCTGGGGCGGCAACTGCTGTTGAAGCAATTGTGGAGGCAGCGTTTCCTTCCCATATATCATTGTAAGATGGGAAAGTGCTGGTGGAGACTGATGTCGTTGATTCTGCCATGATTTCAAATGAACAGAAACAAGGAAACGAGTTATGTGAATTCGAGGGGATGGCGCCACTGAAGACTCAAAACCAGTTGGTACGACCTGGTTAGAGCAGAGCTTCAGATGAGCTAGCAAAGAACCTGCAAGATCACAAGGAAACAGCACACCGTTAGCCTCGTCACAGGGAGGGGGGCCTCTCTGTGACCAAGCTCGGCCGTGAGAATAAGTATTTGTGAAGAGGAAATAGGTCAGGGAGAGAGAGAGGAGAGTTTTAGAGAGAGAAAGTAGCGATTACCCGTTTTGGAGGTCCAAGTATGGTATTTATAGTCTTTGGGTATGCTGACGTGGCGAGTTAGTTAGGGTCGGACCAGTCATTATCATGGCGGTTATGGAAGTGGGGCCCAGTTAGTTATGCCGTACCAGTGTATTTGTCCGTTCCGTCTATGGCGTGAGGTGCGGTCCGACCTTTTTTTTTTTTTTTTTGAAAGGTGAACTTCTTAATGGTGACCATTGTCACATCCGCAAATCGCGGACCCTCGCCAAGAACGTGGGCCCAGATAGCAAGGCCAGCGCTGGGTTAACCAGTCTTGGGTCGAAGGCTTTCCCCCGGAAACCGTACTGCCTCTACACGAGTTGCCTCGCTAGAGTAACAGCCGGATGAAAACCGGAGTGACGCTCTGGATCAAACCCTCCTCGGTAGGTTTTTCACCATCATTGCGCAGGGGTGTCCTACCCCCTTTCGCCACAAGCGAGAGTCGAACCGGTGACCTCTAGGAGGACAAACCAGCCCCCAACCACTGGGCTATGAAGGAAGGACAATTGCGGTCCGACCTTTGATGTGCCATAGTTTGGTTCTGCTTATGCCGTACCAGTGTATTTGTCCGTTCCGTCTATTTCTTGTTTATCTTCAAAATTGTGTTAGGGTTTTGTGAACTCTGATCATGTTGATAAGAGACTACTAGTCTTTGCAACTTGTTATCTTTATGAGGAGTTGTCTTCTATCTTTCACAACTCCTCAGATGTAATAATATTTGGTTTGGGTTTTATGTTTGTAATCTTGAGTTAGGTCCGTAGTTTTTGACAGTTACACAATGTTTTTTATGTGGAACATAAATCATTTGCAATTTGCTGAATTACTTATTGTTAAAAATCAGTAACTTTAATGTTGGGTAGATTATTTTGAATTAACATATCCAGATTTAAAAAAAAATAGAAACATAAATATGACTAGAAGATGAAACACATTGAACAAGAAGCAGGTTCAAACTTCAAAGACAAAAGATTATTCAGAACCAAACATGAAGCACATACAAGATCAAACAGACAAACTATTACTATTATTAATCAGCATAGAAGAAAACTAATAGCCATGAGTACGTTTCAAGTATCAACGATTAAAGCTGGCCATCTTTTTCAACAAGATACTTCAATTCTTGAGGAAGATCTTTCAACTCAACGTACGCTGATCTTCTCAAAATGGCCATATCAGCCAACTTATCAGCACACTGGTTGGCATCTTTTCCACGAACAAGGTTGAAACTTATTCCATTCTTTTCAGCCAGTTCCCTGCACTTCTGGATGTTGGACCAGGATTCAAGAACAATGTCCTTTTGGCGAAGGTATTCGTCATCATGTCCAGTGACAAACTGGAAAGCAGCTTGGCAGTCGGTTTCAAGAATGGCTTGTTTGAGTTTAAGTTTATCTAAAAGCTCCAACCCTTTAAGAATCCCACAAAGCTCAGATGTAAGAGAATCAGACTGATCACCAATGAACCCTATAAACCCTCGAACCCAGTTTCCATGATGGTCTCGAAGGACCCCCCCGTACCCGCTTGGTCCAAGTTGGACACCACCGTCTTGGCGCATGGGTTGACATGTGGCATCGGTGTTCATTTTGAAGCGTCCTGGTGGAGGGGGAGACCAGAAACTACATCGCCCACGCGCCTCGTACGTACGAGAAGTGTTAAGCAACGATGGTTCCACTTGACGGTTACTTCCTTCGGTTTCTGTGTTGTTGGAAAGCATTTTAGAAATGCCCCAAACAACACCAGCTAGCATTTTAGAAATGCCCCAAACAACACCAGCTGCGCCGGCCGCAACGGTTGCTAAGGCCGTCGCAGCTGCAATGGCATCACCAAGGGAATTGTTGTTTTCTTGCTGAGGTGTTTCATTGGACCTTGCAGTGCTTTCAGAGGCACCCATGGTTAATTTCTTATGTTTTTACTCCTGTGGCTATACCCTCGGATGATATATATAGTGGTAGATTCAAGAATGAAATTAAAAGTGTCCCATGTATTTAAAACGCCTAAAAAGTATAATCAAATGTTACAAAACCTTTATTTAAGTTAATCCGATTCTAATTTAGTTTTCTAATCGTATATATAATTATTAAAAACGTATATTTTATTAAAATATAAAAGGGAATTATTGGAAATAATATACGGTATTTATGAACAAATTCGGTTTGTTTGTATATAGGTTTATATTCAAATTTAAAGTTTGTAAATAAATATATTGTGCATATACACTTTTCAAATTTAGAGTTTAATACGAAATTATCAATTAAATTGATTTTTAAAACAATACATTACTACTCTTTTAAAATGCCTCCAAAAACCTCAAATATTAAAAAAAAATGTTATTTCTAGAATTCGGATGTTAGGTTTTCTTTTAAACATTTTGTTCCTTTATTTTGATTAGTTGAGTTTCTAAAAAGATGACGTAAAAAATAAATTGTGTAAATTTGATAATATATAATTACTTTATTTTAAATTACAGTTTATGTTAAAAGATATGTTGTATAAATTTGATAATTTGTAATTACTTTAAATAGATGACGTAAAAAATACTTTAACGTATCCTAGGAATTCTAGGAAGTGCTTGCGCTCTATAAAAGAAAATTTTCATAGGCATGACATCTATAACGACAACAAATGTTGATTTTATAGATTATCCTATAGAGACGACATGTTATTTGTATAAGGTTTTTGTGTTTTTTAAGATAAGTTACCCTACAGGGACATGTCATCTCTATAAACTCATTTATATGGATGACTTTTATGACCTATAGGGACAGAGCTATAGAAGCAAATTTTGTATAATCTCTATAAGTGAAAAACACCTTAGAGACGATATGTCATCCATACAAACTTAAAAAATATTGTCCATATAGAGGTTTTTTTATTATAATGAAAATTTTCAAGAGAGAAAAATGCCCGGATAGTCCCTGTGGTTTCGCCTTTTTTCACCTATAGTCCCTATCTTTCTAAAACTACTTGAATAGTCCCCAAGTTTTCGATTTTTGTTCTCGGATACTCCCTGGGTCTAACTTCAGTTACTTTTCTCAGTTAAGTGGGTGTTGAAATGACCAAAATACCCTTTCCTTAAAAGGCCAAACCATAGGGACTATCCGGGCATCTTCTACATTTTTAGAGAAAAACCCCACCACCACACTTTCCGGCGAACTTTTCCGGCGAAATTAATTTCCGGCGACTTTAAATCTTGAACGCGAGTTATTCCGGCACCGCCGCCTTTCCGGTGAACTTTTCCGGCGAAATTAATTTTAGATTTATTTATCACCCTTGTTTCCAAACTTCAACCGACCATCTACACCCAGCTCTGGCTACCCACCCATCCACCCCAACCTGCAAAACCCCAGTGAGCTATCATCCACCACCGTTATATCATCCTTTCACAATTTTCAATCACAAATCAAAACTCCTAAATATTATTCAATTGTTTCTAAATCAAATATTCAATATCCACCACCGTCATATCATCCAGCACCACTTTAAAGAATAAATATTCAATCTTTCGGTTACAAGATCCTGCAGTGAACCCGACAAGAATTTAAAGAATAAATACCTGGTTTACATCAGTCAACTTTGCTTCATAGTCCTGTACAGTCAAATCATCTTCTGTGTTTACATTAAATTTCCTAACTCCTAGCTTTATTAATATATCAGAGTTTGAAGTGTAAAGGGAAAGGCAAGGGTATAATGGTCATTTTATAACTTGTATTTTCTTGAAATGGGTATATATGAAATTTTAAGTATTGTGAACAGAAATATGTGATATTTTTTTTTTTTTGGTTGGGTATACATGACATTATGCCAGTTGTAAGGGGTGGGGTATGTATGAATTTGATATTTATGAAGGCGTACCTGGACAAGTTCTTTAGGCAATTCAGAGGCTCCATGGAGAACAAGAAAGATTCCATTCTTTGAAGCCAATTCATTCGTTGTAAGGGGTGGGGTATGTATGAATTTGTTTCAACTTAACGACGGTCGAGAGTGGTGATTTCAATCAGATTCACGTCGCCGGAGAGTAGATCTGAACCCTGCGACTTTTCATTTTTTGTCGGCTACAAACTCGTTACTTCAATCAGATTCGCCGGAGTGATGGTGAAACCTGCGACTTTTCGTGTTTTTGTGACAGTGGTGACGTGGTGGTGATGTTGAGCTTGGTGGCGTGGTGGGAATGTTGAGAGTGTGGTGGTTGTTGGTGGTGGCGGTGAAGGTTCAGTGAGAGTGGTGGTGATGGAGGTTTGGTGAGAGTGGTGGTGTGGTAGTGATGTTGAGAGTGGTGTAGGGTAGTGGCTAATGGTGGTTGGTGCCCGGATAGTCCCTACGGTTTGGCCTTTTAAGGAAAGGGTATTTTGGTCATTTCAACACCCACTTAACTGAGAAAAGTAACTGAAGTTAGACCCAGGGACTATCCGAGAACAAAAATCGAAAACTTAGGGACTATTCAAGTAGTTTTAGAAAGATAGGGACTATAGGTGAAAAAAGGCGAAACCACAGGGACTATCCGGGCATTTTTCTCTTTTCAAGATGAAAATCTCCGAGATCGGTTACTACATGCATGGATGGCAACTGGCAAGTATTAAACCAATGATTAAAATCCTGATTAAAGATGAATAAGTTGAAGACGGGCATTAGTATTAATAAATAGAGTAAGGTTATTGTATAAATGAGTTTTAACATATAAGATGATATTAGAGTAAGGAGAGAAAAAAATTCAATTTTTTTCCAATCTTATTAAGCACGTATTTTAATCTTATAATTTAAAAAAAATCGTGATTTTACAATAGTAGAGTAACTATTTAATTATTGTAGAGTAATCATAATTACTCTTACCAATGGGGTGGTGGTCCATTAGACCGTGGGATGTGGGGCGGTGGTTGCCAAGCAACGCTGGATAGACCACACTGGGCTAGCGTTGGCCATGGCATTGTCCAGCTGATGTGGGGATTGAGCTTGGCGTGGGCGAGGGCGGTGTGACATGTCTGGCTTTGATTGGCTGGGTCGATGTAGCCATTTGGGGGTGACGGTTATGGTATGGTAAATAAAATTTTAAAAAAAAAAATACATTTTTTACCAATAAATACCCAATTTAGATATGACAGTCAAATATCTTAAACTCTACTCTAACTAAATGATATATAATATTTATTAAAACTTTAATTTGAAAAGAGAAAAATGCCCGGATAGTCCCTGTGGTTTCACATTTTTTCACCTATAGTCCCTATCTTTCTAAAACTACTTGAATAATCCCTGTGGTTTTCCGTTTTGTTCTCGGATAGTCCCTGGGTCTAACTTCAGTTACTTTTCTCTGTTAAAATGATGTGAAATGACAAAAATACCCTTTCCTTAAAAGGCCAAACCACAGGGACTATCCGGGCATCTTCTTCATTTTTATTTATAAAACCCCACCACCACACTTCATCTTCAACCTCCACCCACCATCACCCTCCTCCACCCTCCACCATCACCGCCGCCCCGCAGACGGCGGCGCCGCTGTCGCCGTCGTTCCTCTTTCCCCTTGACAAACATAGCAATCAAAAGCAGCCCCACCAGAAAAACAGCAATTGCAGCACCGACCGAGCATCCAAAAGCCACCGTCCACCGCCTCATCTTCTTCCTCACCGGCAACAATGGTGACTGTACCACCAGCCCAAAGTGCCCCTGGCTCCTGGCACCACAAACGCTGGATCTAGAATTGATGCTGTAAGGTGTGCCTGTTTTGAAGTGCTTGTTGAATGACTTGAAAGTGTAATCTCGAATCACCAGATCAAGGAGTCTTGTGGATTTGATCCCCTGACCTCGGATAGGTACTGATACCAGAACAAAGATCACCCAAATGATCAGACAAAGACGAAGATTAGATCCCATTAATCTTTAGACCAACCACACCTAGCTGCTACTTTTTACTATATATGGTAAGATCCCAACTCTCTGTTTGACATTTGTGTGGATCAAGAAAGCAAATCTTTGTTTCTTCCTGGTAATTAATAAGAGAGAGATATATGGGCACCGGAACCAGAAGTGCTGGATCTAGAAAACAAATAGATCTTGAAAGTTGTTCTTGTATTCTGTAGGGTTTGTTTTGGGGAGTTTTAAACAAGCAGCTGTGGAGAGTCTTGGAGGATTCATGCCAACTGAAGATAGATCGAGTTATAGAGAAAGTGGGTGGTGGGTGATGATTGTTCAAGGGGAAAGAGGAACGACGGCGACAACGGCGCCGCCGTCTGCGGGGCGGCGGTGATGGTGGAGGGTGGAGGAGGGTGATGGTGGGTGGAGGTTGAAGATGAAGTGTGGTGGTGGGGTTTTATAAATAAAAATGAAGAAGATGCCCGGATAGTCCCTGTGGTTTGGCCTTTGAAGGAAAGGGTATTTTTGTCATTTCACATCATTTTAACAGAGAAAAGTAACTGAAGTTAGACCCAGGGACTATCCGAGAACAAAACGGAAAACCACAGGGACTATTCAAGTAGTTTTAGAAAGATAGGGACTATAGGTGAAAAAAGGTGAAACCACAGGAACTATCCGGGCATTTTTCTCATTTGAAAATTTGATAACTATACAAATGTAAAAAATTCTAAATAATTTAGGATATTTTAGTTTGTTAATTATTGAAGTCTAAATTTTGTGAATAAAAAATGATTTTATTAGATAATAAAAAATTGTTTTTAGGGTAGTGGTGACACTAAAGATGGTATTTTAAGGTATTGGATAATCTAAGTGACGTGTAAGGACAAGATTGGCAGGACTTAGGGTATATGTATTATGTGCCCCTCCCCTTTAATAAAAGATATTTCTTAAGATTTAATATATCCTGTCTAAAAAGATGTCGAATCCTAGTTGAATAGATGCTAGATTTTTGCTTTTCAAAAAAAAAAGATGCTAGATTTAAAGCTTGAATAGTACTGATATAGCAACTTTTTTTTTCAAAAAAGTATTCTAGAAAATTGACAAGTGATTCACAAAATAACATTAAAAAGGACAATTAAGTAAGAAGTAGTGGGTTAAAGTATTTATTTTCTTTCCATTGGAAGCCTTTATATTAATAGTGGAGGGTTCAAATAAGAAGAAATTTTTTGTAAGAATAAAAAAGAACAATCTTCAACCAATAAGAATGATTCTTTTTACTTCATTTTATTTTTGTCTTTAATATAGGTGTAAGGGTATATTGGTAAAACTAGATAGATCATTAATTGTTAGTCTTCCTTTTTAATAGCTAACTAAATTAAAATTGTAACTTATTTTCAAAAAAAATATATATTTTTTCAAAGAAGAAAAAAATTATTTTAAAGTGTAGGATAAAGTATGAGGTGTGTAGGATGAATTACGAGTTGTGTAGGATAAATTTTAGTATGTGTAGGATAAATTTAAAAAACGTGTAGGATAAATTTTGATGTGTCTAGGCAAAAATTTTAGTGTGTAGGATGATAGTCTTTATGACTAATTAATTAGTAAAAAATAATAATAAATGAGATAAGAGAAAAACTATTTAATATTTTACAATTGTACCCTTTGTTCTTTTTCTTCTCAATTTAATTTTATTCTTAAATGAACCTCCCCCTATATTAATATTCACACATCTCTTCATTTTATGTTTTTCTATATATGTATAGATGTATATAGAGAGAGATCGAGTGAAAAAAAATGTAAAAATAAGATTTAGGGTGTAAGAATAGTGGAAGCCTTTATATTATATCATTTATAATTACACTAAAAATTATTATATTTTTTCTCTTTATTAATTAAATAATAATTTTTGTACCATTATCATTACTTTTTTCTTTCTCCTCCACTCACAACAATTGACAAAATTTCAAAATGTATTAAAAAATTATAGAGTGTGAACAGTGTCTCCTTAAATATACAGATGAATAGTAAAATTTTCTCTTTTCTCACTCACAACCACTTTTTATAATATAAAAAGCACACTCACAAATATTTGGAAGGAAAGATTGTGAAAGCTCTTATAGAGTGCTCTACAGCAGGGGGCGAGTCGTTTTTTAACAAAGTTTAAATGGAAACATAGACAAAGTGGTAAAACAATGTTAATAAAATGAAACCTTCGTCTTTATTTTTCAATTTTGTCATATGTCACAACACTATTCTTTTCTACTCTTTCTATCCAAATTATACTTGCTATTTAATCCTCTCCTTGATAATCTTTTGGAGTAATTTTTAAAAGAAAGTAGAAATAAAAGTGGTCTAAAGCATTTCCTTTTGTTTTCGTTAGTTGTATTAAGAAAACCACTAGCCTTTTCTTATTGTATACCTATATTAATTTGAAACATAACCGAACAACAGTAACTTAACGATGACGGCGTCAGGTTCTTTTCTGATTTTACAATTTCACTCCCTCACTTTGGTATGTCCCCATCCTTCTCACTTGCCATTGACGTCGCCCCCTCTCTTTACATCTTCCTGATCCAGAAACAATCAGTTTCATCATACTGAGAGAGATATGTGATGGTGTACGGTGGCGCAAAGCACCATTTCTATTCTTTTTACAAACCTATAGATTTGGCAGGTTCAAGACATGCCGCCGGGGGCTCCGCCATAAGCAAGGCGTTTGATAGTTTAGAAACGACGTGGTGTTCTCTAACGTCAGCATCGTAAGGCACATGTAAAGGCATGTATTCTTCCTTTTCTTATTTTCCTGCTCGGTATGCTTACTCTACCACTATTCACCTACCCTGTTTGCAATCCTAAGACCTGAGTCATGGCTGATTCATCCATTCACACTCTTCTTTTCCAAATAAAAATATCACCGTGGGATTTGCTGATTCGTGAGTTCTAGGCTAGATCGGGAGAGAGAGAGAGACACGGATTCCTTTTTTTATTAAAAGGTATCGATTTACCTCTATTGGGGTTCCGTTCGATTTTGCTGATCGGCGGGTTCTAGGCCAGATCAGGAATTACCGCAGTGCTACCTTCGCCGCCAGTTAGCAAAGTCGCCGGAACCTTAAAAGGTCTCGGTTTCAATCAGGGTACATGCAAGGGAAGCAAATCCCGGTTAACCCACCGTCGTGCCACTGCTCAACGCCACCACCACTGTTCGTCACCAGCATCTTCGCCATCTGGAACTCATCTGAGCGCCACCAATCAATGGCAACATTGTCTCCTACGCTTGAACATCAGAAAAAGAAATCAGAAGTTAAAATTAAAGGTACTAAATACTAAATAGAGGATCAATTGGAGAGAGAGATTAAAATGTAGGGGTTGAAAGAGAGTGAGGTTTGATATGGTTGATAATCTCTAGGCTGTTCAAAGTTCCAGGATTAATTCCTTTTTATATCAAATAATTTATTTTCTGAATGGTTAATAAAAATGGCCTTACATTTTTGTATAATTTCTATAATTCTACCAAAACATCAACCTATATAAATCTTAAAGAAAATAATATAAATCTTAACGAAAATAATACGGATTCATACACAACAACTATAAAGTTATGTACAATAATTTTTAAAGACGGTAATATAAAAAGAATTAAAAGGTTTAGTTATGAAAACGCTAACCGAAAGGTCATCACGTAGCGCACGGAATCACATTCGTTTTATTGTATTCGGTCGATGTAAAACACATATTACAATCCTTTTAGACATCCCATGACATTGCTTTTTCCTTTTGGTTACTATACTGAATGCATGTCTCGTATCCATACTGTTATAAACTCAACCGATATCAACTGAATTTCCCACGCAACGCGTGGGGTAATTTACTAGTTCAAATCAAACATACAGTTTAGCAATTATTATTTTTAAATGGTAGCCACTAGCTAGTGTCAAACAAGCTAGGCATAACGACGGTTCTGTAATATTGTGTTAAGCTATTGGGTGTAGAAGGTAATAATTAAAGAATGATCCCTCACATAGGCGTTTATGTAAATGGGTGTGGGGATGAACCGATCTCATATATATATATATATATATATATATATATATATATATATATATATATATATATATATGTGGGACCGCTAAAATTAAAACACCTCCAGTTGTAAGAACTGAGAGAACCAGTTCCTAGCTACTAGATCAAAAAGACCGATTTCGCAACTTGACTTGTAGTGAATTTCTTTTATGTGTTTATTTTAGTTGTATTATGTGGAGTAAGTGTCAAAAAATTACAATAATCGACGTGTGTTACTCGCTATTTAATCGACGTACGACTGTGAACTATAGGAAGTAACAATGCGATAAAGTCAACTAAACGCTAATCAATCCAATTTAATCGACATCGAATCGCAATCGAACTCGCAACTCGAATTACGCTTTGATTATTGTTATACGTGTGTGTGTGCCTTATGTGTTACTTGTGCATGTTTATTTATGTTATGTGTGGTAATCAATCGAAACGCAATCGCATCGCAATCGAACTAAATCGCAATCGAAATGGTCTGATAATTGGTGGAGAAAAGACAGTGCAAGATATGAGTAGTTGGGATTAAAAGTAATTTGACTAGGAAACTCAAATCACATCGCAACGATCGCAATCGAAATCGAAACGGCAAAACTCGTCGAGCCGAGCACTCGAACCAGGTGCCAGCCGGCCGAATTGCCATCCGACCGGGCTGCCATCCGAGCGAGCTGCCACCGGGCGAGATGCCATCCGACTGACCCGCCCCTTTCCACTTTGGGTATCCTATAAATACCCCATGTCACTTTCATTCTTTCCACTTTTGCCAAGTGACGTCCGACCAGCTCGTTTTCCTCGCTTTTTCTCTTATTTCTCGCAATCCCGATAAGATCTCGTCCTAAATCTTGTACTTCCTTGATCTACACACACTCCTACACCTTTCTATCTTTTAAATCTTAACGTTTAACCGTGAAATCATCAAGATTCAAGGTGTTCTAGGATGACGTCATCATGTGTTCTTGAAGAACTTCATGTTTTGGCCTCAATCCACCAAGAACAACTTAGATCTAACCGATTTCCACATAAACTAACAAAGATCTGTCATAGATCTAAACATATTCACGGTGAAAAGGATCGAGAGAAGGTTTTGCAACTTTCTTTCAGCTCTTTTACACCCAATGCACTAAAAACCGATAGAATCGGAAATTGTACCGGCTCACTACTCATTATCATGGTTGTGTTGGTTCTAGATCCGTATTCTATCCATGAGATTATCGATTCCGGGTTAAACGTGGAACGTAGTCCTGAACCGTCCACTGATCGGGTTTGGGTGATTCCTGTCCGATCAGAAGCACCAAGTATCGACGAGGTTTCTGTTGCTTAACACGTTATCAAGATATCTCGATAAAATGACAAACAATCAAAACGGCCAAGTGTAAGACGAACGGAACAACCAGGACGGAGTGCTGTCCGATCGGATTACCGTCCGAACGGACAGCCACCCGAACGGATGGTCCTCCGAATGGCGTACTCTTGGATCCCACACTTAACTATTTTTCCAACGATAGAAGTCTAGTTGTTGAACGAGTTGTTGTCCGACCGGACTACCATCCGAACGGACAGCCACCCGAGTCATGAGACATTTGGACTTTAGTACTTAAACAATTTTCAACATGTTCAATGCACAAAGGATGCAACCCGATCGGACAACCGTCCGAGCGAGTGACACCCTGCTGTGAATTTTCTCTCACTGAAGTATCAACCTATCGGATTGTCGTCCGATCGGACGACCGTCCGGTCGACCGACCGGAAAGGTAGAGATACTTCAATTTTTTCAAAATGCTACAACGAAAACTTCAAAAGTCAAGCCATCATACACAAACACATCCTTCTCAAGGGAAGAAACAATCCACTCGAATAGTTATCCGACCGGACTACCGTCCAACCGGATAACCACCCGAACAGATTGTCATCCGCATGAACTGGCCGTCCGATCGGATTACCATCCGACCGAACTATTGTCCGAGCCACTTACACCTTGCATCGTTTTACGCGTCGCTTATCATATTACTATCAATCTGTTCAGGCTAACCTTACTCTCTAGCGCTCCCATCAATCCATCAATCACTGTGAGTATACTCGATCCCTTTTTGCTTTATGCACTTTTGGGTGTTGCATACGTTACTTATACTAAATCACATCGAACACACTACGAAATACTTTTAACGCTAACCATTATCGCATGTTATACGTGACTTAATGAATGCTTGTTTGTTATGTTTACACATGGAATGCTGTCTACCTGCCTTAGCAACGATAGTACTATAGTTTGGACTCAGCACCCGCTCACACGGGGGTTGTTAAGGACAATTATTTGCATGGATTACAGTGGTGATCATGTATTACGAACTGCCTTGGGCAGTCGACCCGCAGTCATTGGTATCTATAGGTTCATGTCGATAACTAACATGCCTCATTTCACTCTGTGTACGTGCTGGTTATGCGTAACGCTTTCGAACTCTATATGCTATTATCAAACTTGTATGCTCACCTTTACACTATGTGTATTGACTTTTACTTTAACGTATGTGACAGGTGCTTAGGATGCTTACCTGCTAGGAAATCGATGCTAGAATAAGGTCTTAGAGGCCAACAAATAGTTGTCTGTACAAATGAAATCTGAGTTGTCGGAACAGAACTATTTGCCTAGATTTTGTCTGTAATAATTGTATTATCTTTTGGGACATGGTATGGGACATGTTACTTTAAATTAATTGGTAATGAAAATTGTTATGGAAATTTTTGGACAATCTGTTTCGCTCAGTGCCATGCCCCGATGTTTCCGCCATCGGTTGGGGTGTGACATCAGGTCAATCGACATACCCTTTTCCTTACCCTGTTTCACACCCGCACACCCCTCTTTCTCGTACACCATTTCCCCCAAGTTACGACTACCCTCAAGACAACACACACATACAAACTCAACCTTAAAATGCTAGAGAGAGAGAGAGAGAGGGCCACATAGAGATGAAACTTCGGAGAAGCAAAACTCTGGCGAACTCGTGACAACTAGAGATGTGGTGCAACCGGAGAAGCAAAACTCCGGCGAACTCGTGATCTAAACTCAACCTTAAGATGTGGTGCGACGGCTCTGACAACCAGAGCTCGGAGAAGCAAAACTCCGGCGAACTCCCTGCTTTCCGGCGACGGAACTGAGTTTTCCGGCAGAGCACTCTTCATGAGGTGGTTAATCGATTTAGCACTTCATTGTAAAACATGCAACCAAGATCGATCTAAAGCTTCTTTGTCAAATTTCTGATTTTTTTTTGTTTTTACGAAGAAGATAGAGAGAGATGATAGAGGGAAGATGAGCTTGAAATAGAATTATGACAGGAGAGATGAGATATGAGAGATTTGTGATATATAAAAAGTCTGCTGATTTAAATGAAGAGAGAGAGAGAGATAGATTTGACATTTAGGGTAAATGACTAAAACACCCTTTAGAGTGACATAATCTGATTGGTTGAGAGTGGTTCTCATGGTTCTTACAACTGCGGGTGGTTTTCATTTTAGCGGCTCCCTATAGATATATATATATGTGTGTGTGTGTGTGTGTGTGTGTGTGTGTGTTAGTATAAAGAAGAAAAGAGAGAGGTGGGGCGTCGCAGGCTGCAAGGATCAAACGTTGGGGATGGGACGAACCGGGAGGGGGCGGTGGCGGCGGGCAGGGCCGTCTCCGAAAATCACAAAAAAAAATTGGCTCTATTCGAGATAAAAAATTTGGGCCCTATTCACAAATCTGCATATAATATAAACTCATTAATCATTCAATCAAATATATAAATACTAAAAACTCATAATACTACGATAATTGTTATGAAATAGATAAAACAAATTAACAAAAATAGTGTAGCAAAAATGATCAAATTATCGAACCTACTTGCTAAGCGAACAGTGTGGTTCTTCATCTACGTTCACATCTTCTTCACCCACATTATCGTCACCCAAGTTAGAACTAGAATTTTGAGTTTCTTTTGAAAAAACTTGTGTATTCGGTTTTGTTTTACTTCGTCCGCCTTTCTTTTCTCTTTCTCTAGCTTCCTCTTCTTACGTTTTTGATAGCCGGTTAGGTGTTTGTATTTAGGAACGGGAAACATAATTTCTAAATATTAACAAAAAATATTCATTCAATCACATGAAGTTTTATAGTATATGAAATCAGAATCACACATATTAATATATTATGAAATCAAAAACGTATGACATCAAAAACATGTGAAATCAAAACGACAAAAACATATGATCGATGTTTTGTTTCCAGTTTCCCTCGTCCCAATTCCCTGTGCGATATACTATGCTGCCTGCGACAGTGTGACGTTTTGTTTCCTTTTCCTGATCTAGTAGGCCCTTATTTTTGTTTAGACTAGTCACTTGGGCTTTTTAATTGTGCCGTTTTTTTTTACTTTTAAACAAACACTTATTTAAAAAACTTTTAGCAGACCCTTATTTATACAAACATCCAGAATTTTTGTTAAAAATATATACATATACATATACATATATATATACATATATATACATATATATACATATACATATATATATATATACATATAGATAGGGTAAGGTTCTTGCGAGAACCACCTTTATTGCGAGAATCGCGAGAACCAATGTGAACACAACCTAAAATAGCTAAAAAAAACCTAACCCCCACCCCCCCCCCCCCCAAACAAAAAAAAAAAAACAAAAAAAAACCTAAACCTCCAAAACCTAACCCCCCCAAGCTAATTGTTAAAAACTAAAACCACCAAAAAACCTACCCCCCCCCCCCCCAAAAAAAAAAAAAAAAACCTAAACCCCCCTCCCACACCCCCCAAAAACCTAAACCCCCCACCACCCCCAAGCTAAAATGCTAAAAACTAAACCCCTAAAAAATTAAAAAAAATCAAAAAACACACAATTTTTTTATAAATATTTTTTAAGTTCAAATCGCTACTTTTAGTAGCAAAAAAAAAAATTTAGAAAAAAAAAAACAATTTATTTTAATTTTTTTTGCTACTAAAAGTAGCGATTTTTTTTATAAAAAATATTAAAAAAATTGTGTGCTTTTTTAGGTATTTTTTGTTGTGTTCACATTGTTCTCGCGGTTCTCGCAATAAAGGGTGGTTCCTAACGGATCCTTGTCCTATATATATATATATATAGGGGACCGCTAGAATGAGAACCACCTCCAGTTGTAAGAACCGCGAGAACCACTTTCTGGCCTTTAGATCAAGGAGATGGATGGATGAGATTAAAAGTATTTAAAAATAAGAGTAAACTTCCGTTTTGCTCCCTGTGGTTTGGTCAGTTTAACGGTTTTGCCCCAAACCTTTCAAAATAGCCATTTTGCTCCCTGATCTATGGGTACTTGTTTGGAGAACTGGCCAAGTGAGATTTGTTTGTGTTTGTTTATAATTATAATATATAAAATAAAAAGAGATGGTTGGGAAAAGACATAAATGCCCCTCAGGTGATTTGCATGTGACATGGGTTAACTGGATAAATGGATGAGGTTAAGGGCCGGGGAGCAAACTGGAGAATGACGTCATAGATCAGGGAGCAAAATGGCTATTTTGAAAGGTTTGGGGCAAAACTGTTAAACTGACCAAACCACAGGGAGCAAAACGGAAGTTTACTCTAAAAATAATATTAAGTATTTTTTATCTTATTATGTCTTTAATATTTTATTGTTAAAGGATATTTTAGCAAAAATTACTTTGTTTTGTTTTTTTATATATATTAATTTTTAATTACCTTTTTTGTCCTATTCATTAATTACATTTTGATAAAACTATTTTTTATTTAGAAACAGATTTTTTTTGTTAAACAAATTTTTGAAATCAAGTTTTTTTAAGATTTGTTTAAAAAAAACGTTTGTTTAAAAAGATTTTTTTTGTTAAACATTTTTTTTTTAAGATTTGTTTTAAAAAAAACGTTTTGAAGAGCCGTTTTTTTTACGCCCGTCTTTTTCGGGCGTCGTTTTTTAAACGCGCCGTCATTTACGTTAAAAACTTTACATTTTGCGTTAAAAAATTTACGTTTTCCGTTTTACGTTAAAAAATTACATTTTCCGTTTTTACGCGCCGTTTTTTCAAAGCGTCGTTTTTTACACGTTTTTTTTAACGCGTCGTTTTTAACACGATTTTTTACACGCCGTTTTTTGCACGTTTTTTTACACATCGTTTTAACGCGCCGTTTTTCTGACGTTTTTTAAACTTTATACGTTTTACGTTAAACTTTTAATACTTTTTACGTTTTAAGTTTTACGTTTAACTTTTTACGTTTTACGTTTTACGTAAAAAAAATTACGCTTCACGTTAAAAAGTTTTACGTAAGACTTTTTACGCTTAACGTTTTACGTTTTACGTAAAACGTTTTACGTTTTACGTTTTTACGTTTAACGATAAAAATTTTACGGTTTAACTTTTTTTTTACAAAAACTTTTTTACGTTTTACGTAAAACGTTTTACGTTTTTTACGTTTTACGTTTTCACGTTTTACGATAAAAAGTTTAGGTTTTACGATAAAAAGTTTACGTTTTACGTAAAACTTTTTACGTTTCACGTAAAACTTTTTACGTTTCACGTAAAACTTTTTACGTTTCACGTAAAACTTTTTACGTTTTACGTAAAAACTATTTATGTTTTACGTTCTACGTAAAACGTTTTACGTTTTATCTAAAAGTTTTTTACACAAAACGAACGCACCCAGAAAATCGCTACTCGGTAGGTGTCTCAGATAGATTGCTATCATCATCGACGCCTAAAAAAAATATAAAAACCCAACAAACATCAAAACCAAAGGGAATCTCGAAAAAAAAACGGGGTTTGGCTCAGATTATCCGATAATCAAGAGGCTGCAAAAGTGGGGTTGCAGGATCAAAAACCCTACCCTCCGCCGTCCTTGCCGCGCCAAAGTCATCAAAATCTACGTTTTTTTTTTCATCATCGCCACCCCATCGATCGTATCAAAACCCACAGATTCAAATATCACAAATCAAAACCCCCCAACATATCAAAACCCACTTCAACCACTATTTTTTACAAACCCAGATTCAACATGAACACAGAAAGGTCCCAGATTCAACATGAACACATATTCTCAACTAAACCCAGATTCAACATGAACACAGAAAGGTCCCAGATTCAACATGAACACAGAAAATCAACTAAACCCAGAAAAAATCATGAACACAGACCAAGAATCACAGAATATCATTCAAACCCAGATTCAACAGCATCAAAAAAGGTCCCAATAACATCATTCAAACCCAGATTCAACATGAACAACATTCAAACCCAGATTCAACAGAATCAAACCCAGAAAGTCAAACCCCCAAGAATCAAGAACATATACCAAAAATCAAGAACATATACCAAAAATACCATCGAACCAAGAATCATCAGAAAAATCACCTAAACCCCATAAAAATGGATACTAGATCACACACCACCACCTGTCGTCGACCCACCACCACCCAGCCGTCAAACCGCCACCACCCACCGTCGAACCGCCACCACTAACCCGCTGTTAGAACCACTGCCGCCGACCAACAACCACCGTAACATCATAGATTGGGACACCAACAACCACAACATCATAGATCGGGACACCAACATCATAGATCGGGACACCAACAACCATGGATCGGAACACCAACAACCACAACATCAAATCGGAGCTCACTACCCCCCAATCGGAGCGGCGATGATGGCGGCGATGGTGATCTCGTCGGACGGGAAACGAACCGGGATAAGAAAGGGGGCAACGAATGGGGGCGGCGGTCATAGTTTTCTTCGGCGGGTAGGTTTTGAAGGAGTGTCAGAGACACATTTGAAGAGATGAAACAACTTGAGAAGATGAAGCTCAGATCTGGTTTTCCTTTGAAGAGATGAAGGATTATGAAGAAAGAGAAACATGTCTTATATTATAAAGAGAGAGAAAGTACTGATATTATAAAGAGAGGGAGAGAGACATTTGTGAGGTGAATTAAATAGAGAAAGAGAGAGGGATTTGACATTTGAGCTAAATGACTAAAATACCCTTTTGGGTGTCATATTCTGATTGGTTGAGAGTGGTTCTCGCGGTTCTTACAACTGGAGGTGGTTCTCATTCTAGCGGCCCCCTATATATATATATATATATATATATATATATAGAATAAGTATAATGTACAAAACAGCTTATCCTACGTTATCATACGCGACAAGGAGTATAA
Source organism: Helianthus tuberosus (assembly GCA_030545235.1). Classification (NCBI taxonomy): domain Eukaryota; kingdom Viridiplantae; phylum Streptophyta; class Magnoliopsida; order Asterales; family Asteraceae; genus Helianthus; species Helianthus tuberosus. The sequence goes on along the minus strand of CM060437.1, from coordinate 58,734,322 downwards.
CGTGCGTAATTTCATTTTTTGGTCAAAATAACGTGCGTGATTTTCAATCTTATGCGTGATTTTCCCAAAAAAACTAACCCCCATGCGTGATTACATGTCCAAAGCGTGATTACATGTCCAAAGCGTGATTATGCATCTGATCGGACGGTTACGCTTTTTGCGTACATGATGTACGATAAGGTTTTTTGTAGGTTAACCTCCCTCTATATATATATATATATATATATATATATATATATATATATTTGTTTAGAACCAGTAGGAATACAATTCTTAGATTTTGCAAACAATTATAGTATAAAATATGAAATGCCACAAATAAATATTAATCCACCAGAAATAAAATCAAAAGATTTTGTAATAGGATTAAATTTTATATTAGGATTAAATGGTGCAGTTACAATTACAAGAAATTTTATAACATTAAGTAAACAGTTATATACAATACCGACCCTTAGGTATATGAATACAACACAAATTGTTCAAATAAGAGGGGATAAAGGGAATTTAGATTTCTTGAAAACACAGAACAAAAAACAGTTTATAGAAAATGAATCATTAAAACTTTTAATAGATTTTCTAAGTCATGAAATAGAAAAAGGACAGGACATTACAAAAAGTGTAAACCATCCTATGATATTACATTTAGAAAAAATAGGATATATTGGAGAAGATATAACAAAATCAAATGTAAAATATGTTTGTAAATTTAAATTAAAAAATCCTGATATAGTAATTAGAACAGCTAATATAGAATATAGCCCATTAGATAAAGAAGAGTTTAAAAAACAAATCCCTGAAATGGTAAATCAAGGATTAATTAGAAAATCAGAAAGTCCTCATAGATCTACAGCTTTTCTAGTAAGAAACCACAGTGAAATAAAAAAAGGAAAAGCAAGAATAGTTTATAATTACAAAAGATTAAATGATAACACAATAGATGATGGGTATAATATTCCTAATAAAGACAGCTTGTTAAATCGTATACAAAATAAAAAAGTATTTTCAAAATTTGACCTAAAATCAGGATATAATCAGTTAAAGTTAGAAGAAAGTTTAAAACCATGGACAGCTTTTACATGTTCAGAAGGGCAATATGAATGGAATGTTCTTAGTTTTGGATTAAAAAATGCACCTTCTATTTTTCAAAGATTTATGGACAGCATATTTCTAAAGTTTGATTTTTGTTTAGTATACATTGATGATATTTTAGTTGCAAGTAATACAGTGCAGGAACATGAGAAACACCTACAACAGGTTTTTAAAGAAATAAAGAACAATGGTATAGTAGTTTCAAAAAGAAAAATGGAACTTTTTAAAAGAAAAATTTCTTTTTTAGGATTAGAAATTGGAAATGGAAAAATAGAATTACAACCACATATTTCTACAAAAATTTTAAATTTTCCAGAAAAATTTGAAAATCTAAAACAAATACAAGCATTTTTGGGTCTAGTAAATTATGCTAGAAAATTTATTCCAAATTTGTCAAAAATGGTTGGACCCTTGTATGGAAAAACCACTAAAAATGGTCAGAGATATTTTAATCAAGAAGACATTAAATTAGTTAAAGAAATTAAGAAAGCAGTTAAAAATATTAAACCATTAGAATTACCATTAGTTACAGATTATATAATCATTGAAACAGATGGATGCAAATAAGGATGGGGAGCAGTCCTTCTATGTAAACCAAACAAATACAGTCCCAAGGAAGAAGAGAAAATTTGCGCTTATTCAAGTGGTAATTTTCAAAACAAAACAAATTGGACTACAATTGATTTTGAAATACAGGCATTAATTTATTCATTAGAAAAGTTTAAGATTTTTCTTAATAAAGAATTTACAGTAAGAACTGACTGTGAAGCAATAGTTAAGTTTGTAAAAAATGATCAAAGTAAAAAGGTAAATAGAACTAGATGGGTTAATCTACAAAATATTATACAAGGAAATGGATATTTTATAAATTTTGAACATATTAAAGGTAAAAATAATGGGATAGCTGATATGTTATCTCGAAATATAAACAAGTGGTTTGTTTTAGATGGACAGGAAAAACGATAAAGAGAAGTTAAAGCTTATACATCCAAAACAAAAGCAACAGGAGAATTCTTCATCAGAGGAAGAACAAATTCAACAGGCATATCTACAGTCACTAGAAAAGATATACAGTTCTCCTTACAGAACATTACCACAGTCAATGACAAAACAAGTTTATACACAACAGCAATCAAAGGCAGCTGGCAAACGCCCTTTGTATACAAACTTTCCACCCAAACCGGTGATCGAGTTTGGAACATATGCTTTACAAATATGCAATGAAGCTGACAAGAAGTTTCGTCCTATTATGGGAATGAAACTAACAGATAAACAGCAATGTTTATTAGACAATTTATGGCATATTCAAACCATGCCACAAGCTTCATCATTCAAAGTACAGGTTTTAAATGCTTTAAGTATTTACTTTCAAGAACAGAGTTCAAAAACACCTGAAAGACAGTTTAAACAGAAACCAAATTTTACACATTATGTTGTATTTAGGGGTACAAAACTTGGAATTTTTAACAAATGGGAGACAGCGGCAAAACATATAATTTGTGTAGGAGGAGCAGTCTGGAGAGGATATACAAGTTTTGCTGAAGCTCTTCAAGCAGCAAGAACAGAGCTTGGTCCAAGTTTTTACATAGAACCTGAAGAGGTTAAAAGTTTTTCAGACATGGCAAAAACAAACCCTGAGCATTACATAAAAGCTCAACAAGAAATTATTTCTGAATTAAAAAGACAACTTGAAGAAAAAGCAAAAAATGCACAAGATATACAATTGAAAACAGTTTTTTAAAACAAAAAATGATTTTATTAGAAGCAAAAAATACACAGTTATTACAAAAGCTTGAGAAAAAAGAAAACAAGGATAAAACAGAGGTATACAGGACTTTTGAGTGTTTCAAGACAAGGATTCTTGATACACCTTGGCAGCAATGCCTAAAACCAGTTACAGAAAGATTCCCAGAATTTGAGAATCTTGTTTCACAGAAAGTTTGTGCAGAATTTCCTTTGATTCTGTACAATCTGCAACAACAGCTGGTAGACATGGCGTTCAAATTTGACAGTGAACAGCAAGGATTTAAAGTGGTAGAAAGAACAGATGAAAAAGGAGACGGAACTGGTATTCTATTACTTCAAATACACCATCCTACAAAGTTGACAAATGAGCAAATAATTCAATTTTATCATCATGGTATGATTGATTATTTGGAAATAAAGTTAGACAGAAAAGCAGAAGATCTTCTCAACCAGCTTGGAGAAAAGATGATTCTAATTGCAGGAAATATGGCAATTAGAACAGTGACTTCGATCATTGGTTGTAAAATAATTTCTTCATTTCCTTACACAGATGCATACACATACAGACCAGCAAGAAAAAGGATTTTTATTGAACATAAAAATAATATATGTCATCAATATCATCTACAGACATCAATGACAAAAACTGATATAGAGTTTTCAACTCTACCTTGGTTAAGTCATTCAGATGAAAAAATTCCAGACAGTTTTACACAGTTTATCAAAGATCATCAGGAAACCCCAGAACTTCCTGATTATTATCCATGGAGGAATTATCATCTGGTAGGAGAAGGTCATTACATACAAGTCTACACAAAACCAGTTTGGACAATGCTTCTACCCTTTGCAGGGGAAGGAGATCACCTACAGTTACAGCACATTATCAACTTAGAAGATGAAGAGGGCAATAATTTAGAAGATTGCTCTAGTCCACAGTCCATAGACAGTACACACAGAGATTTCTAGAAGATATCGTAAGCAGTGACGACACAAGACAGAAGACAAAAACTATGACGTGAGCAATGACGTTTTGAATCTCAATTATACACAGACAGTGGTCGACAAATGGCAAAAATTTTCAACACCTACTTTTGTTTTCTTTTAAGCTTTATTCGGTGAATTTTCTTTTTCTTTTCTTTATAGATTAGGCTTTTTGACTTAGTTGTTAAGCATAGATGCTTTGTGTTTCTTATTTTCGTCTATATATTTGGCATTTGTATTCAGTTGTATGTACGAAAAACCATTAAGCAATAATATTTTACTTCATATGGCACACTAAACTCTCTCCACATCTCTTTAGCCCAATTCCTTAATATCCCAGATTTTCTCCAAGTTCTTCATATTATATTCCAACCTACATAAAAAAAAAAAAAAAAAAAAAAAACTCTTTTTGCAACTCTCTGCTCCGCTGTGCATACTCTCATCCATCATTATCCGCTGTGCATATCTCCATCATCATTGTAAGCATTCTTAGCTTATTTTTATTTTCAATTTTAAGTTTCAAGTTTTACTACCACCCTCTCTGATATTATATATATATATATATATATATATATATAGGTAAAGAGTACTGTACAAATCTCCTTATCGTACATTACGTACGCTACAATCTCAGCCGCCCGATCATCTTCCCGCATTGAATTCACATGTTGTTTTTTGTACCACATGCGAAATTGTTACAAAAAAACATGCTATTTCATCAAAATTAACACATGCTATTTCATTAATTCGCATGTGGATTAATTAGAAACATATAAAATTTCGCATGTGGACAAAAATATAATTAGAGACATACAAATTTCGCATGTGGACAAAAATATAATTAGAGACATACAAATTTCGCATGTGGACATGGCACTAATTCGCATGTGCATGGCACTAGCATGTGGACATGACACTACTTCGCATGTGGTGTTGATCAAATTCGCATGTGGTGTGGACATGGCACTGTCTTTGAGAACAAGAGAGAGAAACAGAAAGATGATGATTATTCGAAGCAGTGGATCTTGTTTGTGATGGAGTTTTCTGGATGGTGGTCGTAGGAGGTACGGTGGTTGAAGGTGGTTGATGATCGGAGAGAATGAAGGTGTTCAACGGTGAAGATGATTAAACAGTGACCGGCGACGAAAGGTTGAAGATGATGATGAACTGATGAAGATGAGTTGCAGGTTTTTAGGGTCGGAGTTCGAATAAGATGATTGAACCGGAAACGAAGAACGAAGGTTGCAGGTGACCGGAGGGAGGTTAACGTCGCCGTATTGTTGCTTGCTGATCTTTTTCGAGTCCGGCGGTAGTGAAGGAAAAAGGCGACGAGGAATAATGGTGATGGCTGTTTGAATTTACGGTGGTTATCAATGTTTGCCCGCGTTTGATGGATTGAAGATCGTACGGCTGTGGGCATCGCGTACATAATGTAGGATAAGAGGTATTGTACGTTAACCGGCCTCTATATATATATGTATGTATATGTATATATATAATTATAAAAAATTTCCGGGCCCTATATTGATTTAGACCCTGATCACAGGCACCTCCTGCACCCTCTGATAGACGCCCCTGACGTCAGAACTCGCCGTGCCGGGACGCACCCCACACCCTTAATCCTTAGGTATAGAACAAAATATCGTACGATTAGTTTTCTAGATGAAAACAACTATGTCTATCGTAAGGTTTATTATATTATAAAACATCGATGTCGTCAGCTTTACTATTGGTTGCACTACGTCATATTTTGACACTAAGATCAAATTTTCAAATCTAGTGTTCTATATCTTTTTACTTCTAATTTTCATATTATACCCTTACAAAAGCACCTTATATCAATGTTGGGATAATTCACGAGACCAAGGCATGAGCCATAACTAGGGGTGTAAATAAGTACAGAGACTCGAGAGCTAGTCATGATTGGCTTAATTAAAAGTTTGAATGAGCCGAGCCTTAACGAGCCAAAGCCTGAAATAGAGTTTGTTTAGTCATCGAGCCCGAGCTCGAGTCTAAAATACAAAGCTCATTAGGCTTGCAAACCTAAACGAGCCCAAACAAAATTTATTTTTTTACATATAATATAATAATAATGACGATAACATTGGTGAGCCGAACTCGAGCAGAGCTTTGGCTCATTTAAGCGATGTTGAAGCGAGCTCAAGCCCAACTTTTAGCTCGTTTGAGTTTGTTCTCAAAATAGCCGGAGCTTATGATTTTACTGGCGAGCCGAGCTCGAGCTCAAATATGTACGCTCGAACCGAGCCGAGCTCGAGCTTCATCAAAACTTGACGAGCATTTACTTTTTATAGAAAAGGTCCCGTTTGTTGACAAGAACAATATAACTATTAAGGCGTGTTCCACGAGAATACGCCAACCAGTGTGTCGATAATCTGGCCAAAACAGCCTAAGTGAAAAAAGAATAGTATGTGGAAATCAAATATCTTCCTAATGAGTTGAAGGAACTTGTTGAAAGAGATGCTAAATTTAGTGCTTGAAACGTACTCATGGTTCTTGGCTTTCTTTCTTCCATCTATGTATGCTCATTGATAATGATTTTCTCTTAATGATGGGTTATGTTATGATATAGCACCCTTCGTATGTTTAATTAATCTTGTATGTTTAATTGATCTTGTATCTGTTTCATCTTGCATCTATTTCATCTTTTGCCAATGACCTTGTGGTCTAGTGGTGGAAAGTGCTTGAGTTCTCAAATGAGGCTCAGGTTCGATCTCCATTAACTGCAAGTGAGGTGGTAAGGTTTACCCGCCTTGGTGGGTTCCTGACCGGGGTCACGGGTTCGAGCCTGGCAGTCGGGATTAAGTTTCCACGAGGTGCGAGGAAGGGCTCTGCACTACACTCCCCCTCATTCGAACCCGGGTGGCTGTGCTTCCGATAAAAAGTGTTGAAGCACAGTCGGTAGTTGCTTTCCAATCGATCTACACCTTTAAAAAAAATCTATTTCATCTTTTAGGCCTGTTTAGTTATCTACATTGATTTGGAATCCAAAGATAATACACCAACACTAAAAGTCTAGGTTAATATAATAATCTTTTAGACCATGCGGTATGGGGGTCAGCTCCCCCCGTCCCGGCTCGTCCTCGGCGTCCCACACCGCCCCCTCTGGGGTCGTCGCGTTGCAGGCGGCTTCTGCAAGACCGAGGCGACCAGCTTTTTGGTTGGCTGAGTTTTCATTTGGTGGGCCCCCCTCTCTCTCCTTTATTAATATATTGATTTTTTTATTAAAAGTGGGTAGTCTTCCACACCCTTGAGTAGTCCTCAAGGGGATGGTCCTCCTCCCGTAGTGATGTGGCGCCTACATGGCGGGTGGTCTCCAAAGAAACTAACTAAACCATACCCAATGGTCTTATAGTAATTCTTAAGGTAGAGTTGAAATAAATGGTCTAAAGTCACTACCGTTTTCTTATAGCATTAATAATAGTAAGGAGATGAGAAAATACCTAAATATATCAAAAACTCAGGCAATAAAAAGACTAAAAAACACGCAAAAAGAGAGTGAAAACATTGTCACTTCATCACAGCCCACTCAATAGTAAAGTTGTTTTCTTATTACTACCAACTCTCCTGGCCCGACCTGCTGCCAATTTGTTTTGTTTTTGACTTGCATCCATATGAACGATGAGCCAAAATCGAACCTCTGAACCAATATATTATTGAATTCAAGTTTCGTAATTTACTATTATTTATATTTTAATATCATTCTAATTTTACACCATTATCATCGTAGGGGTGACATCATTTTAATAGTTTACTAGGTTAGAACCTCGTGTAATACATATGTTGAATAAATGTAATTTTATATGCCAAATAATAAAACAATATATCTTTAAAAATCTCGTTTATTACATTGGTTAAATAAATGTAATTGTATATATTAAATAATAAAAATGTTATATCTTTAAGAACCTCGTATAGTAAATTTAATTTTATATCTTAAATAATGAAAAAAGTTACATTTTTAAGAACCTCATGTATTGTATGAGTTGAGCACATGTAATTTTATATACCAATCAATAAAAAGTTATATCTTGTTATATTTTTATATACTCTGTATATTATACGAATCGAATAAATCTAATTTTATATACCATATAATAAAAAATTATATTTTTAGAAACCCGGTGTATTACACGAGTTGCATAAATATAATTTTGTATAGTAAGAAACCCGATGAATTACACGAGTTGAATAAATGTAATTTTGTATAGTAAATAATAAAAATATTATATTTTTAAAAAAATCTCATTTATTACACGGGTTGAATGAATCTACTAAAAAATTATATCTTTAAAAAAAACTAACGGGTATACTCGATATCTGATGGATGGAGTGATTGCGGTGATGTTTCTTATAAATGTCACGTAAACATAGTGAATACCGTATTTGCGTTAAGAGTTGAACACGAAAATAAAAGTATAGAAGCAATAAATATTGATTAATGTTTTTGTTTACCCCTTATAAACATTTTTGAAATAGATTCTACCCTTAACTACTTTACTTTAATAAAATAAATAAATCATTTATATTATATTAATTTATATTTAGTGTACGTCTTTTGTTAACTTCAGGATAGATAATTTTGAAATCTAATAAATATTTCAAAATATTATATTATCTCCTATACAAATTGTTTAAATTTATATTAAATTTAATTTTATAATTATCTTTTAATTAATATTAATTATTTATAATTAAGTAGGATAGAGAGGAAAAACTAAAAAATAGATGGCTCCAGTGAATGACTTGTGTCCCCTTATTGGTTTCTTTTATTATATAGTACTAGCGGTAAGACCCGTGTGCAAACACGAGTGGTTTCTTAAAAAACCATGCATAACACATATTAATAAAAAGTATAGATACGTGTATAGACATTGTACCAAAAGTTGTTATCTATTATAGATAATAGACAACTATAAACATATATCATCAGTTAATATATAAGATACATATGAATATTTTCGTTGTCCTATAAAAAAAAGTACCTACCCATTGACAATGAAACCTGTTTATAGACATAACTACATATAGAACATGTCTAAGAAGCAAAATTAGTACCACCGACGAACCAAATGTACAACCACAAACAATCATCACATAAAACATTGTCTATACATCTTCAATCAACGCAACGCAACACAAACTAAGAAGACTTTATCTTTGTCACGAAATGCACAACTTTTGTTAACTTAAGCAATTGAGTAGAGTTGTGAAATTCAAACGAAAGTTCATCACCAAAAGAAATATTGCAAGATCTCAGATAACCAGACCATCCAACAATAGCGTAGCTGAATCCAGTTTTGGTTTTTTGAGATCTTGTGAGCAGTTCGTGGATTTCACATTTGAGATTTTGGATCTTGACAGGCTTAGGATTATCAGTATGCAGATTCAACGCATAAGATATATCTGATGGCATATGCTAAAAACAGAAAATTGAATAATGAATTTTATAAAATATTGATATATATCCGAAATTGTTGAAATAACGAAACAAAGTAAGGACTGCAAAAACTTACAAGCCTGTCTTCAACATGTGTGGTGAAGTGTAAGACTGGCTCTGAAGTGGATGATACTAAACGAACCTTTTGAACTTTACACGGTGTAAGCTTGGTTATCCTCTACAATTGTCTTGCCACGAGAGATTGTACATCTTTTCAACCTAAGTAAATTAATTTAGACTATAACAACTCTAAATTCTTGAAATTTTGTAACTTTCTTTATCAACACAAACTATATTCTCAACTCAGCTTTGAAGTTTAAGACTCAATCATACAGAAGAATATCAATATATTGAGACAATAATAAAATGGACCGTATAAAACTAATAAACGCTTACATTAGATACAACACTTGAAGAGGCAGGAATGTCACGAACAGGAAAATCTTTAGACTGAAGTTGAGGATCGTTAACATCATCAGCTATTTTTACAGAATGATCTTCAGGCTACAACAAAATTTAAAAAAACCTTGTTATACTTATAATACAATAAAATATATCCGTGGGAAATTATAAACTTACAGCATTTTTAACATCTGACTCATCAACCAGACGCACAACCTTTGAATCAAATAGCCCGTCATCAGCAGACTATATTTATAAGAATGATCATATATAAGAAACCATATTTTAAATCATAATAATAAGTAAATATTACATATGTATATATACATTAAAAATATCCTTAAAACATGTAAACTGCTTAGAATTACCAACCGAAGATCCATTTTCATCATCATCTAAAGCAATTTCCCCGGAATCCAGAACTTGTTTGTGTTTAGCCTACAATATGGGATTTTAAAAGTTATTACCATAATATAATAAAAGTTACTTATCACCATCATGTTATCAAACAATATATTTTATCAACAAAATTTTATACCACAGCCAATAAGTCAAACCCATCATCTCCATAAACTGAATAATCCAAAACAACAACATCAACTTTCTTGAAGGAAACCTCAGTTCCAGTTTCGGGATGGAAAACGGAAAGCTCAAACGTTTTAGATCCAATCATGGTGAAAACCAACCAAGATTCAACTGCTATCGGAACTTCTTCAATCAATTTTAACCATCCATCAGTAAATCTGCATCCATCAGTCCACCCTTTCATCATCACATTCCAAAACCTTTCGCCAACATAGATAGTTGCCATCCCATACTCGTCATTTTTACCATAGAATTCTTTCCAAAATTTGTCAGCAATTAGCTATAGAAGAAGCAAAGAAATAATTAATGCAGACTTACAAATTTGATATGAACTAATGATCAACAGAAGTTACAACGGGTTAGTCAACAAAAGTTAAAATGAGAATTAGTCAACAGGAGTTACAGTATTTACACAGTCCCTAACCACTGTTGGGTATCAACTGTTACATACCTATGTTGCTATCCAACAGAGGTTTCATAACAACTGTCATCCATTATGTCCAGCAGACGTTGCAACGTGGACAGATCTTAAATATCAGATGTTAGTCAACCGAGGTTAAAATACTTAGTCAACAGAAGTTAAAAAGGTTAGTCAACAGATGTTAAGATTATAAGGAAACAGACGTTAAAAGGGCAAACAGATCTTAGCAAGTTTTTGAGCTAGCAAACAATATTTACAGTAAGTGACAAAATAATATATCGTTACTTACAGTCATGCCGAGTTCATGTCTAATATTTTCTGAGACGTAAGAGTTCTCATAGACATTTTCTTTAAAACATGAGACAACGAATGACAAACTTCCAATAGCTTTTACCAATACAGCATCTTTGGTTTTCAAACAACAATCTCTAACAAACTTTGTCCATCCATCCGTAAATATACAATGATCATCTCTCTTCCTTACTCGTACTAACCATGATTTGTCACCATCAAGTAGTTCTACAATTCGACCGTATGGGACCTCCTTGCCCCACAGACTCTCAAAATCAAGTGGTATATTCTGTGACAGTAGTTAACAAACATCTTACATCAAAAATTAATGTAGAATCCTAATAGTAGCAAGAAAGTTAAAAACATACCAAAAATATAAAATCATCTTCATTAAAGAATTTTAAAAGGGATGGTGTTTGATTGGATGGATTCATATCTGCAATAAACAATTTAAACTTACAAGTTATAAAGATGAACAACATCCAACAAAAGTCATAGGCAAACAACATTATAAAATAGACATCACTAACATCTCTTAAACTAAATCAGCACTTAAAAAACAAAAGTACCAAATATTAACCGGACTATTTGTATAATCACACACTTAAGGTAATACAAAAACAAAGCACAAAACGAAAATCATCATCTCTCACAACAGTTAAGCAAATGAGCATCAACCAAAAATTATATGGTTGATTTATCAATCGTAATGTAGAAGACAACATCAAGAAGATGCATGCACAAATTGTGACAGAGAATGATATCAGTAACTTCGTTTAAGTTAATGCAGTACTTAATCGATAAAAATACACCGGATTACAGCGACTATTATTTGCTTCAACAAAGAATATGAAACACCGTCGGTGACAAATACATACTCATAACATCAAATAATGATTAATCTAACATTTATAATACAAACAATAAATTCAAAGAAACAATACTTGGTTTTATAGCGTGTAATCTATATTATGCAATAGAACCTTTCCGATTTTGATAAGAAAATTATGTGAGAAAACTTCCTAATATGTTTCTAGAGCTTATATTTAATAATGGAGATGAAAAGTATATTAAATGGAGTTAATACAGATGTTACATTTACACTGGTTGGTTGAAATTAAGTTTTGTAAAATTTATAGTTTACCCCCTTTTTCTTTAAAATAATGTAATTTTTGTACGATAGCAACCACTGCTTCAATATAAATTTAATATTAAATAAGAAAAAGAGTTAATCACACAAATGGGTCTTGTGGTTTATACCTAATTTCGCCTTTGGGTAGTAACTTTTTTTTAACATGTTTAGGTTTTATGCTTTCAATTTTGTAACACCTTTGGGTACTAACACCAAAATTTGTTAATTAATGACTAAAACACCCTTTCATTTTTTTAAGTTTATCAAAGTAACACATTTGGGTACTAACACCTAATTTTATTTAAGTTTAAATCAATTTTACAAAATCTATTTATTTTTTTATTTTCATCTTTTTATTATATCTCTTAATTAACATAAAATCTATTTATTTTTTATTTTCATATTTTTATTAAATTTCTTATTTAACCTAAAATCTACTTGTTACACTAGTATTTTTTTAAATAGATTTTTAAATAAAATCTACTAGCTATATACTTTTATGTAAATTAAATTTCTTACTCGTTTTAAATAATGTAAACCTTACTCGTTTTCAATTTTGGATAGATATGATTGATAATAATAAATATCTTTCATGTAAAAAAATTTAAGCCTTTTTTTAACTCGTTTTTTTTGTTCATTTACATTTTACTATTTTAGAAAGATATTTAATTTACAAAATAAACGAGTTTAAAAAAAGGCTTAAATATTTTTAGTTTTATCTAAAATACCTAGCTATATAGTTTTATCTAAAATACCTAGCTATATAGTTTTATGTAAATTAAATATCTTTCTAAAATAGTAAAATATAAATGAATAAAAAACGAGTTAAAAAAAGGCTTAAATTTTTTTTACATTAAAGATATTTATTATTATTAATCACATCTATCCAAAATTGAAAACGAGTAAGGTTTACATTATTTAAAACGAGTAAGAAATTTAATTTACATAAAACTATATAGCTAGTAGATTTTATTTAAAAAATCTATTTAAAAAAATACTGGTGTAACAAGTAGATTTTATGTTAAATAAGAAATTTAATAAAAATATGAAAATAAAAAAATAAATAGATTTTATGTTAATTAAGAGATATAATAAAAAGATGAAAATAAAAAAATAATTGGATTTTGTAAAATTGATTTAAACTTAAATAAAATTAGGTGTTAGTACCTAAATGTGTTATTGATAAACTTAAAAAAATGCAAGGGTATTTTAGTCATTAATTAACAAATTTTGGTGTTAGCACCCAAAGGTGTTACAAAATTGAAACCATAAAACCTAAACCTGTTAAAAAAAAGTTAGTACCCAAAGGCGAAATTAGGTATAAACCACATGACCCATTTGTGTAATTAACTCTAAGAAAACTTATTTATTAATTCATATATTTATATAATTAAAAATAGTTTTTAAATCCCGATATTAAAGATTATTATAAGTTAAATAAATAAACAATTACAAGTTAAATATATAAATATCTTACTTTCAACAATCCCAATACAATCTTACCTCATCTTCTCCGGCGAAAAAACTCAACAGTTTCTTCTTCTTCTTCAGGCTTGACGGTCAGAAGTTTAAAGTTTTAGATCAGGTATTTTTTTGTTCTCTTGTGTATTTTACAGGTATGCTTTGACATGTTCCTTTCAGTTTCCTCATTTCAAATTATATAAATATCAAAATCATAATCTACTGATGTTAAAATAGATAAACTTATATGAACTTGTTTTCTTTATTTTATAATAAGATTTATATCAACTTATTTAGTTACATGTTGATTCATTCCATCTAAATAAGAATCTAAGATATTGTTGTTTCATAAATATTTGGTTGTATATTTTACGACTGGTTTTAGAATTATTGTATGAACTGCCATGTAGTATTGATAAATTTGTTCTATCAATCTTAATTTTGATAAAATATTCTGCAATCAATTTATAGTACTCATATGTCTGATTTGTAAGTGAATATAGCCTTGGCTGCTGAAAAAAACTGAAGTTTGAAGTTGACACAAACATAGATATTTGAAAACTTTAATGTCATATAATACTTTTTTATTATACAAGAATATAAATTTCATCTTACACGGTGTTAGATTCATATTGTTTGTTGTATGGACCATATTGAAGTACATAACATATAAGTTTGGTCCTACAGGGTGTTGGATATTTTTTATACCTTAAATAGAATGCTTTTTAGATACAATTGATTTTATGTTTTAGTATTTAATTGTTATTGTATTTTTTACTTTCAGATGGAGTTTATGATAATTATTAATGTCTCTGAATTGACAGACCTAAGTGAGGGATTTGTCAGCTATATTTTTAGAACAAATTAACTCAAATCACAATTGTATGCGAAAAACTGTATTTAAAAAATTAAAGATATATTAAATGTTGTGTATTTAATATACATAGGTACTTCCAAGGATAATGAGTAACCAATTACCAAGAAAGTGCGAAGTAATAAAGTTAATTGATTATACGGGACTTAAGTATAAGATTGCAGTACAGAGCATCGGTCATAAAAGTAAGAGGATAAATGGGTCAGAATGGACTCGGTTTGTTGAAACTTATAGAAATAAGAATATAGACAAGCTGTGTTTAAAAAAATTGAAGGAAGTAAAATTTGAGATAAATGTTTTGAACAATGAGGGATTGGAGATTAGAAACGATGGCTCGAACAGAGATTATGTTCATGGTTGCTTGATACAGGCTGAAGAAGAAACATACTGCAAGCAGGTTAAAAATTGCTACCTTATTTTTATATATTGCCAGTGAATCTTTTGGGCTGTTAGAAAAACTTCTAATTTATATTTTGTATCCTATATAAAATCTAATATGACATTTCTGAAACGTATGAAAATTATAGCATTTACCACACAATTTGCTGAAGCTGTTGTCGGAGATGAGATTAAAAATTGATAACTTGGTTGCAAAAGTACATGGACCAAAGCAGAGTAGTAAAGTTGATGTGTATTATGTTTTCTCTCCTAAAAACAAAAAGGGATTGACTGCTGGTTTTATGGGGCCAGGATTGACAACTTTTTGCTTTGAAAATGACATTGAGAAAAGCTGCCAACTGCTGTTCCAATGGATGGGAAGTACTCATGAAGACCGGTTTAACTTCACTGTGAAGGTTTTTAACAAAGACGGGATTGGACTTCATGGGGAGATTAAACATAACTGCAGCCTTAACAATCACCAACACCGCAAAAAGCGTCCACATTATAAGAAACAGTTTGAATACCATGGTATAGAGACACACAGCTTGGTATTTACATATCTACTTTTAATATGGTTGATTTTACTTATAATGTTGGATCTATCTGTTATTACTTAAAGTATATGCTGTTTTGAATGAATAACTAAAGAAAGAATTTTATTTTACAGACAATACCGATGAACTTTGTTCGAGAACACCAGCTAAATGACTACCGTAGAGCTGTGCTGTCATTTGGTCATGTGAAATTTTTAGTACACCTGGTTGTTAGGAGAGATCCTAGAAGACCTGACGACAACAACCATCTAGTGATGTATACAAACTGGCAACGTATCATGGATGAAACGGGAATTTCTGTGGGGAAAAGCTGAGGTTTGGGATAGTCGAAGAAAAAAGTGTAATAGGAGATAAAATACACTTTGAAGTTTGTTGACATAGTCTTTGAACATCTTTTCAGCATTTAGTGATTTATGTTTTAGTTGACATGTTTGATGGACAAATTTCTTCTTCGAAAACTAACTTAAGAATGAAGTTATGTAGTGTTAGTATATAAAGTTATATACTTTCAAAACTTTGTGGTTTTACCTTTTTATATTTTTCAACTAAACATTACTATATTTTGCATCTAAACATTACTATTTTGCATTACATTTCCCGGTCGCTCAACAAAAAGAAATATAAGACTGAAAATTAACAAAATAGTATACAACCTGTAATTACAAAGAACAGTGGTTTAAAAATCTGCTCCTACCAAAGGGACAAACTCAACATCTGTTTCGCTAAACTTTGCAAACCAAAAGGTCTGTTGAAGACAACCACTGTTGAAGGAAAGTCTGTTAAGCCAAACGACCTCAGCTCATGAACCAAACAAACTCTGCTAATGAACCAAAAGGTCTGTTAAGACAAGGACTGCTGAAGCAAAAGTCTCCTAAAGAGAACCTCTGCTGATGAAGCCAAATGTATGATGAACCTAAGTTCTGCTGTGGACCAACAGATATTGCACAATTCAAAAGAAGATCTTTAACAGATGATGATCAACAGCTCACACGGTCTGTTGAAGCAAAGTCTATCAACAGATGCTAATGTAATCAACAGATGCTAATGTAACTCAGATCCTAACAGTTCTTAGGCGTTAACAGATGTTAGCACGCTATAACAGTGCTTAGCATGTAATAGATGTTAATGTATCTCAGACCCTAACAGTTTTCCCACTAACCAATTGATTAAATTTTCATTCATTCACTAACAATAATATACAACCCTACTAATTGTCCAGTACATAAATATCACTCAAAATGTATATAATGTATAATAACAAAATTATATAACAAACAAAATGTTAAATTTACTTGATATTCAAAGCGTAGACATTACATACCAAATACATCAATTTAAATGCTTCATTGTAGCCCTTACCCACCAAGGAGTCTTCAAAAATAAGTGGTTTCTACTTATCTCTCATAAGAATTGTTTTTTCATAAGCATCTAATTGTTAACCTTAGACATCTTCTTCCGGGTTCTTCTCACATTAGTGGATAGCTCACCAACGTTGACAACATCAGCATCTTGAGCCATCCATTTTTCATTGGGACTTGATCCAGAATCCTTTTCAACTTTAACGACTGAAGAGTCGGTCGTAACAGAGACAGCATCCTTGCAACAGATCACAAAACAACTATTGATCACATTTGATAAAATAATGAACTCTTTTTAAACATACTAAATCTACTTTCAAAAATAAATACTCACCCTTGAAGTTCGTTCAGCAGACACCTGGGAAGATTCTGAAAGGTTAACATCTTTAACGTTAGCTACCTCTTAAGTAAGGTAAAGGATCACAATATATGATATCATATAAAAAAGTGTAGAATCCAGTCGTTGAAACTCAAAAGAAAAATAAATAGATTGAAAAACCAATTTTATATGCTACCTCATCAGTATTTTCATCACCATTACCATCTCCACCAACCAACTCAGCAATTATTACTGGATCATCACATGTTTTTTGCATGGTATAAACATGATAGTCATTTTTAAGATTGAACCCTGAAAAATCAATCTTAAAAGCAGCCTTCTTATCAACCAATCGAAATATCTCATGAGGGAAACATCCAGTATCATTAGCCTTAACCTGCCTCTCTCTTATATCACTCGCCGCGAATCCAAGAAGCTTCTGAACATCTCTATCAAACATAACAAAAGAAACACTACCACTCTCATCCTGCACCCGGACTTGCACCTTGAATCTGAAATATATACAAATGACTAAGTAAACTGCAAAACTATATTCAAATATCAGTCTTAAAATGTTACTTATATAAATATAATGTTAAATAATCATCATTGCTTACTTTGTGGTTATGGATGTACATTCACTACGACATTTGGGACAAACCAAAGAAGTCGCAGGCAATCGAACAATATCATCCGAAACATTTTCAACATTCTGCAAGTATTCACTTTTACCCATCACCTTCTTGAAACACTTACGACAGGCAGGATAAAACCAACCATACTCTTCTTGCACAATCTTAATTGTCGCAACCACAACACAAGACATTTCCTGTAAAAACAATACATCAACTTGTAATCTCTAGTTTGACAAACATGCAGGTGACAAACCAAAAAATAACCAAACTACATAAAAAGATGTGAAACCTTTTCTATCTCACTAATCTCATCAACATGTTTCTTCACACCATCAGTTACAAATTCTTTATGCAATGGAAAAACACTCTGAGACGATAGTATTGTTTGAGAAGTAGAACTACTCCCTTGTCCAAACTTCAGTATAAGACTTTTGAATACCACAAATGATTAGAATTAGTATACAAATAACATGAAACCAAGTATTTGACTCGAACATCTATATATAATAGAAATGACATTGACAAATCACCTCCTCCTTAGCTCATTAACTTCATCAATTTCTTCATTCAGAAAAATTCATGTTGCAAACTTATCACTTTGAACTGTATATTCACCTACATACAAAAGTATATAGATATTTAATGTATACCTGTCTTTATATTGCCAGAAATAAACAGTATAGTTATGATTTGCAGAAAGTAACAAAAATACATTTCCATTCCTTACACTTTCCATAGTTATGGCTCTGATACCAATCTGTCACACCCCAACCGATGGCGGAAACATCGGAGTGAGACGAAATAGATTGCAACAGACTTCATAACACTATTTGTAACAAGTATTTAAATAATAAATTTCATTTCATTTCTAAAGAGTCAATTACAAAGATGGAAATTAAATACAACTTGAAATACAAGAATTACAATACAATAGATTACAAAAATTTAAATGTGTATCTAGACATCCTACTATGTTCCATGCATCATCAACATCATCTCAAAACCTACAACATGTTTTAAAAGCATAGTTCAATACAAAGGTATTGGCGAGTACACTAGTTTTGGACTCGTGGCATATGTATAAAAGTATTTTCAATCCAACGTAGCATTTGGTATACAAGGTCAAACTATCATGCATAACAATATGTCAAACCCAAGTGTCCACTAGTATAATAGCATCCCTCGATGTAGCAACATCAAGACCGTAAAGTATGAATAATAGCATCCCTTGATATAGCAATAACGAGACCGTAAAGAATATAACTTAACAAAACCCCGTCGGGTGGTGTGCTACTCCTATAGCGCTATAATTGTTAAGGCGGGTTAACAAATAGTATGAATTCTAGCAAGAACTTAAGCATAACAAAGCATGTAAAATGATTGTTTGAATAAAGAATATTTGCGTGTTTTGTGCATTTAAATAAGTAAAACATGTTGCACCCAAAGTGCATTAAAAGGAAAATGGGTCAAGTGTACTCACAAAATTGCTAAGTCTTTCGATTATCCAAGTATGACGAGTTGAGGAGATTAGGAGGATGGAGCACTGAGGTCACCCTATAAGAGTAAACGATGGTGCATGAGTAAACGGAATTCTGACGGAGGATTTGGAGTGGAATATAAAGTATATTGAGTCGATGGATAAGTATATATATACATATATATATTATATAGTTTATGCAATAATTCTAAATTAAGTTTATTGAAATTATGATAGAAGTATCTTCAACATAGATACACCTTTATATTTATTGTTATAAAAATTATTCGAATTCGATACGGTTTCATTTGTGATTCGACTATAAAGTATATGTATATATATATATATATATATTTTAACGAAAAACTGGCATAGTTCCCTATGTTTTCGGACGATCCCGACAATACTAGTTGTCAATACAATTGTCAAAACTCAATAATAAACGAATAACAACAATATATATATATATATATATATATATATATATATATGTTTCTATATACAAGTTTTTATAAGTACGGGTAGCGTACCACTAATTTATGCGTTATAGTTTCATTAGTCGGTTTGGTTTGTAAGTTCGGTTTCCGCGATTAAAACTATAACTAAATATAAAGTAAAACAATATAAAGAATATTCGCCTCATTATTATACCGATTAAAATTATAACCGAGTTTGCCGGTTTGACCGACTTGACCCGACACGAGACTCGAAATACGGAACCTGACCGATGACTCGTGTTGACTGTTTGACTGATGTTGACCCAACAACCGGGTCTGACCCGAGACACCAAGAACAGAACCCAAACCAACAACAAGAATCTAAAACCTCAACTTGAAACGACCCGAAATAAAACCCGAATCCTGGAACCACATACCTAAACCCGAGCTGACAAAACCTCTGTGAACCTTCATCCCCACCATTACCTTCACTGCTCCCATACTTCCGCCGCCGTGAACGGCTGTCGCCGGCGCCGGCGTTTGGCCGGTTTACCTGTTGACTGAATCCGCAACCAACTCAGACCGAACCGAGTCCCGAAAGTCGAGACTAAATCGCTGAAATGAAACCCGAATCAAAACTAACACAAATAAAACCCGAATCAGTTAGGATCCGAAGCTGAACAGGGAGCCGACACTTACCGGGATTACCGGATATTTGACGGAAAGGAACCAGGGCCGCCGTCGCTCACCTCTACTGCCGCCGTGTGCGGCGGCTCTCTCTCTTCTCGTTCCTCTCTCTCTAACTCTCGTCTTCTGATCTTCGTCGCTGGAGTACAGGGGTGCAGGGTGTGATAGTCGTTGAGAGTCACTTAAAGTCGTGACAGAGTGGTCACCTCCGCCGCCACTCCCGGCGACGCCGCTGTCAAACTGACGAAGAAGGAGGGGTGAGGAATGTTTTGGCTGTGGGTGTTGTTTAATAACAGAGGGGAAGGGTGAATCGAGAGGTTGAGGGGTTTTGTTGATGTTAAAGCTGTAGACAAGAGTTGGGAGGGAAGGGTATGAAATGGCTGATGATAAAGACAACTAGGGTTATAATAGACATAAGTGTTTAAGGTTTAATTAGTGGGTTGGGCTTGGGCCCAAGGCCCACAAGCCCAATCCCCGTATTTAGTGGCCCGAAATCCCTTTTGAACTCGTTTTTTTTTAAATACAAGCACTCCGTAACGTCGTAAAATGATATTTTAATATTTTAAAACACATAAAAAATATATGGTCGGTTGTCGGTTGCGTAAAATGCGTTGTTTGCCGAAAATGTATTTTTTTGACTGTGATTCCAAAAATAGAAAAACGAATACGTATTTTCTAAAAAAGTGGAAATACGAAAATACAAGGCGTTACACAACGTCTCGCCATGGTTTCTTTCAGTTTAATGGGTAATGCTCTAAGCTGGTATAAGTATTTGCACATAAACTTGCTCACCACGTGGGACGCCTTCACTCAGATGGCCAATAAGTAGCTAGTACCAAACAAGATGTAAGACGAATGGTTTATATAAATCGGGTATGAGATCGTTATTCATATACCCGTCTGTCATCCCTACCATGCACGAGCAATGCGGGTGTCTGAGTCATGATCATTTATGAGTGCCACATCCGTGTGTGGGCTTCAAAAAATCTATTGCGACTTCTCGATTTTAAATAATGACATTTTTTTAAACAGCTTGAAATTACATTATCCACATTTAATGGAGATTGAACCCTTGATTTTAATGGGAACAAAACAATAACTCCAATGGCTTTGCTCAACCCCTACCCCTATAAGACCATGTGTAGGGGTCAAGTCCCATGGAGTCCCCATGGGGGAGGAGGTATGTGACAAATGGCAAAATGTATAAGAAATGGGTGTTATATAAGACCACCCATAATGGGCGTGGTTTTTTCAAAATTTTCAGCCAAACACGCCCAATATCGCCCCAGCCCCACTCCTTGCGGCGTGTTCGGGCGTCTTTTTTGAAAAAAATCGATCCAGCGTGTTTTAAAACACGCCAATTTTGCACAACTTTTCAAATTTGACTGTTTTCAAAAGGTAAAAACAATTAATATTTTTATTTATTTTTTTAAATTCCCATTTTAATCTTTAAATACCCCACATTTCTTCTAACTTTTTATAAAAAAAAAACCCACTTTCTATCAAACTTTCTCTCAACCTAATCTTCCAACCTTTATAAACTCAACCATGAATCCATTCCGACCCTCGATTGGTGTTCCGTCAAGACCCGGGAACCCGAATAGCACCCAACCGTAACAAAACTTTAACCTTCAAGACATGGACCCGAACATGTTATCGTACGCAGCTTACTTGAGCAGCTCTACTCCTTACATGCCACACACTTACGGCTTTGCCCAACCCGGCGCTTCGCAGCCATCCCAACAACCCGAGCCCGAGGTGGATACCGTGCCAGAGACGCAACCCGGACCGGGTCGCGAGACATCCAAACGCGGTAAAAGGTCACATAAAAAGAAGGACGCAAACCAACCTCGTCGTAAGCATACTTACGTTATTTGGACGAAGGACAAGGAATATACGTTGGTTCGGGCGTAGGTCAATATTTCGGAGCACCCCGAAGTGGGTAAGTGTTATTTTTTTACTTATTTTTTTTCTACACGTCGATTTTTTTTAACGTACAACTTATTTTTTTTAACTTTTTGTAGCAAACTTTCAAACGGGTCCAGAAAGTCGGCTGGCGTACCGACCATGACGTCTAGTAGTAGATGTTGGGAGCTTCTAAGAAAAAGTCCAAAGTGGGCTGGCGTATCGATCATGACGTCTAGTAGTAGACGTAAAGCTAAACGGTCTAAAACGTCATCCTCCGTTGACCCGGAAACACCAACTTCCGATGCCTGCAACGTCGATTTAAATGTTGTTGTGGACGATGACGAGAAAGTTGAAGAGTTGACCCGACCGGCCAGTAGAAGAAAGGATAAGCGAACCGGGAAAAAACCGGTGGAGTCGTCTTCCGATAATCTCGAGTTGAAGGAAGATTTCGAGGAGATGAACCGTCGTCTCCAAGACATTCGAGCCCTCGACCACAAGCGTTGGGAGACTATGAAAGAACGAGTCGCCGAAAACAAAAAGTTTAACGAGATGCAAGCGGCAAGGCAAACGGAAAAGGACATAGAATTTTTGTCCAAACCGATCGATCACCTCCAAGGCGACGCGTTGATCGTTGCGCAAATGCACCGCCAAAACTTCGGGAAAAATACGGCCTTTAGACTATGGGGTATGGGGCGGGGGTTGGGTACAAACGCCCAAGTCACCACCTCGGGTGGGCTTGGGTTTGGGCGTGGCCCCTTGGGCGGGGGTTTCAGCCCGGGCGTTGGGCATGCCTAGCGGTCCTATGTGGCTGGCTCTTATTGGCTAGGTTATAACGGCTATGTTTAAATTTTAAAAAATAACCATTTGGCCAAGCCAAACGGTTCACCCAACTCGCTATAAAACCCCCAACCCCACCGCCTGTCCACATCGCTACCCCAACCCAAGTCACTCCACCTACCCGAACCCACTACCCACACACACTTGATCGATGGCCTCTTGGACACACGAGGAAGAGCTAGCACTAGTCACGAGCGTCGTTGACGCGATGAAGGGCCGCCAACCCGGTGAGACCCGTTACTGGCCGGAAGCTTTCGCTAGCTACCGGCACAACGTGCGGAACGACCGGCACAATTTAAACGCGTGCCAACACAAGTGGCGCGAGCTACGACCGAAACTCGATCGTTTTAAAGCCTACTACGACAGCGTCCCGGGCGATGATATAAGTCACGATGACCGGGTGGCGGTGGCGAACATCGAATTCCGGGGCAAGGAGCGGAAACCGTTTGACAAGTTCGCCCTTTTCGAAATCTACCTAACGCTTTAGGCTTTTTTTATTTTGTAATCCTTTTTTTGTACAATTTTGTAATTTTTAGGAAATTTTAATAATAATTTTAGGCTTTTTTTTTAATTTTGTGTGTATTTTTTAATTTTAGGTTTTTTTTATTTTAATAAACCTGGCCAACCCACGCTGGCTAGCCACGCCTCGCCATACCCCACGGACACGTCACTCACCAGCGGGGGGGGGGGGGGGGGGCTCGAACTCCACGTGTCAACCCATGCCCCAAACCCCCGCCCCACCATACCCCACGGTCTTAGATCATCATTTTTTTAAGTTTATTTGCCTTTTTATTTCCGTTTTTTTTTTAAGTTTAGTCGGTTTTTATTTTTTTTATTTCTAGTATTGTAAAAAAAAATTTAATTTAATGAAGTATTTTAAGTTTTTAATTTAAAAAAATTAATAATTGTGTAATGATTTGATGAGGCGTTATTGGGCATTATTCCGCTACGCCACTTTTGTAACGCCCAATAATGCCCCCTTGCTGACTAGACCTCCACATGGCAGAAAACGTCCAAGGGTGAGGGCATTATTCATCAGACCACTACGCATGGTCTAACTTAAGTTTGTAGTGGGGGGGGGGGGTTGTGGGTTATGTAGATGTGGGGTTATACCCCTTCAATTATATGTATATATGTATGTGTGTGAGAGAAACCATTCTACAACATCGTTTTGCTCATAGTGGCCCTCCCTATTTTTTAGCCCATAGCGCCTGTTTCAACCCCCGATCCCTTATCTGTCCCGGGAACGGGCGGACGCGAACTCAGAGTTTGGTGGTATCAGCTGGTTAAATCTTGCAGCAGAATTTACATCAGGACCGTAGTTAGGAAATGTTTATCAGAGTAAAACCACCATATTTTATATTAATAACCACATGGGTAAAACCCAAGTTTCTTATTACAATACTTTTATAGGGACAAACCCTATTTTATTGAATTTAAAACATCGTGTTTTAGATAACTTTTATAGCCACTTATTTTCCAAGCCGTCAGTGCTCTCGAGCTGGCTTTTTCCCAGTTGGCTTTCACATTGTGTTACCTGAAACATGTTTTAAAAATATTTTGTCAGCGGGAAATACTGGTGAGTGAATCCCAATTTAATCAAAACAAGTTTTATCAATTACCACAGTATTGAGAGCTATTACAATGTTTATATCTATACAATTACCCATTCAGTACTTGCCACTCGACCGTATCTATGGCTATGGTCATATCACACATTGGCTACTCGTCGTCCAATTGTGAAGGTTATCAAGTAATGTATACAAAACCCCATAATACCGGCGATAATTGAAGAATTACACGACTCACATACTGGTAATATGATATAAACAATTGAGATTTTATAAAACAGTTGACACAAAAAGGAGATTACTCACATTGCTATCTTAGGCTTCTCGTAAGGGTTTCCTGGATATAATCTATAATTTATACAATTGTACATTGGTTAGTATCATAACCCTTTAAAGAATATAAATAATACCCTCCCCGAGACGGCATTCCAACAACTACGTCGGGCAGAACCACGACAGTTGTTACGGAACCCTAAATCAATCGGGCAGTGTATCTATTACGAAACTGGGGTTATAATACTTACAACGGAGCAGAACCTCGCTAATTAGGGGTATAATACCCAAAATATTATGTCTCTACTATAGAATTTCGAGATTGAAAGAAAGAATGAACGATTGAAAGTGAAATCCGAAGCCTGCTATTTATAGTTATGTAATCTGGTCCTGTCGCGGCCTGCGTAAGGTAAGGCTAAGCCTTACGCGGCCCGCGTCAACGCACGGTCAACTTAATAGCTTAGCTCAGTCATTCTCTAGACCGCCACGATGACAACACGTGTCGGCCTCTAGGTGTATCCGCGTTTCACGATCTCTCGCTGCCCGCGTTAACTAAGTATAACCCTTACGCGGCCCGCTTCAACTAAAGAAGTCAGCGAAGTCAACTCCAGTCTTGATACGGCCCGCGTGAGATGTTGGGGTGGTTCTACGCGGTCCGCCTCAGCCCTATATTTCTTGTTTTTGATTTATTTAGTAACTATAATATAATCCGGGCTCAGTTTTCACATACGGGGTGTAATATAAAACATATTGGGACATTTTATAATATACTAGAGTGTCGGAAATATTCGAGAGTGTCGGTTTTCTTGAGGGTTGTTACATTCTTCCCACCTTGTTTTAGAGCTCGTCCTAGAGATCTACTGAAACAAGTGTGGCTATTTTCTTTTCATTTCAGATTCAAGCTCCCATGTGTATTCAGGTCCTCTTTTGGAGTCTCACATCACTTTGACTAGAACTAATCTCTTGTGCTTGAGATTTTTGACTTGAATGATCTTGTCAGTTATTTCCTACACTATCTCAGGTCCAGATATTTGCTTTTCCCTAATTTCTACCCAATAGACTGGGGTTTGGCACGTTTGTCCATAAAATGCTTCGAATGGTGCAGCATTGATACTTGTGTGATAACTAAGAAAATTCTTATGAAAGGTAAGTGATCGTTTGACCTTTTGGTGAATTTACTTGAATTGACTTTTAATCACATAAAGTACTGGCTTTATTGGCTATTAACCAATCTATTCTTAAAACAATATCAAATCCTACCAGATTCATTGGGTAAAGATGTGTAATAAACTTATAGTTTAGAATTTCTATTCTTGCTCCCTGCAAGATTTCAGAAATCTTAATGGTTTCTTCATTAGCTGTCTCTACTAGACATACTTGTGGTAGTTTAGTTAATGACTGATTTAGAAATTTGCAATACGAAGTATTAATAAAACTTTAGTTTGCACCAGAGTAAAATAATACTGTAGCAAAAATATCATTAACTAAAACATACCAGTGATCACATCCGGGATCATCTTTGCTTCTTCTGCCGTTAGAACAAATGCTCTAGCATTTTTAGTGTTCTTATTGTTCGTAGCTGGAGCTAATTTTGGACAGTTTGGCTTGATGTGACCTTGTTCACCGCAGTTATAGCATATCCTGCTGTTTTTCTTCCTGCATTCTTCTTCCTTGTGTCCCGATATTTTGCAGAAGTTACAGTATATGGAGCATCTTCCCGAGTGCTTTCTTTTGCAATATCTACAGTAGGGTGCAGAGGTAGAATCTATATTTTTCTCATGATTAGAATTTCCAGAACGAAATTCTTGTGTGAGCTTTTGGGTTAGATTCCTTCTCTGATCTTCTTCTCGGGTACGGACTAATTCATCAGTCAAGGTATTCGCTAGTTCTACAGCTTCTTCTATAGTTTGAGGTCTAGTTGCCTTGACTACATGTCTTATTTCTCCAATTAGTCCCCAGATATAACGGGAGATTAACACTGGTTCAGGTGAAGCAAGAGTTGGCACTATTCTAGCATATTCGAAGAATATTTTAGTGTACCCTTTGCTATCCACACCAGTCATCCTAAGGTTTAAG
Source organism: Helianthus tuberosus (assembly GCA_030545235.1). Classification (NCBI taxonomy): domain Eukaryota; kingdom Viridiplantae; phylum Streptophyta; class Magnoliopsida; order Asterales; family Asteraceae; genus Helianthus; species Helianthus tuberosus. The sequence continues at coordinate 58,707,366 of CM060437.1, read as the reverse complement.
AATTTGTTTGCAATCTGTTCCTTTTCATTGGGTGGGCAGAATTTCCTTTCCACCTTGTCCTTAAACTCCTCCCATTCCATATTGTAAGTTTTATCAATTCCCTTAGTTTGGAGGATAGTGTTCCACCATTCTAAGGCTGAGTTCTTAAACAGATTAGAAGCAAATATTATTTTATCTTCTTCTGCGCACTTGCTTATTCTTAAGACTGCCTCAGTCTTTTCTATCCAGCGTAGGGTTGCAATGGCCTCTTCGTTGCCCGAGAATTCCATTGGTTTACAGGACCAGAATTCTTTGTAAGAACAACCATAAAGCATGGTTCTTCTTCTTTTGGGAATTGGTGCTTGAAATACAGGTCCATTGTTAATGCTGTGTTCTGGTTCAATTGGTCGCTTATTGCTATGTTTACTCTTGTTATCAGCATCCTTAACAGTTTGAAGAATAAATGGCATTGCATCTATAATTCCCTGTGCTACTATGTGTTGGATAGCACTATTGTCCACTTGATTGTTATTGTTATTGATGCTAGGATTTTCATTAACCAAGTTAATGTTACTCTGGTTATCATTATTCAGATTTCCTTGATTTACTTCGTCGGCCATCTGAATTTTTTTAAACATCTACCAAATATTAATATCATAGAATAATATTTAATATAGCAAATCACATGATACGCAATTTAGCCAAAAGCGTCGATCATTGCGATTTTACTCTATTCATCTATTACATACCAGTACTGAAATTAAAATTTACATTACCGACTGAAATAAATAATAATAGGCATCCGTACACATATTTATTTTATTTTATTATTATTATTACTATTACCGTTTCTGCCATCACATCTACAGATATGGATTCATCCAGAAATTCATATTACGCTTATCGTATTTTCATACGAGTCGCTCTCCCACCTGTCTCATTCTCTTACTATTTTCTAGAATTTCTTTCCCAAGAGTCCTAAGTTCTTGTACGTTTTCTGCACTCATTGGGGTACAGGTTCTAGGACTGGGTTCAGAATCTGGGGTGCAGGTTACTGATATGGGGTGTAGGTGCCTGGATTCGATAAGGATTTTCTAAAATTTTCCCTAAGGTATACATCATAGTAATAGGGATCTAAAGGATTTATACCTGGATAGGCTCCTAAGTTTTACATTTATGAAGAAACACACAACATTCTAAGTTAAAATTTTGTAAATCACAAAATAAAAAAATGATAATTTAGAAATCTTCTAAAATTTTTTAAAACAACTATTGCTAGATTACAACTGAACTTTCGAATTATACTAACGGTTTATTTAATAATTTAACGTTTCCGGCTTGTAAATGTTGCAGGTGCTAAAACTGGTTTTGTCATTTAACTTATAAGTTAGCATTTACTGCTACAGTAGCTAACATGTAGAGATTTGCCCATTTTTCGTCTAATTTATCTTCCCAAGGTGGGTTACTGCCTATTTTCTGGGTTTCCTGAGACTTTTTCTAAGAATCCAGCTTCTTTTACTAGGGGTAAGTGGATTTTCAAACTGTGCTTTACGGACAAATATTCCTTCTTCAGTATCTGCTGAGTATCTTTGAGGAATTTGTTTGAGATGAACTTCCCTTTTCTTTCGGTGAACTATCTAGTTTATGATAGATGTCCGAAATTCTTTTCTTACTCATACTGTAAACTAACAAATAGTCAAATAACACATAACAATAATTACAATTATGCACGTATTTTCATAATTTATTTCCTAACACAAAATATAACTTTAAGTGTCAGCAGAACACTTCTTTGGCTCAGACCAGTGGCTAGGCTCTGATACCACCTTCTGTCGCAACCCCCGATCCCTTATCTGTCCCGGGAACGGGCGGACGCGAACTCAGAGTTTGGTGGTATCAGCTGGTTAAATCTTGCAGCGGAATTTACACAAGGACCGTAGTTAGGAAATGTTTATCAGAGTAAAACCACCATATTTTATATTAATAACCACATGGGTAAAACCCAAGTTTCTTATTACAATACTTTTATAAGGACAAAACCTATTTTATTGAATTTAAAACATCGTGTTTTAGATAACTTTTATAGCCACTTATTTTCCAAGCCGTCAGTGCTCTCGAGCTGGCTTTTTCCCAGTTGGCTTTCACATTGTGTTACCTGAAACATGTTTTAAAAATATTTTGTCAGCGAGAAATACTGGTGAGTGAATCCCAATTTAATCAAAACAAGTTTTATCAATTACCACAGTATTGAGAGCTATTACAATGTTTATATCTACACAATTACCCATTCAGTACTTGCCACTCGACCGTATCTATGGCTATGGTCATATCACAAATTGGCTACTCGTCGTCCAATTGTGAAGGTTATCAAGTAATGTATACAAAACCCCATAATACCGGCGATAATTGAAGAATTACACGACTCACATACTGGTAATATGATATAAACAATTGAGATTTTATAAAACAGTTGACACAAAAAGGAGATTACTCACATTGCTATCTTAGGCTTCTCGTAAGGGTTTCCTGGATATAATCTATAATTTATACAATTGTACATTGGTTAGTATCATAACCCTTTAAAGAATATAAATAATACCCTCCCCGAGACGGCATTCCAACAACTACGTCGGGCAGAACCACGACAGTTGTTACGGAACCCTAAATCAATCGGGCAGCGTATCTATTACGAAACTGGGGTTATAATACTTACAACGGAGCAGAACCTCGCTAATTAGGGGTATAATACCCAAAATATTATGTCTCTACTATAGAATTTTGAGATTGAAAGAAAGAATGAACGATTGAAAGTGAAATCCGAAGCCTGCTATTTATAGTTATGTAATCTGGTCCTGTCGCGGCCCGCGTAAGGTAAGGCTAAGCCTTACGCGGCCCGCGTCAACGCACGGTCAACTTAATAGCTTAGCTCAGTCATTCTCTAGACCGCCACGATGACAACACGTGTCGGCCTCTAGGTGTATCCGCGTTTCACGATCTCTCGCGGCCCGCGTTAACTAAGCATAACCCTTACGCGGCCCGCTTCAACTAAAGAAGTCAGCGAAGTCAACTCCAGTCTTGATACGGCCCGCGTGAGATGTTGGGGTGGTTCTATGCGGTCCGCCTCAGCCCTATATTTCTTGTTTTTGATTTATTTAGTAACTATAATATAATTCGGGCTCAGTTTTCACATACGGGGTGTAATATAAAACATATTGGGACATTTTATAATATACTAGAGTGTCGGAAATATTCGAGAGTGTCGGTTTTCTTGAGGGTTGTTACAGCGCTCGGGGTGGCGGTGTTCCCTGGCGTTATGGGGCGCATCGTCGACATAAAACCCCTATGGCGCTCTGGCACGGATGGTCTAATGTCACTTTCTTGATAAAAAAGTAACACATTTCAAGGAAACTAGCTAGTATTTTTGACGTAGTGTGTTGCGGCGAAAGCGAGCAAATGATAATGTAAAACAAACGTGATTTGAAAATAAAGAATGCTGTTTAGAAAGTCAAACCATTTGAACGATTTAGTTTATCATCGTACCGCTTTATGATACCAAATAAATACTTTATTACGAGTTCAACTTCGTTTTTAACAAAACTTATAATGGAATGTCAAGGAAAAAATCAAGCACAACTATGTACTTAAGTTTTAGAAAAAAAGTTATAAACGTAAATTATTAAAGAACTATCAAGTTAATCGATAAATTAATATATGTTCTAAAAAAAGAAAAAAAATTATTAGAAAAAATGGTAAAGGAAATATATGGTTTTAAAAAAGGAAAAAAAAAGTAAAAATATATTATTAAAAGTAAATATAATAATAAACTATTATAATATATTAAATAAAAGAATAAAAAAAATTATATATTATTACAAAATAAAGTTAGTATTAATCGTTCTTCATCAACAATATATATATAATGGGTGGTAGTTTCCAAGACTATTATCTCGAAGGTTTGTTTCTGCATGGATGACGATTCGCGAGTTGTAAATTAGAGCCCATTCTCATAGATAATGACTCCAAATACATGCAAAAACCTCAAATGTTGAAAGTTAATTTTGGATGTTAATTTGCTATGTTATTTTTTTTTTACATTTTCTAACAAATGGGGTTATACCCCTTCAATTATATGTATATATGTATGTGTGTGAGAGAAACCATTCTACAACGTCATTCTGCTCATAGTGGCCCTCCCCATTTTTTAGCCCATAACGCCCGGGGTAGTGGTGTTCCCTGGCGTTATGGGGCGCGATCGTCGACATAAAGCCCCTATGGCGCTCTGGCACGGATGGTCTAATGTCACTTTCTTGATGAAAAAAGTAAAACATTTCAAGGAAACTAGTTTTTTTGACGTAGTGTGTTGCGGCGAAAGCGAACAAATGATAATGTAAAACAAACGTGATTTGGAAATAAAGCATGTTGTTTAGAAAGTCAAACCATTTGAACGATTTAGTTTATCCTCGTACCGCTTTATGATACCAAATAAATACTTTATTACGAGTTCAACTTTGTTTTTAACAAAACTTATAACGGAATGTCAGGGAAAAAATCAAGCACAACTATGTACTTAAGTTTTAGAAAAAAAAGGAGTAAATTGCTAAAATCATCCCTGACGTTTGTTCACATTTGCTAGATCTATTAAAAAAAAGTGGTTTTCTCATAGGAACCACTGAGGTTTCAAAAAAGTTGCTAAATCCATCCAAAATCACTAATACTCTAACAATACTAAGTTGATAGAAGGGTAATTTAGTCATTCTTTTAATTTATTTAATTTACCCTTTTTTTAACAGGTTATTACATGCCCTCACCCTTTTATAAACAAAACCCACCCATTTTGCCAGTGGTAAATAACTAAATAACCAAGTGCCTAACCAGTCGACACACACAAAAAAAAAAAACACTTTGTGAACATATTTCCAAATCCGAGCTTACATGAAGGAACTATTTTCTGTAAATTCCCACAAATCCACATCCCTTATGAATTATGAACACAGTCATTTGGGAAGTTTCACCGATGTGAAATTACAACTATATTATACCTAGTGTTGTAGTAATCGCTAGTCGCTAGTCGGGCGACGGGGTGGGGACTAGCGATTAATCGGGGATTAATCGGAATTTATGGGGATTAAAATGGATTTGATTAATCGGCGACTAATCAGGGATTAATCTGGGATTAATCGTCACCTAATCGGGATTTTTACAACCATGAATTTATACCTCTCAGTACACTGTAAACTGTTGTAGTGAGATTACTACACCTTTATCCGAATCACAAACGAACCTGCACGTTAATCCATGAAACATATACCATCTCGTTAGTTCTCCAAGAGTGTTGTATCATCATGCCATTAGTGCATATATATCTGACCTTATAGCTCACATGTTCTTTTAAGGTTTCCTAAAGCTTTTCGGTTGGAAGGATTAATGAAACTGTTATGTTGAGGTCGACTGCAACAATTAGGTTTTAGGGTTTTGTTTTTAACAACCTATTAAAAAATGGGTAAATTAAATAAATTAAAAGAATGACTAAATTACCCCTCTATCAACTTAGTATTGCTAAGAGTATTAGTCATTTTGGATGGATTTAGCAACTTTTTTGAAACCTCAGTGGTTCCTATGAGAAAAAAACCTTTTTTGGATGGATCTAGCAAATGTGAATAAACGTTAGGACGATTTTAGCAATTTACTCAAAAAAAAGTTATAAACGTAAATTATTAAAGAACTATCAAGTTAATCGATAAATTAATATATGTTCTAAAAAAAGAAAAAAAAATTATTGGAAAAAATCGTAAAGGAAATATATGGTTTAAAAAAAGGAAAAAAAAGTAAAAATATATTATTAAAAGTAAATATAATAATAAACTATTATAATATATCAAATAAAAGAATAAATAAATTATATATTATTACAAAATAAAGTTAGTATTAATCGTTCTTCATCAACAATATATATATATATATATATATATATAGAGGCCGGTTATCATACAAATCCTCTAATCGTACATTATGTACGCGTCGTCTACAACCGTCGGATCATCTTCCTTAAACAGCGCCTTTTTCTATTAAATTTATCAACCTAGGATTCATAAAAAAGAAACCGCCAAGGTTAAAAACGTCAAATTTAAAATCAAAACACCTGATAACGGCAAACAAAACCTCAAAAATCTTAACGAAAGATCCTAAATCAAAACCAAAGACGAAATTATAACAATTAACAAAAAATCGATCGATTCTTATTCACCAAATCGATCGATTCCTATTCATCAAATTCTTCTGATAAAATGAACTTATGATGAATTTAGAAATTCTGTATGCACTGACTATCGAAGAAGATGATGCAGTTTGTCAAATCATGTGCGAAAACGTCGACAATACAAATGCGAATTCGGTATAAAAATGAATTCTTTGACATTTCATATAGTTTGCGAATTTTATGTGATGCATATGCGATATCAGTAAAAAGTTAAGAATTCTTTGAGATTTCATATAGTTTGCGAATTTCAGGGTAATGCACATGCGTTTTCAAACACTTACAAAATCTCTTCATATAGTTTGCGATTTTAGATAAATTACACATGCGATATCATAGAAAATGATATTTAAATGTATGTTTCTTACGGTTTGCGAATTACTTTCGAATCAAGTGCGATTTCGAATAAGGAAGAGTGCAAAAAAAAAACAAAAAAAAAAAATACTTTGTAATAAAAAATACAAAAAAAAAACTACCAATCTTAAAAACTAAAAATGATATTATTTTATATACAAAAACTTAATTTATTAACGATGTGACTATAATTTGACATGTAATGATGAGTTTTACAATGAATACTACTGAACTTACCACCCTACCTATATAATAAATTTACTATATTAATATAAAAAACCTTGATAACTACCTTCCATATTAAGACATAGAAGACCAAATAAAACACACACAAAAACACAGACAACAAAAATGGCATCTGAAGATATAGAAAAAATCAAAACCATTGCAATCAAAGAGCTATTTTCAAGCACTGATGTCACTTCTTCTCATCTGATTCTTGATGTGCAGGGCAAAATCCTTGAACAAATAAAAAACAATCAAGAAGTATGGGAAAAGCTACTTCAACAACCGCCATCAACATTCAGAGACAGAGCTTTGGATCACCTAAAGGAGCAATCTCGATCTGATGACTTGGCCTTCTCTTTCCTAACAGATGCTCTGAACACTGTGAAGGAGAAGATGAAGTTCAGCTCTTCTGCACGTGACAAAATCATTCTCTTCAAGTAACTAATTTATATTTTTAATCCTTTTGTGGTTGTGGATGTGTTAGACAATAACTATTATTTTGGATATATGTTTTGAACAAATCTTATGCTTTAATATAATTTAAAATCGCATGAATGAATTAGGCATCTTTGCCACAATAACATAAAAAATACAAGATAACTCAAAATCGCATGTATTAGAGGAGAAATCGCATGTGAAAAATCATATAAATAAATATAAAGTGATGCATATAAAATCGCATGTTTATACTACTAAAATCGCATGTGAAAAATGATATACATAAATGAATATAAAATCGCATGTGTTCCGTGTAAATTCGCATTTACATTTAAAAAACCATTACTCATCCTCGTCATCTTCATCTCCAGACACCTCTTCCCACTGATCTTCATCGGATCCATCATCACTAATGTAATCTTCAAAGTCATCTTCCTCTTCGTCGTCTTCACCCTCATTGTCTTTGTCTCTCAAACCATCTTCAATCTGGACACCCTTCTTCTTCTTTTTTTGCTGTTTACCTTGTTGTTTGCCTTTCAGCTCCTCGCAAGTCCGAATGTCATGACCTTTTACATTGCATACACTACATGTCCTTGACCTTTTCCCTTTGCGGCTGATCATTTGTTCCTTCTTAGATAAAATCCTTCTATGCGAGCCGCGGCCTTTGTTTCTTATACCAGCCGGCACACGAACAGTAGGGGGGGCATTAGTTACTGGTTGTTGATAACCAATCAACTTTGAAAATCGGTCAAATTTTGGATCAAGTTACTTGGTTATGCGACTCTGATCAACTCTCTCTTTAAGCTGCATCATTTGATCCCTCACTAAAACAAGTTGATCAAGGTCGGAAATCAAATTACTAACCAAATACTCCCCTGTATGAATGATTTCACGAGCAATCCGTTTAGCCTTGTGTTGCACATCCTTGCCACCCACATTTAAATTGTACTTCACATTCAACTCATTCGGCACCACATCCTTCGTCCATCTCTTCATAACATATTTGTTTGGTATTTCTTTAACACCAAACATCTTGAAAAGAAAATAGATGTGTTTGCATAGCAGCCCATACTGCTCAAAACGCAAACAGCTGCACTGTGCAGTTACATCATTCTCAAGATTCTTGAACCACACCTAGCAAAATATAACAAAAAAAAAAATAAGATTTAAAATCGCATGTATAAAGATAACAATTTCGCATGTTTAAATAATCATGTAATTAAGTAAAAATAATATCGCATGTGGAACATAACAATTTCGCAATTCTAAAAAGTTAATGTAAAGTAAATAAACTAAAATCGCATATGTAATGTAAAGAATTCGCATATCTAAAAAAAATGAAAAATACCTCCAATAAACCATCACCATGTGCTGTAAAGTCCTTCAATAATATTCTGATACGTGGACCTTCAACTTTGGTGTCCATCGGCAAACATTCGGAAATTGTTCCCTGAATCTCTGATTGCTGATCAAAAAATATAGACCTGGTGTAGATCTTAGCAGCATCTTTTTCCAATGTAGTTCGACTCCAATCAGCTGGCTCAGTATATCTTGAAATATGATCATTTTTTCTATGATTGAACCTTTGAACATCCATTGCCCCATCAAAATGATTCATAAACTCTACGAGTGTGAGTTGTGAATTAGCAACCTGACAAAAAAAAAATGGTTCTCACTCTCTGATCTTGAAGTTGTTCTCATAAGACCTGACATTGGCTCATGCCGGTAAAAAGCCGGAATCCACATGGATCTCATCCCAAACATATCATCAATCCATTTGTTTTCAGTAAGACCAAACTCAATCATCACCAACTTCCACTGTCTCTCGAATTCTTCGGGCTCAATCGAATCGGTCCAAACAATGTCGCACATTCTCCTTTTAAACTCGTCATTATTGCACAACTCGTGCCCAACCTTTAACAATAAATGCATTTTATATCAGTCTATTACAAAAAACTATAATAATAAAAAATAACACCAACAAAAACACAAAAAATGTTGCATGCTCTACCTTATCTGCCACTTTTTTCATTATGTGCCACATACACAATCTGTGTCTGCTACTAGGGAAAACCTCCTCAATAGCCTGTTTCATAGCAGGGTCTTGATCCGTCACTACAACATTAGGCTGACGACCAAATGACTTTAAAAATGAATTTAGAAGCCATTTATATGATTCAATACTCTCTGATGCCAACAACCCAGCTGAGAGTGTTACATTCCGACAGTGGTTGTCAATGCCTGTGAACGGAACAAACACCATCTTGTACCTGAACAACAAATGCGAAATCACATTTATTATATGCGAAATAATGAAAATCAAATGCGAAACCAGGGGAAAAGGGCATGCGATATATTCAACACAACTCTGTTTTCTACACATGCGATATTGAACCCTCATTAGCAGACAAAACATGCGAAAAATCAGTAACAAAACATGTTTGTCTTTGAAACAGTTACCTGTTTGTCTTGAAGGTTGCATCGAACGATATCACATCGCCAAATTCCATATAGTTAAGCTTGCATAAACCATCAGCCCAGAACAACCCAGTTAAACGTTTGCCATCATCAACAGAGTATTCAAACGAATAATCAGCTAAATATTCTTTTTTGTCAGTCATCCTATTTATAACCATGTCAGCGTCATACTCTCCTATATAGCTGTTTATTCGCTTCCTAAAATTTTTGCAATCATCAACTGTGGCACCAACGTTCTCGAAACCACCATAACGTTTCCTCATTATATGGAAAGCTTTGACATGACCAAGGTTTAAAGTGCCTAGTTCCCATACCATCTCCTCCTGGACATCTGACAATTGTCTGTAAGCTGGGAGCATGTGAATGTCATTTTCACAAACAAACTTATGGTTATGACCATCAACAAATCTCTTGACTGTATATAATCTACCGTCCACAGTGCAAATCATAAGTTGAGCTTTGCATCCGGTCCTAATAGTCCCCCTTTTCCTTGTTTTGAATTGCTTTTTTGACTTGGAATTATCATCAATACACACAGGCTTATGTCCCTCTTTAGAACAAACCAAATACTTAGTTTTGATTATACCACCGCTGTATACTTCGCCACCTTTCCGAATAGAAAAACCAGCTAACTTAGCATATGATTGATAAAACGCATATGCTTGTTCAATGGAGGTAAATTGCATTCCAACAACAGGTGTAGCTGATGCCTGAACCTCCGGAGTGTAAACCCTTTCATCTACATGAATCAAAATAAAAAACATAAAAAGTCATATAAACCACATGCGAATTATCTGATCAATACATGCGAAATGATGATATTGAATAATTGAATTACATGTGCGATTTATTACATAATCAAATGCGAAATTACAAAAAAACAAACCAAATGCGAATTGTAGAGAGTAATAACATGCGAAGTTAACATGTTGTTCTCAAAAAAAAAATACAAAAGTGAAATCAAACATTCAAACTACAAAAACATCTACAACAATGCTACGATTAAACAAAAAACAATTATACGAACAATTTAGATATCTGAATTAACATAATTACCAATAGAAATCTCGTTTGCAGCACTTGAACTTGAACCTGGAATTGGAATTGGATTTGCAGGTCGCGGATTTAAAACATCCTCAATCGAAACTCTCTGATAAGCAGATAATTGAGCATGATCACCGATCGGTCGATTTTCTTCAAAATCATCTTCTGTTCGTCCAGTGCTACTCTGTGGATCCATCGAAAATAGACAAATTGAATTAAACCCTAACACGTACGACCGAAAACTGCAAATTGTGAATTATGGAAAATTTGAAACTGATTTGAATAATAATTACCGGGATATCAGTGTAACGAACTTCTCGCTGAATGAACGAAGAGACGAATTTGCCCTCTAATGGTTATGTTAATTGTCTGATTTAACCTTCTTAAACCCAACTGAATCAGGACACTTGTACGGCTCACAATATAGCGTACATAATGTAGGATAACCATATTTGTACCATACTCTTTACCTATATATATATATAATGGTTGGTAGTTTCCAAGACTATTATCTCGAAGGTTTGTTTCTGCATGGATGACGATTCGCGAGTTGTAAATTAGAGCCTATTCTCATAGATAATGACTCCAAATACATGCAAAAACCTCAAATGTTGAAAGTTAATTTTGGATGTTAATTTGCTATGTTATTTATTATTATTATTTTTTTTTGCATTTTCTGACAATTGTAGCATAACTATCAATATGTGATTAAAGTTTATTTATTAGAAAGTGTGTTGATTTAATTAATTCAAGATTGGTAGCTCCCAAGATGTATACTTCCAAGACCGGTTGCTGCATGGATGGCTATTGGCAAATGTAAGCAGCAAAAGTCCGAAGTTACAATTAAGGATGCATATTTCCAAGACCTGTTTGCTGTGTGTGCGTGGTGCAGGAACTCTTCGATCTCCTGCAGTTCGTTGGATGATATTTTTGAAGTTCCAAAGAAGATTCCCTAACTTCCTTTTAACTTTTTTTTTTTTTGAAAATTAAATTTTATTAAACACCACCAGCCGGCCAGGCCAAAAACAAGGCCACACCACCCATTACAACATGTACAAGGGATACTTACACCATTCTATCCAATCTACGTTAACATTCTTCGATTTATGCTTTAACCAAAAAAAACCTAAAGATCTAACTTCCCCAAAAATCTCATCGCTGTCCCCTTTCCCATTAGAGAATAACTTTCCATTCCTAGCTTTCTGTTGATGCAACAAATAATAGACCAAGGATAGTAGCTGGGCTGGTTAGACAAAAGGGTTGAAGGGTTCAACTTTGCCTAACGCAGGTCGTGGGGTCCCCCCACGTTTGCAAGACGTGGAGAGAGGTTCACTAGATTGATTTTGTTGTTTACTAAAGATCCTCCTCTGAAATGTGTTCAGATTCGGATGTACAAGCAAAAGGAATGTGTGTGTTGGAAGTGAAAGAAAGTGACTTGCATGGAGCAAGTACTCGAGAGCATTGATCAGAGATTCTCCAAGAATCAGAGCTGATCGGAATGTGTAGCTTAGTAAATAAAGTGTCTAATTTATAGGAGAAGACATCACTCAAAGAGGAATGAGTTTGACTAGTGAACATGCTTGCAGTGGGGTACTTACCCTTTCGGGGGTTGAAGCCTTTTGACCCGCGGATAATAGAGTGTGCTCTGTGGACCTGCATTGCTTTTGCGGCTGGTGAGTTGGTGAAGCAATCCAGAGACATGACCTTTTACTGTTCCCGCATTGCTTTATCTCAACTCCCCAGGTTTTTAACCTTTGAACCATTTTGCCTTATGAGCATTCAAGTATTTAAGTCATTTATATTTGGTCTTGGGCTACCCCCGTCATCAGCCCCCCAAGTCAGAGGTTTTTGGGAAATGGGCTCAAAGACTTCTGACTTTTATACGTGTATTTTACTGTCTAAAGGCTTCAAGGGTTCAAAGGTTGAAGGGTTGAAAACGGTTGAGGTTTTTGAATTTCGAATTTTGACAAGACAGTTGACATGACTTGTGGCAGTTTGTCAGGCGGCGGTTTTAATTCTATCACTTAATTCTATTCATTTTTATCACATTAATTTACACATATTTTATCAGAATAACATTACTTGCCCTCTTTTTTCTCAAGTTTTTCCCCTTTATCAAAACAGGTTAGTTTCCTTTGCTTATTTTCTGTTTAATTTTTCATATCATGGGTGCTCGTAAGGATTTGGCAAAGTCGTTTTCTCGAATGACTCAAGAGGAAGTCGATTTGTTTTGTATGGAATGGGGAATAGGGACGAAGTTTAAACTGGTTGCACCGGCTTGTGATAAGTCTATCGATCAATGTCCCCCTGGTTCGATTGCTTTGTATTGTCGACATTTTGAGTTTTCAAATCTTCGTCATCCGTTTTCAAACTTTGTTTTGAACATCTTGGAATATTATCGCATATCTTTTGGTCAAGTTCACCCTCTTGGAATGGCTAGGGTTTTGCATTTTGAAATTTTGTGTCGGGATTCCAGATATGATCCCACTCTTTTATCATTCCGCCGTTTTTTCCGATTGGCTAAGAACGGTGATTGGTTTACCTTCGAGACCACTCAAGTTGACACATGTTTGATTTCGTCTATGGTTTCTACCCTTGGGGTTTGGAAAGACCGTTTTTTCTGGGTGTCAGAGGAAATTGTTCCTTTTAAACTTGTTTGGAGACACCCGGATGCTGTTTTGAACGAACCTGAGCCTTCTGCGTCTGATATAAATACTCGGTTTTTAGAAACTCTTAGGGACTGTTCTTCAAGGCTTCGTCCCTTTCCCGAGCATTTATTGGTGTTATTGGGTCTTAGTAAGTTGTGGGAAAAACGTGATCGAGACCCGGTGCTCATGAGAGATGGGAAGGGTATGCCTTTGTTCTTCTCGTGTTCTTGTGTTCCTATTTTTTTGTTTGCTCATGTGTTTTTATGTTTGTTTTGCAGTTATGTCTGCACTTGACTTTATCAAAAGTGATGATACTTCCGACGTTGTCTTTGATGATGTTGCTGCTACCCCGGGTGAGGATGCGGTTGTTAAGGGTTCTGATTATAGGTTTGAGGGTTCTGGTTATGTAAATGTCCCAAATGTTAAAGGTTTTACCAAGACTACTGCTTCCAAGGTTTCCACTCGTCATTCTCAGCGCTATCTGAAAGGTGTTGATCAGCCATCTGGTTCGGAGGCTATTGATGTTAGTGATGATATTGAAGTATCGGCAGATCAGGCTATTGATGTCGGCAAGGGTAAGGAGAAGGAGTTAATTGTTTCAAAAAAGAAGAAGTTAATTAAGAAAGGTACCACTCCTGTCATTCAAGGTTCGTCAGTCAAAAACGTTGAGAGCTTCGAAGGTTCAGAGGGTCAAGAGGTTTATGTGCCCAACTGGGGGGGTTAAAGTTGGAGATAGTTTTAAAGACCCGGCTGTTTGTGCTGAAGCCTTAGCTCATTTTGCTCCTCCTGGTGTTCGAAGCGTTATTTCGGAGATGGAGTCCGATCATCTTATTTCTAGGATGATGCTGAGTTCCTGCAACCTTTCAGCCCTGTTGGCTGAAGGTCTTACTCGGTTTGCCAAAGGCATGCAGGAATATGAGGAGGCCTCTTAGAAGAAGGAAAAGATGAATGCTTCGATTGCCTCTATGAAGAAAGAGATTTATAGTTTTTCTGAAAAGGAGCTGGCTTGGGCCAAGAAAGTGAGTGAGTTGACGAAGAGACACGAGATTGAGATGAGTGATTTCAAAAAGGGTTTCGAAGCTGACCGATTGAAGCTGAAATCTGATAGAGAGGCCTTGGTTGTTCAACAGAAGGCTTTTGATGAGGAAAAAGATGGCTTGAAGACTTTGGTTACCCAAGCCACTGGGGATAACCAGTGGCTTATTGAGCAGGGTTTTCATCAGGTTGTTACCTATCTTCTTCACTCTAAAGAGTTTAATTCTGCTCTTGGTGAAGTTTACACTAAACTGCTTAATCTGGGAAAACATCAAGGTCTTATTGCGGGTTATAAGCTTCACGAGTCTGGCCATCCTTTAGAAAAATCTCCCTTGTACCGTCCCGAGGCTTCTGATATCTTCAAGAGTTCCGTTGAGCAAATGGAGAGGCTAACATACCCGTATGTGAGCCAAGTTGCTTCTTGCTATGGTAAGCCTCTCTCCGTCTTGCAGGAACTAAAGCCGGATGGTCTGAATGAAAAGGTATGTGTCGAAGTGCTTAGCTCTCTTTCAAGGAAACGTTCCTAGTCAGGAGATAGCGAAGATACCTTTCCTGGAGAACCTGATGCTCCTAAGGATGCCAGCTTGGAGGGTTCAGCTGTTGGTGATGAGGGCCCAAAGGCTAAGAAGATCAAGAAGACTAAGAAGGCTAAAGGTAACAGTTCTAGGGCCTCTAAGCCTTCTACTGATGCATGATATTCGTAGCTTTCTTAGCACTTTTTAAAACAATTTGTGGTTTGTAATGTTAACTTCAAACAATATTAGGTTTTGAAGGAACCCTTAAGGTTCCTGTGGTTGTGTTTTAGGCCTGTATGGCCGTTTGAACAATTTCTGAACTTACAAGTCACTAGGACTTGTCTTAACTCATGTTTGGATGGTTGAAAGTCTTTCAAGGCTTTCTTTGCTATGTTACTATGTTTAACCATTTGCTTTGTGTTGTGTTTTTTATACTTTTATTAAGGCAGCTTGTTTGGCTTCAAGCCTTCAGGCTTTCTGGCTATCCTGTATGTAGGTTGAAACCTTTAAGTACTTGAGTCAACATGTGTATGGCTTGAAGCCTTGAAGGCTTCTTAGTTTAGTGGCTTGGCTTGGTTTGCATCTTTAAGTTTTTTATAACTTTTCATTCAAGTTGTTCATCATCTCTTAGGTTATTTCTGTTTTTTGTAGCTTTGTCTTTGTCAAGTTTGTGTTGCCTTTATGTTTTTTATACCTTAAAGGGTTCAGTGCTGCAGTCACTTAGCCTTGGTATTTTTAACAAGAAGGCATAGCACCTATCCTATTTATTTTCTTGTTTTCGTTTGATTTCGTAAGCATGTTTGTTGATTATTCTTCTAAGGCTTAAGGAACATTTGGTGTAGGCTGTTCAAACCCGTCTATGAGACAATTTTGTTTTTAATACTAAGTCTCATGGAGTTGTATTGATTTAGGAACTCACCCCTTATATAGGTTCATTCAACCCTTGAACCTATTGAGCGATGCGGCCTAGGAGCTCATCCCCTTACATGGCCCTTGCCATGGAGTTTTTTGCTAGGTTCTCAACCTGATCTTAGGATAGAAAGACAAATTTGATAAAACAACTTCATTCATTCAAGAGATACTTGTTTTTACAAAAGGTGTTCGTAGTGCCATTCTTGAAATACAACTTGTGAAATACAAACCAATCTTTCCTGTTTAAACGTGGAACCTTTTCAAGGTTTTTCCATTCCAATGCCTTGGAAGCCTTTTACCCTCTGAGTCTGCTAGCTTGTAAGATCCACCCTTATGTGCTTCAAGGATGGTATACGGGCCTTCCCATTTTGGGCCAAGCTTTCCTTGATTCTCTTTTTTGCTAGCTTCATTGTTTCTAAGGACCAGATCTCCTGGCTTGAAGCGTTCGTTCTTGACTCTCTTGTTGTAGTAGGCTTCCATTCGTTGCTTGTACTTGGCTTCTTGAATTGCAGCTTGGTCTCGTGCTTCCTCCAGGAGTTGTAAGTTCAACATGGTCTCTTTTTGGTTTGTTTCGGGATCCATGTTGACAATTCGTTGTGTTAAAACTCCTACTTCAGCTGGGATCACGGCTTCGGATCCAAATACCAAGCTATAGGGTGTTCTTTTGTGACTTGTTTTTTCGATTATTCTTATGGCCCATAGAACACTCGGCAATTCTTCAAGCCAGTTGCTTTCGTACCTTCCCAATCTGGTTTTGATACCTTCCACTATGCTTCGATTCGTCCTTTTAACCTGACCGTTTGATTGCGGGTAAGCCACTGTGCTAAAAACCTGATTGATTCTATATTCTTTGCACCAAACGCTGAAAGGCTTCTCAGCAAATTGCTTTCCATTGTCAGTGACAAGTACTCTCGGCAATCCATAACGGCAAATAATGTTTTCCCAAACAAAGTCAATGACCTGTTTGCCCGTGATCTTTGCAAGTGGTTTAACCTCGGGCCACTTGGTGAAATAATCTATGGCCACCAACAAGAATTTTACTCCACCTTTGCTTGGGGGAAATGGACCGACAATGTCCATCCCCCACTTATAGAATGGCCAAGCTGAGGTTATTGGGACAAGATCATGCTTGGGACTTTTTGGGATTGGTGCATGAATTTGGCAGGCATCACATTTCCTTAATTGCTCAGCGGTATCCCGGTGCATTGAGGGCCAGAAATACCCAAGGTTCATAAGTTTTGCAACCACCGATCTAGCTCCAAAATGAGCTCCGCATATACCTTCGTGAATTTCTTTGATCAAATACTAACTTTGCTCGGGACCCACACATCTTAGCAAGGGAGCAAGATAACCCTTTTTGTAAAGGGTTTCACCTTGTAGTATATACTGCCTTGCCTTGATCTTAACCCTTTCAGCTTCTATTTGATCACTTGGCAATTCACCGTTTTTAAGGAATTTCTTGATTGGAGTCATCCAATTTGGATCTTCCTCGGTGACTACATCTTGAACTTCCAAGTCATCGATTGATGGAGCCTTTAACACTTCTACCAACACCTTCTTGGTAAGGTGGGCAAAAGTGAGAGATGCAAGCTTACTCAAGGCATCCGCTTTTTTGTTTTGGGACCTGGGAATTTGCTTGATGTTGCATGTTTGGAAGGTATTCATCAGCTCCTTGGATTTTTCTTTGTATCTTTTCATGTTGGGCTCCTTTGCAACGTAGCTATCATTCACTTGGCTCGAGACCAGCAACGAATTTGTGAACACTTCAAGCTTTTGGACCTTCATTTCTTTAGCCAGTCTTAAGCCGGCGATCAGTGCCTCGTATTCAGCCTCGTTGTTAGTGGTCTGAAAATCAAAACGGGGAGCATACGTGAACTCCAACCCTTCTGGGTTAATCAAAATGAGCCCAGCCCCTGACCCTTCAACGCTTGAAGCCCCATCGGTGAATAGCTTCCAGACTTCAAGGTCTGAGGGTTCAGTGGCAGCGGTGTTCACTTCAGTGACTGTTTACTTTGGGACTTCTACAATGAAATCAGCCAAGACTTGGGCTTTGATAGCTTTTCTTGGGACGTAGGTGATGTTATGCTCACCTAGTTCCACTGCCCATTTGGCTAATCATCCCGAGTTTTCTGGTTTTTCAAGCACACTCTTAATAGGTTGGTCGGTGACCACTTGTATAGGGTGTGCTTGAAAATACCTTCGAAGCCTTCTAGCTGTTTGAACTAGGGCTAGGGCAAGTTTTTCAAGAGGAGGATATTTGGTTTTAGCCAATTTTAGAGTTTTGCTGAAGAAATAAACGGGTACCTGAACCTTGTCTCGCTCAATGGTGAGGACCGCGCTTATGGCCTCTTCAGCAACCGAAAGGTACACCGAGATTAACTCTCCCGTTTCTGGGGCTGCAATGTCAGGTAGGGAAGCTAGATGTTGTTTCATCTGGTTGAAGGCTTCTTCAGCCTCCTCAGTCCATTTGAAGTCCTTCTTATCAGAGCAGCTCTTGAGCGTTTTGTAAAAGGGTAAAGACCTTTCAGCCAACTTGGAGGTAAAACGCTTCAAGGCTGCGAGCTTCCCATTTAAGCTCTCGACCTCCTTCTTGCTTCTCGGTGGTTTGGTTTCAAGAACAGCTTTCACTTTATTCGGATTGGCTTTAATGCTTTGTTTTCCCACAATATGCCCAAGGAATTTACCTTCCTCAAACCCAAAAGAGCATTTCTCGGGGTTGAGTTTCATGTTGACCTTCCTTAGGTTCTTGAAGGTTTCTTGGATGTCATCGAGCATTTGATACTCTGTTTTGCTTTTAATCACCAAGTCGTCGACATATGCCTCCATGTTTCTACCAATTTGACTCGAAAAAGCCTTGTCAACTAGGCGTTGGTAGGTGGCTCCAGCGTTTTTGAGGCCAAAAGGCATCTTTTGATAACAAAAGATCCCTTTGTCCGTGTGAAAAGCGGTCTTTTATTCATCCCCCTCCTTCATGAGGATTTGATGATAACCTTTGTAGGCATCCAGAAAACATTTGAACTGGTAACCGGTGAGGGAGTCAACTTTGAGATCAATTTCAGGTAATGGGTAGCAGTCTTTGGGACAAGCCTTGTTAAGGTCCTTGAAGTCTATGCACATTCTCTACGAATTGTCTGGCTTTCGGACCATCACCGGGTTTGCAATCCAGGATTGATACTTGACTTCACGGAGAATGCCGGTGACACAAGCTTTTCAACCTCTTGGCATCCAGCCAAGCTTCTTTCGGGTGCTAGACTTCACTTCTTTTGGACGACGAGCTTGACATTGGGTGGTATCTTCAACTCGTGTTCAACGATGCTTCGAGGGATGCCTGTCATATCTTCCGGGCACCAAGCGAAGACATCACAATAATGTGCCAACAGCTTTTCAAGGTACGAGAGGGTTTCTTGTGAAAGGCTAGGATTGGCCCTTATCTTCTGCTCGGGGTACTTAGGATTTACAATTAGCCTTTGCTTGTCTTCCTCACTTTTGGAGCTTTCACCTTCAACCATATAGGCCTCCTGGGAAGGTTGAAGGGTTGCTATTCCCCTCTCGGTGGGAAATTTGACAGTGCCGTGGCCAACAGATACAGCCATATAAAAAGCAAACTGCCCCGGCCTCCCGATGATCACATCATAGTTTGAAGGTATATTGATAACCACAAAGGTGAGTGGTTGGACTCTCTCCTTCTGACCTTCGCTGAAACGAACATCAAGTGTCAGTTTCCCTAAAGGCTTGAGGGGTATATCAGCAATACCTTTTATGGAGGTTCCGGAGGGTTGAAGCCTTGAACGTTCTTCATTGCTCAGATGGTTGAAGAACTTCTCAAACATGATTTCGGTGGCAGCACCAGTGTCTATGTAAGCTTTACTTGTTTGTAATGTTCCCACAGTAGCCCCAACCACAAGAGGGCTTGAAAGAGGGTCCTTCTCAGTTGGGGGGAAGCAAACACACTGAAGCTCCCAAGCTTCCAACCGCTGCCTTTTGTGTGGAACTCTTCCATCAAAATCTACCATATTGACTTCCTTGCCCTTTCCTTCAGCCATTTTGTCCCTTACTCCCTTCACCAAGTGAGCAAGTTCCCCGGACTTGACGGCTTCTTCGATCCTCTTTTTAAGTTGGAAGCAATCATTGGTATGGTGTCCCTTTTCTTCATGAAATTCACAGTATTGTGTGGAATTTTTGTTTTTCCTGCTTTTGGGGAGAGGCCTAGGAGGCCGAAAGTTTTGCTTGACTTCTTCCGTTGCAAGGATTTCTTGAGGAGTCTTTGTGAGGGGTGTGAAACTTATACCTTTCTCCCTGGTGGAAGGGTTCTGGCCTTCTGGCCTTCGATGGTCAGAACCCTTTTGGCGTCTGTCATAGGAGTTAAAGTTCCCCCTTTTCCTGGCTGGGCTGTTGCTTCACCAACTGGATCCTCTTTTCCTTTGCTCCTTAATATCTACTGCCTCCTCTCCCCGGATATGGGCTTCAGCTCTTTCGAGAGCTTCTTCCAAGGTCTTGGGCAGGGATTTGTTGAAATCTCTTGTGAGATATTTTGAGGTAATAGCATTCATAAAACCAGCCAACCTCATTTTTTCGTCTGCCCCTACATATGTTAGACCCTCCTTCTTGTATCGTTCGATAAACTCTCGAAGGCTATCATCATCTCGTTGTTTTATCTGAAAGATCACTGTTGCATCTTTGACGTATCGCCTTTGTTGGGAGAAATTGGCCAGGAATCCCTTGCTGAGGTCATCGAGGCTTCGAATGCTTCGAGCAGGTAAATCGTTGAACCAGATTCTAGCTGATCCGACCAGGGTTTGCATGAACATTAGACAACATTCAGCGTTTGACCATTTCTCAATCCTTGCTGCACCAGTGAAGATCTGAAGATGGTCCTCTGGATCTTCAGTCCCATCATACGTTTTGATGTGGGATGGCATCTTGATCTTCGTTTGAAAATCATAATCGGCTATTTGCTGTGAAAAGCATGAGAGGTTACTCGGCTTGTAAGGTTTGGCCAAATCTTCTTCAGCCCTTGCACCTAGGGGTGTTCAGAATTCGTTTCGAATTCAAAAAATTCGAAATTCGAATCAATTCGATTCGATTATCAAGAATTCGTTTCGAGTCGCAAGAATTCGAATTCGAATTCGATTCAATTCGAGTCAAGTTAATCGAATACGAATCGAATACGAATTTATAATTTTAAATTCGATTCAATTCGAAATTCGAATAAGAATTATACATTTATTTTTATTTTTATATATATAATATATAGAATATAATTTAATACATATATAATATAATTGGGCTATATGAAATTACCTATTATCATTCAAGCCTATTACATATGGCCCATGATTACATATGGCCCATGAAACAATATCAAATCTATTAAGTGATTTATAACTTATAACCTAATAACATTCAAAGTTTAAACCCTAAAAAAAGAAACTACGCCAGATGCCTCCCTCATCTCATCTGCGGATCGGTCTTCAGTTCAGTCTTCACACTTTCACAGTTCAAACGCTGCTCCCTCATCAGCCAGACAACCACGCTTATCTCCGATTCAGCCACGCGATTCCATCCCTTCCTAATCTTCACACGCTATCGCCGATTCGGCCAAGCGATTCCTACTGTCAGTCGCGGTTTTCAGCCACCATCACAAGGTAATTCATGTGTATGATCTGTTGAGACTGATATATGTGTTTGCATTCATGTGTTTGATCTGTTGAAACCCTAACTAAAATGCTATGTTTTGCATTCATGTGTTCGATTACATTGAATATAAATTAAAGTCTATAAAGAACATGGAAATGATAAAATGGAAACTCATTTGAGTTGTGAAAATAACTGATATATGAAACTGTAGAAGTGTAGATATTGTTTATAGTCAGTTTGAATCTGATTACTTGGACCCTAACTAAAATGCTATGTTTTGCAAAATGCAGGATCTTATTGAAATGGAAAAATCTAGTTCGAATCCTAGTAATTCTACATCAGTTTCATCTAATGCTAAGAAAGGGAAAAAAAGGGAATATTCTAAAAGGTCACCAGTGTGGAATCACTTCACTGAGTTTTATGATTCTAGTGGAAAAAGAATGGCAAAATGCAATTACTGTGCCAGGGTTTTTAATGTTTCATCAAACAAATGTGGTACAACTCCTTTGAATAATCATTTGCCTGCTTATCCATCAAATCCTAATAAGGAAAGTTCTAATCAAACTAATTTGGTCTTTGGTAATGAGTCTAAGGTTGATAATGAGTCTAAGGTTAATTTGCTTGCTTGGAAATTTGATCAACAAGCTTGTAGGAGAGCTATTGTTCAGATGATAATAATAGATGAGCTCCCTTTTAAGTTTGTTGAGAATAGGGGTTTTCGAAGTTGCATGAAAATTGTTCAACCCTTGCTTGTGGTTCCATCTAGGTCTACAATTACTAGAGATTGTTATGAGATGCATCTTTATGAAAAGAACAAACTGAAAGCTGAAATTAATAGGGAAGCAGTTAGAATTTGTTTGACGACAGATACATGGACATCTATTCAAAAAATTAATTACATGTGTTTAACAGCTCATTACATTGATAGTAACTGGAACCTACAAAAGAAAGTCATTAATTTTTGTCCAGTTTCAAGTCATAAAGGTGTTGAAATTGGGAGGGCTGTAGAGTTATGCTTACTTGATTGGGGGTTTCAAAATGTTTTTACTGTAACGGTTGACAACGCTAGTAGTAATGATACGGCTATGGAGTACTTAAAAGGCAAGTTTGCAAAATGGGGTAATCTTTGTGTATTAAATGCTAAATGGTCTCATGTTAGATGTATGGCACACGTTTTAAATTTGGTTGTTCAAGATGGTATTAAAGAGCTAGGTGGATCTGTAGATAGTGTTCGGGCGGCGGTGAGGTATGTTAGGCAATCGCCTCAAAGGTTGAAAACGTTTAAAGGATATGCAAAGTTAGAAAATATTGCATCAAAAAAATCATTGTCCTTGGATGTTGTAACTCGTTGGAATTCAACTTATTTGATGTTGAGTGCTGCCTTAGTATATGAAAGAGCATTTGATAGGTTGGCAATAGAGGATTACGTTTACACGAGTGACCTAATGTTGAATAATGGGCCGGGGGTACCATGTTCTTCGGATTGGGAGAAGATTAAGCGGTTGGTGGGTTTTCTTCGTCATTTTTATGAGCTTACTTTAAGAGTTTCGGGCACAAAGTACATTACTTCTAATGATTATGTTGATAATATAAGTTGTATTCATGGTGTCTTGAAAGAGTGTACTTTGAGTAATGATGATGGACTTAAAGAGATGGGTTCTAGCATGAAAACGAAGTTTGATAAGTATTGGGGTAATATTGAAAAGTTTAATATGTTATTGTTCGTTGCTTCTGCATTTGATCCTCGAGCAAAGTTTGATTATCTTGAAGTACTTTTATGTAATATGTATGGTGAGGTTGTTGGGGGAAAAGTTTTCGGATCATGTAAGAAGCTGATGGTTGAGTTGTTTGACGATTATAAACGGATGCATACTGATCAATCTTCAAAGGTTGATGATTCAACATCTACTATGTCGCAACCTACAAGTTCGGTTGACTCGAGTTTTTTTAGTGGTGAGGGTGATGCCTTAAAAGCTCATAGAGAAAAAAACATGGCCGAAGTAAAGAGGAGGAAAGCAGAATCTGGGATTGGGAACATGAAAAAATCAGAGTTGGATAGATATATTGAAGAAGAAATTGAAGAAGATACCGATTATTTTGCTAGTAAAGATTTTACTGTTTTAGGGTGGTGGAAGAAAAGAAGTCCAACTTTTCCGATTTTATCTCGTGTTGCTCGTGATGTCCTTGCAATTCCAATATCTACGGTGGCTTCCGAATCAAGTTTTAGTACCGGAGGTAGAGTACTTGACTCATTTAGGAGTTCTTTAACTCCTAGAATGGTACAAGCTCTCATATGTTGTCAAGATTGGATTCGATCATCTGATGTTCCGGTTAACGTTGAAGAGCACCTTGAAGAACTTGAAAAGTTTGAAGATGGTAAAAGTTGTTATTATATTTGCTTAAATGTTGAGTTTAATTATTATATATTTTGATAATATTAACACTTTTCTTTCTTTGTTGTAGATATAATACAATCAATGGGCGAATCAACTGTCGTAGACGTTTAGAAACGTGAGGTAACTTTTTAATACAGCTTGTATTCCTTTTTAAAAAAATAACATGAGTTGCAAAAAGATAAACTAGCAGGTTCTTGTTATTTGGTTTTGAGTGGGCTTGTATTCCTTTGGATCAGGAAATGAGTGGGCTTGTTGTTCACTAAATAAACACTATTGTTATCATAATAATATTTTCATTTGTAGTCACATGTTTGCATTCATTTTTGCAGGTTCTTGTTATTTGGATTTGATGTGGCATTTGGAATGAAGTGAATGTTCCCAATTTATGTTATCGTTTTGCATGTTTTATTTTTCTAGTTAAGTTATTTTGTAATACCGACTAATGTTACCGACTTATGTTATCGTTTTGCATGTCATTCCCGACTTATTTTGAATGTGTTTATGGATGTTATTTGTAACTTTGTAATGTCGTATCGTGGTTTATGGTAGCGTTAGAATTTATGTTTCATTTTAATAGTTTTTTAAATGTTTATGGTAGCGAATTTATTCGAGTTCGATTCGAATTCAATTCGAATTCGAATTCGAAGCGAATAATATGTGTCTTATTCGAATTCGAAGCGAATTCGAATTCAAGAGAAAAAAAAATTATTCGATTAATTCGATTCGAATAATTCGAAAATTCGATATTCGATTCGATGAACACCCCTACTTGCACCCGGGTTGTTGCCATTGCTGCTGTTTCCTTGAGTGGCTAGCACCTGATTGATAAAGTGCTGCCATGGGAAGCTGGCCATCATCTGGGGCATAAGGTTGAAGCCTTGAAGGCTTCCAGGTGCAACTGGGCAACTAACTCCCAAGGGGGTGCTCATAATAGCACTTCGTGCCAAGGGGAGCACGGACAAGGCTTGTTCCCACGACGTTGTTGTAGAGGGTGGAAGGCTTGTCACTGGGGATTGTAGGAGCTGGTCAAGGGTCAGCTCATGGCCCAGAGGAGCACCACTTGTAGCTGGTTGGGATGAGAAGAGAGGATATGCCGTAGGATTCGGCCTTGCGGACAGATACGGGTTAGGGTTTGGAGGATTACTAGGACCAGGCTCATCCCTAGATGTAAAAGGAGGGATATGAGGCCCAGGAGATAGTGTTGGTTCTGGCTCATCATAGTCTAAACGAATCCTCACTCCCTTGTCCCTTTCCCTACTCACATATTGGTTGAGGAGAGACCTTAACTCGAGGAAATTGTTGGCAACCCCCTCAGGGGTAAGTTCAACACGTGGTCGGGTGCCAGAGATGCCAACATTAGGGGAAGGGACCCCTGATCTAGATGGAGTTGGAGTGTTGAAAGTGAGAAACTCGGGAGTGCTTCCCGGAGTCGAGAAAGAAGTGGGTATAGCCACATGAGTTTGGCTAGTACCTGGGGTAGAGGTGTTAGGAATCTGATTCACTTCTCCCGGGGATCCACTTTCAGACATGGTAATTTCCAGAGAATGGAGCTACACTACTAGGTCTTTTGAAGAAAAATAGTGGCGTAGCCCCACGGTGGGCGCCAACTTGTTGATGCAACAAATAATAGACCAAGGATAGTAGCTGGGCTGGTTAGGCAAAAGGGTTGAAGGATTCAACTTTGCCTAACGCAGGTCGTGGGGTCCCCCCACGTTTGCAAGACGTGAAGAGAGGTTCACTAGATTGATTTTGTTGTTTGCTAAAGATCCTCCTCTGAAATGTGTTCAGATTCAGATGTACAAGCAAAAGGAATGTGTGTGTTGGAAGTGAAAGAAAGTGACTTGCATGGAGCAAGTACTCGAGAGCATTGATTAGAGATTCTCCAAGAATCAGAGCTGATTGGAATGTGTAGCTTAGTAAATGAAGTGTCTAATTTATAGGAGAAGACATCACTCAAAGAGGAATGAGTTTGACTAGTGAACATGCTTGCAGTGGGGGACTTACCCTTTCGGGGGTTGAAGCCTTTTGACCAAAGATAATAGAGTGTGCTCTGTGGACCTGCATTGCTTTTGCGGCTGGTGAGTTGGTGAAGCAATCCAGAGACATGACCTTTTACTGTTCCCGCATTGCTTTATCTCAACTCCCCAGGTTTTTAACCTTTGAACCATTTTGCCTTATGAGCATTCACGTATTTAAGTCATTTATGTTTGGTCTTGGGCTACCCCCGTCATCACTTTCCAAATACACCAAAACCCCACATAAATCAGCTCACGGATGACATCCTTCACCTCTTTTCGGTCCGTCGAAAAGAATTGTGTCTCCAAAATATCTGCAAACGAGAAAGCGAACATATTTGGGAGCTTCGCCCACGAGCTCAACCGGTTCCAGAACTTCAAAGAGACATCGCAAGCCATGAACAAGTGATCAACCGTTTCCACCGCTTCCCCACAAAGAATACATTCCTCAGAGTCAATACTTATGTTTCTCCTGCGAAGGGGGTTTGTCTAGTCGGGATCCGATCAAGGCTCGATCTCCAAATGAATATCTTACATTTGGCGGGAACCCACTCGCATTTTTTGAACGTGCTCGCGAATTCCGAACCAACTTCCCTGACAGCCCACGATTTTAAAGCTGCCGTAGAAAACAAACCCGATTTCTCTTGTGTCCAGACCCATCTTTCTTTCTCCTCTGAACCCGAGACCTCAGACAACACTTTTAAACAATCCTCCATCCCCGCCACCTGCAAATCCGACGTCGGATTACTCGACCACCTCCACCTCCATTTGACCGACCCATCCACCACGGCGAACCTCCCCCAAACCGAACAATTTTTCTTAGTTTCTAAAGCAAAAAGATTCGGCCATTTGACCATCAATGGGTCATCGTCAATCCAACAGTCTATCCAAAACCGAATACCTTTACCGTTGCCCAAAACCCCTTTTATAAAGTTATGAATTCTTTTACCGTTGACCCTTGTCTTCATTTCAAGTCTCGTAATATTTTTCCACACCCCTACCATGGCCGAATTGGAAGGAAGCGTAGACCATCTCTTACTCTTTCCGTGACAAGCCGTGACTACCTTCCTCCAAAGACTCTCTTCCTCCGTTTTATACCTCCAAACCCATTTAGCTAAAAGCGCTTCATTTGCCAACTTGAGCCTACCTATCCCTAGGCCGCTGAATTTTTTAGGAAGCGTCACCTTATCCCACGCTACCCAATGCATTTTTTTAATCTCTTCCAAACCACCCCAAAGAAAGTTCTTCATCATCGATTCCAGTTTATTCACAACTTTGACCGGGGCCTTAAAAATAGAAAAATAATAGAGAGGCAGGCTTTCAAGGACAGATTTAATGAGAACTAACCGACCACCAATTGACAGAGACTTCGCCGTCCAAGACGCAAGCCTGCTTTGAAAGATTTTCACAATAGGATCCCAGTTACTCACTCTATTCATATTAGCTCCTAAAGGAATTCCCAAATATTTAAAAGGAACAGTTCCTTTAATACATCCCACCACCGAAGCCAAAGACGATGTCTCTTCCTCTTCCACTCCCACCCCAAACAAATTGGATTTATGAAAAAAAAAATTCAGCCCTGAGCACCCATAATACACCCTAAGAATTCTGGCAACCACTTTGATATTCTCTACCGACCATTCCCCCATGATAAGAGCGCCGTCCGCGTAAAGCAAATGCGAAACAACCGGGCCCCCGTTAGGAAGCAAAATTCCTCTCAATCTACCCATCCTACACGCTTTGGAGATGATGCAAGAAAGAGCCTCCATAACGATCAGAAACAGAAATGGCGAGAGCGGATCTCCTTGACGAAGACCTTTTTGACATTGGAATTCAAAGGTCGGAGAGTCGTTGACCAGAACCGAAGATGTGGCCGAAGTAAGGCAGAAATGGGTAAATACACTCTACTCTAATTTCTATTTGCATTCTACTCTATGGACTAAAATAACAACTTACTCGATTTAAAAAAAAACAAATATAAATAAATTAACGAATAAATTGTTATTTTAGTCACTTTATTTTTGCCAAAAATAACACTTTAATTTAAATAGTTTTATTTTCTCACCTATGTCCATGGCGTTTACAACTTTTTGTTATTTTCATCCAAACCAGCTCTTCGTCATTTGTCCATGCATATATGCGACGATCCTCTTTTACCTTTTTCCTTCGCGGCCTTGTTTTATTCCTATGGTTTCATTTTTTTCTTCGCGTAAAGGATCCGGGTGTAGGTTGAGTTTCAACCTTGTTCCTGGAAAAGATGCCAACCGAGCCAGGATCTAACAGGGGTTTCCCCTCTTGTGGGCTTAGGGGGTAGTGCTTTCACGGTGGGTCACAACGCTTTAAAGGCTGCTTCGGGTAAAGTGACCAAACACGAGAAAGCGTGTCTTGACAACCAACACGTGTTTATCCCATTTATTTTTGATACATTTGGTTTTCTGACGCCAGAGGCTGTAGACCTACTTCGTCGAGTTCAAAGGTATTGATGGTTCAGGCCCCAAACACACTCCAAGAATACACTCACAAACTCACATTAGAGTAATTTACTAGCTGAACTACTTTCACTAACCGGTGAAGTTTACATTAAATAAGAAACACATAAACTTGATCCTAAAGCTAAGGAGATAACCCACGTGAAATATGCTCCATGATCTCACGTATTCTCCACATTACACGGTCAACAATGACCAATTCTCCAACTAATTAAACTCTAATTAAATGCAAATAAAACAAATACATAAATGTCAATAAATATATAATTCTTCTGCTGCAAGTTTGGAGCCCAATCTGACCCGTTTCCAAAACCCACAGCCCGTGAACCCATGAACGGTTTGACCCGCTGACTCGTGACCCGTGAACAAACCCGATTAACCCAACAATCACACCCGTAATCGTAGTTTGTTCACGCCATTCTTCACCGCAGCGTTCCTGTCAAATCACGCCTTCACGTTGACCCATATCGACTCTTCCCAGACACCCGACCTTCACCTCGGTCACGTCCAGAGCCGTCTTCAACTCGACCTATCCCGGACACCCTGTTCTTCACCTCGACCACGTCCAAAGTCATTCACCCCCTGATCGTGATTCCACTATTATGTCAAGCTCTTCCTTGATAAGCACACCTTGCGTATCAACCACCAACTAGACGCCTACCACTTGTACCGTCTTCGAGTCGCTAAACGAATATCTCAGCCACCTGCTGTTTCGTTTCTACTGCGCTACACCCGTTGGTTTTTCTACCCAAAGAATTCTACACCCTTGGCAATTCTTCTCCTAGGCTAGAAAGAGTATACGACAACTAAAATACACGATCTCTTCTTCGTTCTTCGATCAACAAACTGGGTTGACAAGCCCACTGATTTGGCCTGAATCCCAACTCATCTCCGCTACCCTCTTGACCCGCTAGAACGGTAACCCTCGAAACCACCTTCGATCGCTGCAGCCATTTTCTTCCTCTTTGATCACAACTAACAACCACCAATCTACAGTGTTCATCACCGGTCAACACCGTCTTCCAAACGGCACTCCTCCGCGACAACACTGACCTGAAACACCGTCTTCTGTTGTTTGTTGATCTCCTGTGTTATGTTTGTAGTAGCACCCCCTAGTTCTGACCCGAACCAGTTGCCAAAACCTGTGATTGTCGACCCACATACGGTTCCGCTGCAATGGCAGCCCGCACCTGAAGGCTTCTCCTCCCTTCCGATGGTCGACTCTCAAAACGACCCTCGTTTAACCTTCGCTCTGATACCAATTGTTGGTTCAGGCCCCAAACACACTCCAAGAATACACTCACAAACTCACGTACAAATTAGAGTAATTTACTAGTTGAACTACTTTCATTAACTGGTGAAGTTTACATTAAATAAGAAACACATAAACTTGATCCTAAAGCTAATGAGATAACCCACGTGAAATATGCTCCATGATCTCACGTATTCTCCACATTACATGGTCAACAATGACCAATTCTCCAACTAATTAAACTCTAATTAAATGCAAATAAAACAAAACATAAATGTCAATAAATATATAATTCTTCTGCTGCAAGTTTGGAGCCTAATCTGATCCGTTTCCAAAACCCACAGCCTGTGAACCCATGAACGGTTTGACCCGCTGACTCGTGACCCGTGAACAAACCCGATTAACCCAACAAAAGGGTCATGCATAGTAATGTTATGACCCCAAGATCTATGGATTTAGTTTTTAAACGACTTAGTTTTGCTACTCAAAAAGGGGGTAGCGGCGTAGCTTGTTGCCCGTTTACCAACTATCTCGATGTAAATATCGGTATTATGTGTTTGCTTGTTGTTAGTCTAGTAGCAGCAGCAATCAACTGAATTTGTAACAAATTGTTTTGGTTTTTGGAGAGTTTTCTCAATAATTTTTAACAAGCTTGGGGTCACGAGCATTTTAAGCTATCTTAGCTGAATGGTAAATGTCTTAATCAGTGATATTAGTAAAAGAAAAGGCTTTAGAAAACTTTTATTTAATTTCTACTTAATTGATATGTTCTAATGTGTTACACAATGTTTTTTATGTGAACATAAATCATTTGCAATTTGCTGAATTACTTACTGTTAAAAATCTGTAACTTTAATGTTGGGTATATTATTTTGAATTAACATACCCAGATAAAAAAAAAAAAAAATAGAAACATAAATATGACTAGAAGATGAAACACATTGAACAAGAAGCAGGTTCAAACTTCAAAGATAAAAGATTATTCAGAACCAAACATGAAGCAAATACAAGATCAAACAGACAAACTATTACCATTATTAATCAGGATAGACGAAAACCAATAACCATGAGTACGTTTCAAGTATCAACGATTAAAGTTGGCCATCTTTTTCAACAAGAAACTTCAATTCTTGAGGAAGATCTTTCAACTCCACGTACGCTGATCTTCTCAAAATGGCCATATCAGCCAACTTATCAGCACATTGGTTGGCATCTTTTCCAGGAACAAGGTTGAAACTTATCTCATTATCTTCAGCCAGTTGCTTGCACTTCTGGATGTTGGACCATGATGCACGAACAATTTCTTTTTGGCGACGGTATTCGTTATCATGTCCAGTGACAAACTGGAAAGCAGCTTGACTGTCGGTTTCAAGAATGGCTTGTTTGAGTTTAAGTTTATCTAAAAGCTTCAACCCTTCAAGAATCCCATGAAGCTCAGATGTAAAACAATCAGACTGATCACCAATGAACCCTATAAACCCTCGAACCCAGTTTCCATGATGGTCTCGAAGGATCCCCCCGTACCCGCTTGGTCCACGTTGGACACCACCGTCTTGGCGCGTGGGATGACATGCGCCATCGGTGTTCATTTTGAAGCGTCCTGGTGGAGGGGGAGACCAGAAACTACGTCCCTCACACCCCTGGAATGCCACCGGTTCCGTCACCTGACGGTTACTTTGGAATTCCACCAGTGTACGAGAAGTGTTAAGCAACGATGGTTCCGTCACCTGACGGTTACTTTCCTCGGTTTCTGTGTTGTTGGAAAGCATTTTAGAAATGCCCCAAACAACACCAGCTGCGCCGGCCGCAACTGTTGCTACTGCAGTCGCAGCTGCAATGGCATCACCAAGGGAATTGTTGTTTTCTTGCTGAGGTTGCTGCTCATCCTCTGTTTCATTGGACCTTGCAGTGCTTTCAGAGGCACCCATGGTTAATTTCTTAAGTTTTTACTCATGTGGCTATACCCTCGGATGATATATATAGTGGTAGATTCAAGAATGAAATTAAAAGAGTGTCCCATGTATTTAAAACGCCTAGAAAGTATAATCAAGTGTTTTTTTTTTTTTTTTTTTTTAACGGCAAATTTGGATCACTGACGGACCACTGGAGTATCATCGTGCCACCAGAGGAACCACCCGATCATATCCATCTCCACTAGGCATAATGTCACACCAATTCAGGAGGAAACCCAATAAATATGGGAAAACCCCCCCTTGTGGGAATCGAACCCAGGACCTATTGGTCCCAAAGCCTTATCCCACCACCAAGATGCCACTAGGCTATAAAGCCATGGGCATAATCAAGTGTTACAAAACCTTTATTTAAGTTAATCCGATTCTTATTTAGTTTCCTAATCGTATATATAATTATTAAAAACTTATATTTTATTAAAATATAAAAGGGAATTATTGGAAATAATATACGGTATTTATGAACAAATTAGGTTTGTTCGTATATAGGTTTATATTCAAATTAAAGTTTGTAAATAAATATATTGTGCATATACACTTTCCAAATTTAGAGTTTAATACGAAATTATCAACTAACTTGATTTTTAAAACAATACATTACTACTCTTTTAAAATGCCTCCAAAAACCTCAAATATTAAAAAAAAAAAAAAAGTGTTATTTCTAGAATTCGGATGTTAGGTTTTCTTTTAAACATTTTTTACAAATTCCTTTATTTTGATTAGTTGAGTTTCTAAAAAGATGACGTAAAAAATAAATTGTGTAAATTTGATAATATATAATTACTTTATTTTAAATTACTGTTTATCTTAAAAGATATGTTGTATAAATTTGATAATTTGTAATTACTTTAAATAGATGACCTAAAAAATACTTTCACGTATCCTAGGAATTCTAGGAAGTGCTTGCGCACTATAAAAGAAAATTTTCATACTGATGACATCTATAACGACAACAAATGTTGATTTTATAGATCATCCTATAGAGACGCATGCTAATTGTATAAGGTTTTTGTGTTTTTTAGATAAATTACTCTATAGGGACGATATGTCATCTCTATAAACTCATTTATATGGATAACTTTTATGACCTATAGGGACAGAGCTATAGAGGCAAATTTGTATAATTTCTATAAGTGAAAAACGCCTTTAGAGACGATATATCATCCATACAAACTTAAAAAATGTTGTCCATATAGAGGTTTTTTTTATTATAATGAAATTTTTCAAGATGAAAATCTTCGAGATCGTTTACTACATGCATGGATGGCAATTGGCAATTGGCAAGTATTAAACCAATGATTAAAATCTTGATTAAAGATGAATAAGTTGAAGACGGGCATTAGTATTAATAAATAGAGTAAGGTTATTGTATAAATGAGTTTTAACATATAATATGATATTAGAGTAAGGAGAGAAAAAAAATCAATTTTTTTCCTATCTTATTAAGCACGTATTTTAATCTTTTAATTTAAAAAAAAATCGTGAATTTACAATAGTAGAGTAATTATGTAATTATTGTAGAGTAATCATAATTACTCTTACCAATGGGGTGGTGGTCCATTAGACCGTGGGGTGTGGGGCGGTGGTTGCCAAGCAACGCTGGCTAGACCATACTGGGCTAGCGTTGCCCACCTGGCGTGGGGATTGAGCTTGGCGTGGGCCGGGGGCAGTGTGACATGTCTGGCTTTGATTGGCTGGGTCGATGTAGCCGTTTGGGGGTGACGGTTATTGTATGGTAAATAAAATTAAAAAAAAAATACATTTTTTACCAATAAATACCCAATTTAGATATGAGAGTCAAATATCTTAAACTCTACTCTAACTAAATGATATATAATATCTATTAAAACTTTAATTTGAAAATTTGATAACTATACAAATGTAAAAAAATCTAAATAATTTAGGATATTTTAGTTTATTAATTATTGAAGTCTAAATTTTGTGAATAAAAATGATTTTATTAGATAATAAAAAAATTGTTTTTAGGGTAGTGGTGACATCAAAGACGGTATTTTAAGGTCTTGGATAATCTAAGTGACGTGTACACGACAAGATTGGTAGGACTTAGGCTATATGTATTATGTGCCCCTCCCCTTTAATAAAAGATATTTCTTAAGAGTTAAGATATCCTGTCTAAAAAGATGTCGAATCCTAGTTGAACAGATGCTAGATTTAAAGCTTGAATAGTACTGATTAGTAACTTTTTTTCCAAAAAAGTATTTTAGAAAATTGAATAGTGATTCACAAAATAACATTAAAAAGGACAATTAAGTAAGAAGTAGTGGGTTAAAGTATTCAATATTCATATTCTTTCCATTCCATTGGAAGCCTTTATATTAATATTCACACATCTCTTTACTCTATGTCTTTCTATATATACATAGATGTATATAGAGAGAGAGAACGAGTGAAAAAAGATGTAAAAATAAGATTTAGGCTGTGAGAATAGTGAAAGCCTTTATATTATATCATTTATAATTAAACTAAAAATCATTTTATTTTTTCTCTTTTTTAATTAAATAATAATTTTTGTATCATTATCATTACTTTTTTCTTTCTCCTCCACTCACAACCATTGACAAAATTTTAAAATGTATTAAAAAATTGTAGAGTGTGAACAGTGTCTCCTTAAATATACAGATGAATAGTAACATTTTCTCTTTTCTCACTCACAACCACTTTTTATAATATAAAGAGCACACTCACAAATATTTGGAAGGAAAGATTGTGAATGCTCTTATAGAGTGCTCTACAGCAGGGGCGAGTCGTTTTTTAACAAAGTTTAAATGAAAACATAGACAAAGTTGTAAAACAATGTTAATAAAAAGAAACCTTCGTTTTTATGTCACATGTTACAACACTATTCTTTTCTACTCTTTCTATCCAAATTATACTTGCTATTTAATCCTCTCCTTGATAATCTTTTGGAGTAATTTTTAAAAGAAAGTAGAAATAAAAGTGGTCTAAAGCATTTCCTTTTGGTTTCGTTAGTTGTATTAAGAAAACAACTAGCCTTTTCGTATTTAAATCAAACATACACTTTAGCAATTATTTTTTTTAAATTTAAATGGTAGCCACTAGCTAGTGTCAAACAAGCTAGGCATAATGACGATTCTGTAATCTTTTGTGTTAAGCTATTGGGTGTAGAAGGTAATAATTAAAAAATATCCCTTACGTAGGCATCTATGTAAACGGGTGCGGGGATGAACCGACCTCATATATATATATATATATATATATATATATATATATATAGAGAAGATCATGCGAGAACCACCTCTTATTGTGAGAACCGCGAGAACCAATGTGAACACACCAAAAATGCCTAAAAATAGCTAAAAATCACACAAAATTTTTTTTTTTTGAATTTTTTATAAAAAAATCGCTACTTTTCGAAGCAAAAAAAAAAAAAAATATTTTAAATTTTTTTTTTTGCTTCGAAAAGTAGCGATTTTAACCTAAAAATATTAAAAAAATCAAAAAAAAAAATTTAGATTTTTTTTTTTATTTTTTTAGATTTTTTTAGGTTTTTTGGGGGTTTAGTTTTTAGCATTTTAGCTTGGGGGGTGGGGGGGGGGGGGGCTTAGGTTTTTGGGGGGTGGGGGAGGGGGGTTTAGGTTTTTTTTGGGGGGGGGGGGGGGGTTAGGTTTTTTTTTTTTGGGGGGGGGGGGGTGGGGGTTAGGTTTTTTTAGCTATTTTAGGTTGTGTTCACATTAGTTCTCAAGGTTCTCACAATAAGGGTGATTCTCGCATGAGCCCCTCCCTATATATATATATATATATATATATATATATATATATATATATAGGGGCGGAACCACTATTATGTGAGCCGTAGCACGGGCTACAGCTGAAGTTCGTATGTGTAGTGTATTTTTTTTTCGTTTTTATATAAAGGATACCCCCTAAAATGATATAAGGATAACCCTAACTGACCCGAACTTATAAAATAAGGGAGCCCGATTGAAACAATGACCCAATTGATTAGATAAGCCCAGTTGATTAGATTCGTCCAAAAAAAAAAACACAAAATACGTATTGCGGCATTCTTTCTGATAAGCCCAGTTTAATTTTATACAGAATTTTATACTTTTACAATTCTAGTTTATGCAGGATTTTCGTTTATGCAGTTTAAGAAAAAAGCTTTAAGAACATAAGAAAAAATAGAGTTTATACTCAAATAAACAAGCACGCTAATGTCAATTGAATTGGTGTTTACAAAGAAGCCAATAAACACTACAAGAAACACAGCTTTAGCGGTGACGTAAGTTGCCTCGAAAATCGTCGCTATAGGCATTAGCGGCGACATGTTTGCCGGTAATTAGGTCGTCGTTAATACGAATGTCGCCCTATTGTTTATGCCGTTGAGTTTTGCTTGAACCTTCGTCGGAGATGGATTTCCAGATTATTCTTTATTTAATGTCGTCGTTATCGTTTTTATAACATTGTATGATTGCACGGTAAAAGTTTTTTTTGGGATACCCCTGATTTAATGAGCTAGTTCCGCCACTGTGTGTGTGTGTCTATATATATATATATATATTTCTCTGTGAATTAATGGCAAGGCATCTGTTTAGTGATTTCCATACTTATCTGTAAAAAAAAGCAAGAGATGTCCTGCCAGAAATGATATGAGAGCTCTTCTTTCTGATTGGTTTTAGAGTGGAGTCCTGCCGGAAGTGCTCGACGACGAGGTTTGATTCTGCATAGTGTTTGTGGTATTATCGGCCAAGTGTCTTGAGGATACCACCCTCCCTATCCAGTTTCATTCCAACTCCATTCGCCTTCTGGAGACCGTTCCCTTTCTTTCACCTTTTGGCTTTCCTTCTCCCCTCCTGGCGGCTGTTTTTGCTTCATCGGGTCCTTGATTGCTTAGTAGGTCTGTTATCGGTCACGGCTATCTTGATAGTTTAGTTAGATCGTTACGAATCCTATTAACCTCTTAAAGCACCATGATCCGAGCAAACAACCTTTTTTACCCCATCCTCGAGTATTCCGATTCCTTTTACCTAAATGGAGAGAGGTCGACGTTACGGCTATAACCTGAGGTATGAAGACAAACAAGAGGAACAATGGCGTGTGGCTAAATGTCATACCCCAACCGATGGCGGAAACATCGGGGCGCGGCACTGAGCGAACAGATTGTGTAGGAGAAATCCATAACAACTAAATTACCGGATAATTAACATTATGTCCCATACCACAACTTATCAAGTAAAGCAGTTATTACTGACATAGATATCTCATAGATAAATAAATTGTTCGACAACTCAGAATTTAAATTGTTTGGTTTCTAAACTCTTTCTAGCTCGGTTCCACTTAGCAAACATCCTAGCATCTCAAACACCTGCCACATACGTTAAAATAGAGGTCAATACACATAGTGTAAAGGTGAGCATACACGTTTAATAGTAAAATAGTAGCGAAAGCGTTTTACGCATAACCAGCATGTGACACGTAGTAATGTGAAGCAAGTAGGTTATCGACAATGAAATATGCACAGACGTGACTGCGAGTTGTAGAGTGCGCAACACATATCACCACTGTGACACGTGAAGAAATACCCTTAGCAACCCCAGTCCACGACAGGTGCTGAGTCCAAACTATAGTACTATCGTTGCTAAGGTGTCAGGCAGCAATCACTATGCAAACATAACATACAAGCATTCATCGATTAACACGTATAACATGCGAGAGCAGTTAGCGTATAAAAGTGTTTGCGTTGTGTGATAGAGGTGATTTGATATAAGTAACGTATGTAACACCCAAAAGTGCTTAAAGCAAAAAGGGATTGAGTATACTCACAGATAGTGTTTAGTAAATAAACACTCTCTTGGATTGAAGGGAGCGCTGGAGAGTTAGCTTGATTACAGAATGATAGTATAAGCTATGAGCGGTGCGTTAAACGAAGCGAGTGAACATAGTAACTATGGGTAATCCGATCGGATGACAATCCGATCGGATGACAATCCGGACGGATGGTCATCCGGTCGGAT
This sequence comes from Helianthus tuberosus, assembly GCA_030545235.1. Taxonomy (NCBI): domain Eukaryota; kingdom Viridiplantae; phylum Streptophyta; class Magnoliopsida; order Asterales; family Asteraceae; genus Helianthus; species Helianthus tuberosus. The sequence goes on along the minus strand of CM060437.1, from coordinate 58,669,727 downwards.
GGCCATTCGGTCGGTTTGTCATTCGTTTGGAAGGGATGTGTTTATGTATGATGTGACTTTGAAGTTTTCGTTGTAGCATTTTATGAACAAAGAAGTATCTCTACTTTTCAGGTCGTCCGGTCGAACGACCGTTCGGTCGGATGGCGATCCGTCCAGCGAGACATTTCTTGAAGAACAAGTTCACAACATGATGGTCATTCGATCGGATGGCCATTCGCTGGAAACTGTTATGTGTTGAAAGTTTGTAAGATGTTAAGTGTTTGAGACCATGAGTCATCCGTTCGGATTGTCATTCGATCGGATGGCATTCCGATCGGACGACAGTCCGTTTGGTGCCTTGCTCGTTTTGAAAATTGTTAAGTTTGGAAATTTGCGGTTTGATTGAGACGACATTACCACGTGTTAAACAACGGGAAGTTAACTATTCTTGACGGTTGTTCATGTTCATCCCCCCGAGTCGGCTATCTCGTTGATAGGAACCAGATCTCAGACCGACACATCACTATAGAATGAGTAGAAGGCCTGAATGAGCTCCGATTCCATCGGTGTTGAGTGCATGGGTGTAAAAGTTGTGAGAAAAGCTAGGAAAAGCATTCTTTCAACTCTTTTAAACTTGAAAATGTTTAGATTTAGGTGAAATTAGTGTTTAAACATTGTAGAAATCTCTTAGATCGAAGCTATTCCTGGTGGAATGAGGTCAAGTCTTGAAGTTCATAAGAACCCCTTGATGACCTCATCCTAAAACACCTCAAATCAGCCAATTTCATGGTTAAATGTGAAGATTTGATGGTGAAAAAGATGGAAAAGTGTGTGTAGATCATAGAAGTACAAGGTTTGAGTTGAAAACTTACAAGAATCGCGAGAAATCGAGGAAAAGAGAGCTGGAACGTGCTGGTCGAACGAGAGAGCTGTCACATCATGAACAGTGATGTGACAGGGCTATTTATAGATGCCAAAAGAGGAAAGGCGGTGCAGTGTGATGGATCGGAAGACAGTCTGATTGGATGGTCATCCGGACGGATGAGCGTTCGATCGAATGGTCATTCGGTCGAACGTCTCCGGCGAGTTGCGTTTCGATGTTTCGTTTTGCGTGCTGAGCGTTGCGATGTGATGCGAGTAGGGGATGCGATAGTATTACACAATAACCATAATAACACATACTTAACAGTCATAAACCTAAACATAACCATTCTGCGTTTTGGGTTGCGATTGAGATTGCGTTGTGATAGGGTTACGACTGCGTTTTCGAATAATCACCACAAAGCATTACAAACATGCACAAGTAACACATAATAGCACACACACGTAGAACAATATCCATAACCTACGATTCATGTTGCGATGCGATAGTGTTGCGATAGCGATAAACAGCGATTGTTAGCATTTACTCCACATAATACAACTAAGTTAGCATAAACTAGAGTATCGATTACAAGTCAAGGAGTAAAATCAATTATTCAAGCAAGGAGTGACAGATCACATGTAGCAATCTTTTCTTCCTTTGACTTGTACTTTGACTTCAAAAAGCGGGTTGTTACAGCCTCCCCTACTTTAGGAAATTTCGTCCCAAAATTAAGGCGCGGGCATAACAAACAGTTGTGGATATTTAGCCTTTATATCACTTTCGAGTTCCCAAGTGAACTCGACGCCGCGTTTGCCTTCCTAGTGAACCTTCACAATGGGAATGTTTGAGCGTCGAAGTTTCTTGGTTTCTCGATCCATGATCTCGACAGGCTTTTCCACGAAGTGTAATGTTTCGTCCACTTGTAGATCCTCAAGGGGGACATGTAGGTTATGGTCGGCTAGACACTTTTTGAGGTTCGAAACGTGGAAAGTCGGGTGGACGTTACTAAGTTCCTCCGGTAGTTCGAGTCTGTAAGCCACTTTGCCAATTCTTTCAAGAATCTTAAAGGGTCCAACATATCGAGGCGCGAGCTTTCCTTTCTTGCCGAATCTGATCACTCCCTTCCAAGGTGCAACCTTTAGGAGTACGTGATCGCCAACGTCAAATTCAAGAGGCTTGCGGCGTCTATCGGCGTAACTTTTCTGACAACTCCGAGCTTTCAATAGATTGTCTCAAATTTGGAGGATTTTGTCAGTCGTTTCTTGCAATAACTCAGGACCGGTAATTTGCGCGTCTCCGATCTCATGACATACAATAGGTGATCGACATTTCCTTCCGTATAATGCCTCAAATGGTGCCATCTGAATGCTAGAGTGATAACTGTTATTGTACGAGAACTCGACTAAAGGTAAGTGCGCGTCCCAATTACCACTAAAATCTATGACACACGAGCGAAGCATGTCTTCAAGGGTACGAATCGTTCTTTCAGTCTGACCGCCGGTCTAGGGATGGAAAGCGGTGCTTAGATTAAGATTAGTACCGAGAGCTGATTGAAATGTTTCCCAAAGACGCGAGGTAAACCAACCATCGCGATCAGATATGATATCATGAGGTGTCCCGTGTCGACAAATGATTTCGTCGGTGTAGATTTGGGCTAATCATTCTACCTTAAAGTCTTCTCGTATCGGCAGAAAATGAGCAGATTTAGTAAGACGATCAACGGTAACCCAGATGCTATCGTGACCTGATGGCGTGCGTGGAAGTTTCATTATGAAGTCCATGGCTATACTCTCCCACTTCCACATAGGGATTTCAGGTTGTACGAGTAAGCCAGAGGGGCGTTGATGTTCGGCCTTGACCTTAAAACAAGTCAGGTACTTCGAAACATAGTTAGCGATATCTCTTTTCATGCTCGGCCACCAATACTTATAGCGCAGGTCCTGGTACATCTTATCAGCACCGGGATGAATGGAATATCGATACTTGTAGGCTTCGTCTACCAAAATCTGTAGTAAATTGGTGCGTTTGGGAATCCAAATTCGGTCTAGATAATGAAATATGCCATTCGATTTATTTACTAGTTGCGCGCCGTCATTCATAATCCTTTCCTTCTTTAGAGTGCGTTCGGTAAAACAAGCATGTTGAGCGTCACGGATAAGGGATTCGAGATTGTGCTGGGCTTGAGTATTACGAATACTATGCAAATAGCTTCGTCGACTGAGAGCATCGGCAACGACATTTGCTTTTCATGGATGGTAACGAATCTCACAGTCATAATCGTTGAGAAGTTCAACCCATCGGCGCTGGCGCATATTCAGTTTTTTCTGGTTAAAGATGTGTTGTAGGCTCTTGTGGTCTGTGAAGACCGTACACTTGGCACCGTAAAGGTAGTGTCGCCAAATCTTCAACGCAAAAACAACTGCACCAAGCTCGAGATTGTAAGTTGTATAGTTCTTCTCATGGATTTTGAGCTGAAGAGAGGCGTATGCGATAACCTTGTCTCGTTGCATGAGAACACAACCGAGACCTAGGTTCAAGGCATCGCAATAGACTATGAAGTCGTCGTTTCCGTTGGGTAATGAGAGCACAGGAGCGTTGCAGAGCATAAGATTTAGGGTTTGAAAGGCTTCCTCTTGTTTAGTTCCCCAAACAAAAGGTTTGTCTTTGTGCGTAAGCGAGGTAAGCGACACAGCGATTTTTGAGAATCATTCGATAAATCGGCGATAACAGCCCGCTAATCCGAGAAAAGATCGGACTTCAGACGGGTTCTTTGGTGTAACCCAGCTCTTAACAGCTTCAATCTTCGCGGGATCGATGTGAATACCTTGACTATTGACAATGTGACCGAGGAATTGAACCTCCTCGAGTCAAAATTCGCACTTGGAGAATTTGGCGTAAAGGCGGTTTCCCTGGAGTAGTTCAAGAACCAAACTGAGATGGCGCGCGTGTTCGGTTTTTTACTTGGAATAGATTAGGATATCATCGATAAACACGATGACGAAGCGGTCGAGGAAGGGTTTACACACGCGATTCATTAGGTCCATAAAAACCGCGGGTGCGTTGGTTAAACCAAAGGGCATAACAACAAACTCGTAGTGACCATATCAGGTTCGAAAAGCGGTTTTGGGTATGTCTTCCTCCTGGATTCATAATTGGTGATAGCCTAAGCGTAGATCGATCTTGGAGAAACATATAGCACCTTGTAATTGATCAAACAAATCATCGATTCGAGGTAGAGGATAACGATTCTTGATGGTAAGCTTATTCAATTCCCTGTAGTCGATGAACATTCCATCCTTCTTTTTGACGAAAAGGATAGGCGCGCCCCATGGAGAGGTGTTAGGACAAATAAAGCCTTTATCAAGCAATTCCGGGAGTTGACTCGAGAGTTCACGCATTTCGGATAGAGCGAGACGATAAGGTGCTCTAGTGACAGGATTTGCTGTAGGAATGAGGTCGATTCGAAAGTCGTTATCACGAGATGGCGATAAACCAGGTAAATCAGCAGGAAAGACGTTAGGAAAATCACGAACCACAGGCACCTTTTCCATTGCCTTTTCTTTCTTTTCCTTCTCCGCTACTACGATGTGTGCTAAGTAAGCTTGGTATTCCTTGTGGAAATACTTGCTAGCTTGAACACACGACATGAGTTGTAATTTCTTCGAACCGACTTCACCAAAGACACATAATTGATCACCATTAGTGAGATAGAAACGAATCATTTTATCAAAGCAAACGACTTCAGCACGGTTTTCACAAAGAAAATCCATGCCTACTATGATGTCAAAACTACCCAGCTGCATTGGGATAATGTCGATAGGGAAAACGTGATTGTTGAGTTCAAGAGTACAATCACGTAGAACAGTACGAACTGTGACGGTTCTTCCAGTGGCAACTTCAACATCAAATGTCGCAGGGAGATGGGTGAGCTTACGATTTAGGAGTTTCTCGAATTCGAACGATACAAAACAGTTATCGGCTCCAGTATCAAATAAACACGAAGCATATATACCATTTACGAGGAACGTACCATTAACCACGTTGTTGTCTGCATGAGCCTGGCGGGCGTTGATGTTGAATGCACGTCTGCGGGCTGCTGGTTGTTGTTGCTGCTGAGGCTGCTGCTGCTATTGTTGTGCTGGTTGTTGCTGTGGCTCTTGCTTCACCACTCTGTTGGGGCAGACGTTTGCGAAGTGGTTGGGATCACCACGCGCATAGCAGGCTCTTGCGTGAGCAGCGGGGTCCCTGTGGAGCAGGAAGAGGAGCTGGCTGTCACACCCCAACTGATGGCGGAATCATCGGGGCGCGGCACTAGGCAAATCAGATTGCTCAAGAGAATCCATGACAACCAAATTGCGACAATATTTAATGCGTTCATTATCCCATACTAATAAACATATACAATCACATAAGCTGTCACGAAATCATGTTCTCTCAATTAATACAAATCCGACAACCTAGATTTTAGGTGTATTTCTAGACTTCCTAGCTTGATTTGATGTAGACTGCGACTAAACCTGTAACATATGTTAAAATAACGTCAATACAAAAGTATTTGCGAGTATACAAGTTTTGATAGTATAGCCTAGTAGATAAAAAGTGCTGCGAATTACCACATACATAAACAAGATACAACAACATATATACCAGACAGATACTACCAGCTAAGTCACTCGAGCTACGATTGCGATTCCTATTCATCCTAACTAGACCCTGTCGGGTACTATAGTATTATACTAGTTAATGCGGGACCTCACGAGTAAAAGTCCTAGCACATATGTAACTAGCATCACGTGTAAATATGCATATCAGTTATTCGCAAATGATAAGTAGTTTATGCATTTGATTAGTTTGGTTTGGTTTGGTTTGATAAAACGTATGTTACACCCAAAACGCGATAAAAAGGGTTCGCGTATACTCACAGTCGGTGTTTAACAAGTAAACACAACTTGATTGGGTTGAAGGGAGCGTGCCTGAGATTAGCTTGATTATAGTATTGTAGGTCCCCTGGTTCATACGGATCGTCACAGAATTGTCAATCCAATCAAGAGTGCGGAATCCTCTTGATCAGATTTGCATAGAAACAAGTAGAAACAGAATTCCAATTCAAACCCGATCTTTATTGATTATCTATCAAACTGATTACAATCAATCAAGATCCCTCACACACTCAAATTCGTCTAAGCCTTTCTTGCTCTCACGAATTCTCTATCAAAAACATTTTGGCTGATTAACCTAAACCCTAATGCATAGCCTTGTTTATATAGCAGAAGGTTTGCAACTTGGGCTGCGAATTGGTCCAAGCCCAATTCGTCCCATACACCCATTTGTGTGGGTTTGGTTAGCCCAAACATTACAACTAACTATTACAAATCCACCTGCTAACTGTTTATCGTTTAGCTAATTACAAGATATCCAAAGACCAAATCTTAGTTGTTGTCACAAATATGCACCAACAAACTCCCCCTTGACAATAGCTTTAAAAAATAACTTTGTCTTCAGCCATCTTGCAATCTTCATGTAATCTTTCACTATCTTTGGTCTTTGGATAACTTTAGCTTTAATAGCTTCTATCAGCAACAGACTCCCCCTAAGCTGATGCATCCAATCACCAAATCTTCAAAATCGTTAGCACTTGAGTAAACTCCAGTTTAACATTTGCAAAGCAATCTTCAAACTCTTCATTCTTGTTTGCAATGTAGAAAGGAGGTTCTACCATGCATCCAATCAAACTCTCATCTTCTCAACACAGCAACTTCTCAGTAAAATACTGCTTCAATCTGTATACTATAAAACAAACATCTCGAGAAACCATAAGAATTTTTCAACAAAGTTAAATAAATTATTATTATTCAAGAGATAGTTAAACTGTATCACAAATTAAGCAATTTCAAGTCATCACTGATGTGCTAAAAATGGGTTAATTAAAAACAACTAAAATTACCCTAAACTAGACTCTCTAAGTTTTAAATTTATAAAACTAAGACTCTCTAAACCCTAAACCACACGACCGGCAAGTGTACCGATCGATGAAGTATAGCCTAAGGAAGTCTGAGTATCGAACCCAAGAGACTCTACTGATTACGCTAATGACTCTATCTAGACTGAGACTGTCACGGACTTAACTAAATGTTTATTGATTGGGGGGGGGGGGGTTTCTAAAAATCCTAAAAAATGCAAAAACGACTAACTAGATTAGCTAAGGAACTAGCACGAACTCACACGGAAACTGAACTCAAGGATGATGAAGGAACTACCTAGACAGGAATCCTGATTGCTTTTAGTTATGATTATAATTGGAAGTTGTCTGCTATGGAACCGGGATCTTAAAATTCTCACCTATCGGGAAATCTAAGGACCCCTAATCTCTCTCAAGAGCACGCTAAGATCCCCTAAAGGTTGTTAATTTACCGGTTATTAGACTCCTTTACAAGACATCTAATGGGTTTATAAAAGTATCCTACAAGGCTCACTCCCTTACGAGACCTAAACCTAGGATAGGTTTGTTTTCTCAGCTAGACTTGCTAGACAGCAGCCAAAAGGTTAACTTCCTAAGAAGGACCCACCTTGCGGTTTAATCACTTAGACCTAGCAATAATCTCGCACCTTACAGCTATTGATGATTAGTAGAACACTTGATTTTATAAAATTACTGATTATTACTTCTAAGGTTACTTATGCAATTTTCACCCTAAAGGATCAAAGATTTATTATGTGATATAGACACTCACCAAAACCTAAAACCCTAACCCGATTCTATTCTGTGATAAAGACCGTCACCAAGATTCGAACGAAGCAATAAACAATAATTAAACAATATCAAGCACGCAAATACATCTAACTGATAGAACAAACCGTTTACAATTTATAACCTATCCATAGCATTCAAAAATCCAAGAATAATCAAAACCTATGCAATCATTCAACCATGTCTAGGTAGTAACAAGAAATCTAGCCAATAATCATTGTCAAAAACAAAGCATCAAACAATGTATAAACTGAATTCATCATTAAACAATCAAAGATAAACGAAAAACGGAGAAACAAGATATTAGAACTCGTAAACTTCGATCCCGTGTGCTCCCGAATGTTCTCAGACGATTCCTTGGCTTCCCTAATGCTTCCAAACCTTCAAAACAGTCTCCAAGATGTCCAAGAACTCTAATTTTCGTCCAAAGTTCGTGTTATCATGATCCCCCTTCGGCTGTTGTCGTTTATGATAATTTATAATCTCCAAAACCCTAATTCTCGTAACTATGCAAGTCGGTTTTCGCGAACATGACCTCTACGCGGCCCGCTTAAGGATTAGATTAAGTTGATGCGGGCCGCACGCATATGATCATCCGGAAACCATCTTTAAGTTCATGCGGCCCGCATCAAAAGTGATGTTAAGTTAAGGCGGCCCGCCTGGGACCTTCAGAACTGCATTTTTCGCTTCGTTCCACTCCCGAGCTCCTCGATTTCCGTTCCAGTCTTTCGCCTTTCCAGAATGTAACTCGTTTCAGCTCCTATTTTCTGCTAAGACCTGGAAAACACAAAATATCAAAAGTATGTACATTCTACTCTAAAAACGGACACAATACGAATATCTAATGACTAAAACGGACGCGAATAAAGATGTATTTTACAATACATCAAATATCCCCACACTTAACCTTTTTTCGTCCCCGAAAAAGAATTATGCATACGGAATCATAGTCGGAATAGTCGTTCGGGACAAAAGCTTAAATTACTTATTAAAACCGAAACTCGTGTTAGCTGCGATTGCAAGTATATCGAATCTCTTAAACCCAACCCGGTTCCAAGCCCTTATCATGCGATTTTAGTTCAAGTGCGGTCAATCTACCTAGGTTCTCACGCTAAGAATTGCAAGTCCACCTAATCCCCCCTCAAGCTTATAGGACTAAAGGAACGATCATTTGACCAATTCCCAACCGTTTTATATCAAAACCAAGAGAGTTTACAATCAAATTTTTTTTCTTTTTTTTTTCTTTTTTTTTCTTTGCTTTTTTTTTTCGTGAGTCTAGACGATGCTTTCCCTAACCAAGAGGTATTCCGGCTGTAGAGTCGCTATCCCCAACCACAGATTACTTAGGTTTCGGTACTTTTAATCGGCAATTCGATTTCACACATCCCAGAGGCATTCCGACTGTAGAGTCGCTATCCCCAACTCGGATTACATAGACCTGTGTTACTTTCATTTAGTTTCTAGCTCACTTTTTATTCTATTTTTTTTTCCGCAAGATCACAAACTCAAACGGTTTTAACTTATAACGGTGCCCCTTATACTCTTATTGGCAGTTTCAGTTTCTCCACTCTCCCTAGATGAGAACCCACTAGTAGACCGACAATTAGGTATATTTAAGATCAAAGGAACCTAGAACCGAATCGAGCCTACCCGCACATCCCAAACTAGACACAAGCTCAATTATTTTATCTAATATTATCATTATTTGAACCCGACCAAAAACCCGACTTTTCTATCATTTTCCGTTTTTATTTTGCAAACTTCTTATTTCAAAAGACATTTTCTATTTTTTTTCATTTTTTTTTTTTGGATTTTTGAATTTTGAATTTTTTTGTATTTTTCGACTTTTATGACTCAAGACTCACTAAACTAACAACTCAAGACTCAAATGTCCCATCCCCACACTTAAACTCTACATTGCCCTCAATGTAGGATGGAAACCGACTCAAAAAAACTAAAAATAAATAAGAATAAAAAGACAAAGGGCAAATTCGGAAAGGACTTAGCTGGTTTAATCAATGCGTAAGCTACAAAATTCTTGTCCAATCCAACTCGATCGTATAGCATTTCATTCGCGATCAGCTTTGACACTGACTAGTACGCTCGATAAATGCCTGAAATTCGAATAGCAGCTCCAAAATCACCCGAATGGAAATTGAGTATGGGTGGTACATATTCAAACCTACATAAACAAAACAACCAAAAACCAAAGCAGTACCGACTCTAAAAAAAATGACTCAAAAACTACTAACCTAGACTCAATATACAAAAACTACGACTCAAAATACAAACTCTACAAAACCTCCCCACACTTGAATTTAATCAGGAGGCTTCTCTTTGATCTGAACCTGGTCTAACCCATTTAATTCCACCCGTTTCTCATAAACATTTAAAAATTTAACGGTGGAATTATAAAATGATTTTAAAATTTTTAATGGGTTAGAACACCAAAATTTGAACTTACCTAGCAGGAGCCGCTGAAACACGATCCCAGGTGTTCTTCTCATAGCCTTCTCCCATGGTTTTGAACTTTGGCTCGCATTCGTTATCAGTACCACGGGCCAGCTGTGGTGTTCTTCCTCTTCCACCACCACTTCTTCTTTTTTGATGTTCGTCATTGGGTTTCTTGCAAGTAAAGCTTCTAAATATGCAAGGTCCCCCTCCGGATCAAATGTACCTACTTCTTCATCTTCAGGCAAACCCTCTAACTCATCCACAAATTCTCTCTCCCAAAGCAGATCATCTTCACTTTCCTCATCCTCTTCATCTGACAAATCCCATATTGGTACGGTGGGATAAGACTCATCATCAGAGATATCCAAATCAATAGAATCACCTGCCATTAAGAGAGTAGAAAGAGCAGAACAAGGTAGAGAGAATAAAAAAAACTAACTAAAAAAAATTACAAAACTATACAAGTAGCACAGATTATGTCAATTAAGTCCAATCGAAACTAATAAACGCAATCGCCAAGAGTCCCCGGCAACGGCGCCAAAAACTTGATGTGCTGAAAAGTGGGTTAATTAAAAACAACTAAAATTACCCTAAACTAGACTCTCTAAGTTTTAAATTTATAAAACTAAGACTCTCTAAACCCTAAACCACACGACCGGCAAGTGTACCGATCGATGAAGTATAGCCTAAGGAAGTCCGAGTATCGAACCCAAGAGACTCTACTGATTACGCTAATGACTCTATCTAGACTGAGACTGTCACGGACTTAACTAAATGTTTATTGATTGGGGGGGGGGGGTTCTAAAAATCCTAAATAATGCAAAAACGACTAACTAGATTAGCTAAGGAACTAGCACGAACTCACACGGAAACTGAACTCAAGGATGATGAAGGAACTACCTAGACAGGAATCCTGATTGCTTTTAGTTATGATTATAATTGGAAGTTGTCTGCTATGGAACCGGGATCTTAAAATTCTCACCTATCGGGAAATCTAAGGACCCCTAATCTCTCTCAAGAGCACGCTAAGATCCCCTAAAGGTTGTTAATTTACCGGTTATTAGACTCCTTTACAAGACATCTAATGGGTTTATAAAAGTATCCTACAAGGCTTACTCCCTTACGAGACCTAAACCTAGGATAGGTTTGTTTTCTCAGCTAGACTTGCTAGACAGCAGCCAAAAGGTTAACTTCCTAAGAAGGACCCACCTTGCGGTTTAATCACTTAGACCTAGCAATAATCTCGCACCTTACAGCTATTGATGATTAGTAGAACACTTGATTTTATAAAATTACTGATTATTACTTCTAAGGTTACTTATGCAATTTTCACCCTAAAGGATCAAAGATTTATTATGTGATATAGACACTCACCAAAACCTAAAACCCTAACCCGATTCTATTCCGTGATAAAGACCGTCACCAAGATTCGAACGAAGCAATAAACAATAATTAAACAATATCAAGCACGCAAACACATCTAACTGATAGAACAAACCGTTTACAATTTATAACCTATCCATAGCATTCAAAAATCCAAGAATAATCAAAACCTATGCAATCATTCAACCATGTCTAGGTAGTAACAAGAAATCTAGCCAATAATCAATGTCAAAAACAAAGCATCAAACAATGTATAAACTGAATTCATCATTAAACAATCAAAGATAAACGAAAAACGTAGAAACAAGATATTAGAACCCGTAAACTTCGATCCCGTGTGCTCCCGAATGTTCTCAGACGATTCCTTGGCTTCCATAATGCTTCCAAACCTTCAAAACAGTCTCCAAGATGTCCAAGAACTCTAATTTTCGTCCAAAGTTCGTGTTATCATGATCCCCCTTCGGCTGTTGTCGTTTATGATAATTTATAATCTCCAAAACCCTAATTCCCGTAACTGTGCAAGTCGGTTTTCACGAACATGACCTCTACGCGGCCCGCTTAAGGATTAGATTACGTTGATGCGGGCCGCGCGCGTATGATCATCCGGAAACCATCTTTAAGTTCATGTGGCCCGCATCAAAAGTGATGTTAAGTTAAGGCGGCCCGCCTGGGACCTTCAGAACTGCATTTTTCGCTTCGTTCCACTCCCGAGCTCCTCGATTTCCGTTCCAGTCTTTCGCCTTTCTAGAATGTAACTCGTTTCAGCTCCTATTTTCTGCTAAGACCTGGAAAACACAAAATATCAAAAGTATGTACATTCTACTCTAAAAACGGACACAATACGAATATCTAATGACTAAAACGGACGCGAATAAAGATGTATTTTACAATACATCAATCACCAACACGCAAAACTTTTGTCCAACACACAAGACACTGTACGATTAAAAATTTTGAACTCACTTTCCAACACCATCTCTCCCTATCGGTAACAATTCCTCCAAAAATAACAGTTTTCTGTACATTAAGAATTTTAACAGAAAAAGACACTATTTTTGGATTTTTATATTTTCTGAAGGTAAGTAAACAATAAAAGCAGTAAACACTCTATTTTTGTGAGATTCACCGGTAAGAAGATCATATCAGCACAATCAAACTGTTTTCACACTATTAGATAATTCTTTATTTAATTTGTCGTGAAAAGCAGTCCAAGATGATTACCAGTATGTTTGTCCACTTAAACAAAATGCATGAACATTTCAATTTCCATTATCGTATGATACGTTAAGGTAATATTATTACTGAAATATTAGTGTGTCCCACTTCAGGATGTACCCCCGCGATCAAGGTATGCACAAAGATTCCTCGTAGTAGGTGAGTATACTGAATTCATCCGTTCTGTTTTACAACGATAGATAATTGGTGATCAGGTCCGTACCTCCGTACTGCAAAGAGACCAAAATATCTAACGAAGGCTATGACAAATACCATTATTGGTATGATTTATGCATTTTGCACTTTTTGAATGACTCTCTAGGAGAGCTTCTTCATTTTCAGGGTTTTGGCATTTTTAGCTCTTTTAAGATATCATGGTTGTGCCTAGGTCAACATGTATCTGGATGCAACAGAAGGACAACCCTGATATCCCCGGATGAAATAACAGTATAAAGACCCAAAACTTCAGATTTTGGCAATCTATCAACGCAAGATTTAAGGTCATTAAACCATACACCACTAATGTGTTCCCCACTCATACACAGTTCATTTAGGTTTATATCACATTGGTAAGTTAATTATTTCATGCTTTTTGCCTACCGGTACATCATATAATGAAGCTGCTATCACACTTAAGCTTTTTAATTCATTTTCAGTGTGACAGTCTAACTTGCTGATGTACTATCATTTCTTCTTTTTCACACAGTGATAACTCATTTTTTATTTTCTATTTTTTGATATTTTTCATTTTTCAATGTTTTTGGATTTTGTGGTTTTCTATATTTTTTAATTCTTTTTTTTTATTTTTAAATAAAACAGTAAAATATTTACAAAATTCCTATGAAAAAAAAGTTATTCAGGATTCCTCATCCCGTTGAGTTCGACTAAATGTTCAAAGCGAGCCCTGTCAAACGCTTTAGTATAAAGATCTGCCAGGTTATCTAGTGTGTCGACTCTATGAAGTTCAATTAGTTTCTTTTCAGCAAAATCTCTTATAAAATGATGACGAATGTCAATATGTTTTGTGCGACTGTGTGTCACAGGATTATTTGTTATAGAAATTATGGCATTATTATCTATCATAATAGGAGTACGAGTGAAATCCAAACCATAATCGCGCATCTGCTGTTATATCCAGAGAACCTGAGAGCAACAACTACCCGCAGCAATATATTCAGCTTCACACGTAGAGGTAGACACACAAGATTGCTTCTTGCATTGCCAAGACACAATCCTGCCTCCTAAGAACTTACAACCACCTGTTGTAGACTTTCTGTTTGACTTGCATCCTCCAAAGTCTGAGTCAGTGTAAGCAACAAACTTCAAATCACTATCAGCTAGATACTACAAACCAAGTTTAGGTTTCCCCTTCAAGTAACGAAGAATCCGCTTCACTGCTTTCATGTGTGACTCTTTTGGATTAGCCTGATATCTGGCACACAGACATACGGCAAACATAATGTCTGGTCTTGAAGCAGTCAAGTACATTAGAGAACCAATTATTTCCCTGTATTGAGGCTAATGATAAATATAGAAATCAGACTCGAATGAAAACACTTAGCGACTCGTAAACTCGAAATCAGACTCGAAACAACAATAAGATCATTAATCTGAATTCTGAAATCTGAATCTTTTTCGAAAATCGAAATCAAGATGTAACTTGGAACCTGCGGATGTCCGGATGATGATCATTAATCTGAATCTTTTTCGAAATCAAGATGTAACTCGGAACAACAGTAACATCAACAAACAAAAATCAAAAGACAACAAACAAATACCTCCTGAATCGCGATTCGCGAATCTGCGGATGTCCGGATGTTGATGATTCCTGAATTGTGAATCTGCGGATGTCTCCGGATGTTGATGATTCCTGAATCGCAAAACTTGTGTTCCTGCACTCCTGCAGCGTTTGATCAGAAATCCCTGGTGCAAAGCAAAGAACCGCGAAGCGACTTTTGATTTCCTGCAGCTACCGATTGTATTTTGACAAAGGTTTGGGCCTATAATCAGTTAAGGGATTGGGTTTGTTGCCAAACTTTGGGGCCTGTAAAAAATTTGGGCTATATATACAAAGAAAACATAAAAAAATTTGGGCCCTTTAATTATTTGGGCCCTGTTCTCAAGCACACTCTGCACTTGCTGATAACCGGCCCTGTCCATGACATAAGTGTCATTTCTCCTTGGTGCTCTCATCACTATGCAATCGTCCGGAATCACCAATCCTGGTTTCAACACTAATGCTTCAGTCTTGGTAAAATGGATCGAGTGACCCTTGTCGCAGACTTGCGGCATGCTCATCAGATTGTGTTTAAGTTGTTCAACATAGTTCACTTTGTCCAGTGTGATCTTCCCATTGGTCACCTTTCCTCGACCTGTAATTCTACCCCCTTTAGCACCAGCAAAGTTCACATGTCCACCATCATAATTTTCAAACTCTATCAACAATCTCGCATCCTCCATCATGTGCCTGGAGCAGCCACTATCAACATACCATAAGTTGATAATCCTCCTTAGCAGCTCCTGCACACACCAACCAAGAAATTAGTTAGATTGGGGGACCCAAGCCTGAATGGTCTTGGGTATTCCAAATTCACCAACTACTGTAACATTCATCCAATATCCATTACTCCTAACAGGAGTCTTGGATCTCAGACCTGTTGATAGAATTTGATTTTGATTTCCACTAGGTCTATGGTCCTGAGGGTTCCTATATATGCTTGGACTATTTGGCCTTTGGAAATTTTGGTTTTGGTACCTTGAGTTTTGATTCCAAGAAGCTTGATTGTTATAATTTCTAAAGCCATTATTATAAAAAGTTCGACCACCATTATTTTTGTATCGATTTTGATATTGACCTTGACTTATGAAATTATTTGAATTACCATTAAAATTGTTCATTCTAGGTGAACTGCTTCTAGGTCTCTCATATCTGCCTGATGTAGATTCTGGCTGAAATCTTGGTTGATTTCTTTGAAAACGAGGAACTTGTGGAGTTCCTTTTTCACCCTTATCTACACCAACAGTAACACCCTCATGTTGCTTAGGAGAAGATTTCTTTGGAGAGTTAGACTCTCTCTCCTTTTTCTCACCACTCTTCTCTGGTGACTTCCCTCTCTGTTTCACACTCACTTGTGCTTCATTCTTTTTGTTAGGATAGCAGCTAGCTACGTGTCCCTTGGTGTGACACTTGAAGCACAGTCTCTTTTTCGAAGACTTCTCAACTGAAGCCTTTGAACTAGATCCTTGATTTGATGATGATGATGATGCCTTAGAAGGATTTTGTTCAGTTTGCTTAGATTCAGATTTTTCTATGTTTTTGTTTTTAGCAAACTCTACATTTGATTCATTTTCAATAACAACTGTTTCGTTTTTCATGTCACTTCCTTGAACAAAAGTGATTTTTTTAACAAAAGTTTGATTTTTGTTTTTAGGAGGTGAATTTTTCTTTTTCAAAACGGTGTCTCTATTATTTCCCTTCTTAGCATCATCACTCTCAGACACATCACTTTGACTTGAAGTGAAACTACTTGGTGCAGTTAACATAAAGTCTGTGAGCTCATTTTCATCGGGCAAGAAAGAATAGTCATGACTAACAGGAGGTGGAACTTCATTGAAACTATGGAATTCCCACATTGGTTTTGTCATTACTTTTCTTCAAGCTACCCATCATATGTTTCATTACAAAAGTAGAGTCCCTGAATTGACCTAATTTCTTTTCAAGTTCAACAATTTTGAGTTGTGCATCTGACAACTCTTTGCATTTTTCAGAAATCTTTTTTTTTCTCAGCCATCATGTCATGAGCTAAGTCTATGACTTGAAGTTTTTCGTTTAGTTTGCAGGTTAAAACTTCAATTTCTGCTTCATAGCCTTTTATCTTCTTCAAATACATTGACTCGTTTCTTTTAGCAAAACAGTTTGATTCTTTTGTGTTAGACATTTCGTTTACCAGACTTTGATTTTGATTTGATAACTATCAACTTCACCCTGTATTTCACGACATCTTAAGCAAACAGAATTAGTAGAATTACTTACCTCTCCAATTGGCTTGTCTTGGTTTGCCATGAGAGCAGCAAGTTGAGCTTCCATTCTTTTATATTTTGCATCTTTCTCTTCAGCTTCCCTTTCATGGTCAGACTTCAGCTTTTCCTCTTCAGCTTCAGTTGTCTGATCAGCCTTATCTCCTTCAGCTTTACTCTCTTTCTCCACATCAGCATCCACTTTTGCTTCAGCATCTTCCACAGTAGCTTTAGCATCATCAACTGGCACTATCTCTGCCATGAATGCCTGAGTGGCATTCTCCTTATCTTCTAGATGAACACTCCAATCATATGAACCTTCTCGTGCTGTAGAGATCAAAGTCTTTGAGCTCGAATTGTTTGATGCATTCCTGTTGTTTGAAGTTTGACTAGTAGACTCTGTTTTTGCTCTTTGACATTCCCTAGTAAAATGTCCATAGCTTTGACAGTTGAAGCACCTAACCTTGGTCTTATCAAAACCAACACTCTTCCCTACAAACTTCCTTCCAGTTCTGTTCATGAACCTCTTGACTCTTCTGGAAATCATGGCCATTTGCCATTGCAAATCCATCTCCTCCAAGTCATCAGGGTCAATCTGATCGTAATCTTCATCTAAAGTGGCAGGATCAGATATGTTTCCCTGAATGTAGTTCTCATACGAAGCAACGAATGAGGCAAGTAGAGCAAGATGTTCTTCAGCAGACTTCACACTCATAGGAATCGACTTTGTACTGCAACTCTGATTAGTAGCTGATGTTCTCTTAGCTCCTGTTGATCCTCCTGAAGCAGCAACGAAACACACATCACCATCATCATTTACCTTAAGCTGCTCATTTTCACATGATAGAAACGCAGTAGCAGAGTCACTAGAAGCGTTGTGAGACGAAGAAGTTGGAAGTCCATTGTAAACTCCTAGATCCTGAACCTGATCATAGTCTGTTTCCTTCTTCTTCATGTTGAGCTCATAAGCTCTTAGCTTACCAACAACCTCTTCAAGCTCTTTTGTCTCATAATCTAGTTCCCCTTTAATCATGAGAGTGTAGATATCCCACTTTGCAGGTAATGCATCAAGCAACTTATCATTGATCTCAATGTCAGTATAGCTATCTATGTCATAGTTGTCCATTTCTGACATTAGATGGTAGTATCTCGTGATGATATCTTCAAGTGACTCATTTCTCATACACTTGAAAACAGCAAATTGCTTCTTCAGTAGATCCACTTTGTTCTTTTTGACATCTTCATTTCAATGATACCTCTTTTCTAGTGCATCCCACATTTCCTTAGAACTAGTGTACTTCTTGAAGGTATGTTTGATGCCATCCGGTAAGGACATTTTTATGGCAGCCAAAGCTCTCTTTTCAGCCTCATACATCTTTTTATCAGCCTCTTGCATGTTCACGTAGGCTGTGACACGTGGTCTGCCTTCAAAATCATGAGTTGGATTCGCATAACCATCTTGAATACAGATCCACATCCGTGTGTCCTGATATTCAATGAAAGACTGGAACCTGTCTTTCCATGTTAAATAGTTCTCCACCTTCATCATCTTAGGCGGTTTGTTTGTGGCAACCTCATGCTCCATCCTCAAAAGTTCATTCAAATTCGTCATGTTCGACATTTTAACGTAACAGACTGGTAAAACCGTACAAAAAGTGTCCGAAAACTGTGGTTACCAAATTACACCATTAGAACCGTCTCGAAAAGACGAATCCAATGATATATAATGTCGAATTCAACGAATTCAACGGTGCAAACGGTTTAGTCAGATGAGCTACGGATCACTTTCTATTCACGAAAACGTTAAATCCTCTATACGTATCTAATTACTCCACAAAAATAAATACTCCACTTTTTAATTATGCTACAAATTTCGCTGGTTAATAAACTTAATTTCGCTGTGTAATTTCGCAGATCACTTATGCTGTTTAATTATGCTTGTTAATCAATTTAGCTGGTTAATAATTTCGCTAAAGTGACGTCTAGTAACTTCGCCGATCAACATAATAATGTCGCTGAGGAAAATTACACGGTTACCAAAGTCGCCTTTGGATTTTAATTTCTCCGTTCAGACAATTCCTCTGGTTTGTCAGCGTATTTAATCCGAAATAAGCAAATTTGCCAGAAACAAGTTTTCTCAGAATCCTGCAAAAATCAAAACCACCAAATCAGCCGAATTTTTGAAGAAAATACTAACAACACGAAGAACAATCTTCGAATTTTCAATTCTGTCCAGCCAAATATACTTCCAAATCAACCAAAACTTTCCTGAAAACCTGCAAATAAGCAAAACCAAACACACAGATTGATCAAAACACAAACAAAAACGCACAAATAAATCAGAAAAACAAGATTTTCAAAAACCCTAGTTTCAGGTTTAAAATTTTCGAAAATTTCAAACACTTCCACCCGAATTCTGCAGATCACAATTCTGAACCGAGCTTCTTCAAGAGCCTAATGATCTGATACTTATTGTAGGTCCCCTGGTTCGTACGGATCGTCATAGAATTTTCAATCCAATCAAGAGTGCGGAATCCTCTTGATCAGATTAGCACAGAAACAAGTAGAAATAGAATTCAAATTCAAACCCGATCTTTATTGATTATCTATTAAACTGATTACAATCAATCAAGATCCCTCACACACTCAAATTCGTCCAAGCCTTTCTTGCTCTCATGAATTCTCTATCAAAAACATTTTGGCTGATTAACCTAAACCCTAATGCATAACCTTGTTTATATAGCACAAGGTTTGCAACTTGGGCTCGGGTTTCCAACATGGGCTGCGAATTGGTCTAAGCCCAATTCGTCCCATACACCCATTTGTGTGGGTTTGGTTAGCCCAAACATTACAACTAACTATAACAAAGCCAAACCTGCTAACTGTTTATCGTTTAACTAGTTACAAGATATCCAAAGACCAAATCTAAGATGTTGTCACAAATATGCACCAACAAGTATGATAACATAAGCGTTGAACGGTGCGTAAAACGGTGTCGAGTGAACTAAGTGACGAATGGTCATTCGATCGGATGACAATCCGTACGGATGGTCATTCGATCGGATGACGATCCGGAAGGATGGTCATCCAGTCGGATGGCCATTCGATTGGATTGTCCTTCGTTTGGGATGGTTGTGTTTGTGTATAATGTGACTTTGAAGTTTTCATTGTAGTATTTTGAAAACAGAGAAGTATCTCTACCTTTCAAGTCGTTCGATCGAACGGTCATCCAGCGAGACAACTTACAAGAACAAGTTCATAGCAGGATGGTCATTCTATCGGATGGTCGTCCGATCGGATGACCATTCGCTGGAAATTAATATGTATGGAAAAATTGAAAAGTTTAAGTGTTGAAGACCAAATGTCGTCCGATCGGATTGTCATTCGATCGGATGGCAATCCGTTTAACGACCTGGTCGTTTGAAACTTCTAGAATTTTGTTAGGTTTAGAAAGTTTTGCGTTTGAACCGAGTCGGTACGACAACGTTTTGAACAATGGAAACCCCATCAAGTCCAAGTCATCTGATCGGATGGGAATCACCCCATTCAACCCGTTAACTGTTTTTGACGACATTTCATGTTCAACCCGTTAAGTCAGTCAAATCTTCGATAGAAATCATTTCTCAACCCGACACTTCCACAAGTTAAAATTATTAAAGAAAAGCTTGAAATACTTAGATTCGGCTTAGGTTTAGGTGGAACCAGTGTTTATACACTGTAGAATCCATTGGATCTGAACTGTTCTTGATGAGAGGAGGTCATACTTCATTGTTCCAAAGAACTCCATGATGACATCTCCTTAGAACAGTCCAAATCAGAGGATTTTATGGTGAAAAAGTGAGATTTGATGATGGAAACGATATAGGAGTGTGTGTAGATAATGAAAGTACAAGATTTAGAGCGAGAACTTATGAGAATCGCGAGGAATCGAAGGTAAAAGGTCCAAAGTGCGTTGGTCGGAGGAGGGCCTGTCACATTAAGTGTGCTTTAAGTGACAGGAGGGGTATTTATAGGCAAGAGTGGAGTAGGCAGTGTAGTGTGACGGATCAGAGGGCAGTCCGATAGGATGGCCATCCGATCGGATGGTCATCCGGTCGGATGACCATTCGATCGAACGGTCGTTCGATCGGACGGCGCGTGCAAGTTTGTTTCTGGCTTCCGTTTCATAATGTTGAGCATTGCATTGTGTTAAACGTTGTGGACTCATTAAGCGTTTTAGCGATACAACTAATGTCGTGTTAAGTGCGATAGATTGAGCTGCGCGTGCCTGCGAGTGCACGTTTAGATAGTTTCCACCATTTCACTATTATTATTATTATTATTATTATATATAACAGGTCATAGAATAAGTAATTGCGTTTGGGTCTGTGTTAGCGTTGCGACACTTTACGATGATCGATGGGAACCGCCTAAGCACTCATGCGATGCCGTCGTTAGCATGATTACGTTGCATCACGACGATCGATGGGAGCAACTTTAGCTATTCATGCGATGTCATTGTTAGCGTTAGTGTAGGTGTTGTGATGGGCGATATAGCGTGCGAAAGTATGCGAGTATAAGCGAAATAACGTTGTAAACGATAACGTTACATTATGATCCGAATCTCTGGTGCTAGGCGTAAGGAGTGTAACGAGTAGTAACAATGCACGAACGTGCGGTTTGTTACCGTCTCCCCTGCTTTAGGAAATTTCATCCCGAAATTAATCCACAAGGAAGGTCGCGAAGATTGATGCGAGTGAGAGAGCGACAAGAGCGTCAAGATGAGCGAGCGATCGATCGAAAATTGACGACGGAGGGCGTTGTGAAGACTAGGCAAAAACAGCGAGTAAGGCGATTCGTATAACAAAAGATGGCAACTCACGAAAAATGATTCAAAAGTTTTTTTGAATTTTCAAAAGTCGATTAATTCGAAAAGGTTTGAAGAGAACTTGTTTATGAAAATCTTCCCACGGTGCGACGTTAAACTGTGTCGATGTTCACACCAGTGCTATGAGAAGAGTTTTGTTAAGTTACTAAAAGATTTTAAGGTAATTAAACTCGTTTTACGAAATTTTCTCATCACGCGACGTTGACTTGATTCAATTGTCACACCAACGTTACAAGAAAATCTTGTTTTTTACAAAGGTTTTGATTAAAGTTTTAGGAATTTCTTCCTTCATTTTGTAAAAGTTTTGTAAGAAAAACTTTGTTTACACAAAGTTCGTAGTAAGTCCAAAAATTGAAATTTAAAGTCGCCCCCTCATGGCACCTTCCCATGAAAGTTCGACAATATGTCTAAAACACTTATATATAGGAAGTACCAGCGGCGTATCCACCATGTTTTAGCCATATGGCTTCCGTCCCGTGAGGTAGTGTCATGTGTGTCGACATAGTACTGATAGATTTTTGATAACTTGGTCAAAGCGAGGAATAGTTGGACCAAGTTTAGAAGAAAGAGAATTGGGTACACTGGGCGATGAAGTCGTTTACGAACTCAGTTTTAGCGATACGAGCGAGTGCGATAGGCGATAATCGGTAAGCAAAAAACAAAACAAAACAAAACAAAGCAAAAGCAATGATCGAAGACGGCGGCGATAAGTGAAAAGCGTCGAGCGATGAGCGGCAAACGTCAAGCGATACGCGATAAGCGTCAAAAGCGATAGGAGCATAAGCAAGCGTTTAAGCATTAAGCGATAGTGAGTGCGAGATAGATTCCAGTGATGATGCGATTTCTAGCGTGTTGACTTACGAAAAGTCTAGCGATGACATGCTTGAGTTGTGGTGAGATTGTTACGCCTTGCGAAGTAGTTTGGTGTGTCGAAAATAGTTTCAATAGTATACTTGGTCTAATAACGTTCAACATTGCATGGCACTTTCTTCACAGGAAATTGGTTGGCATGGCGAAGCACTTATATATAGGAAGTACCCGCGGCGTATCCACCTTGCTTCAACCACAAGCCTCTGTCCCGTGAATAGATGTCATACTGTGTCGACATGGTCAAGATGCTTATATATAGGAAATACCAGCTGCGTATCCACCAACTCTTAACCATGCTTTTAACGTTATGGCATCATAGAAACTCATTACGATCTCTGTGCACTGACCACAGTAATCCCGTGTGCACCCGTGATTAATTTGATCCTTGCACGTTTGTTGTAACTTATTTCAAGAACGCATAGTGGGGGTAAAACACATTATATAGTATGTAGTGCTAGTATATAGATTGTGCGCGAGTGCAAGAGAAAGAGAGAGAAATAGAGTCAACGTTGCAATGATTAAGTTCAACACATTGAAATAAATTAACGGAAAAAATTGTATTATTACAACACTGTTAGGAGCATAGTAGAGGTTGACGGGATAGACTTCTGCTGGACTGCGGTTGTTGCTGACGCTACGGCTGTAGGGAGTGCTAGCGTTCCTCAAGTTCGTGGCCCTGAGCGACAATGCTGAGTAAGATAACCCAGGAAATTGCAATTTGCGCAATAGAGACAATTAGCTTCTGCCAGGTGATGATACGTGCATGCGTGACACAGGGGATGAGTTCCGGTGTAGGCGCGCTTCGAGTAAACTGGAACTGATTGGAGAGGTTCTGGATGCAACAGCTCAGTGGTTGAAGAGTCTAGACTGGAGAACTTTCGCTTGCGACTGGGCTAGACTTCTGGAGGCGATACGGTGTCATCGGAGGATTCGTCTGAGGATTCGCTGGAGGTGTCGTCGGAGGAATCTTCAGAAGAATCGTCGGTGGAATCGTCAGAGGAATCGATGACGATTGCTTGATGAGCCTGTTTGACAGGATTCTTGGAGAAAAATCCTTCCATGACTCGTTTGTCGTTGATCTATGCGGCCAAGCGGTAGGTTTCTTCGATGGTAGCAGGTCTTGCTGCTTCGAAAAATCGCCCACACACTCAGGCAAGCCACGAATGTACTTCTAGATGGCTTTTTCTGAAGTGTCAACTTGACTTGGGCAAATAATGCTAAGTTGTTTAAACCTTGTTGTGTAGCCAGCATTACTGCAAAACATCACAGTTAGTTGTATTGTACCAAAAATCATTCTATATTACCTTTCCAACAGGTCTTGATCGGGTCTTGGATTATACGTTTTTCTCTTACCAAGAGCACACTGATTTGCAAGCACACGTTCATTTGTACTTGGATCCCTCAAATCCGGGCTCTGATACCAACTTGTAACACCCGAGTTTGAAAACACCACTTAGCTATTTAATTAGTTTCGGAAAGATGGTCCCCAAAAAAAATTTGTGTTTACTAATACACACAAACAATATATTTTTCAACTAAAAACGTTTAAAGAATATACAGGTGTTACAATTCTTTCATTTAAGTGGTATTTGTAAGCTAATTTATAAATCATTTGTCTATGTCGTTCACATACTATCAAATCTTCAGACCCGATCCTCTATCTCCAAATCAATTTCAAGACCCGCGAACCTGATGACATCATCCAACATAAATTAAATTAGCAAAGCTAAGTAAGGGTTTCTACTCGCACTACAAGTACATTCAGTAATACACCATACAAAAAAATAATAATTCAATGGTTTATACATATACTAACATTTAATGTTAGATACTTACTACCATGGTTAAAGAAAAAGAAATCAAACTCGTGAATAGTTCATCAACTGCATTCAAATCTTGTTGATATCATCTTCTCCCACATACCTATGCTTGTAAATCCTTCTTAGCAATCCAAGAGTCAGAATTCATAACTATATTCATTAAAAACACAAATTGTACATTACTCATGCACATACTTTAATAAGTTAAATAACCATATTCTTAACCACATATGCTTAACAATTTATGCTAAACTCTTATTCTAGCACACAAGTACTACACAGTTCATGAGTATTTGATCCTTACGACCAATAAAATACTACACAGTTATATCATACTTCCGATATTGACAAAGGACCTACGCGATCTTTAAAATCCATGAACAACATGGTCTTTCTACATATATAATGGAATAAGCAATATTATGTGCTCGTAACATAAAAGAAACCAAAACTAACAATACATACCAAAGTGGATATAAACCACTCACCTTTGCCTGTAGGAAAATATGATATTGCTATTGTCAATCTTGTCCCGTCAACTCCCAAGCTTTCGTTGCCTTCTTTGTATGGATCATGTGCGCGGATATTCTTGTAGCCACATGCAACAGGATCCACTAATGAATTTTTGTTCATTTTTCATCACAAACGTTTTTCCGGTATCGGATTGCATATACAACTCCATTAGACCATCCATGCAACGCAATCAAGTTCCTGATTTTCGCACAAACAAACTGTTACAAACTGATCAGTGTCAAAACCACACTTACAAACATCTGATCGGAATTTCTCTGATCAGATTTATGACCCATGTCTTAGGAAGCTCCTATCCAAATTTCAGCTCAATCCAACGGTCGGATCTCTTGAAACAACTCAATCTTTATAACAGCAGTTTCTATACCGAAAATCCAAACATCTGCTGTAAAACTCATACCTCCAGGATATATTTCGCAGTTCCGACCGTTGGATGTTAATATCTATACGTCACAAAGCTACTGTAAAAATTTGGGATCGATCTAACGGTCGGTTTTCCAGTAACAACCATTTCTTTTAGACCACATAAAATAAAAACGGAAATCACATTAACGAATCTAACTTTTCGACATTTATAAACGACTTCAACTTAGGATTTATGAGCAAAGGGAGCTTACCATTGCATTGGTATCATCTAGAAATGGTTTCGGGTTGAAACCCGCAACTCCGGCCACCACCGGCGCCGCAAACCGCTATCGGACCACCATTGGACCACCACTTTCTTTCTCTCTCTAGTTCTATGCATTTCTCTCTCTAACTCGAGCCATTGTTTATCACAAATGAGCCTAAATATGGCTTTTTATACATTTAACTATTGTCTAATTGCAATATACACCCTCAAGTTTGATTCTTACAATAATGCCCATTTAGTTTTGGGTGAGTCACAAGATGCGGTAACGATATTTCCCTGAAGCGAACTTGTCATATTTCTCAACTTGTATTACTAAAATACAAGCCGTTAAAATATATAGTTACGCAACAAGTTATCTTCCTCAATTAATAATTCCAAGCAAATAATAAAATATTATTTTACAACTACACTCGAAACGGAATCTTACAATCTCGACGGCTATTTCCGCCAAATTAACTAATACTATTTCAAAACCATTTTGGAATTACATTAGCACTTCTTTCCTTCCAATTCTAACTTAGATTTTCATAAGTTAATGAAATTCCCGATTTTGGATGTTACATATTTTTAGGATTTTTTATTCCGCGATGATTTGGAAAGTTGGGTAAAACTTAGGGTTTAGCCAACGAATACATAATTGTTACCAGATGGTCCAAGGATAACCGGGTGTGGCTCCAATGTTGTCGTAGCGGCGAGTATGAGAGTAAGGCCACAATTAGGAAAATCGGCAACAAAAAATGTGTGTGCCCTTTTATGGTGATAGGTCGTCTTGACCAAAGTCATCGGGCTTGGCGGATAGATTATCTGAACAAAAATTTTAACGAGGCGCACAACCACGGCCCTGCTGAACATCTGGAGGGTTACGCGTATGCCAGGAGGCTTATTCCTAATGAGTTTAGGCTGGTGCAAGAGCTGACAGATCAAGACATACAACCCCATACAATCTGGAAGGCCGTAACTGAACAGAACCCTGAGAACAAATGTGTTCCGAAAGACATACACAACGCTCTCCAAAAGATTAGGGCCACGAAGTTCGAGAAAAAACCATCTCCCATGCAGCGGCTAGAACAAATCCTCCAGGAAAAAAAGATGACCTATTACATACAGGCGGAACCTTCCACCAACGTCGTTCAACATGTATTTTTCTGTCACGATAAGTCCTTTGAAATATGGAGGGCATTCCCACATGTGCTTATGATCGACGCTACCTACAAGACTAACATGTAAAATCTTCCATTTTTGCAAGTTGTGGGTATGACGTCGACAAACCACACCTTCTGTGTTGCGCATGCATTTCTTTCAAACGAGCAGGAGGCAACGTACGTCTGGGTCATGGAGAGGGTCAGGTCTATACTGCACGAGTGCATGGAGCCGCGTGTAATTCTAACGGACATGGACCAGACACTGATAAACGCGTGTAGAAAAATATTCCCTGGCGCACACATATATCTCTGCAGGTTCCACATCTTACAAAATATTGTGAAGCACTGCAAGAATTCGTTTAATGCGAAAGATTGGGATGCCTTTATTTCTCAGTGGAAAACTGATGCGTGTGAAGTGTGTATATATAAGTTTAAGTAAGTTTTAAGCTCTTTTACACTTTCTTTAGCCAAGTTTTAAATTTATAAAACACGATATTTACTAACACTAAACACACATATGGGCAAGTGCACCCATCGTGAGCGTAGTATAGTGTTGGTAAGATACCGAGGTCGTCCAAGGACACAAGATCTTTTAGTACCGGTTTATCCTCAACGTCTAATCAAATCAAAAAGTTTAGAAAAATGGTTTTAAACTAAGAAAAATAAAAACTAACTAAAATGCTGAAAATAAAAATAAAAGAAAAACAGATAGACAAGATGAATCACTTGGTTCCGACTCGTGTATAGTGTAACCTTTGATTATTTCCGCACTTTTGCACTTATTTAAGAGATTATCTTAGTTATTGTAGTAGGCCCCTCTTTTGGAGGTGACGTTACCCTCAACCCAGTAGTTTGAGTCAGCAAGGATACAATCCTAAAGGGTTGGATTATTGAAAGATAATTAATTAAGTTATTAATGCAAATTATGGTAGGCCCCTCTTTTGGAGGTGACGTTACCCTCGACTAAGTAGACTGAGTCAGCAGGGATACAGTCCTAAATAGCCGGGTTATAGTATTAATAGTAGTTAATTTATGAGGGGATCAAAGAGTTTGGACCCCCGCCATCCAATACCGTTAAGTATTGAAGGAGGTCCTACTAAATTTGACCCAGGTCCATTGCAGGACCTCTAAACGCTGAACAATGGCAAGACTCTTACCAAACTGTTCCCTTAACCCCCGACCAGGTAGCCAACATACCTCCATATAGACCGTGGAGATATGAATAGTGAAAATCTTTTATTTTATATAGACAGTAAAATAATGTCAAGACACCATGGACAAACGATAAGGAAGAATTACCTTCAACATAAGAAACTAGTTATTAAAGTCATTAATACAAAACCAAGTAAAAAGTGCAAAAAGATTATAAATAAAAAGTATTACACTAGACACTTGTCTTCACCAAGTGATGTAAGAGACTTATGCAAACATGGCCTTGATTGTCAAGAACTCTTACGATCAATCTTGGATCCCGAGATGACTCACACACTCTATGATGGACAATGGATGATGGTGGTGGATGATGGTGTTATGGTGGTGGTGGGTGAAGTGTGAGAGAGGTGGTGTGCCAAGGGATGGTTTGAGCTTGAGCCAAGCACTCCTATTTATAGGCTGAACAGAAGCTCGGGCACGGCCCCGTGTCCAGTGGGCATGGCCCCGTGTCCACATCCTCTCTTTCTTCATTTAATGCAGCTTGTCTTTATTAGTTGACCACGCCCCCGTGTCTGCTGAGCACGACCCCGTGTGCAGAAGAATCTTTGTACTATGAAGATTTGCCTAGATTGTGCGAATCTTATAGTTGACCACGGCCCCGTGTCCGTTGAGCACGGCCCCGTGGTGGGCAATAGAAGCTTCTACCACTTTGTCTTTTCTGCTGACACTTGGGCACGCCCCCGTGCTGGCTGAGCACGGGGCGTGTTCAGTCTTCTGTCTTCTTGTTTTGCTTGGGAAGATGCTGTCGTGGGGTCAGGCATGTCACGTTTGTTCCTTCTCTTGTATTTATGTTAGATTTTGCTGTCTTTTTGCTTCTTTTGTTAATTTGAGCTCATTTAATCCTGAAAATACAAAAGGAAGACAAAAGCACACTTTTTCCAACATTAGTACTAAAAAAGGGTTAGTTTTATGCCACAATTGATGTAATTTATATGTTGCATTTTGCACACATCAAATACCCCCACACTTGAATCTTTGCTTGTACTCAAGCAAAACTCTTTATAATGTGGCTATACACACCCAAATGGAATGGGTAGAGAAGAAGGTTTTTTGGGCTTGTCATAGAGTGTTGGGATTTCTAAGATTCTTTATTTAGTTTTATTTTTTTACTTATTTACAATCCTATTCGTCATGATTTATTTAAAACTTTTCATAAGATAAATTACTTATTAGGGCATAACATGCCTCTTTAAAATTCTATTTATATACAAGTTCACATACCTCACGGGGATCACTCAACACTCGGCCGAAAATGTATTTTTGTGGATCACTCGAGAGCGGCATGGAACTTACTTCTACCATAGGCTTGCCAAGCAATCAATCCTCCTCCTTTTTAACTATGTACTTTTGTAAATATCAAGAGGACTTTTTGGGTGAAGGGTTAGGCTTGGATTAAAGGTAGGTGGTTGGGTTAGTGGTTAGTAGAAAAAGGCGAAAAGCGTAACAAGCGTCGGTTTTCGTAAGACTTTATTTTTGCAACTTTTATTTTGATGAAGTTATTATTCAAACAAAGTCATTTTTTGATAAACTTGTTTATTTATTTGTTTTTGCTTCATCATCAACACAAAATATTTATTTATTTATTTTTTATTTTTTTTAGAGGTCATACGAAAAGCCGAGCTAGTTACTAAAACAAAGGTTAAAAATGAAAAAGGTTTTGGTGGGTAAAAGGATGTTTGGTTTGGGCTATGAAATGAAAAGGTTTAGGCTCAAAGGGGCTAACTAGGGGGATTTTGGGTAGGTGGTAAAAAAAATGGTGTAGAAATAAAAAAGGTTAGTCCTAATGCCTCCATCATTTACTTACTCGGGTTTAAGTTGGTAAGGACCGGGAATGTATCGCCGTGGCAAGTTTTAGAGTCGTAAGAACCAAGCGGCTATTCACACAAGAAACGAAAAATGAGCATTTAGTTTAATGATATGTAATTGTATGCTCAATAAAGGCTCAAAACTCACTTTTGTGGGAATGGGTTTTTATGTGATCAAGTATATATAATCAAAATTTAACTAAGTTTGTCATGCCTTTTGTAACGTCCGTATTTGCGTCTAGAAGAAATGACATCCAAAAGACGCTAGAAAACATAAACTTTTAAAATGTACGAATCTTTCACAACCTAAAAGGTAAAAACGCTAGTAACAATATCACATGAATTTAACAAAATTTGGGCATGACCCGTCCGTAAAACGAGTATGCCCCTGTTTTAACCACAATAAAAACAATATCATTCTACAAGATACTACTAAAACTAAAACATCAAGTACTTAAAGGCGTTTTACCAACAATTTGTACAAAAAGTATTTTGACCCAAAACATTAACATAAGCTAGCGGAAGCGCTTGGTAAGACATATTTTGATCATGTGCTCGCTCCATTTCGCCGAGTCGCCTAAGTTGAGGATTTACCTACATTCAATGGCAAGACTTCAAAAGTTAGCCGTAATTCTCATTTAACTCAATGTAACAACATATTAGCTTCATTCGTTTATATGCTTTCATTATTCTTACGCATTCGATTTACCCAATTAAATGGGTAATGGCATATACCCTCATAATGAGGTTCAAGCTTATCACTTACAACCCGGTGACATCGGGTTAATTGCTTTCAACATAAATCTTTCTTTTCCATCCGTATAACGGATTAAACTTCAAGCATTTGTCATAGCATTCATGACCACCCATTCAAAACGGGTAGTAGCTTATTCTTACTCGACTTGTTCAGCTAGAACTTGTCGACTAGCATAGCTTATCATAACTTTCATTATCATATCCAAATCCGCAAGGGATTTTCTAACTACTTACTAATCACCATAAACATTTTAACAAGGATTGTTTACATGGAAACTAACAAAGATTAAGTAAGTTTTTGTATGCGAATGATCATACAACCCAACACTAAAATTTAATTAGCAAACCATCATTCGTAGATCTACATGAAAGGAGAATTAAGTTCATATGAACTTACCGCGATCTTGAGATGTTTGTGCCTTCGAGTGACTTGCGCCTTCTTCCTTCTTCGCGCCTATAAGTCATAATCTCATACTTTAGCTTTCATAAACATTACTTACACAATCCTTTTAGTACGTTATAGCGTCTACTAATCACATACATCATTATCATAAAGAAATTGCATCTTCCTAACAAGTATTCATGTAAAAACCATAACTAAGCTCACTTAGGCATTTCATCGAACACATTGTGTGCGTATTACTAATTTAGCACAATGTACAAGCATTCTAAACACAATTTCCATAGTTTACTCATTGATTAACATAAACATCTCTAACTTGGAAATTTATCATCCTAAACATGAATACCTAGTTCTTAATCAATTATTCATAACAATTTCATCAATCAACAATCAAATTAACATGTAGAACTTCACAATTTCTAACCTTCACTTGACATGTAAGTGGGTTTTTGCCCTAATCATACTCACATTCGAAATTTAGCATCTATTGATGTCTAAACATTCATAGCAACCATAAATCATACTAGATTTTGTATTACATTCACGAATTACACTATACCCACATAACCAAACATCATTAAATCAGGAAATTTCACTTACTTGAGATCAAGAACACTTAGATAATCGAAGTTCCTGGCTCATGCATTCAATTAACCTCTATTTTCCCTTTCAATTTGATGGATTTAGAAGGTTAGGGTTTAGTTTTCTTCTGGGTCTCTCTCCCTCTCTCGTTCGTACGCACACAGCCAGGAACACACTGGCCTCTTTTTTTTTATTAATTTTTCATTACACCTTTACACTTTTAGTCCCTTGTCTTTTAATACATGTCACATTCTTTCTTTTCACATTAACTAGGTTACCTTTCCTTTGGTTAACTTAGTTACATACATATATTTTAAACTTACTTTCATTTTCTTACGGCACCGTTTAATAGTTACCATTTTTCTGTTATTTATCAACACAAAAACAAATATAATATTATTTTATATCATACGAAATTTGGGGTGTTACACCTTTTCATAATTTTCTTATGTTGGTTCTTTTTATCACGATGCTATCGGTTGTAAATTCGTAAAAATATAACCTTTTTAGAACTTGAAATTCCCAAGTTAAACCTAGACAAGTAAAAAAAATGAAA
Source organism: Helianthus tuberosus (assembly GCA_030545235.1). Taxonomy (NCBI): domain Eukaryota; kingdom Viridiplantae; phylum Streptophyta; class Magnoliopsida; order Asterales; family Asteraceae; genus Helianthus; species Helianthus tuberosus. Next base: position 58,637,891 of record CM060437.1, on the reverse strand, counting down.
AATTTTTGAAAAACATTTGGGGTGATTAGCGGTTCCAATAGAGTTTTGTGTAAGGCTTGTATTTAGGACTTGCAAGATTCAAGGTTTTAGCATCCCCCCACACTTAAATTACACATTGTCCTCAATGTGTCCCAAAAATAAGTTTTTAGGTTGATTGAATGTGTAAAAAGGTGTGAAAAAGCAAAAATTTTGTGTTACTGGGCGCTGAATACGGCCCCGTGTTGTCCGGGCACGGCCCCGTGTTCAAGTGCCAGTAACAATATTAAATCAAGAGAAACAGAAGTCTGGACACGGGGGCGTGTTGGGTGAACACGGCCCGTGTCCAGTTACTTGAACTGGGTCTTTTTTGCAAACTGTGCAGCACGGGGCCGTGTTGGGCGGACACGGCCCGTGCCGAACCTACTGTAAACGAAGAATTTTGTCGGATGGTCCTGTTTTCCTGCATGGGGTGCTGGTTCAAGCTTCCCTTGTATCCTTTGCCATCTCAAGTGTGTTTTATTCCTGAAAATTAAAACTAACTAGAAAACATAAAAATTCTTCTAAACTAAACTAAGGATAGTTCCGCGGAATGCCTCCGTGGTGCGCCACGTTTATAAGGGTCTTTGGCTAGACCCAAAGCCTGGTCATATGTCACTCAAGTGGGATGTTTCGCATCCCATGTTGCACCTTCGGAGAGCGTCATCAAGCTTGAGTCTATGACCTTCATGTAGTCGACCGGATCTTCGTCTTCTACTCTCTTTCCCACTCCAAACTTCACTTCCTCGTCCCCAAACTTCAATGTTAGTGTTCCGTCATTCATATCCACCACTGCTTGGGCGGTGGCTAGAAATGGCCTCCCGAGAATGAGAGGGATATCGGCGTCTTCTTCCAAGTCTAGGATGACAAAGTCGGTCGGGAAAACGAAGTTACCAACTTTGACCAATAGATTTTCAGCGACACCTTGTGGAAATTTGACGGATCTGTCGGCGAGTTGTATGCTCATCTTTGTAGGGCTCGTTGTTCCTAGGCCGAGTCGTTTGAACATTGATGCAGGCATGAGGTTGATGCTAGCCCCAAGATCGGCTAGCGCATTGCGAATGGGGGATTCCCCAATCGAGCAAGGAATCGTGAAGCTTCCAGGATCAATCTTCTTTTGTGGGAGTTTGTTGAGTACTAACGCGGAGCATTCCTCGCCTAAGTTAACTAACTGCAATGATTCAATTTTCCTTTTGTTAGTGACGAAATCCCTCATAAATTTTGAATATTTAGGCATTTGAGTTAGGACTTCTATAAAAGGAATATTAACACGCAATTGTTTTAGTAAATTTTCAAACTTTGCGAATTGCTCATCGGTCTTTTGACGAATTAACTGACCGGGGTACGGAACCGGAGGAGCCTTAGTGGGCTCTTGAGTTGGTGGAGAAACTGTTTCCGGTTGGGGACCGGGTGGAGTCGTCGTTTGGCTGGATTGGTCCTTCTCCGCTGTAGGTGATGGAGCCTCTTCGGGACCTACAGTTCGGTTTCTTAATGTGATGAGATGTACTTGGGCCTTTGGGTTGGTTTCGGTATTGCTTGGTAACGCGCCTTGTGGTCTCTCGGAGAAATTTTGAGCTAATTGATTTAATTGTTTTTCAATGTTTTGAATGCTAGCTTGTTGATTTCTAAAATTCGATTCCAATTGTTGAAACCGATCCGAGTTTTTCTTTTCGGTTTTGGAGATGAGGCGAGATACAGTATCTTCAAGCCTTTCTCTTCCACCTTGTTGTTGAGAAAAATTTTGTGGTTGCTGAAAGTTAGTTCGTTGGTTTTGTTGGTTACTACTATTGCCGGGATCTCTCAAACCAAGGTTTGGGTGGTTACGCTATCCTTGTTTGTAGGTACCCGTTGGTGGACCCGACGGCCTAGGTCTGTTATCAATGTAGTTTACCGTTTCTTTTTGTTCATCTAATTCTTTCATACAACTCCAATTTTCATGTGGCCCACCACACCCTTCACAAGCCATAACCGAGGCCGTTTTTGTCCTTTCTAGCTTTTTGATTTTCGAAGAGAGGGCCTCGATTTGGGCTTGTAAAGAAGTGCTTTCATCAACCTTATGGGCGCCCGGGGCAATAGATTTATTACCTCGGGGAGTGTGCCATTGAAAATTGGTTTGAGCAATTTCCTCAATTTGATTATATATTTCATTTGGGCGACGATTACCTAAAAGTCCCCCGGAGCTAGAATCAAGTGTTTGTCTTGTGTGTGGCAACAACCCATTGTAGAAAGTGGATACTTGTTGCCATACCGCAAGACCGTGATGAGGACACTTTCTTAGTAGCTCCTTGAACCTTTCCCAAGTTTCATATAAGGATTCCCCCATCCTCTTATGAATATGTATTAATTTCAGTAATTAATTTAGCTGTTTTAGCAGGAGGGAAATACTTATATAGAAACTTTTGGGCTAGTTCATCCCAGGTGTTTACCGAGCCAACTGGGAGGGTGGTAAGCCAAGCCTTAGCTCGGTCTTTTAGTGAAAATGGAAACATCCGAAGGCGGATGGCGTCATTCGATGCTCCATTGATCCGAAAGGTATCACATATTTCTAAGAAATTAGTAATATGTAGATGGGGGTCCTCGTCCGCAAGCCCATGGAAAGTTGCGGAGTTTTGAAGCATTTATATCAAATGCGGTCGAAGTTCGAAGTTATTGGCTTCGACATTCGGTGCATTGATAGCGGCGCCGAGATTACCTACGGTGGGCCGTAGGTAATCCATGAAGGTACGTTGGTCCGCCATTGGAAGTGGGTCCCCCGAAACTTTCTCTTGATTCTTAGCCTTAAGTCTTTTTCTGAGAAAGCGTTCGGGTTCTTCTAGAGGTTCTTTTATGTCTCTACTAGAACTGGAGCTCATGCACTACGTAGGAAGTTCAAATGTGGCGCCTGGGTCCCTAATCCTGCAATAAAAACAGAAAAGAACGTTGGTCAGAAGGTTCACCACGGCCCCGTGCTCAGTGAACACGGCCCGTGGTCGGAGATACAGTGTTTGTTTCCCGGATCCCTGTTACTGGGAGTTGGACACGGCCCCGTGTTGCACCGAAACGGCCCCGTGCTCAGCTCTCTGTAACTCGGAAAATAAAAACTGCCAGCGATGGTGCTGGGCACGGCCCGTGTCCGACCTGGCACGGCCCGTGCTGAGCTCTGCAGAAACTGAAAAAACTAAAAAAAATCCTAAAAAAATGAAAAATAAGAAAAAACGATTAGGCCGTTGATTCCTAACTTTCTTAAAATCCTTGTGTCCCCGGCAACGGCGCCAAAAACTTGATGCGTGTGAAGTGTGTATATAAGTTTAAGTATGTTTTAAGCCCTTTTACACTTTCTTTAGCCAAGTTTTAAATTTATAAAACACGATATTTACTAACACTAAACACACATATGGGCAAGTGCACCCATCGTGAGCGTAGTATAGTGTTGGTAAGATACCGAGGTCGTCCAAGGACACAAGAGCTTTTAGTACCGGTTTATCCTCAACGTCTAATCAAATCAAAAAGTTTAGAAAAATGGTTTTAAACTAAGAAAAATAAAAACTAACTAAAATGCTGAAAATAAAAATAAAAGAAAAACAGATAGACAAGATGAATCACTTGGTTTCGACTCGTGTATAGTGTAACCTTTGATTATATCCGCACTTTTGCACTTATTTAAGACATTATCTTAGTTATTGTAGTAGGCCCCTCTTTTGGAGGTGACGTTACCCTCAACCCAGTAGTTTGAGTCAGCAAGGATACAATCCTAAAGGGTTGGATTATTGAAAGATAATTAATTAAGTTATTAATGCAAATTATGGTAGGCCCCTCTTTTGGAGGTGACGTTACCCTCGACTAAGTAGTCTAAGTCAGCAGGGATACAGTCTTAAATAGCCGGGTTATAGTATTAATAGTAGTTAACTTATGAGGGGATCAAAGAGTTTGGACCCCCGCCATCCAATACCGTTAAGTATTGAAGGAGTTGACCCAGGTCCATTGCAGGACCTCTAAACGCTGAACAATGGCAAGACTCTTACCAAACCATTCCCTTAACCCCCAACCAGGTAGCCAACATACCTCCATATAGACCGTGGAGATATGAATGGTGAAAATCTTTTATTTTATATAGACAGTAAAATAATGTCAAGACACCACGGACAAACGATAAGGAAGAATCACCTTCAACATAAGAAACTAGTTATTAAAGTCATTAATACAAAACCAAGTAAAAACTGCGAAAAGATTAGAAATAAAAAGTATTACACTAGACACTTGTCTTCACCAAGTGATGTAAGAGACTTAGGCAAACATGGCCTTGATTGTCAAGAACTCTTACGATCAATCTTGGATCTCGAGACGACTCACACACTCTATGATGGACAATGGATGATGGTGTTATGGTGGTGGTGGGTGGTGGTGGGTGAAGTGTGAGAGAGGTGGTGTGCCAAGGGATGGTTTGAGCTTGAGACAAGCACTCCTATTTATAGGCTGAACAGAAGCTCGGGCACGACCCCGTGTCCAGTGGGCACGACCCCGTGTCCACATCCTCTCTTTCTTCATTTAATGCAGCTTGTCTTTATTAGTTGACCACGCCCCCGTGTCTGCTGAGCACGACCCCGTGTGCAGAAGAATCTTTGTACTATGAAGATTTGCCTAGATTGTGCGAATCTTATAGTTGACCACGGCCCCGTGTCCGCTGAGCACGGCCCCGTGGTGGGCAATGGAAGCTTCTACCACTTTGTCTTTTCTGCTGACACTTGGGCACGCCCCCGTGCTGGCTGAGCACGGGGCGTGTTCAGTCTTCTATCTTCTTGTTTTGCTTGGGAAGATGCTGTCGTGGGGTCGGGCATGTCACGTTTGTTCCTTTTCTTGTATTTATGTTAGATTTTGCTGTCTTTTTGCGTCTTTTGTTCATTTGAGCTCATTTAATCCTGAAAATACAAAAGGAAGACAAAAGCACACTTTTTCCAACATTAGTACTAAAAAAGGGTTAGTTTTATGCCACAATTGATGTAATTTATATGTTGCATTTTGCACACATCAAAAACAGTGTGTAATTCCGCTACCGAAGAGTTATACAAATATAACATCCTCAACCTTCAGAGACACCTTGTCAATCAACAACGTACATGTACGTTCTCTCTTAGTAAATACATTCATACAAATTGATATATAATTTGAATATGTTTATTTTTTTCAGATGTTTTTGATTACCTATGGAATAACTAGTTAAGCACCTCCAGACAATTGTTCGTATCTGCATGGACCAATCAAACCCTAACATTCTTCCAAACTACAACAAACAGAGCTGAAGGCGCACATGCTGCATTAAAGAAACAGCTTACTACACCAAGATGCAGTCTGGAAACGCTGGTGAAAAAGGTGGACACCTTGGTACTAAAGCAATATGCGCAAATAAAGAAATCCTTGGAAGAAAGCCGCTCCAAGCGAATGAACAGCCACCTTCAGATTCCTATGTTTTGCAACCTACTTCTTAAAGTTTCCATCCATGCTCTTAACCTATTGGAAAACGAGCTATCACGGAGAATAGACAAGTTGCGGTCGTTCGGATCAACATGTGGCTGCTAGCTGTACTAGGGTGCCGGGTTGTTATGTGCCTGTCGCCTGGAGAGATTGCAGAATACAGGTACTTATAGACTTATAAAAAATGTTTGTTGTCTTAATTTAATATGATTGTCTAATGCTCTTTTTTTTGTTTTGCAGACTGCGTCATTCCGCTCGAAGATATAGACATTTTCTGGAGAAAACTTGACCTGAACCCATCGAATTTTGATGAGGAAGTTGTTGATGTAGACAAACAATTAGAATATGTGAAACAAAAATGTCTACCCAACCCACGCAAGTGAGGAAAAGCGTCTTATCGAAGATCATGGCAGTGGTAAACTCATATATGAGCGATAAAAAACCGCCTGTCGTACAAGGAAACACTCGCGGGCGGCCATCTTCCAAGGTCCAACAAAAAAGAAAAGAGCAAGCTGCTAGAGATAGCTCAGTTGGGCCTCCTAGACAACAATGTAGGTGTGACCCTCCTTGACATAGCTCTTATGTACCATCGCAAGATTCCATAATACCGCCTACGTCTGCAATGTCTCAAAAGTCTCAAAGGTCGTTAAATCGACGCGGTCATTCAACATCTTCACGTGAAGAAGAGCCTGGCAAGGGCAATGCCTTTCCGTTAATCACTGATGAGGGAATTCTTGAATATGCGCACAGATACAAAAAAAAAACAAATTCCAAAAGTGTTCCACCCCTACATTTCAAGAATAAAAGATGTCAGACCGGATGGACATTGTGGGTTTCGGGCGGCGGCTGTGGGTTTAGGGTTTGAACAAGATTACTTTGGGCATATTCAAAACCAACTACTTGAAGAGCTGACGGGTCCAAACAAAGAAATGTGGAAGTACGTCTTCGATAGTGAACTACCAGGGGACTACGACCAACAAGTACAGAGAATAGATTTTACCGGGGTTGGAATGGCACCCATGGAACATTGGATGGAGATGCCTTAAGCAGCACTCCTTCTTGCCAATAGGTTTGGTGTGATTGTTCACATATTAGACATCCAAGGTTGTTCTACTGTATTTCCCTTATATGATCCAAAGTACGCACGTGACCCACATCAGTTCGTTTCACTGTTATTTATTAATCGTAGTCATTTTATCCACGTCAGACTTGAAGGGGACTATCCAATGCCGCCACAGAACCTTACGTGGAGTAGACGCGCGCGCCAAGAAGCTTTACGTTGGACGGAAAACTACACAGAACGGATAACGTGGTAATTTTAACGAATAATTTATTTGTATAATGTATTCCATTTGTTTATTTCCAAATCAATGCATTATAAGGATTAATTTGTAATACGAAAATACGGTAAAATATTCGAATATGCGCTAAAAATACGTTAAAATACGCCGAAATACGCTAAAGTGCGCATAAATAACTTAAGAAACAAGAAAATATGTTAAAATACCTTAAAATACGATATAATGTTCTAAAGTATGCTAAAATATTCGAAAATACGGTAAAATAAGTCAAAATACAATTAAATACGCTAAAATATGCTAAAATGCGCTAAAATACCTTAAAATACCCTAAGATACACGAAAATATGTTAATATACGATATAATGCTCTAAAGTACGCTAAAATGATCGAAAATACGGTAAAATACGTCAGAGTACAATTAAATACACTAAAATATGCTAAAATACGATAAAATGCGCTAAAATACCTTAAAATACCCTAAGATACATGAAAATATGTTAAAATACCTTAAAATACGATATAATGCTCTAAAGTACGCTAAAATAATCGAAAATACGTCAAAATACAATTAAATACGCTAAAATGCGCTAAAATATCTTAAAATACCCTAAGATACATGAAAATATGTTAAAATACCTTAAAATATGCTATAATGCTCTAAAATACGCAAAAATACACGACTAATGATATTTCCATGAGCGTATACATATAACACGGCACTATGGAGTACAAGTGGGCTTCAAACAAAACTGTACGTAATCGTAAAATACGATATTCGCACGCAACCGAACGTCACCGAAACGACGTATGTTGAAGTCATACGTCATAAAACAACAATATATGCGAAAGTTCGTCAAAAAACGACTTGTATACGCGTCGAACCGAGGAAAACAAGAAAAACCAAATTTTCAAACTATGGCATATACGATCGGATAGGCCAAAGTTGTATCGTATTACCCCTTAAACACGCATCGTATAGATCTATACGATGCGTATTATCCCCTGGATTTATTTAAAAACAAGGGTATATTGGTAATTTACTACCCATCGTATAGATCTATACGATTCGTATAGAATGAGAAAACGATATAACCCCTTAAAACACAGGGGTTGATATGATCCAAAAACAAACAAAACTCAAAATACACCCAAATACACACACATACGGTGGTATAGATACGGTCGTCATACGGTCGAGATTTCAAGATCGAAGACTAGTACGGTATTCATCTCCAAACCCTCATCATTTTAACGTTTTCAATTTTGCATTTTAGCCGTAGGTTTAGTGTGATTTTTAGGTTGAAAACTGGGGTTTTTTTGGGGGGGGGGGGTTCAAGAACTTTTGAATCGATACGATGTGTATCGGCCTATACGCATCGTATTGGTCAAAATTTCAAACTTTTTTCAAGAACACACGGGTTGATACGATGCGTATCGGCCTATACGCATCGTATCGATTCATAATTTCAGTGTTTTTTCAAGAACATTTGAACTGATACGGATACGTATCAGCCTATACGCATCGTATCGGTTCATAATTTCAGTATTTTTTCAAGAACATTTGAACTGTCCGTATCGCGCGTAGGTCGGTAACGAGCGTCGAAACCTATGACGTCGTAGATAGATAATAATTATAATCTACCGTTCGGGTCGTCCGTAATGCGATTAGGTCCATTTCGAGCGTCGAAACCTAAGACGTCGTAAATATATAGTTTTTTAAATTTTTTAGTCGAAACGTCTGTATCGCGCGTAGGTCCGTAACGAGCCTCGAAACCTAATACGTCATAGATAGATAATTATTATAATATACTGTTCGGGTCGTCCGTAACGCGATTAGGTCCATTTCGAGCATCGAAACCTAAGACGTCGTAAATATATAGTTTTTTTTTATTTTTTTAGTCGAAACGTCCGTATCGCGCGTAGGTCCGTAACGAGCCTCGAAACCTAATACGTCGTAGATAGATAATAATTATAATATACCATTCGGGTCGTCCGTAACGCGATTAGGTCCATTTCGAGTGTCGAAACCTAAGACGTCGTAAATATATAGTTTTTTTATTTTTTTAGTCGAAACGTCCGTACCGCGCGTAGGTCCGTAACATGCCTCGAAACCTAATACGTCATAGATAGATAATAATTATAATATACCGTTTGGGTCGTCCGTAACGTGATTAGGTCCATTTCGAGCGTCGAAACCTAAGACGTCGTAAATATATAGTTTTTTTTAGTCGAAACGTCCGTATCGCGCGTAGGTCCGTAACGAGCCTCGAAACCTAATACGTTGTAGATAGATAATATTTATAATATACCGTTCAGGTCGTCCGTAACGCGATTAGGTCCATTTCGAGCGTCGAAACCTAAGACGTCGTAAATATATAGTTTTTTTAATTTTTTAGTCGAAACGTCCGTATCGCGCGTAGGTCCCTAACGAGCCTCGAAACCTAAGACGTCGTAGATAGATAATAATTATAATATACCATTCGGGTCGTCCGTAACGCTATTAGGTCCATTTCGAGCGTCGAAACCTAAGACGTCGTAAATATATAGGTTTTTTTATTTTTTTAGTCGAAACGTCCGTATCGCGCGTAGGTCCGTAACGAGCCTTGAAACCTAATAAGTCGTAGATAGATAATAATTATAATATACCGTTCGGGTCGTCCGTAACGCGATTAGGTCCATTTCGAGCGGTGGCGGTGTTATATTTTTTTTAAAATTAAATAAAAATTGTTATATTTTGAAAAAAAAAATTGATTAAAATTGTTTAATCATGCAGATATGGAAGTCTCTATAGGTAGAGGGAGGGGTCGGGGAGGTGGCGGTGGAGGTGGCGGTAGCGGTGGAGGTGGCGATGGAGGTGGAGGTGGACGTGGCCGCGCACATGGAGCGGCGGGGGCTTTGATCGCGATGGCGGTGCCTGGTGGGCGTGGCCGTGGACGCGGGGGTGGCGTTGGACGTGGGCGCGCGCGTGGCGCTGACCCTGGAGAGGATCCCCTGTTGGAGAATGATTATCTGAGGTTCGAGGTGGGGAACGAGGCTTATCACAGATGTGATAAGTTTCGTCTTATGGAGATCGGCGACCACTGTGCCCTCGACTGGGGAGCTCTAGAAGAGGTCGAGGAGGCGGCGAGAGCCCGACAGTTCATCGGACACGAAACTCCATGGTCGAGATATACTATTTGTTACTGTTTTTTCTTTGTTTGTATACGACATGCATACTAACCACACTGTGTGACAGGTTGTTCGATATTGCATACACGCCGTCTTACAGGGTCATGGCATGCGAGTTTTTGTCGAGTTTCGACTTCGCTCCCAGGCCTGTAGACCGTCCGGAGGAGGATGACGACGAGGACGACCCGTGGATAGAAGTCAACTTTCGTCTAGCGAGGCAGTGGCATTTTTTGTCACTCAGACGGTTTGCCGAGCACTGCGGCTTTTACAGGGTGGAGGAGTTAGACACCCCCATCTGATGAGGTTCTGGCAGGTGATCAGCACGCATCGCTTCGGCACGTCGTCGAAGTAGAGGGCTTCCTATATCACCGGTCCCCTCTACCGCTACTTGCACAAGCTTATTGCCGCATCTATAGCACCACGCGAGCAGAGTCGCGAGTGGTGCACTCAGGGGGATCTCTTTTACCTGTACACATGCACACATGTATTTTAGTTACTTGTACATACTACTTATAACACGATCTCAACAAAAAAATACATCGACTCAACCAATTAAAAAAAACACTACCATAGTTTTGCTAAAAGGAAAAGAAACTAAAGCGATGACAAACCTGTAATTTTAAGTTGGGGGCAAAATAGTAATTTGTCAGAAACAATGACGGAGTGTTAGATACCTGCTTGACACAAAAGTTAAATTGAATCAACCAAGTAAAATAAAAACTACTATAGTTTTGCCAAAAAAAAAAACCTAAAACGATGGCAAGAATACAAATTTGAACTAAGGGCAAAATCGTAATTTTAGCTGGGGACAAAGCATAATTTATTTTTAACTGAGGGCAAAAGCGTAATTTTGAACTCAGGGCGAAATCGCAATTTTTGAAAAGGGGGTAAAACTATATTTTTGAACTGATAGCAAATTCGTAATTTTGAGATAGGAAAAAAAACTAAAACGATGGCAAGAGTACAAACTTTAAATGGGGCAAATTCGTAGTTTTTTAAATGAGCGCAAAATCATAATTTTAAACTAAGTGCAAATTCGTAATTTTAAGCTTGGGGGAAAAACTTTAATATTATTTTGAACTGTGGCAAAATCGTAATTTTTTGCTGGGGCAAAAACAAAATTTTATTTTGAACTGAGGACAAAATCGTAATTTTGAACTCATGGAGAAATCGTAATTTTTTAAAAGGGGGCAAATCATATTTTTTTAACTGAGGGCAAATCATAATTTTGAAAATCGTAATTTTTTAAAAGGGGACAAAATCGTATTTTTTTAACTGAGGGCAAGATCGAAATTTTAAACTGGGGATAAAAGCGTAGATTGATTAGACCAACAGATATACGTACATTAAAATCACTAAATCACGTACACTATTAATGTGCTCAATTATAGTTATATATTAAGCTAAAAAAAATTTGAGGCAGCCGCCCTTTTTAACAAATAGGTTGGCAGAATTATTGCCTCTTTATGTGTTTTGTATATGTAGGATAACTAGTTGATGACCCGTCCGTGTTGCGGGGCGATAACCGAATAATTCTCAATCAATTAAAAAAAACACTATTATAGTTTTGTTAGGAAAAAAAAACTAAAACGATGACAAGACCGTAGTCTTAGTTCAGGGCAAAACTGTAGTTTGTCAGAATTAATGAGCGAGTGTTAGGCAGCTCCTTGACATGGAAAAAAATTAAATCCAGTCAACCAATTAAAAAAACACTTTTATAGTTTTGCTAAAAAAAACTAAAACGATAGCAAAACTGAGAGCAAAGTTGTATTTGTTGACTTTGGTAAAATCGTAATTTGCCGAAAGTTAAAGTGGTGGCAATACTAAAAATTTGAACCAAAGACAAAATCGTAATATAACTTTGCACTAAGGACAAAATCATAATTTTAAGCTCGGAACAAAACTATATTTTTAATTTGAACTGGGGCAAAATCAAAATTTTGAACTGATGACAAAATCGTAATTTTGAATTGGGGGGCAAAAGCATACTTTTATTTTGAACCGGGCAAAAACATAATTTTAAACTGAAGGCGAAATCATAATTTTTGAAACGGGACGAAAATGCAAAATCGTCATTTTTAGTTTGGGGCACAAGCAAAAATTTATTTTGAACTTGGGCGAAAATTGTGAATGTAATCTGGGGATAAAATCATAATTTTGAACCCATGGCAAAATCGTAATTTTGAGCGAGGAACAAAAACAAAATTTTATTTTGAAGTGGGGGTAAAAACGTAATTTTATTTTAAATTAAGGACGAAACCGTAATTTTAAAACGAATATATAACAATAAAATGGTTGGTCGAATAGGAAAGTGCCATGCAGCTGCGTGGCACTATTCCGCTGCATGGCACTATTCCCAGAACTTGCTTTTGTATATGTAGGAAATTATAGAGCGTTGATTAAGTGCTCCTCTCCTTCAATAAAAGATCTTTCTATGACTAATGGGTATGGGGGTCGGCTAGCCCCGACTAGGTCCGGCGCCGAGCCCCCACACCGCCCCCCTTTGCCTCGGCCCGGCCCAAACGACTCACCCACGCCGATTCAGACGAGGCCCCACCTCTGAGTTGTGGCCCCACTTGAATATTATATTTTACTTTTTCAATTTAAATACACTCTCTCTCTCATCCTTTTTCAATTTAAATACCCTCTATCTCATCCTTTTTCAACTTAGAAAATTATAAAATAATGAGGTGGGGCCCCATCCCCCACGAGCCTCCATTCCCCTCAAATATGATAGAGGCTCATCCCCCACGAGCCGCCTACGTGACGGCTCATCCCATCCAAGCCTATCCTCTCCATACCCTTTAGTCTTACTAGTTAAGATATCATGTTTAAAAAGATGTCGAGTCCTAGTTGAATAGATGCTAAATTTAAAGGTTGAATAGTACTCATATAGTAGTTTTTTTCCAAAAAAGTATGTTAGAAAATTGACAACTGATTCACAAAATAACATTAAAAAGGACAATTAAGTAAGAAGTAGTGGGTTGGAGAGAGATATCGTGAAAAAGAACGTGAAAATAAGGTTTAGGGTGTGAGAATAGTGAAAGTCTTTATATTATATATACTTATAATTAAACTAAAAATCACTATATTTTTTCTCTTTTTTAATTAAATAATAATTTGTATACCTTTATCATTACCTTTTTCTTTCTCCTCCACTCACAGTCATTTAGAAAATTTCAAAATGTATTAAAAAATTATAGAGTGTGAACAGTGTCTTCTTAAATATACTGATAAATAGTAACATTTTCTCTTTTCACACACACCCACTTTTTATAATATAAAGAGCAATTGATGTCCAATTGACGAACACGAATGTGTGAAATGGGAATTATTTAAGAGTAAAAAGAAAATTGAAACTCGTTTTCTTTGACAGCAGAAGCCGTTCGATTTTATGATTCTGAACACTATATAGACTGCCACATCGAATGGCAAATGTGTGAATATTAACCCATAAAAAAATTCACATCTATACGGGTCGTATACCATTATACGGTCCTCCGTATAAAGATATCGTATACGTTGTATACGACCAAAGTTTGTTTTAACATGGTGTATACGGGCCGTATAAGGTTATACGACCCGTATATAATAATATAAACTGACAAAGTTTGCGCCCACAGACTTTATCGGTTTATATTTATTCTATATGGCCGTATAACCTTATACGATCCGTATACATCATGTTAAATCAAAATTTTACCATGTGTTAATATTAACACCCCTTACCAAATAATCACCTTATATTTCCATCACCAACCATTGTTCGCCGACACCAACCACAAAGTCCCCAAAATTTTCAATCCCATGTTAAAAATCTTAAGTTCGCACCAGATACAAAACATTGCATAACACTATTAACACTATTAGCTTAGGTCATGATTTTTCCTATTTTTATTTTGCAAGTAGTAGAAATATCTGATACACTTTTGGCTTTTTGAATATGTGGGACCTTTCATAATTCCATGAGTAACATTTAACAAACCATGGGTGCCACTGAAAGCACTTCAAGGTCAAATGGAACCAGTGAGGATGAGGAGCCTCAGGAAGAAAATAACAGCTATGGTGGAACTTCCACAGGAGCTGTCATAGCAAGAGCTGTGGCGGGAGCAGCTGTTGCTTGGGGCGTTTTAAAAATGCTTTCTGACAACACAACTTCCACAGGAGCTGTCATAGCAACAGCTGCGGCAGGAGCAACTGTTGCTTGGGGCGTTTTAGAAATGCTCTCTGTCATAGCAACAGCTGTGGCAGGAGCAGCTGTTGCTTGGGGCGTTTTAGAAATGCTCTCTGTTTTAAAAATGCTTTCTGACAACACAACTTCCACAGAAGCTGTCATAGCAACAGCTGCGGTAGGAGCAGCTGTTGCTTGGGGCGTTTTAAAAATGCTTTCTGACAACACAGGCACCCAAAAGCCTATGTGGTCTCGCCCCCCTCGAGGTCGCTACAAAATGAACACAGATGGCGGATGTAGTCTCAAATACCGAAATCGTGGACCAGGTTATTACGGAGGAATCCTTCGAGATCATCATGGCGAGTGGGTCCGAGGGTTTAGAGGCTTCATCCGTGAGTCTGATACTCTTGCATCTGAGTTCATGGGATTCTTAAAGGGTTGGAGCTTTTAGATGAACTTAAACTCAAACAAGCCATTCTTGAAACCGACAGTCAAGCTGCTGTCCAGTTTGTCACTGGACAGGACGAATACCGTCGTAAAAGCGAATTCGTCAATGCATCCTGGTCCATGATCAAGGACTGCCGGGCTCTTGTTGTCAAGAACAATATAACTATTAAGCGTGCTCCGCGAGAATACGCCAACCAGTGTGCCGATAGGCTGGCCAAAACGGCCAAGGTGAAAAAAGAAGAGTGTGGAAATCAAATATCTTCCTAATGAGTTGAAGGAACTTGTTGAAAGAGATGCTAAAGTTAGTGCTTGAAACGGACTCATGGTTCTTGCCTTTCTTTCTTCCATCTATGTATGCTGATTGATAATGATTTTCTCTTAGTGATGGGTTATGATATAGCACCCTTCGTATGTTTAATTAATCTTGTATCTGTTTCATTTTGCATCTATTTCATCTTTGTAGGCATGTTTAGTTATCTACTTTGATTTGGAATCCAAAGATAATGCACTAACACTAAAAGCCTAGGTTATTATAATAATCTTTTAGAGTAATTATTAAGGTAGACTTGAAATACGTGGTCTAAAGTCAAGTCACTATCGTTTTCTTAGGGTGAACGGGGCACCATGCGGGGAGGCATGCGGTGACCCAAGTCCCCTAGCGGTAACACCGCCGCCATCAACGCGGGGAGGGGGAGCGGTGAGAGGTTACCGCATGAAGGAGGGAGGGAGATGGTGGGCCACCCTCATGCGGGGAGGCATGCGGTGACCCAAGTCCCCTAGCGGTAACACCGCCGCCATCAACGCGGGGAGGGGGAGCGGTGAGAGGTTACCGCATGAAGGAGGGAGGGAGATGGTGGGCCACCCTCTTTTCAACCAATCAAAACATTTTCCTTTTTTTTTCTTTTTGAATAAAAAAAGCAAGTCCCCTAAGAGGTGAGTGCCGCCATCAAATTGAGGGTGTGAGGGGAGTTAAGAGAGGAGTTGACGAGGCGCGTGCTGATTGGTTGTGCGTAAGAGAGGGGACTCCCCTAAGAGGGGAGTGCCCCTCTCACCCTTAGGCTTGTCGGCATGGGGTTCGTCCCCGGATCATCCTGGGTCGGCGACGGTCCAAACACCGTGCCGCCCCCCCCCCCCCCCCCCCCCCCCCGCGTCCCGTCCTCCCCGTCCACAGCTAGACGTTTGCGACGATCCATAAATGGTGGGGCCCAATTGAAAAGTGACCGTTAAATAAATAAAAAAAAAATTCAATTTTCATTTTCACTTTCAAAAAAGTAACGGTAATATTATTATTATTTATAAATTTCAATTCCATTTTCACTTTCATTCACCAAACTAACCACAACATCTCATCCCTCTCTCACATAATTTTTATAAATCTTCTTTCACTTTTATAAACCTTATAGTTTAGCATGGATCCTTTGAACAACCCGAGCGACCCGAACAACCGGGCCGAGACAAATCAAAGAAGGAGCGGGCCAAGGGGAAACAAAAGGAAACGGTGGACCCGAACATGGTTGAGTTTATGGAACACTTAAAAGTGTACAATGACGTCACGGCCCAAAAGACGAAGGCGAAGGACCGGGCCGCGGAAGAAAAAGCTCGTGTAGAGGAAGAAAAGTTACACGAGAAGGTGCTGTTGTCGAATGAGAAAATCCGAATTTCCGATGAAAAAATTCGGCTCAAGGAATGGGAAATAATGATGATGAATGTCGAGGACGAACCCGAGCCGAAACGTTCGATGTTGAAAAAACTTCAAAACGACATCATGAAGAAGCATAATATTATTTAAGTCTATGTTTTTTTTAAGTCTTTGGTTTTTTTTTATTAACTTTATGTTTTTTTTTTTTATTAACTTTATGTTTTTTTTATGTTTATGTAATGTGGTTTTAATATTAATGAAAATATTTTGTTAGTATATTTGTTAAATGTTAAAAAAATAGAAGATTAAAAAAAATAAAAAAACATAAAAGTGGTGGAGGATGATGACTGGGACCAACTTAACCATGCCCTCTAGTTTTGGAGGATGGACCATTCTTGGGAGGATGATGACGTGGCGCCTACGTGGTGGATCATCCTCAAGGATGGTCCATCAACCATACCCACTAGCCTTAGGGGGTGGGTGATGATCACTCATCACTCACAACATCCAATCAAGTCTCGTTATGTCATCAACCATTATTTCATCACTCACAACTTTTTTAGTAGAAATGGTCATCACTCACAACACCCAGCAATACTCATCACTCACAACACTCAACAATACCATCACTAACAACACCCAGCAATACCCATCACTCACAACACACAACAATACCATCACTCACAATACCTTAACACGTGAAAAATACCACGCGTGGTGAAGTTTACGAGTGATCTTTTGGGGGTGGCAGTGGTGTTTTGGATATTATAACAAGTGATAATATTCTTCACGGGGAAAACCATTCCCACCCCGCCCGCCCGCCCTTCCTTCCTTATAGCATTAACAGTAAAAGACTAAAAAGCACGTAAAAAGAGACTAAAAACATCGTCATTTCGTGTCTTAACATGTTTTTGACGGTGCGCACAACATAAGTTTCAAACATGATTACGACTCGTTTAACTAATTTCTAACTCATGTGTATAAAACAGTTTTATGTTTTATGTACAAAGATGAATAAATGATAGATCATACCATTGTAATTTTAATTATTTAAAAAATTAAAAAAGTCAACGTGTGTATTTTTCAGTCAAACAGGTCTAATCGTTTCTTAACAGGTAACCAATTGCCAGCCCTTTATTTCAACCCACTCAATAGTAAAGTTGTTTTCTTATTAATACCAATTCTCCTCGCCCGACATGCTGCCAATTTCTTATGTTTTCGACTTGCATCCATATGAACGATGAGCCCAAAATCGAACCTCTGAACCAATATATTATTATTATTTTTTTTGAATCCAAGTTTCGTAATTTACTATTATTTATATTTTAATATTATTCTAATTTAACACCATTATCAATCGTAGGGGTGACACCATTTTAATAGTTTATTAGACTAAAGGGTATGGTTTGGCCCATCCCCACGGGGATGAGCCTCCACGTAGGCCGCTCGTGGGGGATGGGCCAAACTGATAATTAAAGGGGATGGAGGATGGGGCCCCACCTTATTATTTTATAATTTCCTAAGCTTTAATTTAATAAGTTAATAAAAACTTTATAAAAATTAAAAAATACAACATAAAACAACATAAATAATTTCATTTCATAACATAAAAAAATTACATTTCCTAAAAAAAAAATTACATTTCCTAAAAAAAAAAAATTACATTTCCTAAAAATGAAAAAAAACCTACGACGTCCACTTTTTCTTCACCTCTTCCTTCATCCTTCGATACACCTCTCGTTCCTCCTCCGGAACCGAGTCGAGATCCAACCTCATTATCCTAAAATCCTCCGCTCGAGCATAGTCGGCCGACACGTTTTTCTTGTGACTATATTTTTCGGCCGCAAATTCTTGGAACGAACGGAATTGGGAAATTAAGTCGTCCATTTTCGAAGACGCCTTCGAGCGGCCACCTCCACCCGAGCCGCCACCTCCACCCGAGCCGCCCCCTCCACTCGAGCCGGCCCCTTTGCGCTTTGCGGCCGCCTCTTTTTTTGCTTTGTCCCTTCCGGTGGGACGACCCGGTTCGTGATATTCCTGTTCCTCATAATCCGGTTCGTCGTTTATGTCGATTTGACAACGAGCGGTGGAGCCTCCCGCGCTATAACTTCCGGACTCGGAAGTTTTAGTCCGTTTGGCGGTTGCGACCTCATCTGGAATCGGCGCCCATTTAGGGTCTTTCTTTAAAACGTTCCATGCTCGGAGGTGCGGGAAAGGCGGATTTTTTGTTTCCCATTTAGATATCGCAAGGTTAAGAACGTCCTCGTCGCTAGTCCCACTAGGACGATGGATGTAAAGTGGGTTATAAATCCCGATAAAATCATTCACGCACTTGTTCATTTTCCGCCACTTGCCCGATACGGATTCGAGATCACGGTAGGGGCCTTCCCCCATAAGGGTATTAAACCTTTCCGTACATTTCTTCCAAAAACCAGAACCCGATTGATTGTTCCCTAAAATTTAAAAAAAATGGATTAGTAAAACTAAAAAATAATTCTTTTTAAATTTATATAAAAAAAAATTAACTTTGGTTCATACCGACAATCGGGCAAGTTGAGGCCTTAATAAACGAGATTGCTAGCGCCTCCTCCTCTACTTTTGTCCACGGTCTCGGCTTTGCTCTCGAACCGCTTTTTTTTTTCGGTGACGGGTTCGGTTTCAACCGCCTTCCCCTTCCCCCTGTTTTTTTTGCGCTTGAGTTCTTTTGGTGGCGATTCGGGGACGACTTCATCATCATCGTCAAGGTGAACCGAGGGTTGTGGTTGGGAAGTTGGCGGTTGCGATTGGAATTGATCAAGTTGAAGCGAGCCGCGTTGCATGAATTGTTGGAATGCTTGGTATTGTTGCATTTGTTGAAGTTGGGACATTTGATTGAAGGCGTTAGGTGATTGTTGAAAACCCGAGAACGCAAATGGTGGAGACCCCCACGAAGAATCCATAGTTGGAGTGTAAGCGGGACTAGAAAAAAAGTTTGGATTGTTCGGGTTGGGATTGTTCGGGTTGGGGTCGTTTGGGTTGAATGGATTCATGATGGTAAAAAAAATGAGTGTTTTTTAAAAAAAATGGATGATAGAAGGAGAAGATTAGGAGAAAAGGATGTGAAATGGTATAAAAAGATGGAAGAGGTGATAAATATTTAAAGTGGAAAAAGAATTTTTTTTTTTTTTAATAAATATATCCGTTACAAACGGATATATATTCGAAATAGGGGCGGCAAGATCGGCGATGGATTGCTGGTGAAGCCGGGCCGGGATGGAGGGGGGCGGTGTGGGGGACCGGCGCCGGTCCTTGCCGGGCCTAGCCGGCCCCCATACCTTCCAGTCTTATAAAAGAAGGTTTTATATGGTATTATCAATAAAGGATTTTTTTTAAGAAAGGATAGTATCAAACAAGGCATAGTTACTGTCGAATACCTAAATCCCGGCTGACGTTAAATGGATCTTCGCTGACGTCAAGATATCCCGCTCCTTGAAGCTACAAAAGAATAAACCGTTAGCCTCGCCACGGAGGACCCCGGGAGGGGGATCCGTGACCAAGCTCCGGCGAGTAAGTAAACTTGCCGGAGAGTGAGAGGAGCTTCTTCCGATGAGTGTAATCACCGGAATATTTCCTCTTTGGTGTGAATCTAATAAATATGTATGTGGGTATTAAATGTAAGGGAATGTTGGTCAGAATTAATGAGAGAGGATTAAGTGAGAGTGTAGTAAATGAGATGGTTCCGGAGATGATACCTGCCTTTGTTACCGTCTTCCATCTCTTATATAAGTCCCAGACCCTCTTGTGTGTATAAGATATTTGTTAAGATAATCCAACGTGTTTAAGAAAACCTCGAGGGGCTCAGACACGTGTCTGACCCCCAACGGTTAGATCGGCAGCGGCATTTAATGTTTCAGAAGGGGAAGTACGATGCCAGCCGTGATGCTCTTCTTATCAGTCATTAATGGCCGCCTGCATGTTCTCACTCCTCGTTTCCCGCTCGTTTTATGAAGGAGAAACCTTAATGGGCAAGTTAGGCTCTGGTTGGGCTTATACTTTTGTTGGGCCCGCCCCTAGATAGCCCAAAACGGGTAGAAATGGGGTTCCCCATTGGCCCGTCGTCAAGTCATCTTTAGTCCCTGGTTCTGAGACCCGAGGCTCATGATCCGGGGCTGAATCATAATTTGTTTAAAAAAGGAGGCTTACTTTTTTGGGCTTCGGATAAGGGCCCACCCCTGATTTCGTCATCATTGGCTATCTCTTCGGGCCATTACTCCACTGTATATCGACGGCGGGAATTAATACCCTAGAGACACGTGCATCTCTTTTGAATTTTGAAGAGACGAGCGATGGGACGGTTACTGTGCGTCAGTTACCCTCTTTAAATGTCCAGTTTCTTTCCGAATTTCTTATCTAATCCATCTGTTTCTCTTCCTTCGTTCATCATAACTTCTCCGATTGATATTTCTTCTCCGATCATGAGTCGTTCCGGCCGGTCCATGATCAAGTCCGTCTTGACGGCGAAGGACCTGAAATCTTTTGTCAAGGCGTACAACATCCCAGAACAGTTTTCCCCTACCCTGCCAGGTCCCAACGAACCGGCGGTGTTCACACCGGATAGGATCCCTCTCTATATCTTGGCTTTCTCCTCATGCGGGGTCCGATATCCTCTTTCCACTTTCAAGGTTGATTTGCTTCGTCATTTTGGGGTTCACTTTTCTCAGTTACACCCCTTAGGGTTGATGAGAGTGGTGCATTTCGAGTTGTCCTGTGCCGCCATTTCCGGTGAACCTTCCGTTCCCTTATTTTGTATGTTTTACAAACTGATTTCCGACGGAGATTGGTTCATATTTGCTAAGAGACAGAACAACGTGTCACAACCCTGTTACTCCTTCATGCCGACTTCCACTTACCCGAAGGACTGGAAAAGTAGGTTTATTTTTGTCTCTGCTGCTATGATGCCAGGATCCCCTTCACCTAGGGATGTTGATGCCCCCATTGAGGATGCCATTCCTACCCTATCGGCCAATGAAACTATTCAATGGAAACGTATGTGTGAGAACCCTACTAGGGCTTTCACTTTTTCTGAAGGTATTTTAGCCATGGGAGGGTTGAGTCCTTCCTACCCTGTGCGTCCCAAGGCTTTCTTTGGTAAAAAAAGGTATCTTTTTGTCTTGGATTTCCATTTGTTTGCTTTTTGGTATTCATGTAGTCATCTTTTAGTGTCTTTTCCTTGCATAGTTGACTTTATGGAGGTTGCTTCAGGGAGACTCTAAAGATGTGAAGTTTGTGGTTGATGGTGGAGTTGTTCCGGGGCTGGACCGGAGTGGGGTAGTGCAAACTACCGGGGAGTCTGCCCAGGCGGGTGGCTCCGTGGCTGCAGAGGAGGGTGATGACACTTCCTCTGATGGGGAGGAGAGTTCCCCTGATCCTGCCCCTGTTGATCAGAGTGATGATGAAGATTTGGAAGTACGTTTAGTCCGTAAAAGGAAAGCTACAAGTCCTCAGCCAGCCCCCATTCCTCGTGATATCCGGCAAAGACTTCGGAGTGTCAGTGGGCAGAAGCTCCCTCCTCCTTCGAAGGCTGCTTCCGAACTTCCCCCCGCTAGGGTCAAAGGTTCTTTGTCCAAGCATCTGAGGTCTTCAAGTCTTGTGAGTGTACCTTTGTTGGTGAGTCCTTTTTTCTTCTTATCTATTCTGTTTCATTTCTGATGTTTTTCTTGGTGCAGGGGAGTTCCAATGATCCTATAGAGATCCCCACTGGTCCCTCATCTTCCCGTGTGCGGGACAAGACCCCGGAGGTAGGTTTGGCCCACTTCGCCTCAGCCTTTGAGCTTTCTCCTCTTCATGCTACAGGGACCAGTAAGCCTTCTGCACCTGAGGGTCTTGCCCATCAGTCCCCTTTGGCTCCTTTGTTTGCTGACGCCCTCCCCTTTACCTATGTCCCTAAATGGAAGGTAACTCAGTCCTCGGTGATAGGGACTCCCGAGGCTGCCAGGG
This sequence comes from Helianthus tuberosus, assembly GCA_030545235.1. Lineage (NCBI taxonomy): Eukaryota > Viridiplantae > Streptophyta > Magnoliopsida > Asterales > Asteraceae > Helianthus > Helianthus tuberosus. The sequence continues at coordinate 58,615,726 of CM060437.1, read as the reverse complement.
ACTTCCTGAGTCATGTTGTTCCTCCCTCCCATAAATTTGTAAATTCCGCTTTGAGGGATGATCTTTTCGAAGATCAATATAGTATGTCTCTTTGTGAGAGCTTTTTTAGGGGGGCTGGTATGCTGCAGAGGATTGATGATCTGAGGAGGGCGAATGACGGACTCAAAGCTGAGCTTAAAGCTTCCCAATCTGTTGTTGCTGGTCTTAGGTGTCAGGTGGTTGAAGCTGAGAGGAAGCTGCAGGAGGAGAAGGTATATAGTCTCTCCTTCCTCCCCCCCCCCACTTTTTTTTTTTTGTAAACTGTCCTTTTGTTCAGGGGGCTGGGGCCATGCTGGAGAAGAAAAAACGGGCTTGGGAGCAGGAGACGTCTATGTTGGTTGAAGAGAAAGAAGGGTTGGCTGCTGAGCTGAAGTATTTAAAGGAAGTTGGCTCCGTTTCCCAGGAGCAGCTTAATACCATGTATGCAGACTACGGGATAACCTCTGATGACAATCAGCGGTTGGCAAGGGAAAAGCATTGGCTAATTACTGAAGGTTTTGGATCCTTCCTTGCTGCTGTTGCTCAGTCGGAGGATTTCAAGAGTGGCCTGGAGGAGGTTTACAGGGCATACAGGGATGTTGGCTACCAGTCAGGGTTGAAGGATGGCTATGCCTATTCCGCTCAAGGCCTGGGAAGAAAGGAGACTCCTCTTTACAATTCCAAGGCAAAGAAGAGGTTGTCCAAGCTAAATGAGGAGTTTGGGCGTAAAACCCCGGCCATCCTTGAGAAAATCCTGGAGCATCCCCTGATATATATTGATGAATTAAAAGCCCTGTTCTCCTCTGCTGGCCCTTCGTCTCCACCATCTTTATCCGGGGGTGATCCCCAGTGAATTTCGGACATTTAACATCTTTCAATATGGTTGTAATATGGATAACGTTCCTGCCCTAGGACACTTTTGAACTTTGTTTTGTTGCTTGGGAGGGGGTCCTTCGTGTCGGGGGCCTCCTTGGTTTCTAATCATGTAGCTTATGACTGTGTATTGCTTTCTTGTCTTTTGCCTGTTTCTTGTTGTGGTTGTTTGTTTTGCAGGGGCTTCTACCGAGGGTCAGTTCGGTGCTTCCCTGGAGACTTTTAGCGAGGAGCTATATCTTCGTCTCGCTTTGCTATATTTGTTATTCCGTGTGTCGTTTACTCTTGCCAAAGTTACTGAGGCCTTTCTTTGTGTATGTACTTTATATGAATAAAGAAAACTTCCTTTTGTGGTTTTGTTTACAAAAGTATGTTGTATTTTTTGTTCGTTTGTTAAACTATGATTGTCTGTTCGAGGCCAATCGATGGGCAAGTTTATAATGTGGCATTATGTTTTTGACTTGTTTTGCCCGTTTTCTTTGGGTTAGCTAGACCCTTATTTGCCCCACGGCCGGGATTTTGGCATGTTTGAAATGCCTCATACACGTGTGTTTACCTGTTGATTAGGTTTAATGGTGTTCCTGGGCACGTCTGCCTAGGTGTAATACCCATTGTTTTGTCAAAAGAGGACATGTTGACTATCCGTTTTCCATTTACTTCCTAGGGATTTATATTTCCCGTCATAAATTGTTACAAAAGATCTGTCTTTGGGGCAACCCCAGATTAATAGTTAACTACTACAAAAGTGGCTCTTGGCCGTTTTCCTTGGGGGTGGACCCCTTACACATAATATTTCCTAAGCTGCATGAGATTCCAGGTCCTGGGGACCTCCTTACCTTCGAGTGTTTCCAGTTTGCAAGTTCCTTTTCCATTTGCCCATATGACTCGGTAGAGCCCCTCCCAGTTGGGGCCTAGCTTTCTGGTGCTTTCCTGCAGGCTGGCTTCATTTGCTCTTAGGACTAGGTCCCCGGGGACGAGGTTGAGCTTTTTCATCCTGGCGTTGTAATAACTTCCAGTTGCCTCTTGTATTTGGCCTCCCTGACTGCTGCTATTTCTCTTCTTTCTTCCAAGAGATTCAAGTTCATCCTGAGGTCTTGCTCATTTTTCTCCTCCTGTAGCCTCATTCGGGCAGTTGGGGATCCTATCTCAGCGAGGATGACAGCTTCTGTCCCGTAAGTTAGGCTGAAAGGAATCTCCCCGTTGCAACCTTTAGGAGTTGTTCTGTATGCCCATAACACGAATGGTAGTTCTTCCAGCCATCCATTTTGCTTCCTCCCGAGTCTTCCTTTTATTCCCTTGATGACGCTTTGGTTAGCTCTCTCTACCAATCCATTACTTTGGGCGTGGGTGATGGAGGTGAACACTTGTTGAATATGCATCTGCTCACACCATGGCTTAAAAGGCCTTCCAGCAAATTGGACGCCATTATCACTCACCAGCTCCTTTGGGACCCCATACCTGCAGATGATGTTGTCTAATACGAACCGCCTCATCTGTTCCCCAGCTATTTTCGCCAAGGGCTTCGCCTCGATCCACTTGGTAAAATAATCAATGGCCACTACCACATACTTGACCCCTCCTGGACCCTCCGGGAATGGCCCGACTATGTCGATAGCCCACTTTTGGAAGGGCCAGGACGTTGAAACTGGTATCATGGGGTGTTTGTGTCGGTGGGTCATTGCTGCGTGTGCCTGGCAATTAGCACACCTCTTGATCTCCTCGGATGCTGTTTCATACATTCGTGGCCAATAGAACCCCGCATTCATTGCCCTCTTTACTATCGTCCTTGGCCCCGAATGCATTCCGCAGATTCCTTCATGCATCTCCCTAATCATATACTCAGCTTCTTCCATGTCAACACACTTCAAGGATGGGCCTAGATATGATCTTCGATACAATTCCCCATCAATCAGCTCATACTGCAGGGCCTGACCCTTACCTTCCGGGCTGCCCATTCCCCTTCAGGAAGTGTCCCGTCCCTGAGGAACTTAATGATCAGTGTCATCCATGTTTCCTGCCCGTTCTCGATTGCGGTCACCTCCTTCATGTTGAGGGATGGGGCGGTTAGAACTTCTACTTTAACTTCTCTTGCCAGGTGGTCGAATGCCACCGAAGCCAATTTACTGAGGGCGTCGGATTTTCTGTTTCTTCCTCTGGGGATGTATTCTAATCTGAAAGTTTTGAATGCCTTAGCTGTTTCCTTTACCTTCACCACATACTGAGCCATGATGCTGTCTTTAGCTTCATACTCTCCTTGGTATTGTTTTACTACCAGTTGTGAATCAGTGCTAGCTTCCACGTGCCTTGCTTTCATTTTTTGTGCCAGCCTCATTCCTGCCAAGAGGGCCTCATACTCTGCAGTGTTGTTGGTGTTTTCGAAGTCCAGTCTTATGTCGTACGTCAGCTCAATCCCCTCGGGACTTATCAGTGTGATGCCTGTACCGCTCCCTTCTTCACTAGAGGCCCCGTCGGTGAGTAATTTCCACATGGCCTGATCCCCCTTTTCTTTTTCTTCTTTCTCCAAGGCTTCCCATTTTAAAAGTTCCTTCTCTTCGTCCTCGGGGACTTCTGCTAGAAAGTCGGCCAGTATCTACCCCTTTATGGCCGTCCTGGGTTTAAACTCCAGAGAGTGTTCCCCCAGCTCCACAACCCATTTAGCCAGCCGTCCCGACAACTCCGACCTCCTGAGCACCTTTTGGAGAGGTTGATCAGTCATCAGGGTGACCTTGTGCCCTTGGAAGTATCTTCTGAGTCTCCGGGATGCGAAGACAAGGGTTAACGCCAGTTTCTCCAGGGGCATGTAGCGTCCCTCGGGGCCTTTAAGTGTTCTGCTGATGAAATATATGGGGATATGCTTCCCTTCCTGTTCCACCATCATGACCGCACTTATGGTTGTCTTCGAGGCGGACAGGTATAGGAGCAAGAGTTCCCCTGGCACTGGGGTGGCTAATGTTGGGAGCTTGCAGATGTAAGTTTTCATTTCTTGGAAGGCAGCCTCCGCTTCTGGGGTCCATTTGAACTTGTTCGTTTGGAGGCAGTCCTTTAACACCTTCATGAAGGGGAGGGTCCTGTCGGCTACTTTTGACAAGAAACGGTTTAGTGCTATCAATCTCCCGTTCAGTTGTTGAATGTCCTTTAGGGACCTGGGGGATCGCATTTCAGCTACAGCTTGAGTTTTCTCGGGGTTGGCTTTGTTTCCTCCTTTGGTGACTACTACCCCCAGGAAACTCCCCTCTTCTACCCCAAAAAAACATTTTCCAGGGTTTAATTTCATATTCACATCTTGCATAGTGCGGAGAGTCTCGGCTATGTCATCTATCATGGACATCTCTGTCAAACTTTTGATGACAATGTCATCAACATAAACTTCCAAGTTCTTTCCTCGTTGCTCCCTGAAGAGGTTGTTCATGAACCTTTGGTACGTGGCCCCAACATTTTTAAGACCGAAGGGCATTTTGGTATAACAAAATGTCCCTTCGTCTGTGATGAAGGCAGTTTTTTCTTCGTCCTCTATTGACATTTGGATCTGATGATACCCTTTATAGGCATCCAAGAAGCATTTCAGGGGGTATTGAGATAGGGAGTCTACCTGGACGTCTATTTCCGGGAGGGGATAACAGTCCTTAGGACATGCTTTGTTCAGATCTTGGAAGTCTATGCACATTCTCCATCCCCCGTCCTTCTTTTGAACCATGACTGGGTTAGCGACCCAGGATGGGTATTTCACCTCCCTGACTATTCCTGCCCTGAGCAGTTTCCTGGTTTCCTCACAAGCAGCTCTTCTTTTGCTGGATGCTTCGCTTTTTTTGTTTTACTGGTTTCGCCCATGTATAGGTGTTGAGTCGATGTTCGGTTAGACTCCTGGGTATTCCTGTCATGTCCCCATGCTGGAATGCGAATACGTCTATGTTGAGGAGGAGTAGTTCCTTCAGAGCACTCTTGCATTTGTCACTTAAATGACTTCCTACTTTGATCATTTGTTCTGGGAACCTGTCGCAAAGGACCCACTCCTCTACCCCCTCATTCCGGGGCCTCTCGGATGATTTACCTTGAGATACGGAAGAAACTACTTCATAAGCGGATTTAACCCAGGCTAAACCCTTCGGTGTTTGGAACACTAAAGCTCCGTGGGGGGTGGATGCTTGTGCTTGTAGGTCCCCAATTCCGGGTCTTCCTAAGATTGCATTGTACTTTGAAGGTGCCCGGACAACTGTGAAGGTCAGGTTTATCGTTCGGACTCGATCCCCTACCCCGACTGTGAATGGAAGCCTAATTTTTCCCAAGGGGTGTGATACACTGTTGTTGAATCCCACTAAGGGGATGGAGTCTTCTTCGAGCTGATCTCTTACATCCCTGTCAAATCTAAGGAAACAATGCTCGTATATCACTTCGACGCCGGACCCTCCGTCCACATGTATTCGAGACACTTTGTGGCCATCTATTATGGCTGAGATGTTTAGGGGAAGTTGTTGCACTTCATTTTCTTCCAAGTGCGGCATAAGAATGGGAGCTTTCATGCAGTCCGGGGAGCCCAGGATCCTGGCCTTTACACTCCGAATGGTATCGAATTCATTCCTCCTTCTAATCATATCAACATCTGCCCTCCCAGGCTCCCTTACATCTCTTCCCTTGCGGTCCCCTCCCCCTTCCTTAATTTCCTTAACCAGGTGGGTCAGCCTTCCTGTCTTTACTGCAGCCTCTATTTCTCTTTTTAAATACATGCAGTCATCGGTTTTGTGCCCAAAACCTTTGTGGAATTCGCAATACTCGTTTGGTTGCGCTTTGGGCCCGGGCTTTATGGGTGGTGGCCTCGGGAAGGAGTTATTTATCCTCTTAGTGGCCAGTATCTCACTTGGGGTTTTGGTGAGAGGGGTGAAATGATCAGAATAAGAAGGGGGACCTCTCCCCCGAGGTCTGTATGGGGAGTATGAGGGCCTTGCTCTGTCGTGCAACATTCTATCAAAAATGGGTTTTCTAGAGTAGGGTGTACATTTGTCAGGAGGCTTTGCAACTGGGGCGATCCTCCAGGGTGCGACGTCCGTTTCCTTGGCTTTGCTGACCGTGTCCTTCCCTCTGACGAAGGCTCTGACCCTGTCCATAAGGTTCTCAAATGAGTGGGGGAACTCCTCCCCCAGTTTCTCACACAGGTGGGCATGTTTTAGCCCGTTTATGAAACTGCTAATCTTCATGACCTCCGGGACATCTTTGATGTTCATGCTCTCCTTGACAAACCTTTCCATATACTGATCTATTCGCTCATTGTCCCTCTGCCTTATGTGGAGGATCTCATTTGGATTCTTGACCACCTTTCTCTGTTGACCAAAGTTCCTGAGGAACTTCTCGCTTAACTCCTCATAACTATCGATTCCCCCCGGAGGGAGGCTGTCAAACCAGAGCCGGGCCCCCTCCGTTAAGGTTTGTACAAACATATGGCACCAGACCGGCATGGGCCACCATCCCAGTTGCCCTGCCCCCTAAAAGCATGGAGATGATCCTCAGGATCTCTTGTCCCATCATATCGGTCGAAGTTTGGGGGTAGCTTTGTCTTAGGGGGCATTGGTGCTTCTGCTATCCTCCGGGTGAATTTTGAGACTTCAGCTAAGTCCCGTGGGAGGTAGGGTTGATCCAGGCCGTCGTTGTTGGGTTTTTCCTTTTCCTTCTCTTTTCCTTTTGGTTTCTTTCCCGTAATGAGATCCTCCCTTTCTTCCGAGGACATTTGTCTAAGGGTTGTCATGAATGCTTCCAGTGGTCACTTCCACTGCCCTTGTTTTGGGGGTCTGCCTTCTCTTGATTAGAGGGTGTATCAAACGACAACTTAGCCCTGATACTGTCGAGCTTCTCTTGTCTTTCTAGGTCCTTGAGGCGCTTTCTCAGTTTCTCTCGGTGCATGGCCACAAAATCCGGGGTGATGGTCTCCTCTTTTTCCAACAATTCCGTCTGATTCTCATTCTCTTCCTCGTTGGTTATATCTTCCACCGTAACTTTGTCATGATCATTCTGTACCGTCTGAATGACCTGTGAACCGGGTGTAGTGTCCATGCTGCCTTTCCTAAAACGGGTTGTCTATGACGTCGGAGTTCAGTGTGGAGACACCGGTCGAGCTGATGTCCCACGGATGGCGCCAATGTCGAATACCCAAATCCCGGCTGACGTTAAATGGATCTTCGCTGACGTCAAGATATCCCGCTCCTTGAAGCTACAAAAGAATAAACCGTTAGCCTCACCACGGAGGACCCCGGGAGGGGGATCCGTGACCAAGCTCCGACGTGAGAGTAAGTAAACTTGCCGGATAGTGAGAGGAGCTTCTTCCGATGAGTGTAATCACCGGAATATTTCCTCTTTGGTGTGAATCTAATAAATATGTATGTGGGTATTAAATGTAAGGGAATGTTGGTCGGAATTAATGAGAGAGGATTAAGTGAGAGTGTAGTAAATGAGATGGTTCTGTAGATGATACCTGCCTTTGTTACCGTCTTCCATCTCTTATATAAGTCCCAGACCCTCTTGTGTGTATAAGATATTTGTTAAGATAATCCAACGTGTTTAAGAAAACCTCGAGGGGCTCAGACACGTGTCTGACCCCCAACGGTTAGATCGGCAGCGACATTTAATGTTTCAGAAGGGGAAGTACGATGCCAGTCGTGATGCTCTTCTTATCAGTCATTAATGGCCGCCTGTATGTTCTCACTCCTCGTTTCCCGCTCGTTTTATGAAGGAGAAACCTTAATGGGTAAGTTAGGCTCTGGTTGGGCTTATACTCTTGTTGGGCCCGCCCCTAGATAGCCCAAAACGGGTAGAAATGGGGTTCCCCATTGGCCCGTCGTCACTTACCTACTCACCTTAGATATAATAGTCAAATATCTTGAATAACGATGATATTGCAATCATTTGTGTTAGACTAAAGGGTATGGTGAGGCAAGTCCTCCAAGGATGTGCCGTCACGTAGACCGCCACGTAGGAAGGGCTTGAGGGTGATGGACCTAGGGGGTGGGGGATGAAGCTCTTTATATATATATATATATATATATGTATATATATATGTATGTATGTATAGGTATATGTGAGAGTAGGAGATAGGAGAGAGGCACGGCAAGAACGGCTGTGGGCTGCCGGTCAAGCCGGAAACGGATGGGAGGGGCGGTGTGGGGGACCGGCGCCGGTCCTAGCTGGGCCTCAGCCGGCCCCCATACCTTCTAGTCTTAGGTCGAATATGATCGTGTTCTAGAAGAAAACAACCATGTCTAGATCCACGGCGTCAGGTTGGTTAACCATTGGTTGCATTCGTTACGTTTTTTTAAATTCCATTTGTTAGATTTTCTTTTGGGAACGGATTCACGTACCATGAAAGAACGTTTACTACGTTTTTCACTAGCCAGCTCAAAGACAATTTTGACCAAATTTCATATGAAAAACGAAATTACACTTGATTCAATTTACTTCTAATTTCAATAGCTAGTATCCCATATAAAACCAAGGTCATGTCATTTACTCTTTTATGAATGCATCCCATTTCGTTTCATACTTTTCACAAGTCCTGGATAGACAGTAACTATGACTACATAGTTACTTATGGGTGCTACTTTCTACACCCCCCTAATTACTTTTTTCACCCCCCTTCTCTCACATACTTACAGGTGGGGGCTGCGTGGGACCGACAGTTTTCCTCTCACAAGGGGGTATAATCAGGAGGGAGGGGGTGTGTATAGAATCAACCTTACTTATAAGCTATAGATCTAAACTATAAAATTTGAAATTTTAAAACATTACGATAGTTAAAACACCACATTAAACATTACAATAGTTAAAATTACACAAACTAAACATTACAATAATAAAAATTACAAATTAAACTCTACGATAACTAAATGATATATAATTATACATATATTAATAAGCAAATGTAACGAACAGTAAAAAGGGTATTACCGTAATTTCTTTCAAGCAAAGGTCACATGCTTTATTGAGGGCAGTGGTGGGTTCTTCAAATATGCAACAGAGATACAGGGAAAGAGAGAGAAACTTGAGAGAACTATGAAAGAGATGAGAGAGAGTGACGGTTGCCGGCCATTTTCTCCGGCCGACCGTCTTAGTACTCCGACGACTAGCTTTAGACTAGGGGTGTGAATCTCTGACACGATCTGAAAACCAGACACGAACCTAACACGAAATTCGCGGGTTTGGGTTTAGTCTAATCGGGTTCGGGTCGATTTCAGGTTGAACCCACGAACCCGTTTAGCTAAACAGGTCAGGTTCGGGTCGAACCCATCGGGTTGGCGGGTTTACCCGTTTAACCAACTTATATTATATTTTATTTTTCAAAATGTATTTTTATGTTACAAGTTAAATTGGTTGGGTATTTTATGCGATAACTATAATTTAAAAGCGAACTTAACATAAGATTTTTTAAATAAAATGTAATTATTTTATATACATTCGTATTTTTTGTTATAAAATTTTATTTTAATATATTAATATGTAAAAGAAAATAAAAAGTTCGGGTCAAACGGGTCATGTTCGGGTTAACCTGCGAATATTCGGTTCGTGTTCGGGTTTAGGTGTTTGACATGATTTTCGGGTTCGGGTCGGGTTCAGGTTAGTGTAAAATTTTTAGGTTCGGGTCGGGTTGGGTTGGACCTATCAACCCGCGAACACGACCCGTTTAGCACCCCTACTTTAGACTCGAGTATCACACTCGATCATCCACAGACAAACCCCTTCCCGCTGAATTTTCATGGTGGTGGCGGCTCTAGGGTTCCGGCTATTAAACCTGGTGGCGACCACAACCGACGGTCCACAGAGGCAAAAATTGAATGAAATTAACAGTGTTTGGTTAGGGCATTTAAGGTATTTAACACAAGACACATGGGGCCTCCTCAACCTCCACCGCACACCATATAAAACCATAGAAAGAGAGTGACCGGGTGGTTGCAGCGGTGTCATGGCGGTGGTGGTGGTTCCGGCGAGATATCACGGCGACGATGGTGGTTAGCAACCCTAGCCGTCGCGTCCGGTGAGGTGGTCTTTTGAAGGTGAAGGGGTGATTGATTCAGGTTGTGGAGGTTACGATTTAGGAAGGGGAAGACGAGGACAACCAAGCAACACCTTCCAGTGGTGTCGGCTACTTAACAGGTCTATCTATGTGCATCTTTCCTGTAGCTTTCAATTGCTCTGAGTATACCTTCTCGATTTTCAGGTTTAGTTATTAATCAATTAAGGTTTTTACCAACAAATTGATATATTTTGGTTGCCAAAATTGGGTTTTTATGTTTACAGAGGGCGATTTCCATTTACAGGGTACCCTTTTTAGTCAGATCGACTCTTCCATGTTTTTATAACTAACAGGTTAGGCTTTGGGTATAGCGGTGGTTGTGCTAGTGCACGTAGCAGTGGACGGCAGCGGTGTTGCTGCTAAACGCACTCAAAGGGTTCTCAGAGGGAAATCAGATCAACACCAGATCCATCGCCATTGTTTTAAACCTTGAATCATTCGCTTCATTCACAATGGCATGTCTTCACGGGCGAGCATTGAATCGATCTCCTGAAATCGATAAACCCTAAGTGAGCCCTAGATCCCTAAACCCATCTCTTGAAATTGATACACGTTAAATTGATGGATTATTTTTTGGTGAATTTATGCTTCTTTTTGTAACCAGAGAATTGAAGAGAACAAAAAGAGGAGTTCCGTGAGCATGAGCATGAGCATAAGAGTGAAGATGGTAGCATTTCTTTTCACGCAAGAGTTAATTACCACAGAGTCAAGTTTTTGTTTTGTTTTTGACATTTACTTTTCTCATGATCGCTCAATAGAAGCTCGGATAGGACCAGTTCTCCACTGTTTGGCTTGCGTATGATTCTCAAACATCTGTAAGTTTTTTCCCGTGTTTAGTTTGATATATGATCATGTACAGTGATAGTTTGTTATGATTACATTTAGTTACAAATTTATGAGCTTTTGTAGGAATATAGATATGAAATGGTCCTTTAATTAATGCTTATAAAATGCTAGGTGATTCGTTTTTTCCAAATGGGAAGTTATTATTAATATTATTATGTTTGTATCTGTAAATAGATAGTTTCATTTATGTTTTACTCATTGTTCTTGATTGGCTGCTGCATTTGATTTAATAAATTTAATAAAAATGCTACTTAAAACGCCCCAAAGGGATGCAGGAGGAAGAGAGGTGAATGGTACAACATACCAGCTAATGCCATTGGCATACACCTTCTGAGCACACTATTGACGGGGATATGCATGTCGAATCGCCTTCGATCTTACGGGCATCGACTATATGCATTTTATTGACAAATTTGATTAAGTTGTTTGTTGTGCATCATTTGTTTTGTTTTTATAGGTATGAAGTAGAAATACATTTTGATCATATCAATGATGAAGATCAAAACGCAGCTATTGTCATTCTTTAAACCATCCCTTTATTGAACAGGTAGCACCTTTTCTGAAACATGCAACAGGAAGCATAACAAGGAATGATTTGGTCATAGGTAAGGTAGGTGGTGTTTCATGAAGAAGTTGGTAACAATTTAGAAGTTATGTATTTGTAACGGTAAATTTAATATATAGATTTGTATATTTTACAAGTGTCTATACCGCCACGAATCACCAATGAACCGAATCGAGCCCCGCTAATCATAGGCGCAACGCGCTGGGTTGATAACACTAGTATTTATTAAAACTTTAATTTGAAAATTTTATAACTATACAAATTTAAAAAATTATAAATAATTTTAGAATATTTTAGTTTGTTAATTGTTGAAGTCTAAATTTCTTGAATAAAAGATGATTTTATTAGATAATAAAAATTTATTTTTAGGGTAGTGGCGCCACCAAAGATGGTATTTTAAGGTAGTGGGTGTAACAACCCGACTTTCCGAAGTCAAAGTCAAAGTACAAGTCAAAGTCAAAGTAAAAGTCAGGTTGTTATTCATATCTGTCTTTTCTTGCTTAATTATTGCTTGTACTCTCGAGACTCGATAAATAGTTAGCCCCTTTTTGGTAATCGATTGTATATTAATTACTTTAAACTACGAATTATTATTATGTGAAGTAACAATGCGATAAACGCAGAAATCACAACGAAACGTTATTCTACTAAACGTTATCGCATCGCTATCGCATCGCAACTCGAATCGCAGCTATTGATATTGTTCTATGTGTGTGTTATTATGTGCTTTATCTGTGTGTGCCTTGTATATGTTTTTGGGATGGTATTCGCAAATGCAATCGCAACTCTTTCGCAATGCAATCTCATCGTGAACACAAAACGAAGACTTACTTTTTGTAACACCCCGTGTTACGGAAGTCAAAGTCAAGATTGAAGTCAAAGGAAGAAAAGATTGCTAATTTCGATCTGTCACTCCTTGCCCAACAACTGTTTTGACTTCTTTGACTTGTAATTAATCTATTTATTTTATCGCTTTAGTTGTATTATGTGGAGTATCTATTAATAATCGAGGTTTAATCGCTATTTATCGCATGTTTATTCGCCTTATCGCTAATCGCATCGCATTCGCGCCTTGATTAATAGGTTCTGTATATTGTTTTATGTGTGTGTGATACTTATGTGTTACTTGTGCATGTTTACTTTATGTTTGTGGTGATTAACCAAAAGAAATCGCAACTCTATCGCATCGCAACTTAATCGCAAACGCTAAACGCAAGTTATTTATAGTGATTGTATGTTAGATATAGTAGTTAGGTTATTTGTGTAACTAATGAGTAATTCTATCGCATCGCTCGCTCGAAACGCATCGCAACGCTCAACACGTGAATCGAAATGGCAAAACTCAACACGCCGGACACCTGGATCGAATGGCCAACCGATCGAGTGGCCATCCGATCGGATTTCAATCCGATCGAGTCGCCATCCGATCGGTGACCAATCTGACCCATGCTCCCTTTCCTCTTTTGGAAACCCAATAAATACCCACCTGTCACATCATTTGTGATGTGACAGCACTCTCACTCGACCAGCTGTACTCAAGCTCTCTTTCTCTCGATTTCTCGCGATTCTGGAAAGTTTTCAACCTAAATCTTGTACTTCTATAATCTACACGCACTTCCTCATCATTTTCTCTTTTGAATCTCAACTTTTAACCATGAAATCAACGGATTTGAGGTGTTCTAGGGTGATGTCATCATGGAGTTCTTATGAACTTCAAGTGTTGGCCTCATTCCACCAAGAACAACTCAGAACTGAAGGATTTCCACAAGATTAATCAATGTTTTCGCTTAGATCTACACATATTCATGGTTAAAAGGATTGAAAGATGGTTTGCTAACTTTCTTTCAACTCTTTTACATTCAATGCACTCAAAACCAATAGAATCGGAGCTCGTTCTAATCTTCTACACCTTCTTAGTGATGTGTTGGTTCAAGATCTGGTTTCTATCAGAGAGACTACCGATTTCGGGTTAAACATGAATGACCGCCTTGAACGAGTTAACTGATCGGACTAGGGTGATTCCTGTTCGATCGGATCACTTGGGTCAAGATGGGGTTTCTGTTGTTTAGCACGTTATCACACCGTCTCGATCAAAACTGCAAAACCTTTCAAAATAATCAAGTTCAAAACGATCAGATGCGTTGGGGCGGATTGCCATCCGATCGGATTGCCATCCGATCGAACTGCAATCCAATCGGATTGCACTTGAGGATTCAACACTTCAACTTTTTACTCAATTTTCAAAAGATCTGAATGTTAAACGGATTACCGTCCGATCGGATTGCCATCCGATCGAACGACCATTCGATCATGTGACATTTGGAACTTCAACACTTAACCATTTTCATAATTTTCAAAGATCAGTAGTAACTAACGGATTACCAACCGATCGGATTACAATCCAATCGAGGGACAATCCTGCTGTGAACTTGTTCTCACTAAGTGTTATACCAATTGGATCGTTACCCGATCGAACGACCGTTTGATCGACGACCTGAAGGGTAGAGATACTTCTCAGTTTTCAAAATGTTACAACGAAAACTTCAAAGCCATCATACATAAACACATCCATCCCAAATGAATGTGAATCCAATCGAATGGCCATCCGATCGGATGACCATCCGAATGGATTGATATCCGATCGACTGTTCATCCGATCAGATTGCCATCCGATCGGATTACCATCCGACACTTGGTACCTTGCATCGTTTAACGCGCCACTCATCGTTTTTGCTATCGTTAACTGTTCAGGTTAATCTCTCAACGCTCCCTTCAATCCAAGAGAGTGTTTATTTACTTAAACACAATCTGTGAGTATACTCGAACCCTTTTTGCTTTACGCACTTTTGGGTGTTACATACGTTACTTATTCTAAATCACAATCGACACACAACGGAAACACTATTTATACGCTGACCGTTATTGCATGCTACGTGTTATTCGATGAATACTTGTATGTTATGTTAACACAGTGATTGTTGCCTGACACCTTAGCAACGATAGTACTATAGTTTGGACTCAGCACCTGTCGTGGACATGGGTTGTTAAGGGCTTTACTTCACGTGTCACAATGGGGATATGTGTTGCGCATTCTACAACTCGCAGTCACGTCTGTGCATATTTCTCTGTCGATAACCTACTTGCCTTCACTTTGTACATGTTACATGCTGGTTATGCGTAAACTATTTCGAACTCTATTATGCTATATCAAACTAGTATGCTCACCTTTACACTATGTGTATTGGCCTCTATTTAAACGTATGTGACAGGTGTTTGACTGCTAGGATGATGCTTGTTGTTTGCTAGAATCAAGCTAGGATGGAGTCTAGAAACAAACCTAACAAAAATCTGAGTTGTCGGAACAGTTTGCTTGTTTTTAAGACAATTATCTGTAATAACTATTTTTTACTTTATCCGTTAGTAGTATGGGATATTAACGTTAAGGATTTGGTAATTTAATAGTTGTTGTGGAATCTCTTGAACAATTTGTTTCGCTCAGTGCCGCACCCCGATGATTCCGCCATCGGTTGGGGTGTGACAGATTGGTATCAAAGCCATAACTATAGGGAATTAGGCAAGACTCGACCTAGTCCAGTTCGACGTCTTAGAAATGATCTAGTCTATAGTCTAAGTACCAACAGACCGCCTTGTGCGAACCCGTTAGGGGTTCCGTACGAGCGTATTGCTATTTCTCGATCGACTCACACCTACGCTACACTATCACACTACCTTTCCTAAGGTAGTCGCACTGCACTATTTATGAAAATGAACCAGTGATTGGATTGAGATTAGGTGTGAAAACTGCAAACTCTCGATTTAATCGCTTGTTCGACCCGCATTTTTACTATAAAACACGAGGAATTGTGTTGAATCAGGAGTGAAATCCGTACTTTGACGCAGATATCTCTCTCAATCTCGTGATTCTATCACACAAACAGGAACGAAGTCGATAAGTTAGGGGTGAAACCCAAATCTTGATGACTCATTCCATCCTCTATTTTCGATTTTACAAAACTCTCACCAAAGTCTCGATGGATTCCAACGACTCGAGTGCGTGAATAACCGAAAGGATGCGTGCCTTTCGCCGTATGCCGGTGATAGAGCACAATCCTTTAGGTCAAAACGTGTACTCGAAGTCATTGAGAATGGTCGAACTACTTTGGGTTGTCAATGTCTATCGAGCCTTAGACAATCTATCTTCGATTTCAAACTCGCAATCTCCGGTTTTATGAGTTTTGATTCTGAACCCGCAACTGCTGACTCTGATATTTGTCGTTTTATGCGAATTTTATGTGTTTTATGTGGTTTTACCTGTTTATGTGTTTCGATTTTGGTGATTTATACGCTTTCCGCTACTCGCTTTGATCGACACACACGAATCGCACTGCATATCTATCTCAAATCGCTAATGTAGGATCGTGTCTCGACCCGAACGAGTCGTTCAGAGGAGTTTTCGTCAATTACAGGTGCGGAA
Organism: Helianthus tuberosus; assembly: GCA_030545235.1. Lineage (NCBI taxonomy): Eukaryota > Viridiplantae > Streptophyta > Magnoliopsida > Asterales > Asteraceae > Helianthus > Helianthus tuberosus. The sequence continues at coordinate 58,599,901 of CM060437.1, read as the reverse complement.
AACAAGTAATCAACGTAGAAACAGCTTTCAAATCACTTTAAACACCTTTCTGTATTGATTTATAACAGTTAACATCCAAATCTCGATCCGACAGCACTTCGGTACGAGTTACAAGGTCTGGTCTCTTCAATGTGGTTCGCTTATGTGCACCTATTTATAGGTGATGAGGTTCCCTCCAAGGAACATGTCCATATAAGCGGACCTGACACATAAGCGGACCTACATGTACATATAAGAGGACCTACCAGGTTAAACCTATATGCTATCCTATTTTCTCGTAAAACGTGCTCTGATCTAACACTCTAAAACTAAGACTCGATCCAAGACGAAGTCGACAGATGTAGCGCACCAACAAACTCCCCCTCAGATGTTGACGAGTCGTTCATCGAGTCTTTGACAATATCGTGTCTTCGCACCTTCAGTCTTGACCAGTCTCTGGGCTTCTCTCTCTCTATCTTCATTTCTTTCTCTTTTATGTTGACATCTTTAAGTTCATCATTATCAACATGCACTCCCCCTCAAATGTTGACATTTCCTGCATAACACTCTACCACAAACATAAGTTTTATGATAAACATTTAAGCATATAGACACCACTTGAAGATCATGAACAAATCAAATAATTTCATACTGATGAACCACTTGAAACAGTATCATTTTTCTTATCAAAACAAACACAATTATGAAAATCATGTTTAGCACTTGGAATTTTGAAAATCAGCTCTCCTACACCAGTTGTCAAAAATCTTTTTGTATTTTTCAAAAATTATGCTAAAACACACTGAAAATCTTTTTGGATTTTTGAATGGAAAGAAATATAGAGAAGAAATATTTACAGACAATATTTTTGTGAGTTTGCGTAAGAGGATCATATCAGTTTCTGAGACAAATCACCAACACCGTTAAGCTTCATTTCATTTTAAGCTCTAAACAATTCACTTAGATTGTCAGTATACTGATCCACTGAAATTTTCACACAAAGTTCAACTGCTTCGAGATATGATATTAATGTCTTAAGAACTTAAACTCAATCGCGTGTCCCACCTCAGAATATACTCCCGTATCCAGATCCCAATATTCAGTCTTACAGGTAATTATGACACAAATGATATCTGTATATAAATTAGGTAATGCGAGGGCCGAGGGATCTCAGGTCGATACTTCCGTATACGCAGAGAGATATCAGCTTCGACTTAACGGTATGTCCCCTTTAGAGGATCTTTTAGCTACAACAGCAGCGACTATCAATTTTATTGTTTCATCAGCATGCTGAGGGTTAATGCTATGTTTCAAGCATTGCGGAAAGTATTATCCAAGGACTAGGTCAGAACCACCGTTCAGCAGAAGTCCCGGAATAATACCCCAGACATCATTGAGTATAAAAACATAGTATATCAGATTATGAGACCTTTCAAACGAGATTTCTGGGGTTACCCATATATCCGAGAGATGTTTCCCCACGATATAAGCAAGTTTGAAATTTAGGTTTATATCTCGTCACAATCTACTAAATGTGCAAAAATCTACTGGCACATCATCAGTGAGATCGTTTATCACTTTTTATCTTACCAATTCTTTAGCATGTTGTGATCGTCCACTGATGTACTATCATTTCCTCTTTTATACAACAAAACTCATTTTTCATTTTATCATGTTTTTTGCTTTTTCAAATTTTCTAATGTTTTTGGATTTTCTGAAAAAATTTTACTCCCCCTAAAATGCAAACACATTTTAGGAAATTTGAAAACAAACTGTACAAGAAAGTTGACAACTGATATCGAATCGCTTCAATTCGCCATTCACCTGGCATAAACAATCAGAACTCCCCCTTACAACAAACTATTTTCTCATTTAGATTTCAAAACACTTAAGTTTGTTTTAATCAAAATGATTTTTCCGGAAAATAAGTTTGATTTTACCACTTGTAGGGGCATGGTTCATCATATTGTCATTCAATCACTTGTATGAAAATTACATCAAGTTCAAATTAATGACCTTGAGTAATTACTATGTCAAAACAAACCTCTGTAACACTTGAACAATGAACTTATCAAAGTAAGTTTCAAGATAAATGCCGATACCTACTCCACACTTACCAACCTGGGAGTTCCGGCATAGTCCTTCACCTGCAAACATTTAAACATTTTAAAAATTCATTCACAAACATCAATTTTCAAGAAAGATGCCGATTCCTGATCCACGATTACAAACTTGGGATCTCCGGCAAGTCCACAGACTTACTGTTCATAGTATGTACCATCCCAGTCACAAACCAGGGATGGTTCAACTTTATCTTTCTGCATCTTCTTCTCGTAAAACTCTTTAACCCCTTTGACTTTTCTATCAATCATTTTACCAAAAATGTGTTTCACAGTGGGGTTAAAAGCTTTTTTCAACATCAAAAACCTTGTTACCATCATAAAATTGGTTTGATATTTCAACTTTACCAATTTTCTTCTTAAATCAGCCCGAAGTGGTGGAAAATTATCATCATCCACAGTCAGAACTGATTTTTCACTTTTTGAAACAACCTGTGGCTCCTCTGATTTTATGGAATCAGATTCATCGCCAGAGGATAGCTCCTCTGATTTTGACCTATCAGAATCATCGCTAGAACTACCTCCAGACTTTTTAACAACCCATTTCTGAGTGTCAAGATTTGCTTTCTTCTTGTAAAATCTGTTTGAACTTTCACCAATTTCAAAAATAGAATTTTTGAATAATTTGGTTCGGTCAATTGGTGATTCAAACTCAATCACTTTCTCTTTTTGTTTACGAGAAACTCCCTGTTTTGATGGTATTGCCTTTGAACAATCTCTGGCAATATGTCCAACAGTATTGCATTGGAAACAGGTTCTCGTATCTTTTCTCTGATCAGCCATCTTCTTCATGTCATCTTGCTTCTTTGCAAGGAACTCACTATTTGACTGTCTCCAGAATTCTTTCTTTTCTTCTTCTTCTGCTGATGTACCTGAAACAAATGTCATCTTTGCTTTAAAATCACGAACATATTTTTCATTTTTCTGTTTTTCTGTTGGAATAAATCCAAGACCTTTCTTTTTGAAATTACGGTTAGGGTTTGATTTCTTGTGAAAACCAGAACCAGAACTGTAACCCTTTTTCTTGTTTAATCTTTGTTGTACTCTTGATGTGTAAATTTTAGATTTATCATTAAGATTTAAATCTTTTATTTCAGAAATATTAATTTCTGTAAGTTTGAAAACCTTTTTGATCAATTCAGTTTTGACACCTCTTATTGGAAATTCCTCATCAGAATATAATTTGTCGGAATCATTCAATGTATATGCAACTTTGAATGTTTTGTCACTTAAATTAGATTTTGATAACAAGAATTCTTTATTATAAACTCTTTTAATCGAAGAATTTTGACTGTTGACTGTCGAACTCGAACTTTCAGAACCAGACTTTGACTCTGACTCTGACTTTGACTCTGATTTTGACTCCAACTTTGACTCCTCAGTTTCATCTTTATCCAACACCTGATCGACGACTTTCTTTGACTCCTCAGTTTCATCTTTATCCAACACCTGATCGACGACTTTCTTTATTAACTCGGACTCATGATCAGTGTCAGATGATGTAAACGTCACATCAATATTTTCTGGCAAGTTAACTGACGACTCCGACTGTAAATTTGTTGCCTTTTCGACTCTTTCTGAATTTGGATTTCTTGGAGAATATCCATTTTCAAGCGGGGGTGGACACTTGTTGTAACCAACATCTTGTTTCTTACCAGAATCTTTCTTGTCAGTCTTTTTCTTTGTGTCACTCTTCTTCTTGTTCTTCTTTTCTGGAGTCTTTTCTTCAGCCACTTTTTCATCATTCTTTTCTTCAGTTACTTCATCCTCTTCAAATGCCTTCATGCCTTCAACAGTTGGATAAATCCTGTCAATGACATAAGAAGTACATGAGTAAGTTTTCAACAATCGATTTACTCTTTCAGTCTCAATTCTTTGCAATTCCAACTTTTGTTCTAGCACAGCACACTTCTCAATGTAGTTGTTCACCACTTTTTGCTTTGTCATAAAAGCTCCTTGAAGTGTCTTCATTGCTGTAGCTTGTTCTTCACTAGTTAGATTGTATTGGTTCATTGCTTTGTTCAGTACATCATAAGATTCCTTCAAACTATTCAAATTATAGATCAGTGTACTATTCTGCTTCTTCACAGCTTCACAGTTTTCACACTTCACTGGAATCTTCTTTGCATCAACTTCTTCATCAACTTTGAACTTTGGAACTTCAACCTTTACTTTCCTTTTGATCACTGGAATTTCTTCGTCATCACTGCTCACTGGAGTCTTGACCTTTTTCTTCTTCTTTTTAACTTTTTCATCTTCACTGTCACTTTCAGCAATCAGTTTCATATCAGCTTCGAATTTTCTCGCCCAAAACTCAGTATCATCATCACTATCATCTTGTTTTGTAACCTTCTTCTTTTTCGCAACTTGTTTTTCTTTGATTCTCTCCATTTTACCTGCAAAAAATGAATCATCATCATCACTATCAGTTGAAAATTTTCTTTCATAATTTTCAAGTTTTCGAATTTCTTCACTATCATCATCACACGTTTCATCTGATGAGTGATCAAAGATTGGAGCTTTTTCTGAAACCTTTTCTTTTGAAACTGATTCTTCTTCGTTCTTTTTCGGAATGAATTGCTGAGATTCGTAATAATAATACGCTATTTCCTCTTCAAAATCCATGTTTCGTTTTAAAAAAAATTCACCAAATCAGAATTCCAAACGAGCTGGGGTTTTGAAACAAGATGGAAATCTCAAACAGTCTGACAAAAACAAACAATCCGAGTGTTTGATACTTCAAACGAGTTAAATTTCGTGCGGTCTAGTGAATTTCAAATGACTTGGTTCAAAAATTGTTTTTAATTCAAAGTCCACAAACTTTCAACTTCCACGAGGCTCACTAACAAGTCCAATCACAAAGTCTTGAAACTTGATAACAACTTGATCCAAAACTCGGTTTAAACCACTCAGTTAAAAAAAATACCAAATTCCACAAACCCACTATTAAACTTGAATAATATCGGCTCAAAATACTATTTGTCTACAATTAGCAGCCCACTTATCAAAATGTGGATCCAATATCCACCATCCAATCCAAAAACTTCAAATTGTATTGGCCTGACAATCAAAATTAGCCAAACGATTTAAAAAAAATCCAACTATGGCCCAATGAACTCTTGAAACAAAAACCAATAATGTGCAGCCTTGAATTCTTAAACCTTCTGAACCACCTCGTGTATCGCTGAACTGTCAACAACTTTCAATATTTCACATGCATATCTATTCAATTCTTGTGACAATCAAAGTTCGAAAAGCCGACAACAGTCAATTTGTTATCTGACAAATATCACATGCATGAGATTAATCCCGTGATATTTAAATGAAATTGATATTATCAAAGCTATTGTCTGACAACTTATAATATCTTGCATGCAACAATTAGACCATAACCACTGTTGTTCTCGTGAATATAAAAAGCCGACAATACTAATTGTTCACAAAAGCGGATCTCTGATGTGACAGAAAAGCGAACCAGAGTTGTTCAAAAGATCGGAACTATCAAATGTTCACAGGAGCGGAACTGATTGTTGTTCACTGAAGCGGACCTACTTGTTGTTCAAACGAGCGGACCTGTTTGTTGTTCACTGAAGCGGACCTTACACGCAATTTGAAGCGGACCTGTACACAATATGTCCCTAAAAACGGATCTCTAGAGCGAACCTTCAACAATCAAGTCCCTATGAGCGGAACTACAATAAAACTGATCTTAAAAGCGGACCTAACAAGCGAACCTATGGAGTGTCCGTATAAGCGGAACCTATTCACGAGCAGTTTTGACCCATTTTTAATGTGAATTTTAACATCAAACTTTCCATGGTTTGTCTATATTCAATTACGCACAATCCGTGAGATTTTGAGTTGATTTTGACCGGTGAAACTATCTGAACTGAAGAAAGAAGGTGTAGAAGTAAGAAAACTTGATGAATTCCAGCTATTCTCTGCAGAACTCCTCCTCCTGAAGCTCTGATACCACTTGTAGGATCGTGTTTCGACCCGAATGAGTCGTTCAGAGGAGATTCTATCAAATACAGATGCAGAAAATAAGTATTTGACTTAGGAACAGCTAGCAAATTACTTTAAACTTCTATTTGCATTGATTTCTGACAGTTTACATCCAAATCTCGATCCAGCAGCACTTCGGTACGAGTTACAAGGTCTGGTCTCTTCAATGTGGTTCGTTTATGTGCACCTATTTATAGGTGATGAGGTTCCCTCCAAGGAACATGTCCATATAAGCGGACCTGACACATAAGCGGACCTACATGTACATATAAGCGGACCTGACACATAAGCGGACCTACATGTACATATAAGCGGACCTACCAGGTTAAACCTATATGCTATCCTATTTTCTCGTAAAACGTGCTCTGATCTAACACTCTAAAACTAAGACTCAATCCAAGACGAAGTCGACAGATGTAGTGCACCAACAGCTAACAAATCGTTGCTACTTATGGATGATCACATGCTATGTTACTCGCTTATGCTATACTACTCGCTATGTTATGTAATCACTAATCGCAATCGTTGTTCTCGAACGCGCGAACTCCGAATGATAGGTTTCTGTGTTATGACTGTCTCATGTGCTTCTGTGCCTTACATGCTTACGTGCTCCTACGTGCTTATCTGTTCAGTGATTACGTGCCTATGTGTAGATGTGTTCCTGTGCTTTATATAGAGTAGCTTTTGGTGTTTCACTAGACTACATTAGACTTAATTAAAATAGTGTTTGAGTCCTATGGCGATGTCTATTGCAGACAATGTCGTCATTTGGATCATTTCACTCCCGTTCAGCTCGCCGCAATCACAATGACAAACGCATCGCCTCTCTGGTCGCTAAGCAGATTGCGAAAGTCATTCCACAGATCGTTAGCGAGTTGAATGAAAACACTAGCAAGTCGTCCGAAGAGTCCAGGATTGATTCACCTAAGTCTGCTTTTAGCTTCAAGCAGTTCAAAGCTTGCTGTCCGAAAGAATTTACCGGAGAAGATGGTCCTACGGCCATGTTTCAATGGTTCAATTCGATTGAAGTCACCCTGCCTCAAAGCAACTGTCCTGACAATCTTCGAACTGTTAACGCCACCGGCGACTTCCAGTCCCGCTCTTTAGACTGGGGGACGGCCGAGAGAAACATGAGAGGAAATGACGCAGCTTATGGATTGACGTGGGATGAGTTGAAGGACCTGATGATGAAAGAGTTCTGCCCTCCCCACGACCTCCAAAAGTTGGAGGACGAGTTCTGGCATCTGAAGCAGAAGGATGATGAAAACGCTGCTTTGACCGCTCGCTTCAAGCATGTCGCAACCCCCGACCCCTATCCCGGGAGCGGGTGACCGCGAGCCAGTTTTGGTGGTATCGCTTGTTTATTCAATTTGGCAGCGGAAAATTTCATCAGGACCGTAGTTAGGAAATATTTTATCAGAGTTAAACACCAAAAATATTTAAATTAAAGAAATGGGATAAAACCCCAATTTCTCTAATATTATATTTATGAGTGGGACAAAACCCAATTTTCATTTTGATCTATTTATAGGGAATAATCCTAATTATTGAAAACAATTCTCCCTTTTTAATGAGGTAACTTTTATTGCCACTTTTTTAAGCCTTCAGTGCTCTCCAGCTGGCTTTTATTGGCTTCACACTAAGTTACCTGAAACACGTGTTTAAAACATTTTATCAGCAGGAATACTGGTGAGTAAATCCCAGTTTAATCAAGTTTAAATAAAAATCATTGTACAGTATTGAGGACGGTCTCGCAATTATATTTGTTTCCAAATCATACTAATTATCACCCGCGGTACTGTCATCTGACTTATGGTCATGTTACTCCTATCCAGGTTGTAACAAATTTTGTATACAAAACCCCAAATATACCAACGATAATTGTATCCTTACAAATACTCAATAACTGCTATTCGCATGGAAAAATATTTAAGGTTTTGTAAAAACAGTTCACAAAATAGATTTAAAAAAAGAGGATAAACTCACAAAAAGGTTTACACAAAAAGAAGGATTACTCACATTGCTGTCTTAGATTATCCTTTAGGGTTTCCTGGTGACAATCTATAATTTACACAAATACACACGTGTTAGTATAATAACCCATTTTAACATTAGTAATACCCTCCCCGAGACGGCATTCCAACGACTACGTCGGGCAGAACCACGACAGCCGTTACGGAACCCTAGATCAATCGGGCAGCGTATCTAATACGTATCCAGGGGTTATAATACTTACAACAGAGCAGAATCTCGTTATTTAGGGGGATATTATACCCGACTATAGCTTATACTATCAGAAATTTGAGAGAGAAATGAAAAGATTGAACGAATTGGACTGAAGGCTGATACGTGCAATTTATAGGGCCTGATTTTGGGCTCTACGTGGCCCGCGTAAGGTTTGGCTTTGGTCTACGCAGCCCGCGTAAAAAATGGTCAACAGCGTAGCTGATCCGGGTCAGCATATAGGGTTGACATGTGTTGGGCCACGTGGCAGCACCAGGCTGCGCCACATTACACCTTGTCGCGGCCCGCGTAAGGGTTACGGGGTGGTTTACGCGGCCCGCCTAAACTTAATTTTTTTGTTTTTTATTTATTTTTAATGGCAAAAAGTATTCTGGGCTCGGTTTTCACGTATGGGGTGTATTTCAAGACATATAGGGGTATTTTAAAATATATTAGGATGTCAGAAAAATATTCAGGAGGGTTGTTATAAAGCAGCTCAGCATAATCTGCCCTGGGAAAGTTACTACGCCCGAAATCACCATTAAGAAGTATATCCGTGCTCTTCCGAATTGCGTGGCTGATTTCGTTCAAGCTGCCAAGACGTCAACCATCGAAGAAACTTTTCTACTCGCTGCTAAAATCAATGACAAGCGAGTCAAAGTTGGGTATTGGGATAAAGCTTCCAAGAATCTGCATCAAGCCACCACCGCTGGAACCGCTTAAACCGCCGCCGCATCGCAGTCTTCAAAGTCCTCTTGTCACAAGAGGAAGAATAACAACAACAGTAGCAAAGGTTGCGTTTTCACCACTGCTGCCCCGCTCCAAGCTGTACCAGCTCAGCAGCAGCCTCAACACCGCCAAGTCACGTCACCGGCTACTCAAGCACCGCTGGCCAAGCGTGCTTACACTGGTCCTCACCCGGCTTGCCTGACTTATACCTATCATCATCCAGTGGGAATCGCCTACAGATACTGCGTGCATTGCAACATGTACGACCATTTCACTGCCAACTGCCGTACAGGTCCACGTCAAGCTCCAGCACCAGCCCAAGGACAAGCTCCTGCTCATCAAGCTCTACTCCCCGCTCCTCAAGGCCAACAAGCGGCTTCTGCACCCGCGATCCATGCTAGAGCTTGCTTTGCGTGTGGTGATCCCAACCACTTCGCAAACATGTGCCCGAACCGAGTAGTGAAGCAAGAGCCACAACAGCAACAGCAGCAGCAGCAACAAGCAGCACGCGGACGTACTTTCAACATCAATGTTCGCCAAGCTCAGATCGACAACAATGTGGTCAATGGTACGTTCCTCATAAATGGTATTTATGCTTCGTGTTTATTTGATACTAGAGCCGATAACTGTTTTGTGTCGTTCGAAGTCGAAAAGCTCCTTAATCGTAAGCGCGCCCATCTTCCTTCGTCATTCGATGTTGAAGTTGCCACCGGAAGAACCGTCGCTGTCAATTCCGTTCTTCGTGATTGTACTCTTGAACTCAACAATCACATCTTTCCTATCGACCTTATTCCGATGCAGCTCGGTAGTTTTGACGTCATAATAGGCATGGATCTTCTTCGTGAGAATCGTGCTGAAGTTATTTGATTCGATAAGATGATTCGCTTCTCGCTCGCTAATGGTGATCTATTGTGTGTCTATAGTGAAGTCGCGTCGAAAAACTCCAACTCATGTCGTGTGTCCAAGCTAGCAAGTATCTCCGCAAGGAATACCAAGCTTTCTTGGCTCACATTAGTAGTAGCGTAGAAAAAGGAAGTTAAGGCAATCGATAAGGTGCCTGTAGTTCGTGATTTTCCTCTTGTGTTCCCTGATGATCTACCCAGTTTACCCCCCAGTCGTGATATTGATTTTCGTATCGACCTCATTCCTGGAACCAACCCGGTTGCTAAATCTCCTTATCGTCTCGCTCCGTCCGAAATGCGCGAACTCTCGAGTCAACTCCAGGAATTACTTGACAAAGGCTTCATTCACCCTAGCACCTCTCTTTGGGGCGCACCAGTCCTTTTCGTCTAAAAGAAGGATGGGTCGTTCCGGATGTGCATCGACTATAGGGAGTTGAATAAGCTGACAATCAAGAATCGCTATCCCCTGCCCCAAATCGATGATTTGTTTGATCAACTGCAAGGTGCTATATGTTTTTCGAAGATCGATTTACGCTCAGGTTATCACCAGTTACGCATTCAGGAGGAAGATATTCCGAAAACCGCCTTTCGAACCTGCTATGGTCATTATGAATTCATCGTGATGCCCTTTGGTTTAACCAATGCACCTGCGGTTTTCATGGATTTGATGAATCGCGTGTGTAAACCATTCCTTGACCGCTTCATCATCGTGTTCATCGATGATATCCTTATCTATTCGAAGTCGAAAACCGAACACGCGCAACATCTATGTTTGGTTCTCAAGTTACTCCAGGGGAATCGACTCTACGTGAAATTCTCCAAGTGTGAATTTTGGCTGGAGGAGGTTCAAATCCTCGGTCACATCGTCAATAGTCAAGGTATTCATGTCGACCCCGCGAAGATCGAAGCTGTTAAGAGTTGGGTTACCCCAAAATCACCATCCGATGTACGTTCATTCCTCGGATTGGCGGGCTATTACCGTCGATTCATTGTTGAATTCTCGAAAATCGATGTTCTGCTTACTTCCTTGACGCATAAAGACAAGCCTTTTGTTTGGGGAACTGAACAAGAGACTGCCTTTCAAACTCTCAAGCATATGCTCTGTAATTCTCCCGTCCTCGCTTTACCCGACGGAAACGATGACTTCATTGTCTATTGTGATGCCTCAAACCTTGGTCTTGGTTGTGTTCTTATGCAACGTGACATGGTTATCGCTTGTGCGTCTCGTCAGCTCAAGATCCACGAGAAGAACTATACAACCACAACCTCGAGCTAGGAGCAGTTGTTTTTGCGTTGAAGATTTGGCGACACTACCTTTATGGTACGAAGTGTACGGTCTTCACCGACCATAGAAGCCTACAACACATCTTCAGCCAAAAAGAGCTAAATATGCGTCAACGCCGATGGGTAGAACTTCTCAACGATTACGACTGTGAGATTCGTTGTCATCCTGGCAAGGTAAATGTCGTTGCTGACGCCCTCAGCAGACAAAGCTATTTGCATAGTGTTCGTAATGTTCATGCCCAGCATCATCTCAAAACCCTCATCCGTGACGCTCAGCATGCTTGTTTTACCGAACGCACTTTGAAGAAGGAAAGAATCTATCATAATGGCGAACCGTTAGTGAATAAATCGAATGGGATATTCCACTATTTGGACCGAATTTGAATTCCCAAACGTACTAACTTGCGGCAAATCCTGTTGGATGAAGCCCACAAGCCTCGATATTCTATTCGTCCTGGCGCCGACAATATGTATCATGACTTTCGTCAGCGATACTATTGGCCTGGAATGAAGAAAGATATCGCTTTCTACGTTTCAAAGTGCCTGACTTGCTCGAAAGTCAAGGCCGAACAACAAAGACCATCTGGCTTGCTTGAGCAACCCGAGATCCCGATGTGGAAATGGGAGAGCATAACCATGGACTTTATCATGAAACTCCCGCGTACGACCTCAGGTCACGATAGCATCTAGGTTATCGTTGATCGTCTGACTAAATCTGCTCATTTCCTGCCGATACGAGAAGACTTAAAGGTAGAAAAATTAGCCCGAATCTACACTGATGAAGTTATCTGTCGACACGGTACACCTCGTGACATCATCTCTGACCGCGATGGTCGGTTTACCTCGCGTCTTTGGGAAACATTTCAATCTGCTCTCGGTACTACGCTTAATCTAAGTACCGCATTCCATCCCCAAACCGACGGTCAGACGGAAAGAACGATTCGTACTCTGGAAGACATGCTTCGCTCGTATGTCATAGATTTCGGTGGTAATTGGGACGCTCACTTACCTTTAGTCGAATTCTCGTACAATAACAGTTATCATTCTAGTATACAAATGGCACCATTTGAGGCATTGTACGGAAGAAAATGTCGATCACCGATTGTGTGGCATGAGATCGGAGATGCGCAACTAACCGGTCCTGAGCTACTGCAAGAAACGACTGACAAGATCCTCCAAATTCGAGACAACCTACTAAAAGCTCGGAGTCGTTAGAAAAGTTACGCCGATAGACGACGCAAGCCCCTTGAATTTGACGTTAGCGACCATGTACTCCTAAAGGTATCACCTTGGAAGGGTGTGGTCAGATTCGGCAAGAAAGGAAATCTCGCGCCTCGATATGTTGGACCCTTTAAGATTCTGGAAAGGATCGGAAAAGTGGCCGACAGACTCGAACTAACAGAGGAACTTAACAACGTTCACCCGACTTTCCATGTATCGAACCTCAGAAAGTGCCTAGCGGAGCAGGATTTACAAGTTCCACTAGAGGATCTCCAAGTGGACAAAACATTACACTTCATGGAGAAGGCTGTCGAGATCATGGATCGAGAAACCAAGAAGCTCAGGCACTCACACATTCCCATTGTGAAGGTTCGCTGGGAAGGTAAACGAGGCACATAATTCACTTGGGAACTCGAAAGTGACATAAAGGCGAAGTACCCGCAGTTGTTTGTTACATCTTAAGCCTAATTTCGGGACGAAATTCACTTAAGTAGGGGAGACTGTAACACCCCGTGTTACAGAAGTCAAAGTCAAAGTCAAGATTGAAGTCAAAGGAAGAAAAGATTGCTAATTGCGATCTGTCACTCCTTGCTCAACTACTGTTTTGACTTCTTTGACTTGTAATTAATCTATTTATTTTATCGCTTTAGTTGTATTATGTGGAGTATATCTATTAATAATCGAGGTTTAATCGCTATTTATCGCATGTTTATTCGCTTTATCGCTAATCGCATCGCAATCGCATTCGCACCTTGATTAATAGGTTCTGTATATTGTTTTACGTTTGTGTGATACTTATGTGTTACTTGTGCATGTTTACTTTATGTTAGTGGTGATTAATCGAAACGAAATCGCAACTCTATCGCATCGCAACTTAATCGCAAACGCTAAACGCAAGTTATTTATAGCGATTGTATGTTAGATATAGTAGTTAGGTTATTTGTGTAACTAATGAGTAATTCTATCGCATCTCTCGCTCGAAACGCATCGCAACGCTCAACACGCGAATCGAAACGACAAAACTCAACACGCCGGACACCTGGATCGAATGGCCAACCGATCGAGTGGCCATCCGATCGAGTCGCCATCCGATCGGTGACCAATCCGACCCATGCTCCCTTTCCTCTTTTGGAAACCCTATAGATACCCACCTGTCACATCATTTGTGATGTGTCAGCACTCTCACTCGACCAGCCGCACTCAAGCTCTCTTTCTCTCGATTTCTCGCGATTCTTGTAAGTGTTCAACCTAAATCTTGTACTTCTATAATCTACACACACTTCCTGATCATTTTCTCTTTTGAATCTCAACTTTTAATCATGAAATCAAAGGATTTGAGGTGTTCTAGGGTGATGTCATCATGGAGTTCTTATGAATTTCAAGTGTTGGCCTCATTCCACCAAGAACAACTCAGATCTGAAGGATTTCCACAAGATTAATCAATGTTTTCGCTTAGATCTACACATATTCATGGTTAAAAGGATTGAAAGATGGTTTTCTAACTTTCTTTCAACTCTTTTACACTCAACGCACTCAAAACCGATAGAATCAGAGCTCGTTCTTATCTTATACTCCTTCTTAGTGATGTGTTGGTTCAAGATCTGGTTTCTATCAGAGAGACTACCGATTTCGGGTTAAACATGAACGACCGCCTTGAACGAGTTAACTGATCGGACTAGGGTGATTCCTGTTCGATCAGATCACTTGGGTCATGATGGGGTTTTTGTTGTTTGGCACATTATCACACCATCTCGATCAAAACTGCAAAACCTTTCAAAATAATCAAGTTCAAAACGATCAGATGCGTTGGGATGGATTGCCGTCCGATCGGATTGCCGTCCGATCGGATTGCCGTCCGATCGGATTGCCGTCCGATCGGATTGCCGTCCGATCGAACTGCAATCCGATCGGATTGCACTTGAGGATTCAACACTTCAACTTTTTACTCAATTTTCAGAAGATCTGAATGTTGAACGGATTTCCGTCCGATCGGATTGCCATCCAATCGAACGACCATCCGATCATGTGACATTTGGAACTTCAACACTTAACCAGTTTCATAATTTTCAAAGATCAGTAGTAACTAACGCATTACCAACCGATCGGATTACAATCCAATCGAGTAACAATCCTGCTGTGATCTTGTTCTCACTAAGTGTTCTACCAATCGGATCGTTACCCGATCGAACGACCGTTCGATCGAGGAACTGAAGGGTAGAGATACTTCTCGGTTTTCAAAATGCTACAACGAAAACTTCAAAGCCATCATACACAAACACATCCATCCCAAACGAATGTCAATCCAATCGAATGGCCATCCGATCAGATGACCATCCGAATGGATTGACATCCGATCGACTGGCCATCCGATCGGATTGCCATCTGATCGGATTACCATCCGACACTTGGTACCTTGCACCGTTTAACGCGCCACTCATCGTTTATGTTATCGTTAACTGTTCAGGCTAATCTCTCAGCGATCCCTTCAATCCAAGAGAGTGTTTATTTACTTAAACATAATCTGTGAGTATACTCGAACCCTTTTTGCTTCACGCACTTTTGGGTGTTACATACGTTACTTATTCTAAATCACAATCGACACACAACGCAAACACTATTTATACGCTGACCGTTATTGCATGCTACGTGTTATTTGATGAATGATTATATGTTATGTTAACATGGTGATTGTTGCCTGACACCTTAGCAACGATAGTACTATAGTTTGGACTCAGCAGCTGTCGTGGACAGGGGTTGTTAAGGGCTTTACTTCACGTGTCCCAGTGGGGATATGTATTGCGCATTCTACAAATGGCAGTCACGTCTGTGCATATTTCTCTGTCGATAACCTACTTGCCTTCACTTTGTACATGTTACATGCTGGTTATGCGTAAACTATTTCGAACTCTATTATACTATATCAAACTTGTATGCTCACCTTTACACTATGTGTATTGACCTCTATTTTAACGTACGTGACAGGGGTTTGACTGCTAGGATGATGCTTGTTGTTTGCTGGAATCAAGGTAGGATGGAGTCTAGAAACAAACCTAACAAAAATCTGAGTTGTTGGAACAGTTTGCTTGTTTTTGAGACAGTTATCTGTAATAAGTATTTTTTTTACTTTATCCATTAGTAGTATGGGATATTAAAGTTAAGGATTTGGTAATTTAATAGTTTTTGTGGAATCTCTTGAACAATCTGTTTCGCTCAGTGCCGCGCCCCGATGATTCCGCCATCGGTTGGGGTGTGACACTTTTTATGCATTTTATGTGTTATGTTATTTGTGTAACTATTCTTAAATGCTATCGCATCGCTTACTTGCAACTCACTTAAACGCAACGCAATGCTCAACGCACGAAACGAAAGTCGGAAAACTAACTCGCACAAGCCAACCGATCGAATGACCACTCGATCGAATGGGCATCCGACCGGATGACTATCCGATCAGATGGCCATCCGATCGACTGGCCATCCGACCCACTTAACCTCCATCGCCTTTCTCACACTATAAATACCCCCTGTTACATCAAATGTTCACTGATGTGATAGCCATATCCGACCAGCACGCTCTCAGGCACTTTTCTCTTGATTCCAAGCGATTCTCGTAAGTTTTCACTCTAAATCTTGTGCTTCCATCATCAGCACACACTTTCTCATCATCTTCTCCACAAGAATCACTACTTTTCACCGTGAAATCACCTGATTTGGACTGCTTTAGGGTAACGTCATCACGGGTTCTTATGAACACTGAAGTATGACCTCATCTCATCAAGATTTTTCCAGATCTAAAGGATTTCTACACGCTTTTACACTGATTTCGATTATATCTAAACAATTATCAACCGATTCAAACTTTTCTTCAACAATATTCACTTTTTACTCAAAACCGTTGGAATCTGGACTCGTTCAGGCTCTCTACTCATTCTCTAGTGGAGAACCGGTCTGAGAACGAATTTCTACCGAAGAGACGACCGATTTACGGGTTGAACATGAAACTCCATCTTGAACAGTTGAGTCTGATCGAATGGGGTGATTCCCATCCGATCGACTGAGTTGGACTTGGTGTGGTTTCCGTTGTTTAACACGTCGTCATACCGTCTCCGTTAAAACGTAAAACTTTATAACTTAACTGGTTTTACAAAGTTTTCAAACAAAAGGGTCGCTCGATCGAATAGCCATCCGATCGGATGACCATCCGATCGAATGACTATTTAGGTGACTTGTAAGATCAACACTTAAACAATTTCACAAAACTTCAAAGAATATCATGCTTTCAATCGAATAGCCATCTGATCGAATGGCCATCCGTCCAGATGACCATCCGATTGAATGACTTGAATTATACTACAATGAAAACTTCAAAAGTTCAAACATTTTACAAACACACTCCTTCAATCGAATGACCAGCCGACCGCTTATCTCACTTGACATGCTGTTTTACACGTTGTTCAACGCTTACGCTATCGTTATGTGATTAGGCTAATCTGCCCGCGCTCCCTTCAATCCCTGTGTTTACTAGCTAAACACAAACTGTGAGTATACTCGAACCCTTTTTCGCTTAACGCACTTTTGGGTGTTACATACGTTACTTATATCAAATCACATCAACACACAACGCAAACACTTTTATACGCTAACCGCTCTCGCATGTTATACGTGTTTCGATGAATGCTTGTATGTTATGTTTACACAGTGATTGTTGCCTGACACCTTAGCAACGATAGTACTATAGTTTGGACTCAGCACCTGTCGTGGACAGGGGTTGTTAAGGGTTTTACTTCACATGGTCACAGTGGTGATAATGTGTTGCGCATTCTACGCTTGCAGTCATGTCGGTTGCATATGTCATTATCGATAACTTACTTGCTTCACATTTCTATGTGTTACATGCTGGTTATACGTAAACGCTTTCGCTATACTATATGCTATTAAACTTGTGTACTCACCTTTACACTCTGTGTATTGACTTTATTTTAACGTATGTGACAGGTGTCTAGGATGCTATGTTTGCTGATCTTTTGTGGAATCAAGATAGGCAGTCTAGAAACTACACAAATAGAAATCTAGGTTGTCGGGCTTGTTTTGTTCTTGAGACTCTCTATCTGTAATAATTGTTTGTGGGGTATTGTTGATTGGTATGGGACAATTAACCGTTTAAATATTGCCATATAATAGTTGTTATGGATCTCTTGAGCAATCTGGTTCGCCTAGTGCCGCGCCGATGTTTCCGCCATCGGTTGGGGTGTGTCAGTGGGTGGTTTAAGTGACGTATATCAACGAGATTGATAGAACATAGAGTATATGGGTTAAGTGTAGGGTTGTTCATGAGCCGAGCCAAGCTAGGGCTAGCTCGGGCTCGGCTCGATTATAAACCGAGCTGGCTTGGCTCAGCTCGGATTTGAAACCGAGCTGAAAATCGGCTCGGCTTGGTTTGGCTCGATTTTAAAAATAAAAATTAGTACATAACTCTCAAAATTCAATATTCTAAAATATTATTCAGTACTTCAAAAGAACATATTCAAAATAAGTTCAACCTAATACATTACAAGCCAAAATCACGTTCAATAACGCAAAATAAGTTTTATATTTCAAGTAAATACAATATTTGTTCATTAGCACGACAATCAACCTTTAAATATGTCATAGATATCAAATTACAAGCCTAAATACATGTAAATAATAATCACTTTTTTGTAATATATTATATGTATATAAAAATAAAATATATTATAAGTAAAATAATTAAAGCTAAGCCGAACCGAGCTACCAAGCGAGCAAAACAGAGCCAATTTGGCTCGTCACGAGCTGAGCCGAGCTAGGCTCACTTTCTGACCGAGTCAAGCCGGCTCGGCTCATTTTCAAACCGAGCCATATCGAACGAGCTTTTTCCTAACGAAATTCGAGCGAGATCCGAGCCACAAGCTGTTTGGAGAGTCCTACTTAAGTGTCCCCACCCCTTAATAAAAGATCTTTCTTATGAGTTAAGGTATCCTATTTAAATTTAAAAAGATGTTGAATCCTGGTTGAATAGATTTAAAGGTTGAAAAGTGCTCATTATACATTATCTTTTCTTTTCCAAAAAAGTATGATAGAAAATTGACAAGTGATTCATAAAATAACATTTGAAAGGACAATTATGTAAATAGTAGTGGGTTATACTATTCGTATTCCTTCTATCATTTATATATATTTTTTTTGTAAAATTACGAGTTTTGTCCTTTATTTTTATACCATATTTCAGGTAGTGTCATTTTCAACGAATTTTGACAGGTTTTGTCCTTTATAGGGAATTTTATTGCATGTTTTGTCCTTTAACCCTAACCTAATTAGATTTTCTTGTTAAATCTGGTCATATACAAGTCAAATGAGGGTAGTTTAGTCTTTATACATATAAAGGACAATTTTGTAAATAGTGACAGATGTATAATACAAGCCCTCAATTTTGTCTTTTGTTATTTTTCTATAATAAATAATTTATTAAACAATCCCCTTTTAACCTCCTTTGTCTTCAACCTTAAAAAAACCCTAACTCAAATTAATTCAATCCAATTCATTCAACAAGTTTATGTTCATGAACCGTGTTAAGCAATGTCGGTAACATCTTGTCCAACCCGGCAACCTCCTTCATAGCACCACCTTGACCATCACCGCTGTCCCCAACACCAACACCACCTGTACCAGTCCAAATAGTAATCTTAGGCTGCAACCCCTTGACCGCCTCCCAGTTAATCTTGGCAATCTCTTGATACATTCCACCATTATTTCTTGTAAAGCTCCCAATTCGCCTCTTGTACCTTTAATTAACTACATCCAATTTAATCATCAGTTCATAACTAAACTAGTTTATTCAATAAATACAAGTTATAATTCAATTTAAGGTATCTATGTATGTTACCTTGGTTTCACACTATGATGATTATCAGCACCTTCATCTTGGCTTCAGAGACATCGATTTTTGCCTGATTAGCGGCTTCCATCTGTGTCTTTTGTCCTAAATACGAGAAATACTCGTGTCTAGGAACATTGACCGATTGTGAAAAAGGAAGGGAGGATGAAGGGGAGCTTCTCAGCACTCATGGCCATCACTTCGAACATGTAGTTCACCAGAGAGATGTCAAAATTGAGGTTTAGTTTGAGTTAGGGTTTTTTAAGGTTTAAGATAATGGAGGTTAAAAGGGGATTGTTTAATAAATTATTTATTATAAAAAATAGCAAAAGACAAAATTGAGGGCTTGTATTTATACATCTACCAGTATTTACAGAAATTGTCCTTTATACGTATAAAGACTAAACTACCCTCTTTTGACTTGCATGTGACCAGATTTAACAAGAAAATCTAACTAGGTTAGGGTCAAAGGACAAAACATGCAACAAAATTCCCTATAAAGAGTAAAACATGTCAAAATTTGTTGAAAAGGATACTGTCTGAAATATGGTATAAAGATAAAGGACAAAACTTGTAATTTTTCCTTTTTTTATAATTACACCGAAAAACACTATATTTTTTAATAAAATAATAATTTTTATATATCTATCATTACTTTTTTTCTCCTCCACTCACAACCATTTACAAAATTTCAATGGAAACACAGACAAAGTGGTAAAAACAATGTTAATAAAAAAGAAACCTATAGCTAAATATTAAAAATGAAAAATAAACACAAAAATAGGGGTGAGGACTCGAACCCGCACCACTGCTTTATTAGCGGCTTTATTAGCGGAGCGCTCCGGCGACTATACTAAGCACACTCATGTCTGTTCTAATTGCGTTTCCATATATATGTATTTGGGTTTGTAAATTGTGGTCGAATTACTATTCATACCAACCGCCACAACTAGATTATGTACTATAAGTTATCTTAAGATTTCCTTTTTGTTTCGTTAATTGTATAAAATTTATAAAAGTTCATTTCTTCTACTTTCTTTTCACAATCTTCTTTTTAAACTGTTTTAACTTAATAAGGTACGTTTAGCCAACCCATCGTCATGGGCGGACCTACTTTATGGGGTGGGTGGGCGGCCGCACCCCTTGAAAAAAAAAAATTTGTGGTATTTTTCGTGAAAAATCCCGACCGCACCCCTTGGAAATTTTCGTCTGCACCCCTTAGAAAAAAATATTAGGAATTTGTATAAAAAAATTGTGAACACAGATTGAAACCCGATCAAATTATGTAAACAAGTTAACCCACTAACCCCTTTAATAAAACTTTAATTCAATCCATCAGGCCCAATAACTTAATACTCATTCAAGCCCCATTCCAACTACTAGTTTTGTTAAACAAAATCAGTCCACGTAATAAAAAAAACCCAAAATCGTTGGTGGTTTTGTTGATTATATGATTGTTGGTTGGTAAATAACAATACTAGGGCTTGAAATTCAAAATTTTAAATTGAAAATTAAGGAACATGTGCTATGGTTGAACACTTGAAGATCCTTGTTTATTTTGTATGTGATAGCATTAGGAAATATTAATGAGTAGGGAAGTTATGTCGCGATTTCTCAAGAGGAAAAGGGTTGAGCCACTTTTTTTCGTCGGATTCTTCTAAATAAAGACCAATGTATGTTTTAGATAAGTTTTTTTGTTCTTTTATTTAATGATTAAGAGAAATAGAAGTATGGATGATTTGAATGTTGATGCGTTTTTGTTTGTTAATGTGATAGGAAGTTAGGAACTAGGGTTTGATTGTTTGAAAATTGAAATGGACCCGACCCGATCTGATTCGACCCGCTATGAAACTTTGTTTGTTTGTGTATACTTGTTTTACATGACCCGACCCGACCCGCTATGAACCAATTTTTTTATATAGCTATGGGTCTAAAATCTTTAAAAGATTTCCGCACCCCCAGGGAAAAAATCCTGGGTCCGCCACTGCCCATCGTATTAGGTGGATTTGTGGCGGTTTTAATAGATAAGCAGCTGACTATAGATGTTTTAAAGTGTTAATAGGTTTTCTTATTGTGAATGTTACAAGAGAGGTTGTGAAATTTTGTTATATGTAGATAGGATACACTTTAGGAGTTTTAAATGTGTGGGACATCTCACAGTTTCATTCTACCACTATATATATCATGGATGGGTACATGCCTAAAAATATAAGAAACCATGGGTGCCTCTGAAAGCACTTCAAGGTCAAATGGAACCGAGGAGGACGACCCTCAGCAAGAAAATAACAGGCGGTCCGGTGGAAGTTCCATGGGTGCTGGGGCCTTAGCAACAGCTGCCGTCGTCGGAGTAGGTGTCGCTGCTATTGGCATATCTATATTGCTTTCGAACAACACCAACACCCTAGAAAGAGTACCCATGGGCACAAACAGTACGCGGTCTCATCCTCCTCGAGGTCCCTACAAAATGACCACAGATGGCGGTTGTAACCTCGTACTTGGAAATCGAGGACCAGGTTGGTACGGGGGAATACTTCTCGATCATAATGGTAAGTGGGTCAAAGGGTTTAGAGGTTATGTTGGTGAGACTTATACTCTTACAGCTGAGCTTATTTCGATCCAGAAAGGGCTGGAGCTTTTAGATGAACTTGATCTCGAAGGAGCCACTCTTTATAACGACAATGAACAGGCTTGTGAGTATGTCAATGGAGAGGGCAAATACTGCGGTAAAAGTGTAATCGTCCGTAAGTCCTGGCACATCATCAACAAGTGCAGGACTCTGCGTAAAAATAACGGAATAGTAGTCAAGCATATTCAGCGAGAATACAACCAGCATGCTCATAAGCTGGCCAAAATGGCCAATGCTAATAAACATGAGTACGAGGAAATCGAAGAACTTCCTAATGAGCTAAGGTTGATTTAATGATCGAAACCTACTCGCGGTTCCTGGCTTAATTTCTCGCATCTATCTAAATATGTTGATTGGTAATAACTTCCTCGTCCATCTATCTAAATTTCTCGCATCTATCTAAATATGTTGTTTCGTTTTGTTTCCCAGTTTCTTGCTGGCTCTTTATATATATAAAGTGATTCGCCGTTCAAAAAAAACTTCCTCGTCCATCTGGCCATATGTTTGAAAGTTCTCAAGATGGATTAGTGTACTAGTCTTTGTATGTTTATCTTGTATCTGTTTCATCTTTGAATCTGATTAATCTTGTTGTATCTGTTTATCTTTAAGGACTGTTTTAATTGTTTCTACTTTGTTTTGGAATCCAAAGATAATGCACCAACATTCAAGCTTTACTTTCAATAATAATAATAATCTTTTGGAATAATTTTTAAGACAAAGTACAAATAAAAGTGGTCTAAAGCATTTCCTTGTGGTTTCGTTAGTTGCATTAGAAAACCACTAGCCTTTTCTTATCCAAATCAAACATACAGTTTACCAACTAATATTTTTTTAGAGTAAATTATAAGTTTTCTCCCATATTTATATACCAAATTGCAAGCGCTGTGCTTTGCCGCAAAACTTGATGAGTTATGCACTTAATGTTTCAAAATCTTGCACATTAACCTAGTTAAGTTTTTTGTTAAATCTAGTCACTCAAGGGTATTTTACTTTTTTTACTCATTTATTTATAATTATTTTAAAAAATAAAAAAAATATATTTTAAATTATATATGTCTTTCTTTACCACTCTTTCTCTCTCTCTCCCCCATCATTCATCAACCACCATCCACCACAATACTAAGTGCAGCACGGGGCCGTGTGAGGTAAGCACGCCCCCGTGCCCTAAGTCTGCTAAAAAATTTTTGATTCTGGAACTGATACGGGGTCGTGCCCATCTTCTGGAAAAATTCGTTACTGTCACTTTTCATACGGAGCCGTGGCTCCCACACACGCGGTCGTGTCCAGTGCCTGTTTTTGAAAAAAAAAATCGTTGTTTTCAACACACGTTTTACACATTTAATCAATCTAACCAGTTTTGGACACATTAAGGACAATGTGTACTTTAAGTGTGGGGGTGGGGGGGGGGGGGGGGGTGAACTTGAATAACTTGAATATTGTTTGTCCTAAAAACAAGTCTTACACAAAACTTTACTTGAAACCGCTAAAACAACCCAAATCTTTTTCAAAACTTTTTTTTTAGTTTTTTTTTTTTTTTTGTCTTGTTTATAGTTTAAGTTAGAAAACCAAGTTCTAAAATATTCAAGTTTTTCAAATTTACAACCGATAGCACCGTGATAAAAGAGGAACCACATAAGAAAAATTCATAAAAATGGCATGACAAATTTTTAAAATTTAATTGTATATATATTTTCACAATTTTACCATTTTTCCCATAAAATTGTGAGTTTTGAGCCTTAAACGAGCATCCAATATTATATCTATACTAAATGCTCATTTTCCATTTCTTGTGTGAATAACACGTACGGTTCCTACGAATCTAGAACTTAACAAGAGAATACATTCCCGGTCCTCATCGACTAATCCAAGTAAGTATATGATTGAGGCATTAGGATTTTAAAACTCCTTTTTCATTTCAACCTTATTTTCTATTTTTATTTCCCCAAAAAAACTCCCCCTGGTAAACCCTTTTTAAGCCTAAAACCTCTTCATTTCAAAATCCACAATACACCATCACCCAAAAATACCATCTTTTTATTTTTACACCTTTTATTTTAGTAAAAATCAGTTCTTTTGAAAAAACTCAAAATGCATGTGACTTTATTTATTCAAAAAAAAAAAGAGAAAAGTTTTATCTCTAGTGCTTAAAATAAATAAGCAAATCTATTGCTTATAAGTACTTAGTTAGTTCATAAAATCACAAAATAAATTTTCAAAAGAAAACCGACATTTTACGACTTTAGCCACTTTCAAATAAAACTATCATACCCTTAACCGCCTACCATTTCAAAGTTCTCTTGATATTTACAAGGATTAAGTTAAAAGGAGGAGTTTTGATTGATTGTCAAGCATATGGTAGGAGTAAATTCCGTACCGGGACCGAGCGTTTCCCTTGTACATTTTCGGCTGAGTGTTGAGTAACCACTTATAAGGTATGTGAATGTATATATAGCTAAATGAAATTTTAAAATATATGTTATGCCTAAAAACATTTATTTTTCTTAAAAAGTTCTAAATAAATCATGTCGAATAGGATTGTAAATAAAATAAAAACAAGAATAAATAAAGAACTTGGATTCCCGACACTCAACAAGACACAAAAACTTCTCTTCTACCCATTCTGTCACACCACAACCGATGGCGGAATCATCGGGGCGTGGCACTGAGCGAAACAGATTGTTCAAGAGAATCCACAACAACTATTAAGTGAATATATCTTTAATGTTAATATCTCATACTACTAACAGATAAAGCAAAAACAGTTATTAAAGATATCAGTCTCATAAACCAAACATTGTTCCGACAACTCAGATTTCTTATTTGGTGGGTTTCTAGACTTCCTACTTGATTCATCACATCATAACATAGCATAGGATCCTATCAACCTGTCACATACATTAAAATAAAGTCAATACATAAAATGTAAAGGTGAGTACACAAGTTTGCGTAGCATATAGTAGAGAAAGCGTTTACGCATAACCAGCATGTATCACGTAACGGGCAAAGCATGTAACTATCAAAACTATGTTCACACTTAACCACGAGACAGCGTTGTAGAGTAAGCGCGACACATGTTCAGCGAACACGTGAAGTAAAGAGATGTGATCCCTAGCAACCCCTGTCCACAACAGGTGCTGAGTCCAAACTATAGTACTATCATTGCTAGAGGCGGTATAGTGTAACACTGTCTAAGCATAGTAACAAGCATTCATAGATCACGTATAACATGCGGGAGCGGTTAGCGTTAAAAGTGTTTGTGTTGTGCTTTGATATAGAACGTATGTAACACCCAAAGTGTGTTAAAAGAAAATGGGTTCGAGTATACTCACAGTTCGTGTTTAGCTAGTAAACACAGACTTGGATTGAAGGGAGCACGTTGGAGTTAGCCTGATCATAGAATAGTAGCGTAAGCGTTGAATAACGTGTAAACAGAGTGTCGAATGTGATAAGTGTCGAATGGTGATTCGATCAGATGAGATCCCATTCGAGCGGATGGCCATTCGAATGTGTGTGTTGTCTTGGAAAATTGTTAAAATTTGAAGTTTGGTTAAATCGTTTTGAACAAGGATTAGTTTTTTTAGGGACAAGTCACCTGGTCGAATGGTCATCCGATCGGATGGCCACTCGAGTGGGCAACTGTTATTTGAAAACTTTGTAAAATTTTCTAAGTTAAAAAGTCTGAGGTTTAACGGATACGGCGTGATGACGTGTCAAACAACGGAAAACACACCAAGGTTCAGCTCATTCGATCGGATGGGAATCACCCCATTCGATCAGATTCACTGCTCTTGACGGAGTTTCATGTCTGACCCGTTAATCGGTCATCTCTCCGGTGGAAATCCATTTTCAAGCCGTCTCTCATCTAGGAAATGAGCAGAGAGTCTGAATAATTCCAGATTCCATCGATTTTGCGTAGGAAAGTGAAGAAAAGTTGAAAACAGTTGAAAAGTGTTGAGATCTTGTATAACTTGGTTGAAAAGTGTAGAAATCTTCAAGATCTGAACCAATATCGATTGAATGGAGCTCCATAGCAGTTTTCCTAAGCAAACCGAGAGGAACACCACCTTCAAGGGGTCCGAATCAGTGATTTCAGAGAAAAAGTAAGTGTTTGTGTGTGATTTTGATGGAGAAGTGTAACACCCTTGCTATTATTTTAGGGTTTTCGTATTATTTACGTAAATAAACATGTAATTATAATTAGATATACATTGAAAAATACAATTAAATTAAAACATTTTCGGATTTGAAACAATACAATACAATATGTATAAATTCGTCATTTTTAAATGACGGCGAAACCATGTGCGGAAGCTTGTATCTTGATCGTGTTCGGTTCTTCAATGAGCTTGATCTTCATCCGGGACATCTTCGCATTTACCTATGATCAAAACCAACTTAAAAGTTAGTTTCGATATCTTAAATATTAGTATAATCAAGTTCTAGTATCGAACAATCAAAAACAAAATAAAATTTCGGAATTTAGTCTGTCGTGCCACGCGACAGACTCCTCTTGATCTTCCGCATGCCGCGAGCGCCCTCGCGTGTCGCGCCAGGATTACTGCTCCCTGTCGTGTGTCGCGGTGGAGATGATTTTCCAGCAGTTTTGTTGCTGAAACCTTCATTTTTCCCAGCTATGATTTTAATCGTAAGACGATCTTTAAAGGGTCATAACTTTTTATCTACAAGTCCGTTTTAGGTGATTCTTTTTCCTACGCATCCGTAATTAAATTACGGACCCGTTTATCACCTTGGTTTGCATAAAATCTAAATTATCCAATGTTGGCTCATAAATCCTTTAGGTGATTATTTGACCCGTTTGGCATTATTATTTCACTACATGCTCTAAAAAGAAAATAGTTAATTCCTATCATTTTACCCATCCCGGGCTTGTCAAACCTTAACGTTTTCACTCCCATCCTAGAGTTTACGTAGGCGTTTACATTCACCGATTCATTTGTATCTATCTAAGCATTTAACCACAATTTACTTCTTAGTCTATTTTGACCCGCAAACGTTTTTGCCTATACTTTTTATATGTATCTTAGGGTTTCAAAATCAATAACTAACGGTCGTTTACCCGGTTCGCCCGTTAAGAGCTTTTTGGTCAAT
Source organism: Helianthus tuberosus (assembly GCA_030545235.1). Taxonomy (NCBI): domain Eukaryota; kingdom Viridiplantae; phylum Streptophyta; class Magnoliopsida; order Asterales; family Asteraceae; genus Helianthus; species Helianthus tuberosus. Next base: position 58,572,814 of record CM060437.1, on the reverse strand, counting down.
TCTAGTATCTTATTTTACGACGAAAGACTCTCACCAATTATTGACCAAATTAGCACTTTTAACTATAACATAATTATGCGTACCTGGCTCGGATCAATACATTGACCCGTTTTAATACCTTGTCTCGAAAATTTGGTAATTCATAGCAACGCTAATTTATAAGCCGCTTTATCCTGTAAGCATAAAACTCGACAAGTGCTTATTAGTCGATATTTGTCAAATGGTATCCACATTACCATTTGACCCGTTTTACTCTTTTTATTCATTAGGCTTACTTATAAGCCGCTTTATCCTGTAAGCATAAAACTCGATAAGGTCACAATCAAGAATAGATATCCATTGCCCAGGATCGACGATTTGTTCGATCAATTGCAAGGGGCAAGTTATTTCTCGAAGATTGATTTGAGGTCAGGCTACCATCAACTGAAGGTTAGAGATGAAGATGCACATAAAACTGCATTTAGGACTCGTTATGGTCATTACGAGTTCCTGGTGATGCCTTTTGGGCTCACTAATGCACCTGCCGCGTTCATGGATCTCATGAATCGCGTTTGCAAGCCTTACTTAGATAAATTCGTCATCGTTTTCATCGACGACATTCTCATTTATTCTAAGAACCAAGCTGACCATGAGAAACACCTTCGCTGTATTCTCAAGCTTCTACATCACGAAAAACTCTACGCCAAATTTTCCAAGTGCGAATTTTGGCTTCGGGAAGTCCAATTTCTTGGACATGTGGTTAGCGAGCGTGGTATCCAAGTGGATCCCGCTAAAGTTGAAGCTGTTATGAACTGGCAAGAGCCAAAGACGCCTACAGAGTTTCGTAGCTTCCTGGGATTGGCAGGATATTACTGGCGTTTCATTGAAAATTTTTCAAGGATTGCTGCACCCCTAACTTCCTTGACCAAGAAGAAAGTAAAGTTCGTTTGGGGCCCTAAGCAGCAAGAGTCCTTTGATATTCTGAAGCAAAAGTTGAGCAACGCTCCTGTACTGACATTGCCTGAAGGCACCGAAGAGTTCGTAGTTTACTGCGATGCATCGCACACTGGCATGGGGTGTGTGCTTATGCAGAAAGGCAAGGTTATTGCCTATGCATCGCGACAGTTAAAGGTGCACGAAAAGAATTACACCACCCACGACTTGGAGTTGGGTGCCGTTGTATTCGCACTAAAACTGTGGAGGCATTACCTTTATGGAATCAAATGTGTGATCTATTCTGATCACAAGAGCCTCCAGCATCTGTTCAATCAGAAAGAATTAAACATGAGGCATCGCCGTTGGATGGAGACTTTGAACGATTATGATTGTGAAATCAAGTACCATCCCGGAAAGGCGAATGTAGTCGTTGATGCCTTGAGTCGAAAGGAAAGGGTGAAACCCATCCGAATCAATGCCAAGCGCATGGAGATAAAGAACAGTTTGATTGAAAGGTTGTTAGCTGCACAGAAGGAAGCTGTGTTGGAAGCTAACTATCCTAATGAAAAGCTAGGAGTAACCGAGGAGCAGTTAACTCATAGCAAGGACGGAATTCTAAGATTGAATGGACGAATATGGGTTCCAATTTACGGAGGACTTCGAGATGTCATCCTCCAGGAAGCCCATAGTTCCAAATACTCCGTTCATCCTGGAGCTGATAAGATGTACCAGGATCTAAGGGCAAATTATTGGTGGATAGGCTTGAAAAAGTCTGTTGCCACCTATGTAGCTAAATGCTTGACATGTGCGCAAGTCAAAGCCGAGCATCAAAAGCCGCCAGGCTTGCTACAACAGCCTGAACTTCCTACGTGGAAGTGGGAAATGGTAACTATGGATTTTATCACCAAGTTACCTAAGACAAGGAAAGGAAATGATACAATATGGGTTATAGTTGATAGACTGACTAAGTCAGCACATTTCTTACCCATCAAGGAGACTTATAGCTCCGACATGTTAGCCTAGTTGTACGTTGATAAGATTGTAGCCTTACATGGCATACCTGTGTCTATTATCTCTGACCGAGATACTAGATACACGTCACATTTTTGGAAGAGTTTCCAGCAATCTTTGGGCACACGTTTGAATTTCAGTACGGCTTACCACCCTCAGACTGACGGACAGAGTGAGCGTACTATTCAAACGTTGGAAGACATGCTACGTGCATGTGCGATCGATTTGGCTGGTAGTTGGGATAAGAACTTACCATTAATCGAATTCTTCCACAACTATAGCTACCACACCAGCATAAAGGCTGCGCCTTTTGAGGCATTATATGGTAGAAAGTGTAGATCGCCCGTTTGTTGGGCGGAAGTTGGAGATGTCCAATTATCAGGACCAGAGATAGTCTTTGAAACGACGGACAAGATTGTCCAGATTCGTGACCGTCTCAAAGCTGCCCGAGATAGGCAGAAGAGCTACGCAGATCCGAAGCGTAAAGCTTTTCACTTCAAAGTAGGTGATAAAGTGTTGCTCAAAGTATCACCCTGGAAAGGAGTGATGCGATTTGGTAAGAAAGGCAAACTAAGCCTGAGATACATAGGACCTTTCGAGGTTATCGAACGTGTCGGGTCAGTTGCCTATAAGTTGAACTTACCTGAAGAGCTCAGTAGAATTCACAATGTGTTCCACATCTGCAATCTGAAAAAGTGCTTCGCTGATGAATCACTGGTTATACCACATACAGATGTTCAAATAGATGAGAGCTTGAAGTTTGTGGAAAAACCATTGTCGATTGAGGATCGACAGGTTAAGAAGCTTCGAAGGAAGCATGTGCCTATTGTAAAGGTCAAATGGGATGCCCGTAGAGGTCCCGAATATACGTGGGAGGTTGAATCCACAATGAAAGAAAAGTACCCTTATTTATTTCAGTAAATCTCGGGTCGAGATTTATTTTAAGGGGGTGAGGATGTAACACCTCGAAAATTCACGTCCTATAATGTGTTGACACGTGTCATAGGTTTGAACGTGTGAAAGAATGTTATAGAAGGACTAAAGTTGAAAATCATGGAAAGTATGTGAATATACGAGTTCTAAATGTCAACAGTGAATAAATATATTGTATAATAACCCTACATGATGTTTATAGCATCAAACGAATAAATCATGGATCATGCGAAGCTAAAAGTGAGAGATTTCAAACTACAGGAGTTAAATGTGTCAACATGTTTAAGTTATACCTCTGAGTGACCTTTTGACAAACCCGAAGCTTTGTAACGATAAATTATGCTCACTAGAAGGCACGATAAAAATTTCATAAAGTTTCGTTATCGTATGAGAAAGTTATGATCAAATTCGTATGCGAGGGGTTAAAAGCGTCAACGTTGAAAACTTTGACTTTTCGGGCAATAACCGAGTGGCCAAGGACTTAACAAAAAGGGGTACAAGTCTTGAGGCCCTTATGTGTCAATATGGAGGGTTCAAATTGCAAAATATAAGTTAGTTGCCCTTTCGAAAAGCCAAGAGCCAACTATGCAAAGATTAGGAAGATTTATGCTGCTGATCAAAGGCTTACGGACCGTAAGCCTTACCCTTACGGTCCGTAAGGGGTCCCCGGCGACAGCAGAACCTTCTGTTTGCTGTTTAAACGCGTTTCTGACCTTTCAAACGATTTTCCTCATATGTGGGCGACCCCTAAACAGCCCTAAACATCTAGGGACATGTGTTGATCAGTTGTGGTCACTAGTAGAACCATGTGTCAACAATTTGTGGTGAGAAATTCACTATAAAAGCACCAAGGTTGCAACCATTGTTCTTCACACCTTCATCTGCAATTGTGGAGCATTTCTGGAGCTTAGGAGCAGATCCAAGACATCCCTAATCGTGCATAGGACCTTGGTAAGTTTGCTAAACCTTCCTTAGTTAAGTTTTAGCTTAGTTTTAGCTTAAAAGTCAAACCGTCGTAATTAACGGTTGACTTTAAGATTAATCACTAAAGATCCAGTGATTAGTCGAATCAAAAGTAGTTATAAGTTGGTAATTATGTGGGTAATAAAACCTCAAAAGGGTTCCCCCTGATTCCCACTCTAACTAGGTCTAATGTCGGGTCAAACGTGTAATTAAAAAGTCAACAGAAAGTTTAAATTGCAATTTATGCATGATTAGCAATGTAGAACACATACAACCTGTTTGATCATTAATATAACTTGGTAATTAGTGTAAGAACATGTCTAAACATGTTCAACCCGACAATTTCTTGTTTAGACCCGGTTTGGAACCGAAAGTCGCATAGTTTGACTTATACTTTGACTTTCAGTTCTGACCCGTTATGGCATGTTTTAGAAATTCTTTAGAGCTTTATTTGGACCAGGTTACATGCTAGTATAACCCTCTGTGATTATACACCTCGGATCATTAGTTATCCAATTAATATGCATGATTCCGTTAATTGCTCATATGTTGACCATTATGCCATTTTCACCTTAAAACGTGATTTTTGAAAATGTAAAAGAGTAGAAACTTTAATTACTGACATATAAACTTGCATACAAAATTTGACATCAGTTTGAGGTGTAGATTAAGAGTTATGCTCGTTAGCGTAAAATTAAAGCTTTATGTTAATTAAACGGCGTATTTAGCGTATAGCCTACTTAAACATACTTTTTGATATCAAAATCTTTACCCACTGATGTAATATATTATTTTGGGATTTTTAAATATTTTTAATTAATTTTAGGCTGAGCATAACTTATAGTCGTAGGCTTAATCCGGTAATTGTCGGTTTTGCCATTACGAGCTATAAAATGAGTTTTACTTATCTAATCGACTCCAAACCTTTTTCTACTGATCACATATGATAAATAAATTATTTTAAGCCTTATGGAAATATAAAAATATCAGATTTATGTATCGAACCCGGAAATGCCTTTTAATCGCCTTATTAAGCGTTTTTAACGCATAGTATGTACTAAAACTATTTTAAACATACCAAGGGTGATACCTACTGATATTTGAGGAAAATTATAATATTTTAACAGTAAGCAAATGTTGTTAAACTCAGACTTCAGTTTTGAGCTTTTCGGCTTATGTGAAATTACCAAAATGCCCCTACGGTGCATAGTTTGGTTATAATTGATAAATTTCACATATATACTTTACCCTACTGTTATAACTTAGTAAAATAAGTATTTTTACTGATTACATCAGACCTGTAACTCAGGTGAATACTTAAACTCTTTTATAACCTTTTAAATGACTAAACTACCCCTACGGGGCATAGTTTGTGTTTAAATTCGTTTCGGGCATAATGAATGATATCTTACTGATGTCACAACCTATTTGGAGCATATTAACTTAGGAAACCTGTAAATGGCTCATATGAATACCCGTTACGCTTATTACGCGTTCGGTTCGGTTTGTGTAACTAGTTTACATAAACTAGCCTAAACGGGTCAAACCTTATCGGTTTTGTCTCAAAATCCAGAGTGTGTATGAAATACCCATATTAAGCAAGTCTCCGAACTTGTCGGGTCTAAATCACATTCTATCCGGTCTTCTCTTAATAGTGCGTACGAACCGTATCGTTGAAACTAACCGGTCTAAGCTAAAGCTTAATTAAGGACCCGTTAGAAATCTAATAGGTTATTATAAACCTTCGTTCCAGATTAGGAGCCCAGTAAAAGTACTTGCATTTGCTGTATTTGATTGATACTTTGCTCAGGTAAATACTCTTAACTTATTTTCCCTATACGGGCTTGGGATACGGTACTATAAAAGTACCGCTTGGTCGGGTATGTAGTCATTTAAATCGGATTGTGATTAATGTATTTACATAACCCGCTTTATTCTGTATTATTTGATGTATGGCCCTTGGGGGTTAAATGACCATGTCCCGGATATCCTTGGCATCATTTTACGAAATGGCCACGACCTAAGCACGGGGTGTAGGCGTACACCTGACAGATGCATTATGTAAAAACTGGTAATCCACTAAAGGAATCAACCTTGTGGGCATTATACCTGTGGCGTGTCAGTTAACTTAAACCGGCTCTTCTAACCGGTGCTAATGGACGGCAAATGAGTAAAACTGTAAACAAGATTATTTTAATAATTGTCCCAAGTTATAAAGATATATTTTGCCAAAGTGCAATCAAATCAATTTTCAAACTCTTTTCAAAATGAGTCAGCTGAGTTGTATTTACCAGTGTAAACTGACGTATTTTCCAAAAAGGCTAAGTGCAGGTGCTAGACGAAATAGGCTGGCTACTCCAGGCATCATTACTCAAGTCTCGCAAGCTCTAGATGTCAAATTCTGTTGAACAGTTTTCTTTTTATATTGATCCGCCTGTGGATCCTTTACTTTCCGTTGTAATACTTGGATATTACTTTTTATTCGGAATGTAATATATTTATCTTTTGCTTCCGTTGTGTATTTATATAATTGTGTTGTTTGACTATTATGTTGCCAACCACGTCACGATACTCCCCACCGGGCCCACCGGTGACACGTGGAAAGTCGGGGTGTGACAGGTTGGTATCAGAGCCAACACTGAGTGAATTAAACACTAGCCTATGTGTTTAATCTCAGTTACACAATTGCACATTCTTGAGTCTAGACAAGAACATAGGACAAATTCTAATTCGTTTCATGCTCTTTTAATTACTTCTTTGTTATTTTTCTGATTAGCCCTTGCATGGGCAAGTCATTATCTTAAAGAAGTCCCGTTTAGGGCAAACATATATTTGTTTAAATTTTAAAGGAACGATTATGTTTAAAATATCATTCCTATATTATAAGATCTACCATTATAATAAAATGGCAAAATCTAAAAAGGACAAGACCTAGCTCATGTGTCATTTTAAGGCAGGGCCAAGACGGTAGTTCCACAATTAGATTCAGATCCTTATTAACGTTTCAATTTAGAAATTGTTCTGCGTTAATTATTAAAAAGAATCTAAAGAGTAAAACCTAGCCTAAATGTCATTATGGACAAGGCCAAGATGGTAAAACTTATTTAAGAGATTCAAATTTTTGTTAAACCTATGAAAGCATATTAACATGCTTGACAAAGTGTGATACGATGAAAATCACATAAGTCATTTTTAATTGGGTTATTCTAAATCCCCTTATTTATATAATCATCCCTTATGGATGAAGTGCCCACGGGCTATGATTAACGTCCTCTGAGACTAAAGACAGTGGTAGCCTACAACTCCCTGTCAAGAAAAGGTAATGAACTTTGATTCAAACCTTAATGCCTTGATTCTCTGAGATCATGACTTATAAATTAAACTTGTCTACGCGACTAGGCCTTTTGCACTATTATTAACTTATAATTTAGGATTATGATAAAGATCCTGAACAATTTTATATTTAACAAATTAACTGTAATGTGTATTAAAAGCATGGTTAATAAATCGTTTAAGAACGATAGTACTGTAAGGGCGTCTAAATAAACCTTGCCCTTATTTTTCTTTTGTAGCAACTAAGACTACATGGCTGACTCTGACGAGATAAACAGTCATCCTTTGGAAAACCGCGATGATAATGATAGGATTAATATAACCAAAGGAGAGCTTCGTTCACTGATTAACACAGCTGTATCTAAAGCTATAGAAGAACAATTTAAGGAGTATAGTGGGACACATAGTCGAGCCTCATCTGTACCCCACACTAAGTCTGTCCCTAAGACTCATTCAGAGCCTCATAACAAGCCACCCTCTAAGAATGAAGGACCAAAGAAGGATGATGATCGTCATTCATCAAATGAACACAGTGTTCCATCCAAGAAGCTAGTGTTCGATAATGAACCACGTACCAAGTCTTGTACCTATAAGTACTTTGTTTCCTGTAAACCCCGAGATTTCACTGGGGAGAAGGGAGCAGTAGATTGTATGACCTGGTTGGATGAAATGGACACAGTGGTGGACATCAGCGGTTGTGCTGAAAGGGATGTAGTAAAGTATGTATCCCAATCGTTCAAATGAGAGGCACTGGCATGGTGGAGGTCTCTCATTCAAGCTGCTGGGAAGATCCCGCTCTACAACATGTCATGGGAGCAGTTTGTTACCCTCATTATGGAAAACTACTGCCCTCAACATGAGGTCGAAAGAATTGAATCTGATTTCTTATCATTGGTGATGAAAAACTTACATTGTCAAGCTTACCTCACCAGTTTCAATACCCTGTCCAGACTGGTTCCTTACCTTGTAACACCAGAGCCCAAGCGAATTGCTCGCTTCATTGGGGGTTTAGCCCCAGAAATCAAGGTCAGTGTTAAGGCTTCAAGACCTGCTACATTTAGGTCAGCAGCTGATCTCTCATTGTCCCTTACTTTAGATGCGGTCAGGTTGAGATCGCTAAAGAAATCTGAAGAAAGTAAGAGGAAGCGTGAGGATGATAACTCACGAGGGTCAGAGAAGAAGCACAAGGGAAACACTGATTCTAGGAAGTTTGGGTCTGGAAGGAACAGTCAGCGAACAGAGGAAAAACCAAAGTGCACGATTTGCCAGAAACGCCACTTTGGAAAGTGCAGACTTGAATCCAATTCTAATTCAGGAGCACCTGCATGTGGGATATGCAAGTCTAAAGAGCACAAGTCGATAGAGTGCAAGAAGATAAAAGATGCCACATGCTACAACTGCAATGAGAAAGGGCATATCAAAACCAACTGCCCTAAGTATGCCAAGAAGCCTGAAGAGGTCAAGAAGACAAATGCTAGAGTCTTTCGATTGGATGCCAAAGAAGCGATTCTAGATGACAATGTGATTACAGGTACTTTCCTTGTAAATGATGTCTATGCAAGAGTACTTTTTGATTCAGGCGCTGATAAGTCTTTCGTAGATCATAAATTTTGCAAATTGCTGAATTTACCTGTCAAAACCTTGAGTATAAACTATGAGGTAGAGTTAGCAGATGGCACCATAGAAACCGTCTCCACTGTGTTAGATGGATGTGTGATATCCATTAAGAACCACTCTTTTCCTCTATCTCTACTTCCTTTTAAATTGGCCGGTTTTGACGTAGTATTGGGAATGGACTGGTTATCTCATAACCAGGCCCAAATCGTCTGCAACAGAAAGCAAGTGGTGATAAAGACTCCGTCTGGTGAATCACTTACCATTCGGGGAGATACCCAGTATGGGCTGCCTGAGCAAGTGACTATGCTCAAGGCTTCAAGATGTTTAAAGAAGGGTTGTGTCATCTACATGGCACAAGTGATTATCGATGAACCTAAACCGAAGATCGAAGACATCCCTGTCATTTCTGAATACCCTGAAGTTTTTCCGAAAGAACTACCTGGGTTACCACCAGATAGGTAAGTGGAATTCAGGATTGATATCATCCTTGGAGCAGCTCCAGTTGCTCGAGCACCCTATCGGTTGGCGCCAACGGAGATGAGGGAATTGAAGACACAGCTGGATGAACTGTTGGCTAAAGGTTTCATTAAACCTAGTTCGTCTCCTTGGGGAGCACCAGTCCTGTTTGTCAAGAAGAAGGACGGATCGATGCGTCTGTGCATCGATTATCGTGAGCTTAATAAGGTCACAATCAAGAATAGATATCCATTGCCCAGGATCGACGATTTGTTCGATCAATTGCAAGGGGCAAGTTATTTCTCGAAGATTGATTTGAGGTCAGGCTACCATCAACTGAAGGTTAGAGATGAAGACGCACATAAAACTGCATTTAGGACTCGTTATGGTCATTACGAGTTCCTGGTAATGCCTTTTGGGCTCACTAATGCACCTGCCGCGTTCATGGATCTCATGAATCGCGTTTGCAAGCCTTACTTAGATAAATTCGTCATCGTTTTCATCGACGACATTCTCATTTATTCTAAGAACCAAGCTGACCATGAGAAACACCTTCGCTGTATTCTCAAGCTTCTACATCATGAAAAACTCTACGCCAAATTTTCCAAGTGCGAATTTTGGCTTCGGGAAGTCCAATTTCTTGGACATGTGGTTAGCGAGCGTGGTATCCAAGTGGATCCCGCTAAAGTTGAAGCTGTTATGAACTGGCAAGAGCCAAAGACACCTACAGAGATTCGTAGCTTCCTGGGATTGGCAGGATATTACTGGCGTTTCATTGAAAATTTTTCAAGGATTGCTGCACCCCTAACTTCCTTGACCAAGAAGAAAGTAAAGTTCGTTTGGGGCCCTAAGCAGCAAGAGTCCTTTGATATTCTGAAGCAAAAGTTGAGCAACGCTCCTGTACTGACATTGCCTAAAGGCACCGAAGAGTTCGTAGTTTACTGCGATGCATCGCACACTGGCATGGGGTGTGTGCTTATGCAGAAAGGCAAGGTTATTACCTATGCATCGCGACAGTTAAAGGTGCACGAAAAGAATTACACCACCCACGAATTGGAGTTGGGTGCCGTTGTATTCACACTAAAACTGTGGAGGCATTACCTTTATGGAATCAAATGTGTGATCTATTCTGATCACAAGAGCCTCCAGCATCTGTTCAATCAGAAAGAATTAAACATGAGGCAACGCCGTTGGATGGAGACTTTGAACGATTATGATTGTGAAATCAAGTACCATCCCGGAAAGGCGAATGTAGTCGCTGATGCCTTGAGTCGAAAGGAAAGGGTGAAACCCATCCGAATCAATGCCAAGCGCATGGAGATAAAGAACAGTTTGATTGAAAGGTTGTTAGCTGCACAGAAGGAAGTTGTGTTGGAAGCTAACTATCCTAATGAAAAGCTAGGAGTAACCGAGGAGCAGTTAACTCTTAGCAAGGACGGAATTCTAAGATTGAATGGTCGAATATGGGTTCCAATTTATGGAGGACTTCGAGATGTCATCCTTCAGGAAGCCCATAGTTCCAAATACTCCGTTCATCCTGGAGCTGATAAGATGTACCAGGATCTAAGGGCAAATTATTGGTGGATAGGCTTGAAAAAGTCTGTAGCCACCTATGTAGCTAAATGCTTGACATGTGCGCAAGTCAAAGCCGAGCATCAAAAGCCGTCAGGCGTGCTACAACAGCCTGAACTTCCTACGTGGAAGTGGGAAATGGTAACTATGGATTTTATCACCAAGTTACCTAAGACAAGGAAAGGAAATGATACAATATGGGTTATAGTTGATAGACTGACTAAGTCAGCACATTTCTTACCCATCAAGGAGACTTATAGCTCCGACATGTTAGCCCAGTTGTACGTTGATAAGATTGTAGCCTTACATGGCATACCTGTGTCTATTATCTCTGACCGAGATACTAGATACACGTCACATTTTTGGAAGAGTTTCCAGCAATCTTTGGGCACACATTTGAATTTAAGTACGGCTTACCACCCTCAGACTGACGGACAGAGTGAGCGTACTATTCAAACGTTGGAAGACATGCTACGTGCATGTGCGATCGATTTGGGTGGTAGTTGGGATAAGAACTTACCATTAATCGAATTCTCCTACAACAATAGCTACCACACCAGCATAAAGGTTGCGCCTTTTGAGGCATTATACGGTAGAAAGTGTAGATCGCCCGTTTGTTGGGCGGAAGTTGGAGATATCCAATTATCAGGACCAGAGATAGTCTTTGAAACGACGGACAAGATTGTCCAGATTCGTGACCGTCTCAAAGCTGCCCGAGATAGGCAGAAGAGCTACGCAGATCCGAAGCGTAAAGCCTTTCACTTCGAAGTAGGTGATAAAGTGTTGCTCAAAGTATCACCCTGGAAAGGAGTGATGCGATTTGGTAAGAAAGGCAAACTAAGCCTGAGATACATAGGACCTTTCGAGGTTATCGAACGTGTCGGGTCAGTCGCCTATAAGTTGAACTTACCTGAAGAGCTCAGTGGAATTCACAATGTGTTCCACACCTGCAATCTGAAAAAGTGCTTCGCTGATGAATCACTGGTTATACCACATACAGATGTTCAAATAGATGAGAGCTTGAAGTTTGTGGAAAAACCATTGTCGATTGAGGATCGACAGGTTAAGAAGCTTCGAAGGAAGCATGTGCCTATTGTAAAGGTCAAATGGGATGCCCGTAGAGGTCCCGAATATACGTGGGAGGTTGAATCCACAATGAAAGAAAAGTACCCTTATTTATTTCAGTAAATCTCGGGTCGAGATTTATTTTAAGGGGGTGAGGATGTAACACCTCGAAAATTCACGTCCTATAATGTGTTGACACGTGTCATAGGTTTGAACGTGTGAAAGAATGTTATAGAAGGACTAAAGTTGAAAATCATGGAAAGTATGTGAATATACGAGTTCTAAATGTCAACAGTGAATAAATATATTGTATAATAACCCTACATGATGTTTATAGCATCAAACGAATAAATCATGGATCATGCGAAGCTAAAAGTGAGAGATTTCAAACTACAGGGGTTAAATGTGTCAACATGTTTAAGTTATACCTCTGAGTGACCTTTTGACAAACCCGAAGCTTTGTAACGATAAATTATGCTCACTAGAAGGCACGATAAAAATTTCATAAAGTTTCGTTATCGTATGAGAAAGTTATGATCAAATTCGTATGCGAGGGGTTAAAAGCGTCAACGTTGAAAACTTTGACTTTTCGGGCAATAACCGAGTGGCCAAGGACTTAACAAAAAGGGGTACAAGTCTTGAGGCCCTTATGTGTCAATATGGAGGGTTCAAATTGCAAAATATAAGTTAGTTGCCCTTTCGAAAAGCCAAGAGCCAACTATGCAAAGATTAGGAAGATTTATGCTGTTGATCAAAGGCTTACGGACCGTAAGCCTTACCCTTACGGTCCGTAAGGGGTCCCCGGCGACAGCAAACCGTCGTAATTAACGGTTGACTTTAAGATTAATCACTAAAGATCCAGTGATTAGTCGAATCAAAAGTAGTTATAAGTTGGTAATTATGTGGGTAATAAAACCTCAAAAGGGTTCCCCCCTGATTCCCACTCTAACTAGGTCTAATGTCGGGTCAAACGTGTAATTAAAAAGTCAACAGAAAGTTTAAATTGCAATTTATGCATGATTAGCAATGTAGAACACATACAACCTGTTTGATCATTAATATAACTTGGTAATTAGTGTAAGAACATGTCTAAACATGTTCAACCCGACAATTTCCTGTTTAGACCCGGTTCTGAACCGAAAGTCGCATAGTTTGACTTATACTTTGACTTTCAGTTCTGAACCGTTATGGCATGTTTTAGAAATGCCTTAGAGATTGATTTGGACCAGGTTACATGCCAGTATAACCCTCTGTGATTATACACCTCGGATCATTAGTTATCCAATTAATATGCATGATTCCGTTAATTGCTCATATGTTGACCATTATGCCCTTTTTCACTTTAAAACGTGATTTTTGAAAATGTAAAAGAGTAGAAACTTTAATTACTGACATATAAACTTGCATACAAAATTTGACATCAGTTTGAGGTGTAGATTAAGAGTTATGCTCGTTAGCGTAAAATTAAAGCTTTATGTTAATTAAACGGCGTATTTAGCGTATAGCCTACTTAAACATACTTTTTGATATCAAAATCTTTACCCACTGATGTAATATATTATTTTGGGATTTTTAAAGATTTTTAATTAATTTTAGGCTGAGCATAACTTATAGTCGTAGGCTTAATCCGGTAATTGTCGGTTTTGCCATTACGGGCTATAAAATGAGTTTTACTTATCTAATCGACTCCAAACCTTTTGCTACTGATCACATATGATAAATAAATTATTTTAAGCCTTCTGGAAATATAAAAATATCAGATTTATGTATCGAACCCGGAAATGGCTTTTAATCGCCTTATTAAGCGTTTTTAACGCATAGTATGTACTAAAACTATTTTAAACATACCAAGGGTGATACCTACTGATATTTGAGGCAAATTATAATATTTTAACAGTAAGCAAAGGTTGTTAAACTCAGACTTCAGTTTTGAGCTTTTCGGCTTATGTGAAATTACCAAAATGCCCCTACGGTGCATAGTTTGGTTATAATTGATAAATTTCACATATATACTTTACCCTACTGTTATAACTTAGTAAAATAAGTATTTTTACTGATTACATCAGACCTGTAACTCAGGTGAATACTTAAACTCTTTTATAACCTTTTAAATGACTAAACTACCCCTACGGGGCATAGTTTGTGTTTAAATTCGTTTCGGGCATAATGAATGATATCTTACTGATGTCACAACCTATTTGGAGCATATTAACTTAGGAAACCTATAAATGGCTCATATGAATACTCGTTACGCTTATTACGCGTTCGGTTCAGTTTGTGTAACTAGTTTACATAAACTAGCCTAAACGGGTCAAACCTTATCGGTTTTGTCTCAAAATCCAGAGTGTGTATGAAATACCCATATTAAGAAAGTCTCCGAACTTGTCGGGTCTAAATCACATTCTATCCGGTCTTCGCTTAATAGTGCGTACGAACCGTATCGTTGAAACTAACCGGTCTAAGCTAAGGCTTAATTAAGGACCCGTTAGAAATCTAATAGGTTATTATAAACCTTCGTTCCAGATTAGGAGCCCAGTAAAAGTACTTGCATTTGCTGTATTTGATTGATACTTTGCTCAGGTAAATACTCTTAACTTATTTTCCCTATACGGGCTTCGGATACGGTACTATAAAAGTACCGCTTGGTCGGGTATGTAGTCATTTAAATCGGATTGTGATTAATGTATTTACATAACCCGCTTTATTCTGTATTATTTGATGTATGGCCCTTGGGGGTTAAATGACCATGTCCCGGATATCCTTGGCATCATTTTACGAAATGGCCACGACCTAAGCATGGGGTGTAGGCGTACACCTGACAGATGCATTATGTAAAAACTGGTAATCCACTAAAGGAATCAACCTTGTGGGCATTATACCTGTGGCGTGTCAGTTAACTTAAACCGGCTCTTCTAACCGGTGCTAATGGACGGCAAATGAGTAAAACTGTAAACAAGATTATTTTAATAATTGTCCCAAGTTATAAAGATATATTTTGCCGAAGTGCAATCAAATCAATTTTCAAACTCTTTTCAAAATGAGTCAGCTGAGTTGTATTTACCAGTGTAAACTGACGTATTTTCCAAAAAGGCTAAGTGCAGGTGCTAGACGAAATAGGCTGGCTACTCCAGGCATCATTACTCAAGTCTCGCAAGCTCTAGATGTCAAAGTCTGTTGAACAGTTTTCTTTTTATATTGATCCGCCTGTGGATCCTTTACTTTCCGTTGTAATACTTGGATATTACTTTTTATTCGGAATGTAATATATTTATCTTTTGCTTCTGCTGTGCATTTATATAATTGTGTTGTTTGACTATTATGTTGCCAACCACGTCACGATACTCCCCACCGGGCCCCCCGGTGACACGTGGAAAGTCAGGGTGTGACACTTATGATCCCCACGACTAGGTGATTGTTTCTATGTGTTCATGCATTTGATTCGAGCTAATCTTGGCCTTCAATTTGATGAATTTGGGTGAGCTAGGGTTTCACCCCTCTTTCTCCTGCTCCTAGTCGTTCGACCACACACCTATGTGTGTTTTGTATTATTTTTTTTAACCTTTAAATTAAACATCATTCCTATTGCCCACTTTTAGTCCCTCAAAGTTTAAGGGTTTTATAAATGGGTTAGTTACTACAAGCTCCTCCTTTGTTTTACCAACCATAAATAACTAGGTTAATTATTCCTAGTAAATTTAGCGGGTTTCGGGAGTTATTAACCAAGTTTATTCTAAGTCCCGTTAACTCAGGCCTTTCATAACTTTATTTTCTCAAGCATTTATTTTCCTTTTTAATTAATATTAGGATTATTTGTTTAAGTCCTAATATTCACCGGGTTAATTTTACCATTAACGGTATTTTATCCGTCTTTTAGTATTAACGTGGTTTGATTACCAAACCCGTTTTCGGGGTGTTACAAGTCTACCCCCCTTAAAGAGGTTTCGTCCCCGAAACCTTTCTTACATATTTCCTTTGGTTCAACTCTACGTACTTAGTTTCCGCAACTGCTTGAGCATTGCTCGCATATAATAATCTTACCAAAAGTATGGTAATGTGTTCTTGGTTTTAAGGCGTATATGCTTCTCACGTGTAAGGCCATTACTTTCAGCTGGTATTTCTTATTCTGGTCACTTGTTTGGCCGAGTTGTCATCAGATCACTCGGTTATATTTATTTTCAACATGCTTACTTCAAGCTAGTCTTATATCGACAAGTGCTTTGTATAAGTCGTAACACTAACCTGACTTTAAAAGGTTTTTACCGGCTATACTGATTAGTCGCTGTCATCCCTTTTTTTGTCATTAGGGTATATCTTATTGCCAACCCGGCCTTTTACGTGTTTTCTGATTTTCATATCTCGTAACTCACGTTACGACTTGACTGTATTCTATATCATTTTCTATATTTCTTTTCTTGTCTGTGAGCGCGTCGCTTCACGTTTAAGTCTAATTTGACTTTTCTTTATCATGCTTCTTCTTTTCGAACGTATCGTCTCACACCCATCGGTGTTAAGACCCACATTCTTTGATTTATTCATTTCTGAATTCATCTCATAGTATTCATATGTGTTAAAACGTTGTTTCTTACCAAAAATTGAATTTTTTTTTGTTTAACGTTTTCTTTTTAGCTCATGTCAATTCCAAGGAATTTACGTTCAAGGATTTATCCCCTTCCATTGTCATTTCGGTAATGACTTTACCCACTTTTGTGACGTAACACAATTTATATAATTGTGAACCCTTTTGTCATTTAAGTCCGTTTAAATGTTTTTTGTGAAATTCCTCACTTTTGTTAACCAGACTCTTCGTGATCTCTTCGCTTTAACCTGTTCGATTAACTTAGCGAAACCCATCGCTTTTATGCTAACGTTACTTTTCGTTATTATTTTACGCGGGAAATTGCAACTAGTTTCCTCGCTTTACAATATTGACCCGTAGGTTTCGTCACTTAGCCTCATAGGCTATTTCTTTATATGTTTCACCTTTTTAAGGTGAGACCCAACAGTTCGTTTCTTTCTATTTATGACCCAACGGTCTCCTTGGTCCCGTAGACCTTATCACTACGTTTTATCCCGTAGGTTATGATGATACCATAGATCATCTTTTATTCACGTCTATATTCAAATGTCTATTTATACATATATAGCTTTAAAGCATCCTTTGTTATGTTTGGAATCATTTAATTTTGCTTTTGAACTTTAGTTGACCTTGACCGTAGTCTAAGGTTTCATTTGCTTACTTTCGGACTATCTTTCCGACTTTACGACTTCTAACGTCATTTACACGTCGGTTTGTCCTACGCTTACCTTACCCGGTTCATACTTATAATCTTTTACTACCCATTACCCGGGTCCTTCTATCTTATTGTTTTTAGCTTTCCGGTTTCACCGGTTTGTGTTTTCCTATTATATTAAGCGTTATTCCTTAATTGACTCGTTTGACTCATTTTGGGTGAATTTTCATCACTTATGAATGTCAAATTTCATTCTTTATTTGACCCGTCCAACTTTGAAATGGTTGAACGTAATTACCAAAATTTATGTTTGCGAAAATTCTTGTCATCTTTTAGTCATGACTCATATTCCGAGTCTTTTGACTTTCTATTTCGCATTCCCGTCTCTCGGTTTACGCATTCACCTACAATCCTACACGTCCATCGGGTATCTTTACCGTAATCATTATCAAGTAACCATTCTTATATGGTTTTAGACGTCATTTTAATTTATTTGGTCGTCTTAGCGAAATCCATCGCTTTTATTCAATTAAGTCCTTTATTCATTATTTAATTTGTTTGACTTGTCCACGTGAATTTCATCACTTATGTCAGTCAAACCTTTATCCCCATGCCTTAGCATTCTCATTAGTTGGTTTGTATTTTCATTTACTTCGATCTTTGTCCCTTCTCTCGGGTTCGTCATTTTAACATAACACGCTTCCGTCATCCGACTTGCGTTTACGTTTACTATCAAACATCTTATTTATTTGATTCATTTGGGTACCATTTAAGCTAGTCCCATTCACCCCGCCCTTACTACATCGGACGTAAATATGTCCGCTACAAGAAGCTCATGGTATCATATGCCACTACTTACTTGGCCAGAGTAAGCGATCAGCACATGATACACATGACCTTTTTATAGCTTTCACATCACACCCTATGTAAGTAATGCCTCTATTTATTTCATATCTCTGATTTCATTTAGTAAAACTTTATTTAATTGCAAAACAACAATCATTAGTTTTACTAGTTTTACATTTGAACATATAAAATGTTTTTCTTTTCTATCGAACTATTATATAATCACATTTGTTAATGTGATCGCTACTTTTCTCAATAGCATTTTATTGAGAGTTTTCCACTTGGATAATTACCCCCCGTCCAAGTTTCCATATGAAGTAATCCTATTATTTCTTTGTTATTCATCATCGTGAATAACACATATTTCTATTAAACTTCTCTTAGAAACATCATCCTGAATAGATATCCTATTCAAGTTTTATCAGATATATGCAACCGTTATCCCCTACGTGTTTGTTGCATATTACTACTTATGCGATTAAATTTAAAAGCGTGCACCTGGTAATGCTTGCCCTAACGGGCTTCTCTTGCCGTGAACTTTGTTCGCGATCATCACGCGATTTAGGTCCTCAATGAGTGTGCTCAGCTTGTCATACCTCGGACCGTTCCACCGTCATATCCACAATTCGTTCAACTCTTGTCATCTTCAGATGCGAGTGTCCTTCAACTAAACATTTACAAAAGTTAGTAATTTCGACAATTATAAACGCCCGTATTGTAATACAAGGCTTTTTACTATACGTGTCAACGCACGTAATTTCATTAACTATATCAATCATTTTAATTGGGGTAGCGTGTATTACGCGATAACCCTATGTGTTGTTTACAACACTTTAACATGTTAAACCATTAACATACATGTATTTACCGGATTTGCGATCAAGCCTCGAACCGAACACTTTATTCTTTTAACCGTGAGCTCTGATTACCAACTTGTAACACCCTTGCTATTATTTTAGGGTTTTCGTATTATTTACGTAAATAAACATGTAATTATAATTACATATACATTGAAAAATATGGTTAAATTAAAATATTTTCGGATTTGAAACAATACAATACAATATGTATAAATTCGTCATTTTTAAATGACGACGAAACCATGTGCGGAAGCTTGTATCTTGATCGTGTTCGGTTCTTCAATGAGCTTGATCTTCATCCGGGACATCTTCGCATTTACATATGATCAAAACCAACTTAAAAGTTAGTTTCGATATCTTAAATATTAGTATAATCAAGTTCTAGTATCGAACAATCAAAAACAAAATAAAATTTCGGAATTTAGTCTGTCGCGCCACGCGACAGACTCCTCTTGATCTTCCGCGTGCCGTGAGCGCCCTCGCGTGTCGCGCCAGGATTACTGCTCCCTGTAGCGTGTCGGGGGGGAGATGATTTTCCAGCAGTTTTGTTGCTGAAACCTGCATTTTTCCCAGCTATGGTTTTAATCGTAAAACGATCTTTAAAGGGTCATAACTTTTTATCTACAAGTCCGTTTTAGGTGATTCTTTTTCCTACGCGTCCGTAATTAAATTACGGACCCATTTATCACCTTGGTTTGCATAAAATCTAATTTATCCAATGTTGGCTCATAAATCCTTTAGGTGATTATTTGACCCGTTTGGCATTATTATTTCACTATATGCTCTAAAAAGAAAATAGTTAATTCCTATCATTTTACCCATCCCGGGCTTGTCAAACCTTAACGTTTTCACTCCCATCCTAGAGTTTACGTAGGCGCTTACATTCACCGATTCATTTGTATCTATCTAAGCATTTAACCACAATTTACTTCTTAGTCTATTTTGACCCGCAAACGTTTTTTCCTATACTTTTTATATGTATCTTAAGGTTTCAAAATCAATAAACAAGTTTCTAAACAAACTCTAACGGTCATTTACCCGGTTCGCCCGTTAAGGGCTTTTTGGTCAATTCTAGTCTCTTATTTTACGACGAAAGACTCTCACCAATTATTGACCAAATTAGCACTTTTAACTATAACATAATTTTGCGTACCTGACTCGGATCAATACATTGACCCGTTTTAATACCTTGTCTCGAAAATTTGCTAATTCATAGCAACGCTAATTCATAAGCCGCTTTATCCTGTAAGCATAAAACTCGACAAGTGCTTATTAGTCGATATTTGTCAAATGGTATCCACATTACCATTTGACCCGTTTTACTCTTTTTATTCATTAGGCTTACTTATAGTAACCGTTCAAAAACCCATTTTTATAATTAGCTTTTCATGGCTAATTTACCGTTCTATCTCTTTTACCATTAAGCATGGTTTTTATCATTTATATTAGTTCTGACCCGTATTATTTCGCGTTGGGAACCATATCTTAAATATTATCCTTATTGTATTTTAAACTTATAGGATGAACATTTATTTTACTAAGAGGTGTAAGTTTCACTTACCTTGCATCCGGTTATGTCCTTTTTTCCCCGTACTCGATCCGTTTGACCCGCTTCTTTCCCAAGTCTTCATCTAGCTTGTCTAGAGTCAAACTATCATCATCACAATTTGTAAGACGGTTAGATTAGTCATAATCGTTTACGACTATTCCATCATACGGGTTTTATGTCGAATTTATCATTCGACCATTTCAAAATTATCATTCGATCTAATCATTTGGTCGATTTGACTTTTTAAAAGTCAATTGACTTATCAACATATTCAAATGCACATTTGGTTCATTGAACTCACTTAGGCATATTTCATCCGAACTCTTAATAAAATCAAATTTTACACACAACCAAGTAGACCCCGATTTCATTCAGGCATTTCATATCACTGAAAAATGGGCTGTTTTTTGTGACTTGTTTAACCTGTTTACAAGTTTTCAAAAATTATGATTTTTTTATGTGGCGTACCACTCGGTGGGTTAGACCTTATGTTAAAATTTCAAGATCTAGCTCTTTACCAAAAATTCAAAAAAATTCATTTACTAAGCTGCAATCAGATTCGTCACTTCTGACTACAGCTTACGGAAAAATTCATTTAAAATTCCTCGTTTATCCAATTAACGAAATTCCAATTGGCGATTCTTTTAATAACTTAAAACTTTCTACAGTAAGAATTTGAGATCATAACTAAATCCTAAATTTAGTTATGACATTTGTAATGGGCTGCAAATTCTGCCAGAAAACGCAGCTTGAACCTTCGATACGGAAAAATTCATAAAACGCTCAATTTTCGTCGAAAAAATGCGATTCCAGTGGGGTTTTAAAGATATTTCCTGGAATTACATTTTAGAATCAAGAAAGACATGTTTTTATCATGTTTTGTCCAGGTTACAGCCAATACAAGTCGGCTGTAAATTCTGATTAGAAGTTGTTTGAATTCAGCTTTCAATTTGAACATGTTAATGACATTATAACACTTATTCTTAGCAATCAAAACCCCAAAAAGCATCACATACACGAATTTAGTCAAAACCCACTTAGCATATGCAAGAGTAATCATCAAATCCCTAGTCTTTAATACTAATTCATCAAGTTTTTCAACTAGGGTTTGTTTCTAAACATGAATTCATCCTAGGGATGAGCAAAATGGACCCGGTACCGGTACCGAACCGGTACCGGTACCGAATTTACCGAACCGGGTACCTTTTCGGTACCGACTTTTGACATTTTCGGTACCGGTTCGGTACCGGTATTTTGTGGTTTTTACCCTCAAATACCGGTACCGAACCGGGTATATTCGGTACCAGTACCGGTACCCACTTTTGAGCATTTTCGGTACCGGTTCTTTCCGTACCGGTACCGGTTCGGTACCGAGCTCATTCAAGCTTGAATTTCGATTTTTCATAAGTTCATCAAAAATCTCAACTTCATAAATATCAAAATTTTGACATACCTTACGATCCCCACGACTAGGTGATCGTTTCTATGTGTTCATGCATTTGATTCGAGCTAATCTTGGCCTTCAATTTGATGAATTTGGGTGAGCTAGGGTTTCACCCCTCTTTCTCCTGCTCCTAGTCGATCAACCACACACCCATTTGTGTTTTGTATTATTTTTTTAAACCTTTAAATTAAACATCATTCCTATTGCCCACTTTTAGTCCCTCAAAGTTTAAGGGTTTTATAAATGGGTTAGTTACTACAAGCTCCTCCTTTGTTTTACCAACCATAAATAACTAGGTTAATTATTCCTAGTAAATTTAGCGGGTTTCGGGAGTTATTAACCAAGTTTATTCTAAGTCCCGTTAACTCGGGCCTTTCATAACTTTATTTTCTCAAGCATTTATTTTCCTTTTTAATTAATATTAGGATTATTTGTTTAAGTCCTAATATTCACCGGGTTAATTTTACCATTAACGGTATTTTATCCGTCTTTTAGTATTAACGTGGTTTGATTAACAAACCCGTTTTCGGGGTGTTACAAGTAGATGATGTAGAAGTGATGGGTGATGATGATTGTACAAGATTTGAGGGGAAATACTTACGAAATAGCCTTGAATCTTGATGAAAAGTGACTGAGAGTGACTTGAGAGCGAGTGGTCAGATGGAGATGCCAAATTAGTGAAAGGGACGTGTACGGTTACTATTTATAGTGTGAGAGGGGATTTAAGGTGGTGCAAGATGCGAGGTGTTTGGGGGATGGCGTTTCGGGCGGATGGCCATCCGATCGGATGGTCATTCGGACGGATGTCCATTCGGAAAGCCATGTTGTGCGAGTTAGGTTTCCAACTTTCATTTCGTGTGTTAAGCGTTGCGTTTAAGCGAGTTTCGAGTGAGAGTTGCGTTGAGATAACCACATAACAGGCAATCATACAAATAACACACATAATAACTAAGTTGCATAAAAGTAAATCCGCGTTTCGAGTTTGCGATGAGACTGCGTTGAGTTTGCGTTGCGATAGCGTTTAGTATAATAATGCGATGTAATATGCGATAAAATGCGTTAAGTAGTAAGCGTTGAATAATAGCGTTAACTGCGTTTTGAATAAGCGTTGTAATATCGTTTAAAATGCGTTTGAAAACATAGTTTAAAATGGTTACCCTTAGCGATAATCGGTATCTCGAGAGTACAAGCAATTAAGCAAGAAATAACAGATACAAGTAATGACCCGGAAAGTCGGGCTGTTACACATTCCATTTGGTAGTTTAAGCAAATATTAAAGAGTTTTGCTTGAGGACTAGCAAAGATTCAAGTGTGGGGGTATTTGATATGCACAAAATGTAACATATAAATCATATCAAATAAAGTATAAAAACAACCCTTTTTAGTACTAATGTTGGAATATGTGTGTTTCTTTGTTTACTTTTGATTTTTAGGATTAAAAGAGCTTAAACGAACAAAAGGAACAAATTAACGACGAAAACCCAGCATAAATACGAAGGAAGGAAGTTGATACACTATACCGACCCTCCAAGCTTCACCCCAAAGACAAAATCAACAAACCAGAACCCAAGTACGGGGCCGTGCCTGCCGGGCATGGAGCCGTGCCCCACTCAAGATTCCCAGAAGATAAAGACAAACAAAAAATGACAAGGGACCTGGGGTCGTGTTTCCTAGACACAGGCCGTGGTCAACTATCATATTCGCAAATCTGGGTTCGTACAACAAGTACAAGGGCCACAGGGTCGTGTGTGCAGATGGACTGACAACAACATTAAATGAAGACATAGAAGGAGAAGGACATGGGGTCGTGCCTACCAGGCACGGGGACGTGCGAAGCCACTATTTTCAGCTATAAAAGGAGGTGCTTGGCTCACTTGCAACTCATCCATTGGCAAACCATTTCTCTCACACCTACCACCACCATCATCCTCCACATTCATCCACCATCCACCCTTAGCGTGTGTGTGTAGTAGTCTCGGGATCCAAGATCGATTGTAAGATTTTTTGTCAAACAAAGGCCATGCTTGGCTAATCTCTTACATCACCTGGTGAAGACAAATCATTTATGTATTACTTTTTATTTCTAAGCTTTGGTAACTTTTTATTTGGGTATGTATTAATGACATTAATAACTAGTTTTTTATATTGAAAGTGAACTTTATTCAATCATTTCTTCATGTTTTGTTGATTCACTCATTCGTGTCTTTACGGTCTATATAAAGCGCGTTAACTACCTGGAAGGGGGTTAGAAGGGTGGTTGGGTAAAGTTCTTGCCTTGTTAGGTATATAGATCCTGCAAGGACTTAATTCAAGCTTATTAGGACTTCCTTTGAGGCAGATAGCATCAAATCGGGGGAAGTAAGAACTGCTTGAATCCCTTATAAATAAACTACTATTAAAACTTTAAACCGGTCTTGCGGGATTGTATCCCTACGGAATCAGACCAATATGGCCGAGGGTAGCGTTGCCTCCAAAAGAGGGACATGCCACATTTGCATTAATTACTTACTTAATTATCTTTCAATAATCCGGCCTTACGGGACTGTATCCCTGCTGACTCAGACCAATATGGCTAAGGGTAGCGTTGCCTCCAAAAGAGGGACATGCCACTATAACTAAGATAATCTCTTAAAAACCCAAAGCGTGGAAATCATCAAAGGATACATAAATGACGAGCCGGGTCCAAGTGATTCTATCTTGTCTATATGTTTTATTTATTTATTTTGTTTCTTTATTTTACTTATTTAAAAATCTTTCCCCAAAACTTGGTTAGATTAGATGTCGACCATATTCCGGTATTAAAAGCTCTTGTGTCCTTAGATGGCCTCAGTATCTTACCATCACTATACTACGCCAACGATGGGTGCACTTGCCCTAGCGTGTTGTAAAGATTGATAGTTTTATATCGTGTTTATAAATTTAAAGCTTGATAAAAGAGTAAAAGGTACTAAAAATATAACAAAAATCCATACACACTCAACACACGTCAAAAATACATAAAAATATATCTTGCCTAGATACTTATTTGGACACTATTTTTAGTTTATGTTTTTCACGAGTGTTACACCCATTAGAAGTCTATAATAAGGAGTCTAGAACTAAGATAATATACACCTTAACACAAATATTCAACCATGATTTCGGTTGATATTATGGTTTGGTTTTTGGAAGTATTATATATGTATACTATTAGGAATATTAGAGTCATGTATTTGTCATGTATTAGAGGTACGGTAATCCACTAACCTCAAGAGTTCACCAATGCACAAATCATCATATGGAGGATTCAGATGGTCATGAATACACGTATGAAGAACATAAAAATGAACTATCTAATTCACTAAGTAACCAAGCGAGTATAACTAGACGAGTGCTTCCCACATTGTTATAGTTGTCGACTTGGTGTAGTTTGTTCACTTTATGGTTTGGAAATTACTTAGAGACTTACAAGAACTTAAAAGAAGGCATATGAACTTTAAAGTTTCCGGAACAAAACCTTAACACAAACCCTTCAACATGGAAGTTTGTTGGTTACTTGGTTTGGTGCGTAATGTTCCAAAAACAAAGTAAAGACGAACATGTTTATAAAGTTTAAAAAAATCCTCACTTGGACCTAAAAAAATGGTGGTATACCAACTTTGTTTACCTTGGTAAACATGTGCTATTACTCCTACTAGTGGTTATCCAAGGAAAGAGAAGAAGAAAAACAAGAATAAAAGTGTAAGAAGGAAGACCAAAACTCACTATTCTGGTTCTTGAACATTCTACCCATAGTGGAAGAATTGGAAGATTAGAGAGTGTTTAAGAGAGATTTAGAAGTGGTGAAAGTGTTTTAGAAAGTGTTAGGGGTTGGAATTATAAATAGGATAAGTGGTTGGGGTTATAAATGAGTTGGTTGGGAGTTAGGAGGAGGGAAATTTCATTTTGGTCCTTGTGGTTGTTTTGATGGTTATATGGTGCTCAAAACGCATAGTTAAGCATATTTTTGGGTGTTTTAAGTGTATGCAAGCATGTGTAATATTACATCATGAATAAATAATATTTCAAATTAAAATATGATCTTCGATATTGAAAGATATAAAGCTCGACTTGTTGTAAAGGATATACCCAAACCTATGGGATAGACTACCAAGAAACCTTCTCAACCGTAGCTAAACTCGATACTATTCGTGTCTTGTTCTATGTTACATTAATGTTACATTAAATCAAGACTGGCCGATTCACCAATATGATGTGAAGAATGCATTTTTACATGGAGATTTGAAGGAAAAAGTCTACATGGAAGCACCACCAGGATTTTGAGAAAGTTTCAAGAAAGGAGAAGTATGCAGCCTAAAGAAAGAACTATATGGTCTCAAATAGTCCGCTAGAGCATGGTTTGACCGATTCACTGTTACTATGAAAAGATATGGGTGCACATAAAGTAACGCGGATCACACACTCTTCTTAAAAAGGAATGGAGAAAAAGTAACTTGTTTGATCATCTATGTAGATGACATGATCATTACAAGGACATAAAGAAACGGAGCATCTTCAAAAGAACTTATTCTCTGAATTCGAGATGAAAGTGTAACGCCCAGCGTCCTTAAAATTTAGGATTTTGTCAGGATTAGTCCTTGAAGATTATCTATTTGTCATATTAACCCTAATCTATGTGGAAGTCTATAATATATACTTGAAATGCCTAAGTCTACGTGTGGAATGTCTATTTCCTTGGAATGTCTATATCTATATGCTTGGAATGCCTAACTCTATATTTGAAATGTCTAAATCTATGTTGGAATGTCTAAATCTATGGTGGAATGCCTAAATCTGTGTTTGGAATGTCTGAATCTATTTGGTGCTTGACTCCTTAGACTCGTGAAACTTGATTCTTGGTTGAACGAGAGATTGGGGCCTTGTCACTGGCGGAATCTATTAATCTTTGGAACTTTTTGATGTCTACTATATAATCTAGTTATTCTATAATACGCAATGCTAAATCTAACTCACAAAACGAATCAAAGTCAGGAACGCGGCAAGGATGGATTGGCCAGAGTGACAATCCGATCGGATTGCCACCCGATCGGATTGCCACCTGACCGGATTGCCACCCGACCGGATTGCCACCCTATCGGATGACCACCCGAACGGGCCACCACCCTATCCAAGCCAAACCGCCTCAAGCTTCCTTCACACTATAAATAGGCCCGTCACGTCACTTTATTCCCTGATGTGACAACCATGTTCGACCAGACGCACGCACACTACATTTTCTCCATTTCTTGGCGATTTCGGTACGTTTCAAGCTAGATCCTTGTACTTTCTTAAACTACACTTCATCCTCTACATGATTCACCTTTGAAATCACACTTTTCACCGTGAAATCTCTCAGATCTGAGATCTTAAGGATGATGTCATCATGGTGGTTCGTACAAACTGTCATATGAGGTCATTCTTGGTGAGATCTAGCTAAGATCTAAGGGATTCCATGTGTTTATCACTAAATCTAAGCTAAATCTAAGTATTTTCATGATAAAACTTAAGTTTCTTCATCTTTTCTTCAATCTTTTACTTTAAATGGTGAGATCCGATCCTGAACGGACTATAGACTTGATTATTAGTCTAGAGTCGGCTCAAGGATGGATTTCCACCAGAGGATGATGGCCGGAATACGGAGTTTGACATAAACCTTGTCACGAACAGTAACTGATCGAACTGGGGTGGTTCCCACCTGATCAGAACGGTTGTGCGACGATGAGTTTACCATTATCACAACACGTACCATGCCATCATCGTTAAACTTAGAAAGTTTTACAGAATGGTTAAGAGAACGAGGTTCGTGTGATCGAGCGGTAACCCGATCGGACAGCCACTCGATTGAGTAACACTTTCCTTATGACCTTTGAACTTTGAACTTTGAAACCTCCCAACACTTAGTAGCTTTTTCAGAAAACTTGGAGTTTTAAAGATCTCAATCGAGTGGCAACTCGATCGGACAGCCGCCCGATCGAGCAGCCACCCGATCAAGATAACCAGAACCCTTGAACTATATACTTGCCACTTGAATCGAATGGTCACCCGATCGGACAGCCGTTCGTTTCATGCTAAGCCACTCGGTCGACTGGCAATCCGATCAGATAGCCATCCGATCGGACAACCACCTGATTCAGTAACAGTTTCCAACACTTTATTCAATCTCGTTATTCTGCCCGACTCTTATCCTATTGCAATCTAATCAGGCTAATTCTAAGAGAGCTCCCTTTGATCCAATAACAGTTGCGACTGTTAAGCAATCACTATGAGTATACTCGATCCCCTTTTTACTCTTAAACTTTGGGGTGTAACATGTATTCTGTATAAACTTGAATCTTTTGCAAACTAAACTCTATCCAATGTGTATGTGAAAACTTGTGTATTCTAGTATTCTATTTGTGCTATGTGACGTTTAATCCAGGGTGTGTAGTTCCGCCTTAACAACAGTAGCGCTATAGGAGGTGCACCTCTCCCATTATTCTCGGGGGGTATTGTTAGGAGGATTCAAGTTTACCTTGAGTCTTGGGTAAACAATAAAGCATCGGGATACTTGGGCTATCACTGCGTGGACTGCGACACTAGCACGGCTGAAACTATTTTTTTATTGCTTACATTGTGGATATGAGTTGTTTTAATCTATTATTCTATTATCAAACTTGTATACTCGCCAATACTTTTGTATTAATATTTTAATACATGTTGCAGGATGATAGGTTGCGATGGAACATGGAAATCAAGCTAGGAAATGCTTAGAAACGTCGCCTAGTTAATCTAGTTTTTGAATAATTTGAGCAATTCTATTTGGTGATGTAAACTTGAAGATACTTGATTTTTGGTTGTTAGACAATTTATATCATGAAATCTATTTAATTCTATCGAAATATCTAGTGTTATGGAACTTCATGAGCAATCTGAACGCTTAGTGCTCGCACCCCGATGTTTCCGCCATCGGTTGGGGTGTGACAGAGAGATCTTGGCTGTTTAAATAATTCTCGGAATTGAAGTCATGCGCTCTACCAAGGGAATCTTTATCTCACAAAAGAAGTACATCTTGGATCTTCTAGCCGAAGTAGAACTTATGGATTGCATTCCAGTAGAAACCCCGATGATTATGAACCGTGATTTTCACAACAACATCGAGACAGAGACAACTGACAAAGACATATATTAAAGGCTGGTAGGAAAACTAATATACCTACATCATACAAGACTAGACATAACATATGCGGTAGAAATCGTGAGCCAGTTATGCACAAATATAGTAAAGATCATATGGACGCAACCCCACGCGTTGTTAGATAAATTGGATTCATACGCATTTCCTACTAATCGTTAAAATAAAAACGAATTCCGTCGGAATTCCGTCGAAAATTTCCGACACATTTCTTACGCATACCGATTCCTACAAATTTCCGACTAATAGTTAAAATGAAAACGAATTCCGTCGAAAATCCGTGGGAAGTTTCTGACACTTTTCCTACGCATAACAATTTGTGGCTTTTTTGTCGCTTTTTTTGTCACAAAACTAAGACCCTTTCTTGTTCGTAGGAATTTCGTGGGAAAAGTGTCGGCATTTTCGTTCGTAGGAAATGTGTAGGAAATTTTGGTAGGAATAGTAGTAGTTTTCTAGTAGTGATACTTGAAGTCATGCCCTAGTAAAGGTATTCTATTTAGTTGAAATGGACATCTAGATGTGTGGGCATACACACATGCAGATTGGGCGGGAAAACACATCGCTCGAGATCCACATCAGGGTACTTCACTTTTGTAGGAGGAAACCTAGTAATTGGGAGAAGCAAAAAAACAAAAGGTTGTGGCATGATCAAGTGCTGAAGCTGAATTATGGGGCATTGCAAAAGTAGTAGCTGAGCTCCTATTGATAAAAAATTAATGGCAGAGATAGGTTTTTCATCAAATGAAGCATTTCAACTATTTTGTGATGATACAGCTACAATAAGTATATCGCCAAATCCAGTTCAACACTACAGAACAAAACACGTTGAGGTGGACCGACATTCATAAATGAGAAACTTGACTCGGGAATTATTACTCTACCATTTATTCGATCCGAAGATCAGTCGGTCGATGTGTTAACTAAAGCAGTATGCAGGAAGATGTTTCACAGTTCTCTAAGCAAGGTTGGTACGTGGGATCCCACCATCAACTTGAGGGGCAGTGTTGAAAGAAGACAATTGTAATCACAGTTGTATCTTTAATCAAGGAGAGCAAATTAGCCGTAATAATTTGTCATCATTAAAAAAAATCAATTAGATCACCACATGTATAAATTGGTGCTATTGAATCACTTGTAAATACAAGAAAAACATTCTCAATCCTCTCGTTCTCGACTTTTAGTACTAAGCTTTTCAACTAACCATAACTCGTAAACATATGAAAATAATGGATTAATAACTTCATGATTTTTTCTGTTATAACATGGTTTTACTTGATTTTTCTATTATAAGATGGTTTTACTTGATTTAGGATGATAGCTATTTATATTATTCATCTTTAAAACTTGTTTCATGAACCCGATGTGCACTCCCTTATCTTTTTGTTTTAACGAAAAATTTGGATTACTGACAGACCACTTGAGTATCTTTGTGCCACCAGCGGAACCACCTAATCATATTCATCTCCACTAGGCAGTAATGCCTATATACCAATTCAGTAGGAAACCCACCCAATCATATCCATCTCCACTAGGCAATAATGTCTATATATCAATTCAGTAGGAAACCATATAAATATGGGAAAACCATCGTGTGCAAATCGAACCCAGGACCTAATGGTCTCAAAGTCTTATCTCACCCCTCAAATTGCCACTAGGCTATAGTGGGATGGGCCAATAAAAAGTGAGTAAATGGTAGAGGAACTATAGACGACACACTCACACTCAACTTAATGAATCATTTTAGCGGTTCTATTTTTGTTAGATGAATCATTGGGAATTTCTAATATTAAAACAATTTATTTAAAAACTTACCCTTTCTAAATTAGTTTTAACTAGGTTTATAACCAACGCGCGCGTTGCGGCGCGCTAAACTGAATCATTCTCGGTAGGAAGATTTTGCTTATACTAATGAAGTTTATATAAAAAAATGAAAAAAGTTGATAATAAAACCACCAGGTTGAGTCAGCAGAAGTGATGTTGGATTTTGATCTTCAAAAATCTTCCAAATTCGTAAGCTATCTTCACCAACATTTGCTAGGTATCCCATATCTGCCATCATGACTAAACTTTATGATTGAAATTGTTTTGATTTCCTTTTGTATGTGTGCACATGAACTGTGTGATTACCTTTTGTGTGTGTGCACATGAACTGTGATTGGAATTCTTCGAAGTCACTGATTCAAACAACCTTAATATATAAACTTCAAACATAGATTCTTTAACAAACAAAGCACATTAAAATTGAATATTTCTCTATACATTAATCAACCAATATTCCAAATATGGTTGAATAATAAATAAACAATCCAAAGATCAAAATTTTACAATTAAAGAATACTCACATTATAGAAATTACAAAATCCCAACAATCTTTTCGTAAGTTTAAACAAAAAAATCTAACCTTTTTAGTCATCAGATTTAGATTTAAATCAATTAAAGAAACAGGGGTTTCAGTTCCACAAGCTTCTTTATCAGATCTTCTGTTTGATAAATAAGAAATTAGACCAGCAGTATAAAATAAAAATAATTTGGGATCCCTAAGAACTACAGTTTTCAATCGTGTAATCCAAACCATTGCTTCAGTTGACTGGGATACAAACGTATATCTGGTGATAAAATGCGCAGAAAAAAACGATTATCTTTGTATTGGATAACTTCAGATACGAAAGATCACAAACATTAAAAAAAAAACAATACACAAATCATAGAACAAACACCAAATTACTCACTGTGGGAAAAAGTAAATCCGCAGTAGGAGTTTCATACTCTTCCGGACCTTCATATGGCACACTAAGATCATGAACTGTATTCGACGCAGCTCCAAGCGCCATTGACTTCGCCACAGTCGATCTATCAATCGGACCGACTACCGCCCCAGCCTGCATCATCTTCAACTCCCAGAACTACGCAAAACACCAAACAATCACTACAACTTTCACATCACAGATCCAAAATTCCAAACAAAACCACCACAAGTAACCAAAACACCAAACAATCACTACAAATTTCACGTCACAGATCCAAAATCCCACCATAAATCACCACAACTAACCAAAACATCAAACAATCATACTACAAACAACTCTGTGGTTTTCCCTTAGGTATAACTGACCTCAGCAGTAGTTCAATACTATCCATAAATGGCTAAAAAGCATTCATTTCAATTCCCTGTAAGAGTGGCTGCATTCACAATTCATAACAATAGTCAATAGACATAGACACCAATTGTAGTTTGTTTGGTTGATTATTTATTATCCATTGTAGACAAATATTATAGGTGACCCTATGAGGCTCAGAGTTTGTGAAAGGATCAAACTATCATGGCTGCAAATTAGGTTTCAAGTGAGAACCTACCATCCTGTATTTTTGCCACGCCAAAGTTTGATCTTCAAAAAACTTCCACTAAAATCTATCCACTCATCACAACCTCGAACACTAAACAAACAGCACATACCAAACCCAAAACAAATTTGGTTCCAAACTCAGCAACATCAAGTTACAGTCTGAAGACGCCTCATATTACCAAAAGGCAGAATCATCGACACTACATAAGGCAACAAAATCAGAAAATAACCCCAAAACAAATTAGGGCTTTAATTCAGCAAATTCAAGTTATGGCAGGCCATCTCTGGATGCTCCATAAATATAGCAGCCCTGACTAACGGGAGACCAAGGATAAGACAACCGGAGAGCCGCCGAAGCCATGGAACAGAGAGAGACAGACACTTACCGACCATCGAATGAACAAACCAAGACCATCGGTAGGTTCCCTGCCGAAATGGCGAAGTCGTTGCCACAGAACCTAGAAAGAACATTGAAACTCAATCTAGTTGTCACCGCAGGTGACCAGTCCGCAAGTCTCAAACCCAATCGGAACAGAAGACTTACCGTCGTAGGAATTGAACCCTAGCCGCCGCTGATAAAAACATCGCTACCGCCGTAGTTCCCCATCATCGGAGCACAGAATGGCCTCCGCCCACATCTGTCGCTGCCATCAACGAAGACTTACCGTCGTCCGAATTGAACCCTAGCCGCCGCTGATAAAAACATCGCTACCGCCGTAGCTCCCCATCATCGGAGCACAAAATGGCCGCCGCCCACATCTGTCGCCGCCATCAACCAACTCCATACCTCTTGATTTTCCGGAATCTGTTACCGCCGTAGTTCCCCATCATCGGAGCACAGAATGGCCTCCGCCCACATCTGTCGCTGCCATCAACGAAGACTTACCGTCGTCCGAATTGAACCCTAGCCGCCGCTGATAAAAACATCGCTACCGCCGTAGCTCCCCAGCATCGGAGCACAGAATGGCCGCCGCCCACATCTGTCGCCGCCATCAACCAACTCCATACCTCTTGATTTTCCGGAATCTGTTTTTCTCTCACAATTTCTTCTTGAAATGGGTTGAAAACATGGTTTTAGATGGTATGAATACTGCTATGTGGAACCCAAATAAAAACCCTCTGCTGACTCAGGCTGATAAACACTGTTCATTTCGTTTTCCTTTTATCATATATTAATGGTTCCATGGTTGCATTGTTCATGTAGTTGACACTCAAAAGGTGGGATGCATCAACACTTAAGGGATTCTTCCATTCGCAACAAAAATTATAAAGAAATTTACCGAACACATGGATTTAAGAGAGAGGGTCTTGAATTCAAGTTTCATAGACAACAAAAATTATAAAGAAATTTACCGTTAAAAAAACATATAGATTTAAAAGAGAGGGTCTTGAATTCAAGTTCCATAGCGAACAAAAATTTTAAAGAAATTTACCGTTCAAAAATTTGAGTTTTGAGGCAGCCCCAAATACTTAAACTCTGTTCATGATTAGTTCACTTAGTGGGCTAGATTGTGGCCTCAAAGCTTACCTAGCCCAATATAACGTTTGTTCTTAACAGATTTTATTTCTAGTGGCCTGCGTTAAAATAACTTTTTCAAACTGTGTTTAGGGTTTTGATATAATTTATCTTTTCACTGTAAACTAGGTGTTCGATTTTTTTTTTTTCGATTCATTTAAAATTTGTGATTTTATATGTATATGTGGAATCCTGTTGGTAGGGGTGTATAATAATCGAATCATTAATCGAAACCAAATAAAAAACAGATGAAAACAAACCAAAATTAACCTAAATCGAATTAATTAAAAACTAAATTAACTGAGAATATGTTATCGGAGTTTTTATTTTTTATTTTGTTTGTACTCTGGGTTAACCGAAATTAACCGAACCTTTCATATTTTCATATTATTTTAGCTTTTATACCTCCATTACATGTTTTATACCTTCATGTCATATATTTATACCCATATTTCATGTATTTATACATCTATTTCATGTATTTATACCAACATTTCCGGTATTTCATTATAAGAAATTTTTTTACCATAAGTTTGATTTTGTTTATTAACCTAATTGAAGCGAAAACCGATAAAATAACCGAATAAACCAAACCGATTAATCGAAAATTGATTGGTTGACAAAATTGATTAACCGAATTAACATCCCAGGTGAAAAAGAAAAGGCGACACACATAAAGAAATATTAAATGAAGGATATTTGAACACACCCCTGGCTTCGTTACTACGACAAAGCAAGATATATAATATGTGACCCATACATTACTATATATTACTATATATTATTACTTTACTATATATTAATAAACGAATTGAAATAAATAGTGATTTTAATATTATAATAATATATAGTTTTTTTAACACTTTCATTATTTTAATATTATAATAATAATTATTTTCTTTACTTTTTAACTTTAATCTTTTCTTAATAACAGGGGTTGGGATAAGCTTGGTGTCAACCGGTATCGAACCACTACTGTTATCGAAAATACCGGTACGGTCCTGTTCGGTATCAGTACATGAAGGTAAAAACCGGCACTAATACAGAAAACGCCAAAAGTTGGTGCCAAATTGATATTGGAAATCTTTTAGTTCGGGAAATTCAGTGCGGCTACCCGGTACCATTTGCTCATTCCTGATCACGGTTACCGTACGAACAACGGTATCGTACAACTTTTTTTGTTGATTTTCTTCAACTTTTAATTTTTTCTTTTTTAGTTTCAGGCGTAGGGATGAGCTCGGTGCCAACCGATATAGAATCGGTACTGATACCGAAAATATCGGTTACGGTACCGGTATATGAAGGTAAAAATGGTAGTGTACCGGTACCAGGAACGCCAAAAGTCGGTACCGAATTGGTACTTAAGATCTTTCGGTTCGGCAAATTTGGTACCAGTACCCAGAACAATTTGTTCATCTCTGACCACGGGTTTCATGCGAACAACATCGTTATCATACAACTTTTTTTGTTGATTTTCTTTCGGTTATCTTTTAGTGTTTTTTTTTTCTATATTTTTTTTATTCTTATCAGCAGTTCTGTTCACAACACGCTCGTAGTGATTTCAAAACACATGTAAACACAGACTAAATAACAAAAAAAATTCGCCGCAACGTGGCGAACTTTTTTAAACCTAGTTATACATATGAAAACAAAGTTAGTATGAACAGTAAATGAATTTTTTGTAAAGATTTGATTTTTTAGTAATATTTTATTTAGTGTTCATTTGATTTTTTTATTAATAATATTTATATATTAAAGTAGAGGATCATGAATAATAAATAACCTTTTTAAAGTATTTGTTTTAGGTACTGTTCATTTAATATAATTTTTTTAAATAATTTGTGTAAGTTATTTTTTTAAAAATAATCTAAATACACATCTATGTATTTTTTTCCAACATTCCGATATAAATCTTATTGAAGATAGATATCATGCTGCCACCATACCGAAAAGAAAACAGCTAAAAAACATAAGTGTTGGTATTCATATTTATGGTTTTCAGTAAATTTTATTGAAAGTAGACACTATGTCGCTACTAAAAACTTTTGATTTTTTTTAACTAAAAGTAGCGATTATTATAAAAAAATATTAAGAAAAATTGTGTGTTTTTTAGATTTTATGATTTTTTTAGGTTTTTTGAGGGTTTAGCTTTATGGTTTAGTTTTTAGTATTTAGCTTGGGTGTGTGGGGGGGGGGGGGGGTGTTAGGTTTTTTTTTTTGGGGGGGGGGGGGGTATTTAGTTTTTAGCATTTAGCTTGGGGGGCGGGGGTAAGGTTTTTGGTGGTGTAGTGGGTTTATTTTGTTGTGTTCACATTGGTTCTCGCAATAAAGGTGGTTCTCGCATGAACCCTACCCTATATATATATATATAGGGGTTCAGGATTTGGAGAAAACGGTAGAAAGTGTGAGAACGGTGAGAACGCTTATGGATCGTCCGATTAAAACAATCTATGGACTAGATTGGCGCGATGGCGTTTTCATAAATAACATCAATTTTATTACGTGGACGCGCCTCATTAAGGGTAAAAGCGTCTTTACACCTCTATACCAAAACGCCATACTGATGAATAAAACGCCATTACGGACCAAAACACATCGCTAAATAAACAAAAACATCCCAGACATAAAAACACACCCCCCAGAACCTGAAACGCCATATTTTCTACTATACACCATTCAACTTACAAACGCCAAATCCCCAAAACATCAAATACTACTCAAAAAACGCCATATTTTCTACTATATATCATTCATCTTAGAAAACGCCAAAAAACTCAAACATCAAAGATTCAAAAAAAAATCGGCGGTTCTTTCAGATACACTATTTCCTCAGTAAAACGCCAAAAAATGCCAAATATCGTTTCTTGTATATTTAAATATTGTTCTACGCCAAAGTTTCGGATAATGCATTCTTCCCTGAGGTGTTGTGACTCAAATAACATTTTGCTGCATAAGATTGACAAATCATAAACAAAAAGATGCTGGGTCAGACTTATGTCATTTTCTGTGTTTTGTTCTTGATGAATATTTTAATGGCATGAAAAGACAAATGACACTAATGAGTTGTTTGAAGATACATATTAAAAAAAAAACTCATGTCATTTTGTCTTTCCAACGGCCACAAAAACACAAGCATGGCTAAGTCAAACCACCAGCGAACATGATTCAAAGAAGAAAGAGACTGATGACAGTGAAGATTTGGAAGATGAATTGTTTTTATTTTTATTTTTTAATTTTCTTTTTCTGTTGTTTGCTATGTATTTTTCAACTTAGAATAAAAAAAATACATTATCTTAATAAAACGCCAAACAGTCATAATGCATATGAAACGCCATAAATGGAGTAAAAAAGCCAAAAACTCCCAAACTATAATGAAAGTAATTTGCAGAAGTATTAATTAATAAAAGCTAAAAATGGAAAGAAAAAAAAAGAGCCAAAAACTACTTAAACCCATTCAGAAACGCCAAACTTGGGAGATGGAAAGTCTATGACCCTAAAAACTCATAAAAAGCTGAACAAAAACAGTAAAAATACACAGTAACTGAAAAGACGGCTACTTTATTAATATCATTTATTATAAATAAAATCCCGCTTAAACTACGCGCCAAAAACATCCTATAAAGAGAGTTCTCTGCACAAACAACTTATCACAAAACCAGAAACAAACGCCATATTTCCTAGAAACCATTCACTTTAAAAACGCCAAAAATAATACTTAAAAAAGCCATAGATGCAGAACCTCGATTCTGCTATATTGAGTATTGATCAGAATGAAGTTTCACTGAATGGATTCTTCTCTGAGTTGGGTATCTCTATAATCTTTTGCTGAATGAGATGGACAAATATTCAAGATAAAGAGACTGATGACACTGATATGACATCATGTCACTTTGTTCTTGATGGATATATTGATGGCATGAAGGGATCAATACATTAGAGCAGGCGTTGGTCTTCAACATGTCATCAAACAAGTATATATCCACCCACCATAAAGGATGCCAAAAAAATAAGCATCTTCTAAAGACGGTCGTTATGTAGGAAAATAAGGATCTACATAAGGCATTCAAAAACAGGTTCAAAACGCCAAAAAGGTTAAAGTAGAAGAGGCTGATGACAGTGAAGATTTGAATGAGAAATTAGATAATAATTTTTTTCATTTTCTATTGTTTGTTATGTAATTCTCTGTTGTTTATCATCTAATTCTCTACTATTTAAAAAAAATGAGTATAAAACGCCAAAAACTACGAACACCAAAACGTATGATAGTTTGAAAACTGTGAGAACGAATGCTAGCAAAATACGAGGTTGCTATATAAAACGCCAAAAACGCAAACAAAGTATTACTGGAAAAATCAACACTAATTGACAGATGAAAATTGAAAAGAAACAGTAAAATAAAGAGACGGTATCATTATTGCCAAACATTATAGTTATATTAATGCCATTACATGGAAAATTGAAATTTATTTATCTTTTCAAAACGCCATAACTGCCTGTCAAATTATAGGTCAGTATCCTAAATGGCAAAACACTTGATATAATAAAATCAAGAAAATTACTGATGTTTTTTAATTTAAAAGCCTGCATCCTGATCTAAAAAACAATAAAAACGCCAAAACAATACTTAAAACGCCAAAATATTTGCTATGATTCTGATCCAAAAACAATAAAACGCCGCGTATTTATTAAACGCCAAAAAAAATGGAAAGATGAAGTGACACGCGTTAAAAAAAGAAATATGAAAGGACAAAAAAGCCCATCCGCCTTTCTCTAAACGGCGTGACACTTGTTAGGCCAGGAAGCGTTCTCACCGTTCTCACACTTTTGAGCGTTTTCTCCTGATCCCGTTGTCGCAACCCCCGATCCCTGATTCCTGGGAACGGGCGGCTGCGAACCAGTTTCAGTGGTATCGCGTGTTATCTAATTTGGCAGCGGAATTTTTCATCAGGACCGTAGTTAGGAAATGTTTATTAGAGTAAAACCATCATATTTTATATTAATAACCACGTGGGTAAAACCCAAGTTTCTTATTACAATATGTCTATAGGGATAAATCCCCTTTTTATTTAAATAAAAACGCCTTCTTTGTTTAGGTAACTTTTATAGCCACTTTTCCAAGCCTTCAGTGCTGTCCAGCTGGCTTCTATTTGGCTTTCACAGTTTGTTACCTGAAACGCGTTTTAAAAACATTTGTCAGTGGGAAATATTGGTGAGTGAATCCCAGTTTAATCAAGAAACCTTTATTTAATTTAAACAGTATTGAGAGCGATTACAATGTTTATATATACACAATTACTCCATTTAGTACTGTCAATCCACTGACTTGTGGGTCATATTACACATTGGCTAACTCATTGTCCAATGGTAACGTATTGTCATCCCCGGCTTACTACTCACAGTGTAGTACATTTTGTAGACAAACCCCAACAAACCGGCAGTAATTGAAGAATTACAAAGACTCAATCACTGCTTAATCATATTGTAAAATATTAAGGTTTTGTAAAAACTGTTAACAAAAAGGAGATTACTCACATTGCTGTTTTAGGTTTTTCGTAAGGGTTTCCTGGTAACAATATATAATTTACACAAAAGCACATGTGTTAGTATAATAACCCATTTTAACATTAGTAATACCATCCCCGAGACGGCATTCCAACGACCACGTCGGGCAGAACCACGACAGCCGTTACGGAACCCTAGATCAATCGGGCAGCGTATCTAATACGTATCCAGGGGTTATAATACTTACAACGGAGCAGAACTTCGCAATTTAGGGGGTATAATACCCGCGTTATCTCTACAATTCAGAATTTAAGTATGAAAGAAAGATTTGAGCGATCGGAAATGAAAGCCGATGCCCTTCTTATATAGTTGCTGAATATGGGTCTCTCGCGGCCCGCGTAACACATAAGCGGGGCTTACGCGGCCCGCGTCAAAGCTGGGTCAACGCGTAGCTCGTCCGGATCACCAACTAGACTTGACACGATGATGACACGTGTCATCACCGGGCAGCGCCACATTTTCGATCTCAAGCGGCCCGCGTAAATTAATCAGGGGTCTTACGCGGCCCGCCTGAACTTAAGAAAACCAACGAAATCAGGTTTTAACCTTGATATCGCTCGCGTAAGGGTTGGGGTGGGTCTACGCAGCCCGCCTCAGCCCAAGATTTCAATTTTTATTTATTTTTAATACTATTTAATATATTTGAGGCCTGTATTCGCGTATGGGGTGTATTTTGGGACATTTTGGGGTATTTTAAAATATATTAGGGTTTCGGTTTATTGAGGATTGTTACATCCTCCCCACCTTGTTTTAGAGCTCATCCTCGAGATCTACTGGAACAAGTGTGGATATTTCCGTTGCATTTCAGATTCAAGCTCCCATGTATACTCAGGTCCTCTTTTGGAGTCCCACTTCACTTTGACCAGAACTAGTCTCTTGTGCTTGAGATTCTTGACTTTCTTGTCTTCAATCTGTAGAGGCCTTTCTACAAACTTGAGTTGTTCATTTACCTCTATATCCTTAAGAGGTACTACTAGTGATTCATCAGCTAAACACTTTTTGAGATTAGATACATGAAACACATCATGTATTCCTGCCATTTCCTCTGGCAGTTGTAGCTGATAGGCTACAGGTCCTATTCTTCTAATAATCTTAAAAGGTCCAATATACCTGGGACTTAGCTTCCCTCGTTTGATGAATCTTACCACTCCTTTCCAATGAGAGACCTTCAATAATACTTTGTCTCCTATTTGAAATTACAATGGCTTGCGTCGGTTATCGGCATAGCTCTTCTGTCGATCACGTGCTGCTTTTAATCATTCCTTGACTTGAATAATCTTGTCAGTTGTTTCTTGCACTATCTCAGGTCCAGATAGTTGCTTTTCCCCAATTTCTGCCCAACAGACTGGGGTTCGGCACTTTCGTCCATAAAGTGCTTCGAATGGTGCAGCATTGATACTTGTGTGATAACTATTATTATAAGAAAATTCTATTAACGGTAAATGATCGTCCCAATTATCTCCGAAATCAATTACACAAGCTCTAAGCATGTCTTCCATCGTCTGAATTGTTCTTTCGCTTTGTCCGTCCGTTTGAGGATGATAAGCTGTGCTTAGATTTAACTTAGTTCCCATTGCCTTTTGGAAACTTGACCAAAAATGAGAGGTAAATCGGCTATCCCTATCAGAAACAATTGATAAGGGTATTCCATGTAAAGAAACGATTTCATTTACATACAATTTAGCTAATTGTTCCATACTAAAGGTTTCCTTCATTGGTAGGAAATGAGCTGACTTGGTTAGCCTATCTACAATCACCCAGATTGTATCATTTCCTTTCTTTGTTTTGGGTAATTTAGTAACAAAATCCATTGTTATAAATTCCCATTTCCACACTGGCATTTCTAGCTGTTGCAATAAACCTGAGGGTTTCTGGTGTTCAGCTTTAACTTGTGAGCAAGTTAAACATTTAGAAACGTAAGTTGCTATGTCCTTTTTCATTCCTATCCACCAGAAAATTTTCCTTAAATCTTGATACATTTTATCACTTCCTGGATGCATCGTGTATTTAGACTTATGGGCTTCTTCTAATATACGATGACGCAGGTTTCCTAATTTAGGTATCCATATTCTCTTTTTATGGAATCTCCAAATTCCATCTGTTCCTTGTTCTAATTCCTTAATCATACCTTTTAATTTTTCAGCATCATCCTTGATTACTGATTCTTGTGCTTTTCTAATTTGATCATTTAAATCTACTTTCAGATTTAATTTAAGAGAACGTACCCTTTTTGGCTTTTCATGATACTTTCGGCTTAAAGCATCGGCCACTATATTTGTTTTTCCTTCATGATACTGGATATCACAATCATAATCACTAAGCAATTCCATCCAACGTCTTTGCCTCATATTTAACTCTTTTTGCTCGAAAACATATCTTAAACTCTTATGATCAGTGAATATGGTAAACTTACTACCATACAGATAATGTCTCCAAATCTTAAGGGCAAAAATTATAGCTCCTAGTTCTAGATCATGGGTTGAATAATTCTCTTCATGATTCTTAAGTTGTCTGGAAGCATAAGCTATAACCTTTTGGCGTTGCATTAATACACATCCATAACCTAACTTAGAAGCGTCATAGTAGACTACAAAGTCTTCAGTTCCTTCTGGTAATGCTAGTATGGGTGTATTAGTTAATCTTTGCTTAAGAATTCTAAATGCTTCTTCCTGTTTTGGTCCCAATTCAAACTTAATAGATTTACAGGTTAACTTAGTTAAAGGAATGGCTATTCTAGAGAAATCTCGAATAAATCTTCTATAATAACCGGCCAATCCTAAGAAACTTCTAACCTCAGTTGGTGACTCAGGGGTTTTCCATTTAGTAATCACCTCGATCTTTGTAGCATTCACATGAATTCCTTCATGGTTTACTAAATGTCTAAGAAATTGTACCTGTTCTAACCAAAACTCGCACTTTGAAAACTTAGCATAAAGTTTTTCCTTTCGTAGTAAACTCAAAAGTGCGTGCAAATGCTTTGCATGTTCCTCTTTACTCTTAGAGTAAATTAGAATATCATCTATAAAAGCAATTATGAATTTATCCAAATATGGCTTACATATTCGGTTCATCATGTCCATGAATGCGGCTGGGGCATTGGTTAAACCAAATGGCATGACAGTAAATTCATAATGACTATACCTTGTTCTGAAGGCAGTTTTAGGAATATCCTCTTCCTGTACCTTTAATTGATGATATCCTGACCGTAAATTGATTTTAGAGAAAAATCGAGCTCCTTGTAGTTGATCGAACAGATCATCGATTCTCGGTAATGGGTACCGATTCTTAATCGTGACTTTGTTCAATTCACGGTAATCAATGCACATGCGCATCGATCTGTCCTTCTTTTTAACGAACAGTATCGACGCTCCCCATGGCGATGAACTTGGCTGTATGAATCCCTTTTCTAGCAATTCATCTAATTGTTTCTTCAGTTCCTGCATTTCGGCGGGTGCCAAACGATAAGGTGCTTTGGCAATTGGTGTTGTTCCTGGTAGCAGGTGAATTCTGAATTCAACTTCTATGTCTGGAGGTAGTCCTGGTAATTCTTCTGGAAAGACATCTGAAAACTGAGATACTACTGGAATGTCCTTTAGTTCTTTTCCTTTAGTGTTAGTGATTATAGAAATCAAATACACTATAGAACCTTTTCTTATATAGCTTGCAGTTTTCATCACAGAGATGAATTTTGTGGGATTAGAGGACGTATTACCTTTAATTGTGATCGTTTTACCTTTTGGTGAATTTACTTG
The DNA here is from genome assembly GCA_030545235.1 of Helianthus tuberosus. NCBI lineage: Eukaryota > Viridiplantae > Streptophyta > Magnoliopsida > Asterales > Asteraceae > Helianthus > Helianthus tuberosus. The sequence continues at coordinate 58,529,656 of CM060437.1, read as the reverse complement.
AATTGACTTTTGATCACATAAAATACTGGCTTTATTGGTTATTAACCAATCCATTCCTAACACGACATCAAATCCTGCCAGATTCATTGGGTAAGATTTGCCCTAAACTTTTGATTTAAAATTTCTATTCTTGCTCCCTGCAAGATTTCAGAAATCCTAACGGTTTCTCCATTAGCTGTCTCTACTAGACAGTCTTGTGGTAGTTTAGTTAATGACTGATTTAGAATTTTGCAAAACGAAGTATTAATAAAACTTTGGTTCGCACCAGAGTCAAATAATACGTTAGCAAATACTTCATTAACTAAAAACGTATCAGTTATCACGTCTGGAATCATCTTGGCTTCATCTGCAGTCAGAACAAATGCTCTAGCATTTTTAGTGTTCCTATTGTTTGCTGTTGGGGCGAATTTCGGATAGTTCATCTTGATGTGGCCTTTTTCTCCACAGTTGTAGCATAATCCATTAGTGGATTTTCTCCTGCAATCTTCTTCCTTGTGTCCTGGCATCTTGCAATAATTGCAAAGAGTGGAGCATTTTCCCGAATGCTTTTTCTTACAGACCTTGCAAAAAGGTGTAGAGGTAGAACCTATATTCCTACGATTGAAATTCCCAGAACGGAATTCTTGATTAAGCCTTTGGGTTAGGTTTTTCCTCTGGTCTTCTTCCCTAGTACGGATTAGTTCATCTGTCAAGGTATTAGCTAGTTTTACAGTTTCTTCTATAGTTTGAGGTCTAGCTGCCTTGACTACATGTCTAATCTCTCCAATTAATCCCCAGATATAACGGGAGATTAATACCGGTTCAGGTGATGCAAGGATTGGTACTATTCTAGCATATTCAAAGAATAACTTTGTGTACCCCTTACTATCTACTCCATTCATCCTAAGATTTAGGAATTTGTTTGCTATCTGCTCTTTTTCATTAGGAGGGCATAATTTCCTTTCTACCATATTCCTAAATTCTTCCCATTCCATATTATAAACCCTATCACTTCCTCTAGACTGAAGGATAGTGTTCCACCATTCTAAGGCTGAATTCCTAAATAGATTGGAAGCAAGCATTATCTTGTCTTCTTCCGCACATTTACTTATTTTCAGAACAACCTCAGTCTTTTCTATCCAGCGTAGGGCTGCAATAGGTTCTTCATTGTTGGTGCATGTTTGTGACAACAGCTTAGATTTGGTCTTTGGATATCTTGTAATTAGTTAACGATAAACGGTTAGCGGGTTTAGCTTTGTATTAGTGAGTTTGGGCTAAACAAAACCCACATTGGGTCTAGGGGCGAAATGGGCCTTGCCCATGTAGGAAACCTAGCCCAAGTAGCATCCTTGTGTAATATAAACAAGGTTAGGCTTTAGGGTTTAGGTTAATTAGCCAAAACAGTTTTAGAGAGAATTCGTGAGAGGCAATAGGGCTTTGGACGAATTTGAGTGTGGTTAGGGATCTTGATTGATTGTAATCAGTTTGATAGATAATCAATAAAGATCCGGTTTGAAAGTGAATTGCTGATTTCTGTTCCTACTCGTTTTCTGCTATATTCTGATCAAGAGGATTCCGCACTCTTGATTGGATTGACAATTCTGTGAAAGGTCCATACATCAAGGGGACCTACATTCATTGCCCGAGAATTCTATTGTTTTACAAAACCAGAATTCTTTGTAAGAACAACCATAAGGCATGGTTCTTCTTCTTTTGGGAATGGGCATTTGAAGTACAGGGCCATTGTTCACGCTGTGTTCTGGTTCAATTGGTCGCTTACTGCTATGTTTACTTTTATTATTCGCTTCCTGAACTGTTTGAATAATAAATGGCATTGCATCTATAATTCCTTGTGCCACTATGTGTTGAACGGCACTATAATCCATTTGGTTCCCATTGTTATTGACGCTTGGATTCTCATTAACCAGGTTAATGTTACTCTGATTATCGTTATTCAGATTATCTTGATTTCCTTCGTCGGCCATCTGAATTTTAAACATTTACCCCGTATTAATATCACAAAATAATATTCAATCCAGTTAATCACATGACACGCAATTTAGCCAAAAGTGTCGATCATTGCGACTTACTCTATTCATATACTATGCGTCTATTACACACTAGTACTGAAATAAAAATTACAATACCAACTGAAAAGAAAATTAAACTATTAGTAGTAGGCATCCATACACACATATTTTATTTTATTATTATTATATTATTATTATTACTACTACCATTTCCTCCTTCACATTCACTGATATGGATTCATCCAGAAATCCATATTGTGTTCGTCATACTTCCAGACGAGACGCTCTCCCACCTGTCGCATTCGCTCACTACTTTCTAGAATTTCCTCACCGAAAGTCCTAAGTTCTTGGACGTTTTCTGCACTCATTGGGGGTGTAGGTTCTAGGACTGGGTTTAGAATCTGGGGTGCGGGTTCCTGATATGGGGGTGTATGGGTCCTGAGATGGTAAGGATCTTCTAAAATCTCCCTAATGTATTCGTCGTGGTAATAGGGGTCTAAAGGATCCATACCTGGGTAGTCTCCTAGAGTTGGCATAGGCATGTCTTCGTGCATCTGGTAACGTGGCACATAGACCCTATTATTATCCCACCAGGGGTCATAATTTGGGTCTAGGGGGTTTGGTGCTGCTACCCTTGGTATTTCTTCCGGCTTGAAGTCATGCATTTCTACTTGGTTTTCAGGGTTTTCTAGCTCCATGGGTTGGTCAGGCAATTGTGGTTGGGGTGCTATTATTTGCTCTGGGTTAGGGTCAGCTGCAGTGGTTGCTAATATGTGGATGTTGGCTATAACCCTATTTATCATATCCTGGGCATAGGCATCTGTCTCTCTCTTGGCTGCTGTTAGTACCCTCAGTTCCTGTAACTTTTTCATACGTTTTCTACGCTACCATCCCCTTTTCTTTTGAGGAAATGGTTCCTCGGATTGAGCCTTAAATACAAAGATTCCTTCTTCCGTATCAGTAGAGTACCCAGAGAGGGCAGGCTGAGAAGACGAGCTGCCTTCGCTTCTAGGCGAACCAGACAATTGACGATACGCGTCAGATGGTCCTTGGTCGCTCATACTGTAAACTAACAGATAGTAAAATAACACATAATAATAAATACAGTTATGCATGTATTTCCGTAATTTATTTCCTAACACTTTGCATTTGATGTCAGCAGAACACTTATGTGGCTGAATCAGTGGCTTAGCTCTGATACCACCTTCTGTCGCAACCCCCGGTCCCTGATTCCTGGGAACGGGCGGCTGCGAACCAGTTTCGGTGGTATCGCGTGTTATCTAATTTGGCAGCGGAATTTTTCATCAGGACCGTAGTTAGGAAATGTTTATCAGAGTAAAACCACCATATTTTATATTAATAACCACGTGGGTAAAACCCAAGTTTCTTATTACAATATGTCTATAGGGATAAATCCCTTTTTTATTTAAATAAAAACTCCTTCTTTGTTTAGGTAACTTTTATAGCCACTTTTCCAAGCCTTCAGTGCTGTCCAGCTGGCTTCTATTTGGCTTTCACAGTTTGTTACCTGAAACGCGTTTTAAAAACATTTGTCAGTGGGAAATACTGGTGAGTGAATCCCAGTTTAATCAAGAAACCTTTATTTAATTTAAACAGTATTGAGAGCGATTACAATGTTTATATCTACACAATTACTCCATTTAGTACTGTCAATCCACTGACTTGTGGGTCATATTACACATTGGCTAACTCATTGTCCAATGGTAACGTATTGTCATCCCCGACTTACTACTCACAGTGTAGTACATTTTGTAAACAAAACCCCAACATACCGGCAGTAATTGAAGAATTACAAAGAATCAATCGCTGCTTAATCATATTGTAAAATATTAAGGTTTTGTAAAAACTGTTAACAAAAAGGAGATTACTCACATTGTTGTTTTAGGTTTTTCGTAAGGGTTTCCTGGTGACAATCTATAATTTACACAAAAGGACACGTGTTAGTATAATAACTCATTTTAACATTAGTAATACCCTCCCCGAGACGGCATTCCAACGACCACGTCGGGCAGAACCACGACAGCCGTTACGGAACCTTAGATCAATCGGGCAGCGTATCTAATACGTGTCCATGGGTTATAATACTTACAATGGAGCAGAACTTCGCTATTTAGGGGGGTATAATACCCGTGTATTATCTCTACTATTCAGAATTTAAGTAAGAAAGAAAGATTTAAACGATCGGAAATGAAAGCCGATGCCCTTCTTATATAGTTGCTGAACCTGGGTCTCTCGCGGCCCGCGTAACACATAAGCGGGGCTTACGCGGCCCGCGTCAAAGCTGGGTCAACGCGTAGCTCGTCCGGATCACCAACTAGACTTGACACGATGATGACACGTGTCATCACCGGGCAGCGCCACATTTTCGATCTCAATCGGCCCGCGTAAATTAATCAGGGGTCTTACGCGGCCCGCCTGAACTTATGAAAACCAATGAAATCAGGTTTTAACCTTGATACCGCCCGCGTAAGGGTTGGGGTGGGTCAACGCGGCTCGCCTCAGCTCAAGATTTCAATTTTTATTTATTTTTAATACTATTTAATATATTTGAGGCCTGTATTCGTGTATGGGGGGTATTTTGGGACATTTTGGGGTATTTTAAAATATATTAGGGTGTCGGTTTATTGAGGATTGTTACACTCGTTTATATATATATAAATATATATATATACAAACACTCTTTATTTCTCTCTAATCTGAACCCACCACCACAACCTAATCTCTCTCATCCCACCACCACCCCACAACCTTCACCGCCGCCACCCACCCCACCCCACCTCAACCTTTGTTGGATCTGAGTTTGGTTTTGATTGTATTTTACGTTTGAAATTAAGATGGAAATGAATGAGTTGTGCAGCGGAATTAAGATGAAAACAAACTTTGCATACAATCAAACGAGAGTATTGCTTTGATCAAACATTTTTCACAATGAACCGAAAGATTGAATTTATTTCAATTACGATTACAATGCAATGATTGAATACAAACTCCCCCTCATCCAGAGCTCAGTGTTTGTTCGTGCAAAGAAGACGATGTTGCAAAGAGCTAATAGAACAGTACAGAGCACTGTTCTATTTATAGGCACTAGCAAACCACTGAGCATCTAATGCTGACGTCACCATGAAAGTGACATCTAACCTCCTAACAAACTCTAACCTCTGATCTATACAAACACTGCTATACTAACTACTGCTTATTACATTACATAACATAAAGATAGAGTAAACAACTGCTGCATCCCTCCACTGCTGTGAACCCAGCAGTACTTGTCCGGATCAGCAGTGCTTGAAACAAGACAGTAGATTGAGCAGCAGAGCTTTAGTCTTTCATCAGGTCTTTACTTGATCAGCAGTTTGTAGACCAGCAGATTGCACGATCAGTAGATAGGAGGTCAGCAGATGTTGAAAACCACTTTCAAGGGGAGAGACTTGTATGTAACATCTGCTTATTCTGGATCCACTGCTCTGACCCAGTTTTGGCTTTAATTATCTGTTCCTCTGGTAGGGTTCGATCCCAACAATCTCCCCCTGGAACAGATAATGCCAAAACTCTTCATTATTGTGGAATTCTTTATTGCCTCACCAGCAGTTCCCTTATCTGACCTTTAAACTGTAGTTCGAAATCTAGGGCATCTGTGTCATCATCATCCCTACTAAGTGGAACATCAAGGAGATCCTGCAAATCTTCAAGACTCAGGCCAAGAGCTTGTTCCCTTGATATTTTCTTCACTTCTCCACCAGACCTGAGCAAAGTCAATACGTAGGTCTGTTTGTCAGTTTCCCACTTTTGTATTTTTGAGCCTGGTGGGTTTCTTGGGAGATGTTTATTTGCAGAGGTATTTGGTGAGGCTGGCCTGTTCATAACTGGCTGAGCAGTACTTGCAGTTTGATCCAAGCCAAGAGTTTCTATGATCATTTTCTTTATGCCTTCTTTTACAAGGTCATCTCCTTTTATCAACTCTTGGATGGTTTCACCACCCAACTGTTTGTGTGTCCTTCTTTTATAGATGGCAGCACCAGTTGGAGCAGTGGCTCTCCTGATTTGCAGCTTTGTTGGTCTTTTTGAAACCTCTGCCTCAGGATAGTCAGGCTTTTGAGGAACTTTGGGATCTTTCTTTCTTAGTTCCTCCAACCTTTTGTAGGTAGCCCTGACTACATCTTCTTTCCATCTTGCTATTTGTCTTTTGTTCCCATAATCAGCAGCAACCAATTCCTCTTTCATTCTTTTCAGCTCAAGTGTTTTATCAGGCACATTCTTCTTGTATTTTGACCATTCTGGAGGAGTGTGTTTGACCTCATTCTTTATCATTTCTTGAATCCTGGCTGCTTCTTGTTCAAGCTCAGGAATGGTCCACTCCTTGTACATGTACCTTTCTCCCTTGTATTTCTTTGTTGCCATGATGCTTTCAATGTAGTCTTTTCTCAGAGTTTCATCTGCTCTTTCAGAGATTTACTAACATACATTTTTTGCAAATTCTTCCAGGGATCTGACTCTTGTGAGCAAGTATTGATAGTTCTGCTGTATTTCCCTATCAGATTTCCCTTTTGTGTTTCTTTTGGAGATATCCTCTGCTTGCTTAGCCTTAATTTTCAAATATTCTTCAATATTGCTAGGCCTGGGATATCCTTTTACTGTTGGCAGCTTCCTTTTAGCAGGATTATCCTCATAGTAGAAAGATTTGATTTCTTCTCTGACAAGCTCAAGAGGAAATTGAACACCTGCAGGAGCTAAGGGCTGTTGAACTTGTGCTGATGAAATAGGAATAGGCTTGGGTATTGTGACAAGTGACAAAGATTTTGAAGATGTTGGTGGTGGTGAAAAGTCATCATCTTTGAGAATTAGCCTTCTTCTTTTTATTTGAGGAGGGACTGATGATGTTTTGGGTGGAACGGTGGTTGTGATTTGAGTGGCAGTGGTTTGTGAGTGACTAACAGCTGTTGAAACAACTGGTGTCTCAACCACTGTTGTCATTACAACAGATGTTATAACATCTGTTGTCTTCTGCTTTTTGTCAGCAGGTGATGTTGTTTTTGATGGTGAAGGTGGTAAAGCAGTGGATGTGGTGTGTGTTGAAGTGGTGTGTGTTGAGGTGAGGACAGATGTTGAAACCACTGAAGTACCAGCAGTAGTTGGTACAACAGGTGTTACAACAGCTGTTTTGGATGGTGGTTTTGGAGCAGACTTTGAATGTCTGGTTGGGATGGATTTGGGTTGCCTTACTTTTCTTGTAGGCTTCTTCTTTTCATCAACAGGATTTTCATCATCCTTTGATCCAGAAGTACCCTGATCTGGATAATCCACCCTAGCTTTCTTCTTGGCCTCTCTATCCTTTTTGACACTTGCAAATGCTTCTGCCAGTGCATTCGTGGTCACATCAATTTTCTTGCTACCATCTGGCAAAGGGATATTTCTGGTCATGGCATCCTTTTCTGGTTCAATGAAAAGACCATCATCTATTCCCTTCTTCTTCCACTCCTGAATTTTCTCCCCCTTTTTGGCATTATCTGGAGGGAGTTGATCAATAAAGAGGACAGTTGGAGGAGCAGTGCCAGTGGTATGCAGGATCTGAGCTTTTAGAGCCTTGAGATCAGCTTGGGTGTTCTTGAACCTAGACTCCAAAGTATTTCTCAGCTGCAGTACATGTTTTTCATGTTGCTGATCTGCCATTTGTGCTTGTTAATGGAGAAAAGGTTGAATAAATTCCAGAGCTCATTTGTAGCAGGTGCTTGTGGTGGAGCAGGTGCTTGAGGTGGAACAGCAGTGGATTGCACCTTTTGTACTTGTAACAACTGTTGCAACATATCTTTGAGTTCTGCAACAGAGTTGTCAAGTTTTTCAACACGATCCGTCAATTTCTGGTACTTTAAACCATCACCCAATTTAATGGGATCATCTGATTTCCCACTAGCAGTGGTTTTATCAGTGGTTGAGGTAGGGAGTTTACTCCAAACATTAACCACTGATGCCCCTTGTTCTTGGTACGGGGGTCTTCTTCCTTCAACACTTGACAGTCTTTTGATATTGCCAGAGGTCAAGAAAAGTCCACTGGTAGATGTCAGAGGTGCTATGGAAGGAATTGCCTCCAAGGAAGTCTTATTAATGTAACCACTGTCCAAATGTAAACCAGTGGGTTCAACATTTGTAGTGGCTGCTTCACTTGGAATACCACCAAGAGTTACTTGTAACTCAAGGGGTGTAACCTCCTCAGGTTGTGTTGGTGGGTTAGCAAGGATTGATACATCAGGCCCAGTCATTTGTTGAGGTATATTCTCATTAATAGGTGATTGAGAAGGACTGGTTGGTGCCTGGTTCAAATCGATTGAATCCAACAGAAGTTTAGTTGGTGAAGGAATTGTGGATGGGATGGTTGGTGTAGAAAAAGGATTTGCCCCGGGAAGTGGGCTGTGGATGATGGAAGCAAGTGCTTCCAGAGCATCATGATATGGTGTCCCAATTTGTACAACCTGTTCTTTTTGTGAAGAAGCAGGAGGGGTTTCGGCTATGGGTTGAGATATTTGTACCAACTGCTGTGAGGAAGTAGCAACAGTGGTTTCTTGTGACTTTTGTGTTGTCACTGGCAGTAGCTCTGGTATCTCATCCTGATGCGTTTTTGATGGATTTGGGGGGGGGGGTTTGTGTTTTTCTTTTTGTTGGCTTTTTGGTGATTTTAGGTGTGGGTTTCAAAACAGTTGTTCTGCTGCTTTGATCACCTTAAGCAGTGGGCTCAGCAGCAGGTACCTGAGGAGCAGTGGTAGCTGCTAAAATCTGCTCAGGCACCTCTGCTTGTGTTTTGCAAGGTGTTAACATTCTTGAAAAAGTTTCAGCAGTTAAACTGTTTATTTGAATATAATCACTTTGGTTTATTACAGCAATATCATCCTTACTGAATTTCTTTTCAAAATAATAACTTAGAAATCTTGGAAACAGTAGGAATGATTTTGTTTCAACATTATTAACCAAATCATTAAAGATTTCCCGAGAATAATTAAAATTTTCTTCTTGAAGAATAGCATATCCCAGATTTTGAATCTTTAATGGTATTTCATTAAAAGAAGTGGTTTTGTTTGAAACACACATTAGGAGGGTATGGAATAAAAATCTTGTTGCAGAAGGAAAGAAACCTTTCTGTAATGTAGCTTTCTTCATCATTGTGTCTGCATACCCTCTCTCAATGAAGTCAATTTTCAACTCGTTTTTAGGGAAGAAAGTTTTACCTTGCTGATCCTCGAGTTGAAAGACCTCTGAAATTGACTGTGGTGTAATCTTGACAGGTTTTCCCTTTAGAATAGAGTTAATGGCTATTACAGCGTCTCCTTGTGTTTCAAGGGTTGCATGCTTCCAAAACTCCCTTTGGGTTGTCAAGTAGATTGGTGCATCGGCTATTAACAAAGTTTTGTACTTTGATTTAGCCATTTTGGCGATGATGGAGTCAAAAGCTTCTGTGGTTCCGGGTTTTGTGAGAAGACCCAGAAGATTGTGAGACGGTTTGTGTGGAATTTCAGTGGGATTGGCCTTTTGAGAGGCCGCTTTCGACGATGATTTGGAGGTGGGTTTTGCAGATTGCTTCGATTTTGTCATTTTGAAGATGATGATCGAAGAAACTTGTGAAGAAATGAGATGAAAAACTATTTTGAGAAGAGAATTTTTGAGAATTCAATTCGATAGTAAAACCCTGTTTTTGATGTGAAGTGGGGGTTTTATAGAGGAAAAAGTGAAGGCTGACGTGGCAGCGGTTACAAAAGTACTGACCACTATGTACTGCCCACATGCCAAACTCTGAAGAAATGAAGGACAGTACTTTTATGAAAGTTACTGATGAAGGCAGTGGTTACAACGGTAAAATGAAGGCAGTGGATGATTTTCACTATCAGTGGATAGCATCCCAGCTGCCTGGTCAATCTCAGAAAGAAGATCAGTGGATAAGACACTGCTTTTGAACAGCAGAGTTTATCAAGGAAATGAGAGAACAGAGGATGGCTTTCAGCAGTGGACAGACTTTGAAGTAGAGCAGACTTTTGAACAAATAGTGGTTATGGCAGACTTTTAAGGATTTTAATGAAAACTTCATTTTTAAGGATGGATTTTTTGATTTTCTGAAAACATTTTAATGCTTTTATTCATAGAAAAACAAGATTTTGCTTGTTATTCCATGTTTAGCATGCCAATCCTAGAGACCAAGCTTTCAAAAGTGGCTGTATCTAGTGCTTTTGTGAGCACATCTGCCAGCTGGTCTTTAGTTGGAACATGATGCAGAGAAATCAAATCTTTTTCATAGCAATCCCTCACAAAGTGATGTCTGATGTCGATGTGTCTGGTGGTTGAATGGGAAACTGGATTTTTTATGATATTTTCTGCTGCCTGGCTATCCAACATCAGTGGTGTCTTTAAGGCAGTGATACCAAAATCCAGTAGCTGGTTTTGAAGCCACAGGAGTTGGGTTGTGCAGCTTGCAGCAGCAATGTATTCAGCTTCAGCAGTGGATGTTGAAACAGCTGCTTGCTTTTTGCTTTGCCATGAAACTAAGCAATCACCTAGAAACTGGCACCCTCCTGATGTGGACTTCCTTGTGGTGTTACATCCAGCAAAGTCACTGTCTGAAAATCCTGAAAGCTTGATATTCCCATTAGCTGGATACCAGATACCAAGTGTGGGAGCACTTTTTATGTATCTGAATATCCTTTTTACAGCAATAAGATTGGATTTTCTAGGGGCTGATTGACTTCTTGCACAGACACATGTTGCAAACATGATGTCTGGCCTAGATGCAGTTAGGTACAATAAAGACCCAATCATGCTTCTATATAAAGTTTGGTCAATCAGCTCATCCTTTTCATCAGACATGACAAGCTTATTTGTTGCCATGGGTGTGCTGCATGGTTTACAATCATTCATGTCAAATTTGTTTAAAAGTTCTTTTGCATGTTTGCTTTGATGAATGAAAGTACCATTTTGCATTTGCTGAACTTGGAGACCAAGAAAGCATTGCAGCTCACCCATTGCACTCATTTCAAACTCAGCTGTCATGAGTTCCCTAAACGCTTCACACATTTTGTTGCATGTGCTTCCAAAAATAATGTCATCCACATAAATTTGGACAATCATTAAATCCTTTCCTCTCCATTTTAGAAACAGTGTTTTATCAATGGTACCTCTTTTGAAACCATTTGAGAGTAGAAGGGTGGAAAGAGTTTCATACCAGGCCCTTGGTGCTTGTTTCAGGCCATACAGGGCTTTGTTTAGCCTGTAGACATGATCAGGATAAAATGGATCCTCAAAACCTGGAGGTTGACATACATACACCTCTTCTTGAATTGTACCATAGAGGAAAGCACTTTTGATATCCATTTGGAACACCTTCATGTTGTGGTTGACAGCAAAGGCCAGGAACAGTCTTATAGCTTCCAATCTTGCTACAGGGGCAAATGTTTCATCATAATCAATCCCCTCTTCCTGTCTGTAACCTTGAACCACAAGCCTGGCTTTATTCTTGACAACAATACCCCTTTCATCAGTTTTGTTCTTGAAGACCAACTTTGTGCCAATGGGACTAACCTCTTCTGGCAGTGGTACAAGCTCCCATACTTGTTGTCTTTTAAACTGTTGGAGCTCCTCTTGCATGGCTTCTACCCAGCTGTTGTCTTTCAGTGCCTCTTGGTACTTCACTGGCTGATGGAGTGATAGAAAACCAGCAAAAAGACAAATGTTTTGGGTTTGGCTTCTTGTGAGCACCCCTTCATTGATGTTGCCAATGATTTGATCAGGTGGATGAGATCTCAAGTAGATTAAATCTCCTTGGTATGGAATGATGGCATTTGTTGGTGAAGGCTGCAAATGTGTATCATCTGAGCTAACCACTGCTGGGGACTTTGATGATCCAGCAGTGGCTTCAAAAGGTGGTGGAATTGGAGGTAATGGAGTGGACACCTGCTGACTTTTATCCACTGTTTGGGGACTTTCGTCAGCAGTGTTTGAGGATGTGGAAGCAGTGGTTGATGGGCTACTGTAACAACCCTCAAGAAAACCGACACCCTCAAATATTTTCCGACACCCCATTATATCTTAAAATACCCTTATATGTCTTATATTACACCCCGTATGTGAAAACCGAGCCCGGATTATATTATAGTTATTAAATAAATAAAAAACAAGAAATATAGGGCTGAGGCGGGCCGCGTAGAACCACCTCAACTCTTACGCGGGCGGTATCAATGTTGGAATTGACTTCGCTGAAACCTTTAGTTGAAGCGGGCCGCGTAAGGGTTATGCTTAGTTAACGCGGGCCGCGAGAAACCTATACACGCAAAGACATCCGGTGCTGACACGTGTCGACATCGTGTCGAACCTAGTAGATGACCAGGACAAGCCACGCCGTTGACCGATGTTGACGCGGGCCGCGTAAGGCTTCGCCTTACCTTACGCGGGCCGCGACAGGACCAGAATCCAGCCATATAAATAGATAGCATCGGATTACAATTTTCGTCGCTCACATTTCAATCTCAACTCTCAATTTCTGTAGTAGAGGAATTATAGTCGGGTACTATACCCCTAATTAGCGAGGTTCTGCTCCGTTGTAAGTATTATAACCCCGGTTTCATAATAGTTACGCTGCCCGATTGATTTAGGGTTCCGTAACAACTGTCGTGGTTCTGCCCGACGTAGTTGTTGGAATGCCGTCTCGGGGAGGGTATTATTAATAATTTCAAAGGGTTATGATACTAACCAATGTACATTTGTATAAATTATAGATTATAGCCAGGAAACCCTTACGAAAAGCCTAAGACAGCAATGTGAGTAATCCTCTTTTTATGTAAACCTTTTTGTGAGTAATCACCTTTTTGTGTCAACTGTTTTTATAAAACCTCAATTGTTATTATCATATTACCAGTATGTGAGTCGTGTAATTCTTCAATTATCGCCGGTATTATGGGGTTTTGTATACATTACTTGATAACCTTCACAATTGGACGACGAGTAGCCAATGTGTGATATGACCATAGCCATAGATACGGTCGAGTGGCAAGTACTGAATGGGTAATTGTGTAGATATAAACATTGTAATCACTCTCAATACTGTGGTAATTGATAAAACTCATTTTGATTAAATTGGGATTCACTCACCAGTATTTCCCGCTGACAAAATATTTTTAAAACATGTTTCAGGTAACACAATGTGAAAGCCAACTGGGAAAAAGCCAGCTCGAGAGCACTGACGGCTTGGAAAATAAGTGGCTATAAAAGTTATCTAAAACAAGATGTTTTAAATTCAATAAATTAGGGTTTGTCCCTATAAATGTATTGTAATAAGAAACTTGGGTTTTGCCCATGTGTTTATGAATATCAAATATGGTGGTTTTACTCTGATAAACATTTCCTAACTACGGTCCTGATGTAAATTCCGCTGCGAGACTAAACAAACTGATACCACCAAACTCTGAGTTCACGTCCGCCCGTTCCCGGGGATCAGGGATCGGGGGTTGTGACAGAAGGTGGTATCAGAGCCTAGCCACTGGTCTAAGCCAAAGAAGTGTTCTGCTGACACTTAAAGTTATATTTTGTGTTAGGAAATAAATTATGAAAGTATATGCATAACTGTATTTATTTGTTATGTGTTATTTGACTATTTGTAAGTTTACAGTATGAGTAAGAAAAGAATTTCGGACATCTATCATAAACTAGATAATTCATCGAAAGAAAATGGAAGTTCATCTCAAACAAATTCCTCAAGATACTCAGCAGATACTAAGGAAGGAATATTTGTCCGTAAAGCACAGTATGAAAATCCACTTACCCCTAGTAAAAGAAGCCGGATTCTTAGAAAAAGTCAAGAGAATATGAAAAAGTCTCATGAAACCCAGAAAATAGGCAGTAATCCACCTTGGGAAGATAAATTAGACGAAAAATGGGCAAATCTCTACATGTTAGCTACTGTAGCCGTAAATGCTAACTTATATGTTAAATCACAAAACCAGTTTTAGCACCTGCGACACTTACAAGCCGGAAACGTTAAACTATTAAATAAACCATTAGTATAATTCGAAAGTTCAGTTGTAATCTAGAAATAGTTGTTTTAAATCAATTTTAGAAAATCCTTATCGAATCCAGGCACCTACATCCCATATCAGTAACCTGCACCCCAGATTTTGAACCCAGTACTAGAACTTGTACCCTAATGAGTGCAGAAAAAAAATACAAGAATTTAGGACTTTTGGGGAGGAAATTTTAAAAAGCAGTAGGAGAATGAGAAAGATGGAAGAGCAACTCGTATGGAAATTACGATGAGCGCAATATGAATTTCTGAATAAATCCATATCTGTAGATGTGATGGCAGAAACAGTAATAGTAATAATAATAAAATAAAATAAATATGTGTACAGATGCCTAATATTATTTCAGTCGGTATTGTAAATTTTAATTTTGGTACTGGTGTGTAATAGATGAATAGAGTAAAATCGTAATGATCGACGCTTTTGGCTAAATTACGTATCATATGATTTGCTATATTAAATATTATTCTATGATATTAATATTTGGTAGATGTTTAAAAATTCAGATGGCCGACGAAGTAATCAAGGAAATCTGAATAATGATAACCAGAGTAACATTAACGTGGTTAATGAGAATCCTAGTCTCAATAACAATGGAAATCAAGTGGATAATAGTGTTATCCAACACATAGTAGCCCAAGGAATTATAGATGCAATGCCATTTATTCTTCAAACTGTTAAGGATGCTGATAACAAGAGTAAACATAGCAGTAAACGACCAATTGAACCAGACCACAGCGTGAACAATGGACCCTTACTTCAAGTGCCCATTCCCAAAAGAAGAAGAACCATGCCTTATGGTTGTTCTTACAAAGAATTTTGGTCCTGCAAACCAATGGAATTCTCGGGCAACGAAGAGGCCATTGCAACCCTACGCTGGATAGAAAAGACTGAGGCAGTCTTAAGAATAAGCAAGTGCGCAGAAGAAGATAAAATATTGTTTGCTTCTAATCTGTTTAAGAACTCAACCTTAGAATGGTGGAACACTATCCTCCAAACTAAGGGAATTGATAAAACTTACAATATGGAATGGGAGGAGTTTAAGGACAAGGTGGAAAGGAAATTCTGCCCACCCAATGAAAAGGAACAGATAGCAAACAAATTCCTAAACCTTAGGATGACTGGTGTAGATAGTAAGGGATACACTAAGATATTCTTCGAATATGCTAGGATAGTGCCAACTCTTGCTTCACCAGAACCGGTGTTAATTTCCCGTTATATTTGGGGATTAATTGGAGAGATAATACATGTAGTCAAGGCAGCCAGACCTCAAACCATAGAAGAAGCTGTAGAACTAGCAAATACCTTGACCGATGAATTAGTCCGTACCCGAGAAGAAGATCAGAAAAGGAACCTAACCCAGAAGCTTACACAAGAATTTCACTCTGGAAATTCTAATCATGAGAAAATTATAGGTTCTACCTCTGCACCCTACTGTAGGGATTGCAAAAGAAAGCACTCGGGAAGATGTTCCATATACTGTAACTTCTGCAAAATATCAGGACACAAGGAAGAAGACTGCAGGAAGAAAAACAACAGGATATGCTACAACTGCGGAGAACAAGGTCACATCAAGCCAAACTGTCCAAAATTTGCTCCAGCTACGAACAACAAGAATACTAAAAATGCTAGAGCATTTGTTCTGACGGCAGAAGAAGCTAAGATGATCCCGGATGTGATCGCTGGTATGTTTTAGTTAATGATATTTTTGCTACAGTATTATTTGACTCTGGTGCAAACTAAAGTTTTATTAATACTTCGTATTGCAAATTTGTAAATCAGTCATTAACTAAACTACCACAAGTATGTCTAGTAGAGACAACCAATGTAGAAACCATTAAGATTTCTGAAATCTTGCAGGGAGCAAGAATAGAAATTTTAAACCATAAGTTTATTACAAATCTTTACCCAATGAATCTGGTAGGATTTGATATTGATTTAAGAATAGATTGGTTAATAGCCAATAAAGTCAGTACTTTATATGATCAAAAGTCAATTCAAGAAAATTTACCAAAAAGGTCAAACGATCACTTACCTTTCATAAGAATTTTCTTATAATAGTAACCACACAAGTATCAATGCTGCACCATTCGAAGCACTTTATGGACAAAAGTGCCAAACCCCAGTCTGTTGGGCAGAAATTTGGGGAAAAGCAGCTATCTGGACCTGAGATAGTGCAGGAAATAACTGACAAGATCATTCAAGTCAAAAATCTCAAGCACAAGAGATTAGTTCTAGTCAAAGTAATGTGAGACTCCAAAATAGGACTTGAGTACACATGGGAGCTTGAATCTGAAATGAAAAAGAAATATCCATATTTGTTCTAATAGATCTCGAGGACGAGCTCTAAAACAAGGTGGGGAGAATGTAACAACCCTCAAGAAAACCGACACCCTCGAATATTTTCCGACACCCCATTATATCTTAAAATACCCTTATATGTCTTATATTACACCCCGTATGTGAAAACCGAGCCCGGATTATATTATAGTTATTAAATAAATCAAAAACAAGAAATATAGGGCTGAGGCGGGCCGCGTAGAACCACCTCAACTCTTACGCGGGCGGTATCAATGTTGGAATTGACTTCGCTGAAACCTTTAGTTGAAGCGGGCCGCGTAAGGGTTATGCTTAGTTAACGCGGGCCGCGAGAAACCTATACACGCAAAGACATCCGGTGCTGACACGTGTCGACATCGTGTCGAACCTAGTAGATGACCAGGACAAGCTACGCCATTGACCGATGTTGACGCGGGCCGCGTAAGGCTTCGCCTTACCTTACGCGGGCCGCGACAGGACCAGAATCCAGCCATATAAATAGATAGCATCGGATTACAATTTTCGTCGCTCACATTTCAATCTCAACTCTCAATTTCTGTAGTAGAGGAATTATAGTCGGGTACTATACCCCTAATTAGCGAGGTTCTGCTCCGTTGTAAGTATTATAACCCCGGTTTCATAATAGTTACGCTGCCCGATTGATTTAGGGTTCCGTAACAACTGTCGTGGTTCTGCCCGACGTAGTTGTTGGAATGCCGTCTCGGGGAGGGTATTATTAATAATTTCAAAGGGTTATGATACTAACCAATGTATATTTGTATAAATTATAGATTATAGCCAGGAAACCCTTACGAAAAGCCTAAGACAGCAATGTGAGTAATCCTCTTTTTATGTAAACCTTTTTGTGAGTAATCTCCTTTTTGTGTCAACTGTTTTTATAAAACCTCAATTGTTATTATCATATTACCAGTATGTGAGTCGTGTAATTCATCAATTATCGCCGGTATTATGGGGTTTTGTATACATTACTTGATAACCTTCACAATTGGACGACGAGTAGCCAATGTGTGATATGACCATAGCCATAGATACGGTCGAGTGGCAAGTACTGAATGGGTAATTGTGTAGATATAAACATTGTAATCGCTCTCAATACTGTGGTAATTGATAAAACTCGTTTTGATTAAATTGGGATTCACTCACCAGTATTTCCCGCTGACAAAATATTTTTAAAACATGTTTCAGGTAACACAATGTGAAAGCCAACTGGGAAAAAGCCAGCTCGAGAGCACTGACGGCTTGGAAAATAAGTGGCTATAAAAGTTATCTAAAACAAGATGTTTTAAATTCAATAAATTAGGGTTTGTCCCTATAAATGTATTGTAATAAGAAACTTGGGTTTTGCCCATGTGTTTATGAATATCAAATATGGTGGTTTTACTCTGATAAACATTTCCTAACTACGGTCCTGATGTAAATTCCGCTGCGAGACTAAACAAACTGATACCACCAAACTCTGAGTTCACGTCCGCCCGTTCCCGGGGATCAGGGATCGGGGGTTGTGACAGCTACTTTGGTCAACAACTGTTGAGGTAGCAGTTGTTGAGCTTTGACAACTGTTTTGAACAGCTGATGCTTTTCCCATTGTGGCAGACCTTTGAGGGAAGATGATTTCATACCCATAGTCTGGTGTTGAATCCTCTGATGGACCTGCAGTGTTAGTCTTGACAGCAGTATTTTCAAAAGTAAATTTTTCAAGATCAAACAGATCTGCAGGATTTGCTGGGATTTTCATTGATGAAAGTTCATTGAACTTTACATTCAAGGTCTCCTCCACTGCCTTGGTCCGTGTATTAAACACTTTGTAGGCCTTGGCAGTGGTTGAGTATCCCAGATGATAAGCACAATCAATTTTGGCTGCAAATTTTGAAAAGGAATCTTTTAAGTTCAAAATAAAGCATGGGCAGCCAAACACTTTGAAGTATGAGATCAGTGGTTTGATTTTATACAGAATTTCATAAGCAGTCTTTTTGTGCCTGGGGTTTATTAAAACTCTGTTCTGGACATAGCAAGCAGTGTTTACTGCCTCTGCCCAGAAAGTTAATGGCAAACCTGAATCAGCAAGCATGGTTCTGGCAGCCTCAATCAATGTTCTATTCTTTCTTTCAACTACCCCATTTTGCTCTGGTGTTCTAGGGATGCTGTACTGCCTTACAATCCCTTTCTTCACACAGAAGGCATCCAACTCCTTATTTTTAAATTATGTGCCATTGTCACTCCTGAAGCTTTTCACTGGAAGGTCAAATTGCTTTTCAACCTGTGTCACAAAGTCTTGCAAAATGCCTGCAGTCTCATCTTTTGAGTGTAAAAAGAAAGTCCATGTAAACCTAGAAAAGTCATCAACAATAACCAAACAATATTTCTTCTTTTTGAGACTCATGACTTGAACTGGGCCAAACAAATCCATATGTAGCATTTGCAAACACTGGGTTGTTTTGGACTCTTCAATGGACTTATAAGAACTTTTATGCTGTTTTCCTTTTAAACAGGAAATGCAATGTTCAGGACATGAAAACAATTTTTGTGGTAGGCCTCTCACCAAACCATTTTTTGAAATTTCAGTGATTGTCTTAAGATTTGTGTGCCCCAGCCTTCTGTGCCATAGTTCTGTCTCTTTGTTAGAGGCAGCTGAGAACAGACAGGCATCAGCTCTGGGACACTCTTTTGACATATCAACAACATAAACATTGCCACTTCTTTGAGCAACAAGTTTTGTTTGACCAGTGTTTATTATTGCTTCAATCTTTTTGACCATTTTTGGTCCAACAATCCTACAACACTCCTTTGTGAAGAATGACCCAAAACCCTTGTCACTCATTTGTGATACACTCAGGAGGTTGAATTTCAGACTGTCTATCAGATTGACATTTTCAAATTTTATATTTCCAGATTGTACTGTACCAGACCCCAGAACTTTTCCTTTATTGTTATTCCCAAAGGATATATCACCCCCTCCATGAATTTTGAAATCTTTGAGTAGGGCTTTACATCCAGTCATGTGCCTGGAGCCTCCACTATCAACATACCAAAGGCTATCTAAGCAGGCAGAAACTCCCTGCACATGAAGTAAAAGGATTAGTTCATTAGGGTTTCCAAAGCCAATAAGGCTTTGGATGGGGTCTCAACAGTGTCTGGGATGGATGCACATTGATGGACAGTGGTTAGGTCAGGGGTTTGGACAGTTTTAGTACTGTTTCTTACTAACCACTGTTGGGGGTCTTGACCAATCACCTGTTGGTACCCAAAAGGATGCCTGTTCACTTTTGGTTTAGAGGGCCTTTTGTAGACCTCATAAACGTGTGGAATCCTTTGGTAAGACTGTTTTTCCTTGCCTTTTCTAAACTGATTGGCAGGGGGTGCATCAGTAACCTGAACATCTCTTTTGACAGATGTTTAGTTCAGCTGTTTTGTAACAGCTGTTTGAACTGGCACAAACAATGGTTGGTTCTTGGTGAATTTGACCGATGATGTTGATGGACTCAAGGATGTTTTAGCAATGTACTCATTCTTTTTCACATCAAAGTTTTTGAGATACACACATGCTTGAGTTTTGTGGTTTGTTTTACCACAAACAATGCAGCTCTCAGCTGGAACAATGACACTTGTTTTGTTCAAATCATAAGCTTTTAAATGGAAACAATCTTTTGTTAGATGATTCATTTTCTCACAGAATTCACAAAACAGGTTATTGATCTTTTCTTTCTTCTTTCTCTTTTCGGACTCCTTTGCAGCAGAGGTTTTAACCTCTGTTGGGATATCCTTGAGAGGAATGACTTTAGCTTTTGGAGCCTTAACACCATCAGTTGATGTAAAGTCCATGGGCTTGAAATTTTCAAGAATATCACACTCATCAGACCATTTTGGTTTAAACTGATAATTTTCAAGCTCCTCAAAAGTAGAGGATCCCATTGGTCTGTCAAGTGTGATTTTGTTACCAAGTTTATCAGTGATTTTCACTTCTTGGCCATTCTTGTTTGTGGGGATGAACTCAGTGGTTACATCAGTGGTTTGAACAGATTTTTCAAAAGCAGTGTTTTCATCATCATGTTTTCTATAACCAACACCAAATTTTACATTGCTTTTAATCTGTTTTTCAAGCATAACCTCATACCCTTTGCAAGATTCCACCCATTTTTCACAGGTAATCTGGGTGGACTCTAACTCCTTTTTACAAACTTCATATTTTTCTACCATAGTTTGGAGTTGAGTTTTGGTTATGCTCTGCTCTTCTTTCAGACTGCTGATCTCTTTATCTTTTTCAGCCAATTTGTTTCTAAGTTCTTTTAACAACTTTTCAAATTTGACTTCATCAGACAAGACTTTGTTCCTAAGGTTTTAATTTACCTCTTTGATGTTAGCAAAAGCAATAATGCAATTGTCTGAACACAGTTTTTCAAGAACTTGAGGTGATACCTTGGCAGCAGCCATCATTGCACAATCACATTGATGATCCTCTTCATCATCAGCTCTTGCTTCTTTCTCACCTGCTCTTTTCTCTTCCTCTTCTTATTTGTCCTCTTTGGACCATGGGTCTGTCAGTGGTTCAATCAGGGTTCCTGAACTTTCTCCCAGCAGCAATTCACCAGCAACTGCATTAACAACTGCTTCGGTTACCTCATCCATTGTTTCATCACTTAGCTGTTCACCTTCAATTTCAATCCCCTCTGGTATTGACTATAATGCCATCAAACAAAATTCATCATTAGAAGGTCCATTAGAAGCATAGAGTGCAAAATTTTCATCACTAAGCTCATCAGGCATGCTGCTCCAGTCAACAAAGCCTTGAGTGAAAAAGCTTTGCTGATCTGGTTGTACCACTGCTGGAGCAGCTGTTTGAGGTGCAGGTTGCACTTGTGTCTGGGGAACAGGGGTTTGAACATATTGAATCTGTGGAACAGTGGTTTGGACATAATGCACAGGCACAGGGGCAGCAGCATAATGAGCAGTGTTAACATGTGCTGCAGGGGTATATTGGGTATAGTGCACAGTGCTTTGATTTTGAGGTCTAGGGTTTGAGCTAGGATGAGTGATTATAGGACCAGTAGTTTGACTCCTGCATTCCCTAGCGAAATGACCTAGCCTATTGCACTTGTAACACTTGATTTTCGATTTATCCAACCCAACCCTTAGATTCCCATGTAACCCTGGGAACTTTCTCCCTGTTCGTTTGTAGAATTTGCTTGTTCTCACACTAAGCAAAGCCAACTGATGCAAAATGTCCGTCTCCTCTAAGTCAGTGGGATCAAAATGTTGCAAATCATTGAGTTCAAAGCATAAATTATCTGACATCTGGTTTTCAGTGTTTGCAGTAAAGGCATAATTTGCAGAGTGAGGATCAGGGTTGGAAAAGTTACCACCAGCTGTTATATCAATGAAATGATCATAACCCTGTTCCTTACTACTACTACCAGATTCTTCCTGACCAAGAAGAGTTGTGCTACCGAATGAATAATCATCAGTGGCTTTTCCAGACTCTTGCAACTTCTTTTTCTGGTTCAACTCCCTTTCATAAGTCAGGAGTCTACCATGAAGTTGGGTCAGGGTCAGATCTTTGAACTCAACAGAGTTTCTAGTCACAAATGCGATTGTGTCCCATTTATCAGGTAGCGATCTAAGAAACCTGCTATTTTGGGTTGATTTTGGAAATTCAACCTTAACAAGCCTTAGCTCACTGATGAGACAACTGAAACGTTCAAATTGTTGGGTCAATGATTCACCCTTAATGTGACAGAAAGTTTCATACTGCTGATTCAGAATTTCCCTATTGTTTTCAATAACTTCTTCGGTTCCCCCAAACTGTTCCTTCAATGCATCCCATAGCTCTTTGGCGCTGTTACAATGTAACAGTCCAGCATAGATCTCATTTGGTAATGCAGATGCTATGATGCTAAATGCTTTGGCATCGAGTTCGAACTTTTGAAAATCAGTTTCAGTATAGTTTTCATAAGGTTTTGGTACGAACTTCTTTGGATCCTCAGCACTTGGCTCCATAGGAACATGGGGACCAAAAACAACAGACCTCCAACATCCAGTGTTCTGTTGAGCAAGGATGTGACCCATCCTTCGCTCCCAGATGTTGTATTCATTTCTTTTAAGCATAGGTGGTTTAAAAAGCGAGCCAATGTTATTCTTATCATCTTGAGATTGTGACGTCATCCTGGTTGTTTTACAGACACTGATTAATCAACTTTAATGGTGATTAAACCCTGCTCTGTTTTTCAACTAAAACGAACAAACTATCGATATCAACGATTTTGAGCTAAACTATTTATGTCAAAATGATTGTTAAATCAAATTTGACTGTCCTAGCTCTGATACCAATTGTGGATCTGAGTTTGGTTTTGATTGTATTTTACGTTTGAAATTAAGATGGAAATGAATGAGTTGTGCAGCGGAATTAAGATGAAAACAAACTTTGCATACAATCAAACGAGAGTATTGCTTTGATCAAACATTTTTCACAATGAACCGAAAGATTGAATTTATTTCAATTACGATTACAATGCAATGATTGAATACAAACTCCCCCTCAGCCAGAGCTCAGTGTTTGTTCGTGCAAAGAAGACGATGTTGCAAAGAGCTAATAGAACAGTACAGAGCACTGTTCTATTTATAGGCACTAGCAAACCACTGAGCATCTAATGCTGACGTCACCATAAAAGTGACATCTAACCTCCTAACAAACTCTAACCTCTGATCTATACAAACACTGCTATACTAACTACTGCTTATTACATTACATAACATAAAGACAGAGTAAACAACTACTGCATCCCTCCACTGCTGTGAACCCAGCAGTACTTGTCCGGATCAGCAGTGCTTGAAACAAGACAGTAGATTGAGCAGCAGAGCTTTAGTCTTTCATCAGGTCTTTACTTGATCAGCAGTTTGTAGACCAGCAGATTGCATGATCAGTAGATAGGAGGTCAGCAGATGTTGAAAACCACTTTCAAGGGGAGAGACTTGTATGTAACATGTGCTTATTCTGGATCCACTGCTCTGACCCAGTTTTGGCTTTAATTATCTGTTCCTCTGGTAGGGTTCGATCCCAACAACCTTCACCGCCTCCACCCCCACCTACCGACCACCCAACCCTACTGCACCAACCATCACCACCGTACCCACCACATCACCACCACTCCTGCTTGACTGCTTTCACTACTAAAATAGAGGCTAATGTGCTTAAAAATTAAGGCTAAAGCAAGTTCGCTAAACAAAAGTGCAGGTTTTGAGGATAATAGGGCTTCAGTTTCGAAAAGAGGCATGAAAACAAAATTGGTTGACTGTAAACAGGGTTTAGTCAATGATTTCAAAGTCAAACCATCATCTGATTCTGTAATATATGAAGCAAATCGAGCAGAAAAGAAAGACGTTCCTTTAAAGAAAACAGAAACAAAAAGAGAACTGGTGAGCGACCAGTTATTTGGCCGTGAATTTATGAGCAAAGAGTCGGATGAAAGTTGTGTACAGAAAAATGTCAAGAAACTTTCATCTGATTCTATATTATCTGAAGCAAATCGAGCAGCTAAGAAGTTCATGTTCAATTACTCACTGTATTTATTTGTTCAATGTGTTTGTGTGTTCAATTGGTGGTGTTAATGATGGGTTTTGAGAGAGAGAGGGAGGAGGATGTCTATGTTTTAGAGAGAGAGAAAGGATAGTGTGGGTGGAAAGGGGTTTTTATATATTTTCTAGAAAAAAGGGTTTACTTATTATATTAAAATGTGAAAAGACAATATTACCCTTATATGGGGTCCATATACCAAACTTAACTAAAAAATCTAACTGAGTTAGTCCTAAAGAACATAACGTGCAAGATTTTGGAACATTAAGTACAAAACTTGTCAACTTTTGCGCTAAAGACAGCGGCTGTAATTTGGTGTAAACATAAAGGACAAAACTTGTAATTTACTCCATATATATATATTTTGAGGGATGGATGTAGTCAGGTAGTTGGTATTAAATCAAGTTCTATTATTTGGTTGACAGAACATATAGAGCTCGGTTGTTATTACAAAAACATGTCATATTACTTTATTCAATGCTCTTTTTCGAGTCAGGAAAAAAATTATCACAAAAGCGGATTCTTTGTTTATAAAACGCAAAAAGTTAATACACTAGGCTGTTTTTCTTTTAAATCTAGTTATATATGACTATACATATATTGGATGTTGTAGTAGTATATAAAGATAAAATCAGCTCGGTAGCGCTAACTACCCCGTATATACATTCTCTATTGTGGCTAGAGTTAATGATTTCCTTATGTTGAGAATTTATGACACCGTATCTAGTAGTTGCTTACTTGCTTGCAATAGCTATGTTTGTAAGAGCAACTACGAAAATGAGTGGTTCCAGGGCCGGCCCAATGGGCTTTGGACCCTAGGCACAGGCCTAGGGCCACCCAAATTGGAATGCCTCAAATTTATAATGGGTTTTTTTATGTAGTAGGCCCAATTTTAGTCAGTCCATAACTAATAACTTGAAAGGCCCGTTTCAGTTTAAAAAAAAACACAAAAAGGCCTCACAAAACAAAAACACGGGACGCGCATTATTCAATGTGTTGGAGAATGGGCGGTCGCTGCTGCTATACATCATTTGGTTCTTCAATCAGGCGGCGGTGATGATGCAATTGAAGACTGAATCGTCGGTAAGTAATTATCAATTATTTCTGTGATTTATTAGGGCTTCTTTTACTGATTAAATCACTGTTAAACAAACCCTATATTGTTCGATTCCAAACAATTAAACAAACCATCTGCTGTAACTGTTGTTCGATCAGTTCTTATTGATTAAATCACTGTTGTTCGATTACAACCAAACCAGTTCTTCCGTCTGTTCGATCACTTCTTACTGATAAATCAGTTCTACCATTTGATTATCGTGTGATTACTGATAAATCAGTTCTTCGATTAAATAGAATCTGTTGTTCGATCGATTCAGTTCTTTTTCTTTGATTGGTGGTAGTGGCAGGCGTTGATTAATTTGTGGCAGACGTTGATTGATTCGGGAATTAGGGCTTATTCAGTTCTTCGATTTGTAGCAGTGGCAGGCGTTGATTCGATTTGTGGCAGTCTGGGTGTGGCACAGGTTAGATCTGATATCCTCATTCTTCTTTCATAAGTTGCTATTTTTCTGAATCATTAGTTGTTTAAGCACTAGGCTTGGTTGTTTGTTGACTTGATCTTGTTATTTAGGTACTAGGCTTGAGTTATATTTTACCAATGTCAAATCGAATTAGAACTTTTGAATCCGGTCATTCAAAAAGGCTAAAAAACGTAAACAAGAAGCTTTAATTGAATCACAAAAGGGAGCACTTCTAAAATTTTGTACACCTACAACAAGTCAACCTACAAACGATAAACCTACAAATGAAAGCGATACACCTACAACTAATGAACCTACAAATGAAAATGATACACCTACAAATGATACAACTGATACCCCTACAAATAATGAGCCTACAAACAACGATACACCTACAAATGATGAATTTACAACCGATGAAATACCTATGAATTTTGTTGAACCTAGTCAATGGAATAATATTAGTATTGATCTAAGAGATATACTCGTAGAAAAAGGTCCGATTAAAATGCATGATTACGATTTTCCACAAGATGAACACTCAAGAAGCTTTAATACATCTCACTATATGCGAACATTACCAAATGGAGAAACGTTAGAAAGAAAATGGTTGATTTATTCTATAGATTTAGATAGAGCATTTTGTTTTTGTTGTAAACTGTTTAACGTGAATCAATGTACAAGCAGCTTAGCTAAAGAAGGTAATAATGATTGGAAAAATATTAGTAGTAAATTAAAAGAACATGAAAAAAGTAAAGTTCATATTAACAGTATGAGGACATGGATGGAATTAGAGATAAGATTAGCGAAAAATAAGACAATTCATAAACAAGCTCAAGATCAAATAAATAAAGAAAAAGAACATTGGAGAAACGTGCTAAAAATAATTATTTCCCTTGTAAAGGGTCTTGGTAAAAATAATTTAGCATTTCGTGGGACAAATGAACAATTGTATGAAGAAAACAATGGTTTATTTTTAGCCGGTATTGAGATGATTGCAGAATTTGATCCGGTAATGCAAGAACATGTTAGACGCATACAAAATAAAGAAATTCATAACCATTACCTTGGACCCAAAATGCAAAATGAACTAATAGATTTATTATCAAATGAGGTCAAAACCAAAATTATTAAAAAAGTTAAAGAAGCTAAATATTTTTCAGTTATTCTTGATTGCACTCCTGATACAAGCCACAAGGAACAAATGCCCATTGTCTTACGATGTTTAGATATTTCTCCAACTTCAATAGAAGTTAAAGAATACTTTCTAGAATTTTTTATAGTGAATGATACAACCGGTAAAGGTCTTTTTGATTCTATTATTGAAGAACTTAATAGAATAGGACTCAATGTAGATGACATTAGAGGACAAGGTTATGATAACGGATCAAATATGAAAGGAAAACATAAGGGAGTACAAAAACGCTTGTTACAAGTAGGGATGTGCAAAAAACCGAATTAACCGAACCATAACCGAATTAAGCGACAAAACCGAACCGAAAAAACCGAACCAAATCAAAAACCGGTGGGTCGGTTAATGGTTTTTTTGAAAACCGAAAGTAGTGGGTGATGTCGGGTCAAAATGTGTAATATTATATAGTAAATTATGTTAGTTTTTAGTGTGTTAAATAGATTAAATCGCATGTGTTATATACTTATTTTATATTGGTGTTTTTGTGTTTAACAGGTCTTAAAACAAGTTAACGAGGGAAAATGAGTTTGAAAACGGAGTCGACAAGATAATGTGGGATGCGAAACGAAAGAAATTAGCATGGAAACTTACGCGCGACACACAAAACTACATGAGTACACGGCCGCGACTCGCGGGAGCATTCAATTAAAGGTTGTGGTGCAAATGGCGCATCAAATATAACAAAGCTGGGTCCCATTAGTGACCGAATTTGAGAAGCTGTTGACTGATTCTTATTGTTTGTTTTTGGGCTCCTCTTGAAATTCAAAAGAAGGTACAAAGGCCCACCATGTTGACTTTAGAAAACACCTACACAAGGCCTACTTGAACATGAAATTATTGCTTGATGGGCCAATGAGATGCAATCCGAACTAGAGTCCAATTGTGATTATTATTTGATGGACAAATAAAGATAGCCATCACATGCATATAAGAAAGGAATTTGGAAACCAAATTGGAGATTTTTATAAAGTCAGCCAATATAGGTTTTGGGGGAATCAGCCGTCACATTCGAGAACATAGGGACGAAATTGAGCATCACCTTTCATCATTCTCTTCATCTCAAGCTCAAGCCAATCAATGACATCTAACCAACTCGGGATGACAACCGAAGCGGCGAAGACTACCATGAGCGGCTAAATCTTTCGGTGACTTCTGCCCGGATGAACGTTTACACGGTTTGATATAATTTTCTGTTTTTTTCTGATTCTTGTAAACTGGTACAGCTTGACCACTTGTGTTGGATTATTGGTAAACGTTTCTTGTGTTTGAATTACTTGTCGTTTATTAAGCGTATTGGCAACTTCCTTGCGTTGTTAGCGGGTTAGTAAATTGGTGGGTAATTGATACAATCAAACGGGTTATTAGGTTGCATAGTGAATCTTAAAAACTATCCCTATTAACTAATCAAATTCATTAATTCCGAGACCATGTCTATGTGGTGTTTTGAATCAGAAAACGGATTTTTATATTAAAACGGGTATTCGGGATTCCGGGTGGAGATTACTTCTTTTCATCTTGATAACAATTTTCGTGACACATTGTTCGATCCTGAAATTGAAAAGACCGCACGCCAGAATTTGCTTCTTCGTTCAGCTTTGAAAGGAAAAGCAATTCAGACCACCATGAATCCCTCAGAAAACCAATCCACCCCACAACAGCAAACAACACAACAACCACCGATTACTGAGATGCCACCAATGCCACCACCTCCATTTACATCTGAACCACAACAACAAACCCCACCCAATGCACCATCATCAAGCACAACCACCCAACCAACCTCTGCTCCAAATGAAGAATTTCATTTTATTGGTGAACCACTTTACACTCTTGAAAGCCGACTACCACCACAGCCCAATCCTTTGCGGACCGTGAATCAACCGAATCTAGTGCCACACCCGAACCGGTCGGGTGCTATGTTTGAGCAAGTGGACAATAGGGCGAGAACAGAGACGTGGGATGATGGATACGGAGATGAGGAGTGGGAGGTAAACGATGGGTATATGGGATATCCAGGTGGGTACCAAAATCGGGCATTTAATCGCAATCAACCGGTGTATCAGCAACAGAGACAGCCACGGGGAGTAGATGCTTATCAGACCCCGCCACAGGTTCATAGAGCACCAGTTGCACCTCGTCAAAGGCAAAGAGATCCTCGATTTCCGGATCCGACTATTCGAGGGGTTGAGAGTCACTTCAGACCACACATTGCTGAGCATGCATCCCCGATAGTGATGCCAGTAGCACCGGGTAATGTGGAACGTTCGTTTGAAGACAAACCACATATTCTGAACATGCTACCTACCTTTCACGGGAAAGGTACTGAGGAGCCATATGCACACATAGCGGATTTTGAGGCAGTTTGTGGTATGATTGCTGGACACGGGTTCACGCCAGATCAGGTTAAGTTAGTGTTGTTTCAGTTTTCACTAAAGGATGCTGCGAGGGATTGGTTTACATCTCTGCCATATGCTAGTATTTATACATGGCAAGAGCTGCAGCAACAATTTTTGGATGAGTACTATACCCCGCAAAGAACAAAATCGGGGAGAGCAGCAATTAGAGAATTCCAACAGTTACCGGGTGAGCTTCTATACGAGTCTTGGAAACGGTTCAATCAATTGATCCGTAATTGTCCTCACCACGGTATTCAAAGATGGGAGTTAATTACCGCCTTCCACGATGGGATTTCAAATGAGGATAGACGAGATATTAAGGCTATCACCGGGGGTACCTTTTTGAGAAATCATGTGGATGTAGATTGGGAGTATTTAGATACTGTTGCAGGGGATTCAAAGAGGCAAGCACAGTCGGATAGGAATAAAAAGTATCCGATTGTGGCACCATCAAGTGTGGGAACTTCTATTGCTAGAGTTGCTCAGTTAGAAAGAGAGAAAGAGGCGTTGGAACGCCAGTTGGCAAAGTTCAAGGGTCTTGGCGGACGGGATGCATTGCATGCGGCACAAACCTTTACGGTTTGTGATGCATGTGGCGAGTTGGGTCATACTTTGGATGCATGCCCGGTTCAGTTTGTAGCGGCTGAGGAGGACGTGAACATGGTCTATGGTGATCAACAGAAATATGATATGAATTCAAACACATATCACCCAGGTTTGCGTAATCACCCTAATTTTAGGTACAATAATACTACTAATCAGTTAAATCCAAATTTTCAGGTACCAAATCAGGGAGGTCAGCAATACCAGAATAGACAGCTGAGATACAATAATCAAAATTACAACCAAGGAGGCTATAACCCGGGAAATCAAAAGACCTACCAACAAAACCAAGATCAAAGCAAATCCAACAATCAAAGCGAAGTTTCCAATAGCGAGGTGATGGAGTTACTTAAGCAAATCAAGAAGGATCAAGAATTGCAAGCTAAAGCATATCAATCCTTAGAAAAGCAAGTTGCTCAGCTGGCAGTTGATGTGAAGGAGGTGAGAAAAGATCCAGGGAAGTTACCGAGTGACACCACGAAGAATCCGCAACATCACGCAAGAGTTAATTCGGTAAGTACCATTCCTAATTCTGACATTGTTAATACAGATCTTACTTCTTCCTCCCAAGTAGTTGCAGGTATAAGTGACGGAGGTGAAGAAAGTGAATTAGGAGCGCCACATGTGCCTATTAAAGTAGGGAAGCTGAAAATCCACAAGGCGTTGTTGGATTATGGGGCAAGCATGAATATTCTACCAGGCAGCTTGTTTGATCAGTACGAGTTCGGACCGTTGCATGAGTTTGATAGAAAGGTGATTTTAGCTGATGATACCTGGAAACAACCGCGTGGGGTTGTTAAAGATGTGAAGATCCAGCTTGGTGAGTTTTATTATTTGGTAGACTTTTTAGTGTTGGATTATGCACCCACAAGGACGAACGAGCAACAAAAGGTAATATTGGGACGTCCGTTCTTGAACACTGCCAATGCTCAAATCAACTGCAGAGAGGGAGTAATTACTATGAGTTCTGAAAACCGTAAGTTGATTTTTAATGTTTATTCCAAATCTATTACTTACGAAATTATTAATAATTCATATGAAGCAGTTGCTACTGATGAGAAATGTGTTGAGTTTGACAGGTCTAAACAAGAGACAAACGAAGAATCGGTGAAAAAAGTGAAGGTGAAGAAAAGAGGAAAAGCAGGTAAACCACCTGATGGTGGAAATGCTCGGGGCGATGAGGCCGAGTTCGATCATAACTGTTATGAAGCTGCGAAATTTCCAGACTATGCGAAGCGAATTGATTTAGAGAAGTCTGGAGGTGAGCCGATCTTTGAACCACCTTGAAGATTGCAGGTATGATCTGGCTGAAGATCTAAAACTTAGCGCTCTTAGGAGGCAGCCTAAGGTTTGTCGTTTATTTTATTTTTCGTATTAGTGTAGTTTATTATTTTTTTTATGTCAAACCCGTTCAATCGTTCTAGTGTGGGGAAGTCCAGGAGGTTTGGTTAAGCTCTAGTGCAGTTGAGGGCAACGCACACTTGTTTGGGGGTAGGGAAAAGTAATTATATGATTACATAAAAAAAATCGGCCCGAAAAATTGATTTTTGGAGCATTTTTGCACAATTTTCGGTATATTTTCGGAGTGTTTCAGGAAAACGAGATGGTTCGGAGAAGGAAAATCATGAAAAGAGGAGTCCCAGGTATGTTTTTATTGAAACTTTGGGTATGTTTGGCATGGAGCTTTTAGGAGCTTTTAGGAGCTTCTAGCTTTAAGCTTTTAAGAAAAAACTCCTACTCAATAAAAGGTCTTGTTTGGTTGAAGGAGCTTTAAGCTTTTAGGTTAGGAGCTTCAAGCTTTTGGTTGAACGCTACTACTAGTAGCGTTTAGAAGGAGCTACAAGCTTTTAGGAAAAAATGACTATTTTAACCACTAAAAATAAGGAACTTTTTAATGCACCAACTTTCTAAATTTTTAGTTATGTCCATTTTGGCCATTTTATACATTTATTAAAAGCTCCAGCTACTCTATCAAACACCAAATATATCTAAAAAGCTACAGCTACTAGATACCAGCTACAGCTATCAGCTTCCAGCCAACAGCTACCAGCTTTCAGCTTCCAGCTACCAGCCACCAGCTACTTTTGCCAAACATACCCTTTATCATAGAAATTCAGTTTGGGGGGCTTGGGAGGTTGAACCAATAAAAAAGAGAATTTTTTTAAGGCACTGAATCAACAAAATTGAGCAAATATGCTGGAAAACATGGTCATGGGCGTGTCGCGGGGGTCCCATATATTCTTTCGCGTGTCGCTGCCTAGTGTTTAATAAAAAATAAAAATAAAAAGGTCAAAACCGAAATCAGTAATATGTTCTTTCCTACTTACTTTCTTCTCTGGCGAATAAGAACCAACATCCACCTTCCACCCTTCCTAAATCTCATCTTAATCCATCATCATCTGTGCGCCGGTGACCTCCAATCATCACACCACAGTCACTACCGACCCCCATACTCATCGTACCCATTTTTTTTCACCTCTGACTAACCAATTACAACAACCCCCACCGTCGAGCACCTATCGACGACCACCGGAAACTGACA
Source organism: Helianthus tuberosus (assembly GCA_030545235.1). Lineage (NCBI taxonomy): Eukaryota > Viridiplantae > Streptophyta > Magnoliopsida > Asterales > Asteraceae > Helianthus > Helianthus tuberosus. The sequence goes on along the minus strand of CM060437.1, from coordinate 58,497,425 downwards.
CCCAACCGTCGACGACCACTGTTCACATCAAAGAGCATCACTGACTGTCGGCTGACCACCAAGCACTATTCCAAGTCTGATTAAGCGATAGACTCCTATTTGTCTTCTAATTACTAGTGCTAAATCACGAGCAAGGTATGCAAGCTTTGAATTTTAACTATTTATATAAATTGTTCAGTTTTATTCTTGAATGTTGATAATATCTGGTGATGTTCAAAGGGGGGCATTGAAGGTAATTTGTGCCTGAATACAGAGAAGATGCAGTAGACATATTGAGATAGGCTGAATTTAGGTCCAAGTCTTGACAAATTTTGGGTTGAATTGGTTTTGTGAAAAAGGGGTAATGAATGTAGTGGTAAAAGGTATTGTTTTGAGCTGATAGGTGTTTAAAAAAAAAAAAAAAACTGGTATTTAGGTTGTTGTTCGGCTGAAATAGTGTGAAAGGCGACGTGGGATATGTTTAAACGATGCAAATAGAATGTGGAATCATTGAACGTGCAGGTGTAGTTTGTAAATGGAAGTTGTTTGGCTAGTGGTTAAAAGATAAACATATAGTCGCATTTTTGTTGGGATGGACTGTTGTTAAGAGTTAAAGAGTTGTGAGAGTAGAAATTAAGCAAGATGCGGATAGTGAAGTATTCGATGAATATTTAAGATAAGAAGGCATGAGCGGATAGTTAGTGTGCACGCACTAGGTTGGGAAAATAAAGTGTGGAAAAAGGTCGATGACATCGATGCTCTATTCGGTGCATGTTTATTAGGCGGTGATATCGACGAGCGGATAGGTCGATGATTAGTGTCGAGGCAAGTAAGTTTGAGCGAAAAGTAGGCCGGTCGATAGTCGGGGGCTCGAGTTAAAATAAAAGGCAATTAGTGTAGTCCCGTGATACGCGGAAGGATTTGGAGAGTATGTCGCGACGTGCGACGGGGTGCGGGCCGAAAGAAAATCAAATTTTTATTGCCCAATCTTGTTTGACGTCATCCGAATCTCGTTTTTCGCTCGTTTCTCTTCGTTTACTAACCGTTTAACCTGTTTGGGAGCTTGTGAGTGTTAATTTTGCAGGTGACGATCGCTTTTGTCCATACTCAATCTCCATTTGGACGAAAGTGATTCGAGTTTTTTCAAGACAAGCGTTCCATGTTGAAGCAGCCGCGAATGAAATGCTATACGGTTGCTGTGGAACACGACTTATGAGGATTCTACCGCGTCAAATCAGGGGAGTCTGTTCCATTTATTTTTGTATTGTGTTTTATTTATGTAGTTGTGTCAATAGTTTCTCGCTCCATTGAGGACAATGAAGGAAATAAGTGTGGGGAGGGGAGACTAATGTCTTTGTGTCTTAGTCGTGTCGTAAATATAAAAAAATAATTTTTAAAAAAAAAAATCAAAATCTAAACAAAAATAAAAAAAAATAGAAAATGTCTCGAGAAAATTTTTGCATAAAATGGAAAATGATAGGTATAATCAGTTCATTGGCATTTGATTACTATATATATGAGATAATGAACAGTCGGTTACGCGTCTAACTTAGGATATGTGGGTAGGCCCAGCCAGCTGAAAGGTTTCTTAGGATCGATATAATATACCTTAAATTAGGAGTCTTGTGGGTTCTCGCCTTAGGAGCTGTGATAAAACTGAAACTGTAGAGAGTATAAGGGGTACGTCATAAGTAAAAAACTTATAAGTTTCTCCGATTAAACTGGCACACCTGTTTCTTTTTGTGAAAACAAATCCGAAACAGTGTGGCGCCAAAAAAAAAAAAAAAATTTTTGCATGTGCTCAGATGGTATAAAAGATGTTACATTGGTTTATTTTTGAAAAATAATTTTTTTTTGAAAAAAAATCAAAATCTAAACAAAAATAAAAAAAAATAGAAAATGTCTCGAGAAAATTTTTGCATAAAATGGAAAATGATAGGTATAATCAGTTCATTGGCATTTGATTACTATATATATGAGATAATGAACAGTCGGTTACACGTCTAACTTAGTATATGTGGGTAGGCCCAGCCAGCTGAAAGGTTTCTTAGGATCGATATAATATACCTTAAATTAGGAGTCTTGTGGGTTCTCGCCTTAGGAGCTGTGATAAAACTGAAACTGTAGAGAGTATAAGGGGTACGTCATAAGTAAAAAACTTATAAGTTTCTCCGATTAAACTGGCAAACCTGTTTCTTTTTGTGAAAACAAATCCGAAACAGTGTGGCGCCAAAAAAAAAAATTATATTCCATCCATCCATCTGAGAACATGTAAAAAAAAAACAAAAAAAACAAAGCCTATGGCATTGCCGCGGGGATAGCGACTCATGCGGTACATACCCTCTAGGTGGAGTTATAAAAAAAAAAAAAAGACGTGAAGTTTATGGCATTAACCATGGGGATGGTGACTCGTGTGGCGTATGTCCACTGAACTGATCGTATACAAAAGCATGTAAGCTCACAATATCATCCATTCATCCATCATAAAGTTTAATCGGAATAATATAAGAGTTTTTTATATAAGGCGGTAGATTATAAATCTTTTAATCTCATAAGCTTGAAACGGGAATAGGTGGAGTCGTAGTCTTTTGAGTGTGGGATCCATAGATGACTATATATTACTTGAACTTAATGGATCGAAAATAAGGGCTTCGAAACCGGCGGTTGGGTTTAAGTGGACCGTATATTCACAATCTTGGTTAACGTGTGATGTGATTTGTTTTAATAAAATAATTGAATATATTGAAAGCCATTTGTTCTGATTGTGATTCCATTGCAAATAATTTTTTCGGGACGAAAAAAGATAAGTGTGAGGATGTGATGTCGGGTCAAAATGTGTAATATTATATAGTAAATTATGTTAGTTTTTAGTGTGTTAAATAGATTAAATCGCATGTGTTATATACTTATTTTATATTGGTGTTTTTGTGTTTAACAGGTCTTAAAACAAGTTAACGAGGGAAAATGAGTTTGAAAACGGAGTCGACAAGATAATGTTGGATGCGAAACGAAAGAAATTAGCATGGAAACTTACGCGCGACACGCAAAACTACATGAGTACACGGCCGCGACTCGCGGGAGCATTCAATTAAAGGTTGTGGTGCAAATGGCGCATCAAATATAACAAAGCTGGGTCCCATTAGTGACCGAATTTGAGAAGCTGTTGACTGATTCTTATTGTTTGTTTTTGGGCTCCTCTTGAAATTCAAAAGAAGGTACAAAGGCCCACCATGTTGACTTTAGAAAACACCTACACAAGGCCTACTTGAACATGAAATTATTGCTTGATGGGCCAATGAGATGCAATCCGAACTAGAGTCCAATTGTGATTATTATTTGATGGACAAATAAAGATAGCCATCACATGCATATAAGAAAGGAATTTGGAAACCAAATTGGAGATTTTTATAAAGTCAGCCAATATAGGTTTTGGGGGGAATCAGCCGTCACATTCGAGAACATAGGGACGAAATTGAGCATCACCTTTCATCATTCTCTTCATCTCAAGCTCAAGCCAAGCAATGACATCTAACCAACTCGGGATGACAACCGAAGCGGCGAAGACTACCATGAGCGGCTAAATCTTTCGGTGACTTCTGCCCGGATGAACGTTTACACGGTTTGATATAATTTTCTGTTTTTTCTGATTCTTGTAAACTGGTACAGCTTGACCACTTGTGTTGGATTATTGGTAAACGTTTCTTGTGTTTGAATTACTTGTCGTTTATTAAGCGTATTGGCAACTTCCTTGCGTTGTTAGCGGGTTAGTAAATTGGTGGGTAATTGATACAATCAAACGGGTTATTAGGTTGCATAGTGAATCTTAAAAACTATCCCTATTAACTAATCAAATTCATTAATTCCGAGACCATGTCTATGTGGTGTTTTGAATCAGAAAACGGATTTTTATATTAAAATGGGTATTCGGGATTCCGGGTGGAGATTACTTCTTTTCATCTTGATAACAATTTTCGTGACACATTGTGTTTTCTTTACAATCAATCAAACAAACAAACAAACAAACTCCCGATTTAGATAGTTTAGTTTTAATTAATTTCTTTAACACTGACCATAAATTCCCCGTGGATACGATACCCTACTTACGCTATCTACGTAGCTTATTTAGGTTTTTGATTGACCCTTACGACAGTCATCAGTGGGTCGGTTATGGTTATCAATGTTTCCGTACCCACCATAACCGAACCGAACCGACATGTAATAAATCTTTGTAGGATTTAAGACTTTTCACCATATTTTTAATATTTGATGTTTTTGACTGAATATTTTTAGTATTTATGGGTTTTTCATATCGTTTTGTGGTTTTGGTTGAATGTTTATTTGGGTTTATGGAATATATTATATCACTTTATTTGAATATTCGATAATAATTAGTATTAATATTATAGATTATATGTATTTTTTAATACTATAGGCAATAACAATTTATTCCATGTTAAAAAAAATTAAGCTATTTTAGCTAGGCTAAATACACGGTTAACCACCCACAACCGACCCGCTATAACCATCAAAACCGATTAACCATAACCATCATAACCGATCGGTTATGGTTATGGTTTTCCAATAACCGACATCGCGGTTATGGTTATGGTTTTAGGCCAAAACCGACCCAAACCGACCCATGCACACCCCTAGTTACAAGTTAATCCTAGAGCCTTTTATGCTCCATGTGGTTGTCATAGTTTAAATTTAGTAATTTCTGATATGGCTATCTCTTGTAAAAAAGCTGAGGATTTTTTTGGAACCATACAACGTATTTATTCTATTTTTGCATCATCCACTAAAAGATGGAAAATTTTACAAGATAATATACCATATTTAACTCTTAAATCATTATCACAAACACGTTGGGAAAGTCGGTTAGAAAGTGTTAAAGCAATTAGGTTTCAAGCTCCAGAACTAAGAGATGCATTAATGGATTTGTATCGTGATAGTGACGATCTTAAGGTTAAAAGTGAGGCTAAATCTTTAGTTGAAAATGAGTTGGAAAATTTTGAATTTTTATTAGCGATGGTTATTTGGTATGATGTTTTATATGCTGTTAATTTAGTTAGTAAAAATTTACAATCAAAAGACATGTGTATTGACGTTGCTATAAAACAACTAGATGGACTTATCTATTATTTTAAAAAGTATAGGGACGAATGATTTGAAAAAGCTATGATTACGGCTAAGGAACTTGCTTTAAAGATGGGCATTGAACCTAGTTTTTGTGAAAAACGTATTATTCAAAGAAATAGAAGATTTGATGAAAATGCTAATAATGAAACTTTGAAAACTCCTATAGACTCTTTTAGAACGGATTACTTTTTATACATAGTTGATCAAGCTTGTGTTTCACTCGAAAGTAGATTTGAGCAATTCAAAGAGTTTGATAATATTTTTGGCTTTTTGTTTAGTATAAAAAAGTTAAAATCCTTTAATGAAGAAACTTTAGAAAAGAAATGCATTGATCTTGAAAAGTTTTGGAAACATGATAATCATGTTGATGTTAATGGTTTAGATTTATTTAAAGAACTGAAAATGCTAAGAGATATAATACATGTAGAGTCTGACACACTTATTAATATATTAACTTATATTAAAAACTTTAATTCTTTTCCAAATGCATATATTGCGTATAGAATTATGTTAACAATTCCTGTAACCGTTGCTTCAGCAGAACGTAGTTTTTCCAAATTAAAACTAATAAAAAATTATTTAAGATCTACAATGTCACAAGAAAGATTAAACGGTTTAGCTATTATGTCAATTGAAAGAGATTTTTTAGAAGAACTTGATTACGATTCTTTCATAAAACAATTTGCCTCGGTTAAAGCTAGAAAAATCAATTTTATTTAAACATATACTTAAGTTATACAAAACATAAAACTTTCAACAAAAAATTTTTTTAACTTCGCCAACTATAAACTTTTTAGTTTATAATTGCCGGTCCCAAGCCCGGGTAAAGGAGGAGGGTTTTGTTACTAAATATGTTGAATGGGTAATTTTGCAAAAAAAGCCTCCACTTCAAAGTTCGCTTAGGGTCTCCAATAACATAGGAACGGCCCTGAGTGGTTCCAACCAACCAACATTAAATATTGGTACAATATTTTTTTGAAGTTTGGTGGCAAAAGGGATTTTAATAATTTTATATAAACTTTTTTACATTAATTTCTTTTCTTTCTTAACGTTTTTAAATTAAACTTATCTTGACATTAATTGCTAAGCTTTATAGTTTTTTTTATTTTTTTTATTTTACCTTAACTTTCATAGTTACAAACAAATGTAAAAGTCACATAAAGTATCACCCGTAAATAGTGTCTGAGTCCTGAGAGAGAGAGAGACAAAACAAACCTAGCTCTACGGTTAAGAAAAAGATGTTGCACTTACAAAGACCCTCAGCTATACAACCCTCTTTTATTAAAAAAAACATGATAAACGAATAATTATAGCAAAAAATACACATAAAAATAAAATAATAAATTAAATAAATAACAAACAGTGCATACTAATAATAGAAGAAGAAAGAAAAAAGAATGACACGTAAAGGATAAGAAAAGGCTAGAAAATAGATAAAAGAGATAGGACAAGCATCATAGTTGTGTTTTAATCTTTTGAGAAATGACTATTTAAGAAAAAACGTGAGAAAAAAAAGTATATAACTGTAAACAATAAATAGTTTATAACTTCTTCTGTTAATTAATTTTCTTTTATTAATTAGGCAAACACATTTTATTCAACATATTTTAAACTTTATTCTACACATTTCGAAATTTATGGTACATATATCTTACACATATTAAAATATAGTAAACTAAAACTTTTGTCCGTGTTGTTTACACCCGATGGCATTTTTAGTCCCTGAGTATCAAAATTGAACAGTATAGCCCCTGTGGTGGTCGATTTAAAATCGATGATTTTGTTCAATAACACCCCTCGCCCTAATGACTGTTAATGCCCTGTCCAAATAGATAATGGTGTGAAGGGCAGTTTGGTCATTTCACCCAAACCTGACCCTTTAACACCCTTTTAATCCCCAAACTTACCCAACAAGTATCATTTTCTTCCCTCTCTCCTCAAAACCCTCCCCGGCGCCAACAACTCATCCGGTCATCCCCTCCGGCGATTAGTTAAAATGGGTTATTTTGTCATGATCATTTTTTGGGTTTTTAACGATGATGATCAGGGTTACCCATGTTTTAGTATTTAACTATCATGTATGAATGGTGACATGTAAATGTGAGTGATTGTCGCAACCCCCGACCCCTGCCCCGGGAGGCGGGCGGCCGCGACCTACTCAGAGATGGTGGTATCGGTGTTTATCATTAATTTGGCAGCGGAAGTTTCATCAGAACCGTAGTTAGAAAATATTTTATCAGAGTAAAACACCACATTTTTATAATAATAATTATATTGGGATAAGCCCAAGTTTCCATTACAACATGTTTATAAACCCTAATTTATTGAAATTAAACTTCTTTATTTAGGTAACTTTTATTGCCACTTTTCCCAAGCCTTCAGTGCTGTCCAGCTGGCTTCTATTTGGCTTTTACATTTTGTTACCTAAACGCGTTTAAAAACATTTTATCAGCAAGAAATACTGGCGAGTGAATCCCAGTTTAATCAAAACAGGTTTTATCATTTTATAGCATTGAAGGCGATCTCGCAATTACATTTGTTTATATTTCTACCTTAATTACCACCCACGGTACTGTCAACCCGACTTGTGGTAATGTTACTACTCACAGTGTAGTAACAAATTTTGTATACAAAACCCCAACATACCGACAATAATTGTAGAATACAAATACTCAATCACTGTTAATTATAAGTTAAAACAATTGAGGTTTTGCAAAAATAATTTACAAAAAGAGAAATTACTCACAAAAAGGTTTCATAAAAAGAGGATTACTCACATTGCTATTTTAGGTATTTCCCTTGTGACTTCCTGGTTATAATCTAATAAATTAAACAATGCACACGCGTTAGTATAATAACTCAAATTTACATTAGTTATACCCTCCCCGAGACAGAACTCCAACGACTGAGTCAGGCAGAGTCTCGACATGCGTTACGGAGCACTAGATCAATCGTGCAGTGTATCTAATACGTAACCGGGGGTTATAATACTTACAACAAGGCAGAGCTTCGCTAATTAGGGGTAGTATACCCGATATTAATTTTATAAATTCAGAATTGAGAGAGAGAGATCGAATTTTGAACGACGAAAACTGAATGCCGATCTCCCCTATATATAGGGCTCTCCAGGGAGTCCCTGGTGCCCCGCGACATACACACAGGGGTGTGTCACGCCCCGCGAGGTAGGTGTAGTAGGGCTTAGGGTTGATCAGTCACGAGTATAGGTTCGACGAATGGCAAGACACGTGGCGGCCCAGGGTTTCGTCTGGTGGCACTAGGTCGCGCCCCATGACAGACCTAGGGGTGTCTGTCGCGCCCTGCCAGAGACTTTGAAATTTTGTTTTTATTTAATTTATATTAAAATGAAGTATTTGGGGCCCACTTTTCGTATACGGGGTGTATTTTAGGACGTATAGGGACATGTTTAAGGGTTTCGGGAGAGTTGTTATAGTGATGCTTATTGTTGTTTAACGTTAATGATCAGGATGTTGTTTTGTTTGATGTTTGCTTATGATTTAATGTGACAACTAAAATGGTAGTTATTTAAGTGGTTAAAGGAATCTGTGGCAGACAATAGGGTTAATTAGGATGATAGTTACATAAGCACCTGCATGATCAAAGTAAATGTGGTACTCGACTAGGTGACAATTAAGTGATGATCATGATACATAATCATGTTTGTGAATTCAGCTGTCAATTATAGATAGCAGGTAGAACATGTCAAATGCCAAAGTCATTAGTAGAATCATATGTAGTATTATTACACATTTGTAGGATCAAATTATACGCACAAGTCATTAGTAGGATCATATGTTGGATCACGTGTTGTAACAACCCGCACTTTTGTGCGTTGTTACTACTCGATTTACTCGTTACGCCTAGCACCAGAGATTAGGATCATAATGTGACTATATCGCATACATCGCTATTCGAAGGATAATCGCATATTTTTGAAATACAATATCGCTATACTATACTATACCACACCACAAACACTAACACTCACGAAGACATTGAGTGAGGACCTATTCTACCCTCCTCGGTGACCGTGATGTGTCGAAACGCAGATAATTAACGCTAACAAAGACTCTCGGGTGAGTGCTATAGCTCCAGTCATCGTGACGATAATGACAATACGAGTGAGTGGTACCCCGTCAGTCTTTGTGGCACAAAACACAATAACGTTCACGATGACATCAAGAAAGGACCTATACTACCCTCCTTGATGGCCGTGAAACGTCGCTAATAATCGCATGCTCGAATCGAAAACCGTTTGTTATATCGAAACTGTGGAATATGAATACGTATATACGACCCTTTGGTGATTAATTATAATATATAATAATATAAATATATGGAAATGTGGCCCAAACTATCGCAGCACACCAAAAACGAGGATCGAGAGGCCTCCGGAGGGATGGGCCAGCCGAACGGCTGGGCCGACCGATCGGACAGGCCGTCCGATCCGGATGGGCCGGCCGATCGAACGGGTCGTCCGATCCAGGCCAACCTACCCTCCTTTCCTTCCTCCTTGCCTATAAATACCCCTCATTCACCTCAAACACACTTGTTGCCACTGTTGCTGCTCGACCAGAAGTTCCAACCCCTTTTTCTCTCGATATCTCGTGATTCCTGTAAGTTTCTAACCTAATTCTTGTACTTCTATGATCTGTATTCAATTCTACACCTTTCTACCTTTTAGATCTTCACTTTTAACCGTGAAATCTCTGGATTTTGGGCATTCTAGGGTGATGTCATCATGGAGTTCTTATGAACTTCAAGAGTTATGTCATCCCATGAACGAACGACTCGGATCTAGATGATTTCCATACGTTCTTACATAAATCTAGTCTAAACCTACAATTTTCTAATCAAGGAGTTATGTGATTGCCATGGATTTGAGGTGTTTTAAAGATGATGTCATCATAAGTTCACATGAACTTCAAGGTGTGACCTCATTCTTACCATAAACAGCTCGGATCTAAGGGATTTCACATGTTTACATAACAATCCCACCTAAATCTATGTTATCTAACCCAAGTGTGTGTGTTTTCGGGTTAAACACGGGAAAGACCATCAAGAACGGCCAGATCTGATGGAACGGGGTGGTTCCCGACCATTAGAACGGGTCGGATTTGATGGGGTTTCAGTAGTTTAACACAAGGACACCCCGTCTCAGTCAAATCGCCTGAAATCTTTCCAAAACCCATCAAGTGTGACACGATCAGGACGATGGAACGAATTGCCGTCCGATCGGACTGCTGTCCGATCGGACAGCAAACAAAATTCAACCGATCGATCGGACCACATGGTAACCGATCGGGCAACATGCAAACCGATCGGCCAACATGTTAACCGATCGGGCAACATGTTAAAGGATCGGACAACATGCAAACCGATCGGCCAACAAGTTAACCGATCGGCTAGCATGTTAACCGATCGAACAACATGCTAACCGATCGGACAGCATGTTGAACGATCGAACAATATGTTAACCGATCGGATAGCCTGGTAGCCGATCGGACCACATGTCCAGCCGACCGGACGAGCCTAAGCATCAATGTCCGAACCAATTTTGGTTGTCTCGCCACCTTTTAACGCGCTATTCATCGCTTAACGATCTGTAACCAGGATAACTCAGGCGTACTCTCAATCGATCCAAATCAAGTTGAGTTTACTTGTCAAGTACGCACTGTGAGTATACTTGAACCCTTTTTAATCGCATTTTGGGTGTAACATACGTTTCTAACAAGTCGAACTTATCAAACGAATCATTCAATCAATCGAATTATCACTTGCGAATAACCGTTATGCATAGATATACGTGATGCTAGTTGCATGTGTGCTAGGGCTTATACTCGCGACGTCCCACCATGACTAGTATAGTACTATTGCGCCCGACGGGGTCTAGTTTGCCATCGCATATTCGAGCATCGAGGACTTAGTTGGTAGTATCAGCTTTGTGAGTATATATGTCGTGTGTTACGTTTATGCATGTGGAAATTCGCTACACGTTTTAATCTATTATACTATACATATCAAACCTGTATACTCGCCAATACCTTTGTATTGACAAATATTTTAACGTATGTTGCAGGTTAGATCGCAGGCTATACCGAATCAAGCTAGGAAGTCTAGAAACTCAACTAAAATCTAGGTTGTCGAATTTGTATTGTTCGAGAGGACAAGAAATCTGTGATAACTTATGTGATTGTATTATTTATTAGTATGGGATAACGAATGAATTAAATATTATCGCAATATAGTTGTTATGGATTCTCTTGAGCAATCTGATTCGCCTAGTGCCGCGCCCCGATGATTCCGCCATCGGTTGGGGTGTGACAGATTGGTATCAGAGCCATAACTATAGGGAATTAGGCCAGACTCGACCTAGTCCGGGTCGATGTCTTAGAAATTGACCTAGTCTATAGTCTAAGCACCAACAGGCCGACTCGTATGAACCAGTAAGGTTTGTATCGGGCCTACTTGATACTCTCGATCAAAATTGCTAAAAGCTACAACTTTGTGTGAACACCGCGTACTACAATTTCATGCGAAGAAGCCTTTCCTAAGGTTGGAATACTACTTAGCCTTTCCTAAGGCTGACCCGATACACATGTTTTCGAAAATACTCGCATAACAAGATCGAGTGATTCAGTCGAGATCAGGTGTGAAAACCAAGAACTCTCGACGAGAACGCTCACTCAGCACATTTTTCTCGCACGAGAACCTTTCGTTAAGTTAGGAGTGACATCCACATCTCGACGAAAGTCTCCATTTCGAAATCTAGTGGAACTCACGAATTTATTCGAAGAGCATAACCACAATTAGGAACGGAACTGTTAAGTCGGGGGTGAAACCCGTACCTTGATAAGCCGTTCCACTCTCTAAAATTGGTTTTCAAAAAGCTCTCACCAAGGACTCGACTATCACGATAACTCGAGCCACGCGATGACGAGGAAGACGAATGCCATGAGCTGCATCCCAGTGGAAGCATGGAGTCTTCTGGGTCAACGCGCGTGCACGAACTTGTTAAATCTAGTTGGGTTACCTTGGGTAGCCGACGCCTAAACACCCAAGGCACTCTATTATACGACTCGCCGATTTTACGAATGGTTGGAACTTATTTACGTTTGCGTGTTTTGGAACGTTACGCTTTATCGATTTCTCGATTTAACGATTTTCACTCCCTGTTTATAAACGCACAATTCGCACAGCCATCGCAATCTAAAACGAAACCCGAATGTTCGCAACAAGACTAATGCGTAATCTATCGCCTTCGCTCTCGCTATCTCACCTCGACGCGTCCTCGCTTATTCTAAATCGACCTGTATGTGTATGATTACAAACTACATTTATATAAGTATATAAATACGTATAAACAAACTAGTCATTGTGTGAGAACTTAGGAACTTTGTGTCTCCTATATGGCTCCTATGTGATTCGCATTACTATTATACTATCGCATCAAGTTTTGAACGCGCTCGATCGCATCGCAAAACTCAAAAATCATTATGATCGAATCTCATTCCAAGTCTCTTCCTGTCTAGATGCCTTCCAACGACTCTACCTCGAGACGAATGGCTAGGAGAAGAGCCAAACGAAGCACCGATAAGAGGATTGCATCACTTGTGACCAAGGAATTGGTTAAGCTCATTCCTCAAATTGCCGCTCGAGTGCACTCTCTCAGCAACTCTCGAGCCTCGGAAGACTCCAAGACGGAAGCGCCGCAATCTACTTTTCTTTACAAACACTTCAAAGCCTGTGACCCGATGGAATTCACGGGTGAAGGAGGTGTGACTCAACTACTCCAGTGGTTCGATTCTATCGAAGTTACCCTTCGTCAAAGCGGGTGTCCCGATAGTTTCCGTACTACTTGCGCTACCGGAGTATTTCAATCACGAGCACTCGACTGGTGGACCGCCGAACGTAAGAGACGTGGAATCTCCGCAGCTTACGCTCTCTCTTGGGATGAGCTGAAAGAGCTGATGAAGAAAGAGTACTGCCCTCCCATGAAATCCAGAAGCTAGAAAATGAATTTTGGGAAATCAAGCAAAACAAAGGTGACAACACTGGCTACACCGCAAGGTTCAAACAGCTTAGCATAATATGCCCAAGTCAAGTCAACACTTCAGAAAAAGCCATTTTGAAGTATATTCGCGGCTTGCCTGAGTGTGTGGGTGATTTTGTCAAAGCTGCAAGACCTGCTACTATCGAAGAAACCTACCGCTTAGCCGCCGAAATCAACAACAAACGACTCATGGAAGGGATTTTCTCCAAGAATTCTGTCAAGCAAGCTTATCAGGCGATCGACATTAATCCTTCAGAGGATCCTAGCAATGAGTCTTCTGACGGATCTACCGACGATTCTTCTGACGGATCTACCGACGATTCTTCTGATGACTCTGCCGACGGTTCTTCCAACGACTCGGTCAAGGATTCTGCAAGTGATGTAACGCCCGGCTTATTTGCACCTTCCTTTTATTTCAAGTGTTGTTCGTATTTTCTACTTTGGAAACTTTGTATTCTTGTAATCGTTCTTTCTTTGTAACCGTTGTAAAATCCGAGACTTGGATCATGAATGAAACTCGTATTTTGTTAATTTCATGTTACACATACTTTATACATGCTCAAACATTCAACTTCGTGGAACAATTGATGCTTATTCGTAATTCTTGGAAACAATGTGCTAAACTTGTAAATACTTGAAACATATGCATGAAACGTGTTTCGATCGTAAACGATACTTGAATACAACCTTCATACGTATAATTATACTTGGTTATACTCCTCATACTTAAATGTACCTTAAAATATGCTCTTATGGCAAAACTAGTCCTTAAAACCCCTTGAAAGCCCAAATTAACAAACTGCAGGGACTAAAATGAAAATATGTGAAAGATGTTAGCTTACGGACCGTAACACTCCCAGTGTTGAGGTCCGTATGCATGTCTGGTGGGCAGAAAACACAGCAGCCTCTTTTCTACGCGATTTTGAGCGGGATTTTCCTTGTTTTGACCAAGTCTTGCACCATTTATGACCCAAAACAACCCTAATACACTCCCCTATATATACCACATGTTCCCCAAGCTCTTGACCACTTTCATCACTCTCTAAAACTCACAATTACACTCTCTAATCTCTTGCAAAGCTGCATTTTCGGGCAGATTCTTACCTTCACACTAAAAAGGGTATAACTTGCTCATTTCTCAACCAAATCACTTGATTCTTCTTCCTACTTGTTTGTATAACCATGGGGTTTGATTCCTTGACTTCTCCTTGGAGAAATCAGACCTGGAATTGCCCTGAAATGGTCCAAGAACTTTCTGTTTTGTTGCAACTTTCTTAAACTACAAAGCAAGCTTGTGTTCTCATGCTCCTAGTCCATAACATGACTAATGAAGTTAAACCAAGATTGTTTCACACTTATTAGGAGTGTCTAAACACTCTAAACTTTCTGTTTTCATCAAGCTAATAGCTTGCAAGTGATGCCAAGTCTTGAACTTGTAGATAGTGTGACTACTTGGCTAGCATAGGCTAACCAACATAACAAGTCCACACATCACTTGATGTTTTGCTTAGATTAGTTGTATTACTTCTTGTTCATATCCATGAGGTTCCTAAATGGAAGGTTCGCCTTCCTACCTCCTACATGACATATTGTTAATAAACAACTCGAGGTTCCTAAATGGAAGGTTCGCCTTCCTACCTCCTATATGACATATATGTTAATAAATAACTCGAGGTACCTAAATGGAAGCTTGTTCTTCCTACCTCATGTATGAATTCTATGACCCTTTGAGGTGCCTAAATGAAGATCTTAATCTTCTACCTCCTACATGAAATCTTTGACTAAATAATATGTAATATGTAATATATAACCTAAGAACTATATTCATTCATTCGAACCTTTGATATTAAACTTGTGTTTATATGTTAAAGTAGTAGAATATCATCTAAGACCTAAAACACCAAGTATGATTCTAATGGGCATATTACCCATGAAAACATTCTAACCATATTGGTTACATAGTGTCATACAAGGGTTACTAAGTTCAAGATGATTATTTTCGTATCATATTTTCTTCTACTTTATGTTAAAACTCCAAATTCATAATCTTCCGTTAACGCCAAACTCACACACCAATGTTTCCTCGTGTAGGAAGACTAGGTGCTCCAACTTAATACATCCACCAACTCACTCGCGGGATTCAAGTCGGAGAGCTTGTGAACCGTGAGTATACTCGCAACCCCTTTTTATGTTTACCACTTTTTGGGGTGTAACATGTTTACTTATCAACAACTTACACATGAACATTTTGCTTAAACACATGAACATTCCTATAACATGCTTGTATACGTGATTGCTTGATACTTTAAACTTGGGTAATACATTTTCGTGTCCGTACGAGCCAATACTTGACATTTGTAGCGCTATAGGATTAACGACCCGCCATCTTATCTCGTGGTTAATGTCATATGCAAGTGCGTTTCTTTGGTTTGATACGTTGACCCTGCCAAATTTATTGTTTATCTGAATCACATGCTAGCTATGAGGAATTGTTCGAAACTTATTTTTGCTATGTATGTATCAAACTTGTATACTCGCCATTGCTTTTGCATTGAATTGTATTTTTAAACATGTTACAGGTTGATGACGATGATGCTATGAAAAGAAGTAGCGTTGATGCCTAGATACACATATAGACGTTTAGGTTTAATATGTCGTATCAACTTTGCTTATGTTGTTATGTATTTCTTTTGAACTTACTGCTATTTGAATTTCTTGTAATGTTGACAACTACTTTATGCAATGAAATCGGTTTATTAAATATTGTCACAATTAGCGTTATGATGTCTCGAGCAATCTTCACACTTCGTCTCATCCCGATGTTTCCGCCATTGGTTGGGGTGTGACAGATTGGTATCAGAGCCATAACTATAGGGAATTAGGAAAATTGCTATGCTTTTGCCCTAGTCTATAGTTCTAAGAATTTTGCCTCTTATTTGTTGTTTAAAACTTATGCATTCTACCTTTACATGCTTCCTAGCTACACTTCTTGTTGATTAAATTTACATGCCTTTCCTAAGGCTAACACAAACACACTTTTGTTTACTTTTATACTCTTGTAACATAAACGAGACGACTTTACCAAAATAGGCGTGAAACCCACAATTTGGTAAACGACTCTCATTCTACCTTAAACTATTTTGCACGGAATTTCACCATTAAGCTAGGAGTGAAATCCACAACTTAATGGTGATTTCCTTTTCAACTCAAGTGGACCCTTGTCAAAGTGTCGAAATTTTATTTTGACCCGACAAGTATCAACCACACTTAGGGTACGAAATCGTCAAGTTAGGGGTGAAACCCGCACCTTGTCGATTAAGTCCCACTCCTCGATTTTCGATCTCGCCAAAGCCCCGATTGTTTCAATCGATTAGAGACGTGTAGTAACTGGAAGGGTAAGATACCGTTAGTCGCCTCCCGACGAGAGTATTTTACCTATAGGCCAAAGCACGTTTTCTCTAATTCGAAAGGACTTTCGACCCACTTTGGAATAGTCGACGTTTCTCTACCCGAAACAATCCAATGTTTTATTGAGCCTCTCTTTTATGCATCTCAATTTATATGTGATTTTTTAATACTTGAACGTTCTTCATTTCAAATTTATTTATTTATTTTTTTCCTTACTCATCTCGCACGTCATCGCAACCAAGAACAATAATAACTCTCGTGAACAAACTAAATTTATACCCCTTTACGCAATCATATGTGTTATACTGGTTGAATACATGTTGGAAACTTATGCTATATGTGAACCTTACATGATACGTCGTACTTACATGCTTGAAACTTGCAAACTCATTTTTAATTTCATGATCAAGTCTCATCCATTCCTTCTCTTTCCATCCTTAGATGTCGTCCAGCGGTGCATCAAAGAGGACCAAGTCCAGGAGAGGTTCGACCTCCAAAACCATGTCACAAAAGGATTGCATGAGATTCATGGCCAAACAATTTGCTAAGGTCCTACCCGACGTTGTTAGCAAGATTCAGACAAACACCGATTCACCGCATGGCTCCGTCGACTCAAGGGCAGACAAACCCAAATCGACCTTCCGTTTTAAGCAATTTATGGCTTGTAGACCCTTAGAGTTTACTGGCAAGGATGGCGCTACCGCCATGATAAACTGGATCGATGCAATCGAGCTTACCTTCCTGCAAAGTGGCTGCCCTAATGAACTAAGAACCTTGAATGCCACTGGGGTATTTCGTGATAAGGCACTCGAATGGTGGGCGACGGAACGCAACAAAAGGGGAAACGATGTTGCACATGCTATGCCTTGGGATGAATTCAAACAACTTATGAAAGACCACTTCTGTCCTCCCCACGAACTCCAAAAATTGGAAAACGAATTTTGGATCCTTACTCAGAAAGGGAGCGACATGGCTGGTCTGATCACGCGCTTTAAACAACTTAGTGTCCTATGTCCTGGACAAGTCGAGACCGTCCCCAAGACCATAGCCAAATTCACTCGTTGTGTTGCACCTTCCCTGACTAATCACCTTGCCTCCGCCAACCCCCAAACCATTGAAGATGCTTTTCGAATAGCCACTGAACTTAACAACAACTGCGTTCTTAATGGAACCTTTGACAAGATTTCAACGAAGAGTGCACGCCAAGCTACAACTGACACTACTACTGATGAGACCTCACACTCCCGATCATCCAGGAGAAACCAGGGCAGGAAGCGGAAGGCTTCGAGCCAAAATTATGCGGTCGTCACTCCGCCAAACCCACAACCCCTACAAGCCATACCTGCTAATGCCAACGAGGAAACTTCGCGCAGACCTTACGTTGGGACGCTACCTAAGTGTGATAAATGTCAATATCATCACCCTCCAAACACTCGTTGTCGAAAGTGCGACAGGTGTGGCCGAACTGGGCATACTTCCCCGTACTGCCGCCTCCTACCACAGGCTCATCAAAACCAAGCCCTTCTGGCTCCAAACCAAGTCGCTCCGGTGCGAGCATGCTTCAAGTGTGGTGACATCAACCATCTGGCCAACGTCTGCCCTCAGCGATACCAACCGCAACAGCCTCCACAGCCACAGCCACAGCAACAGCCACAGCAGCAGCAACAGGCTCTACCACCCGCTCGAGGTCGAGCTTTTCTTCTCACCACTGCTCAGGCTCAGAACGCGAACGACGTCATTTCTGGTACGTTTCTTGTTAACCATGTTTATGCTTCATGCCTATTTGATACTGGAGCCGATAAAAGTTTTGTATCGTTAGAATTCGAGTCTTTGCTCAAGTGTAAACGCTCTAAGTTGCCAAAATCTTTCGCCGTCGAAGTTGCTAATGGTAAAACCGTCGCTGTTGATTCCGTTCTCTCCAATTGTTCCTTACTTCTTAACGATCATACGTTTTCTATCGACCTCATACCTATGCAAATGGGTAGTTTCGACGTCATAGTAGGTATGGACTGGCTCAGGCGAGTTCGTGCCGAAGTTGTCTGTTCTGAGAAGTTTATTCGATTACCCCTTCCAAACGGTGATTTCCTACACGTCTATGGTGAAAAGCCTTCTCAAGGCCTTAAGCTTATGTCGTGTATCAAAGCAAACAAATGCTTACGCAAGGGTACCTTCGCCTTTCTTGCCCACATTGTGGAAAAGAGGGACAAAGGCCCAAGCATAAGCGACGTCCCGTTGTACGTGACTTCCCTGATGTGTTTCCCGACGATCTTCCTGGTCCGCCTCCTGCTCGTTCTGTCGACTTTCGCATCGATTTAGTGCCTGGCGCAACGCCCGTTGCTAAATCTCCCTACCGTTTAGCACCCTCTGAGATGCAAGAGCTCTCAAGTCAACTTCAAGAGCTTCTTGATAAAGGCTTTATACGCCCTAGTACTTCTCCTTGGGGCGCTCCCGTGTTATTCGTCAAAAAGAAAGATGGGTCATTTCGTATGTGTATTGACTATCGTGAACTCAACAAGCTTACTATCAAGAACCGATACCCTCTTCCGCGCATCGATGACCTCTTCGACCAGTTGCAAGGCGCGACCTGCTTTTCAAAGATCGACCTTCGTTCTGGGTATCATCAACTTCGAGTTCTCGAAGAAGATGTGCCTAAAACCGCTTTCCGTACACGTTATGGTCACTACGAATTCGTGGTCATGCCCTTTGGTTTGACCAACGCACCTGCTGTATTCATGGACTTGATGCACCGAGTGTGCAAAACATATTTGGACCGTTTTGTGATTGTTTTCATTGACGACATTCTCATCTATTCCAAGACGCGAGAAGAGCACAAACAACACTTACGTCTTATTCTCGAACTTCTTCGTGCTGAACGTCTATACGCCAAATTCTCCAAGTGTGAATTTTGGTTAAAAGAGGTTCAATTCCTTGGTCATACAGTCAACGAACTTGGTATTCATGTCGACCCTGCAAAAATTGAAGCTGTGAAGAATTGGGTCCCACCTAAATCTCCATCCGAAATTCGTTCGTTTCTTGGTCTTGCTGGTTACTATCGTCGCTTCATCTCCAACTTTTCGAAGATCGCTGTCCCTTTGACCTCCTTGACTCAAAAGGATAACCCTTTTGTTTGGGGTCCCGAGCAAGAGGAGTCGTTTCAAACGCTAAAGGACATGCTATGCCATGCTCCTGTCCTCACACTTCCTGATGGAAACGACGACTTTGTCGTATATTACGATGCTTCTCGCCTTGGTCTTGGTTGTGTGCTTATGCAACGAGACAAGGTCATTGCTTATGCGTCAAGACAGCTTAAAATACATGAGAAGAACTATACTACTCACGACCTTGAACTTGGAGCAGTTGTTTTTGCGTTGAAGATTTGGCGACACTACCTTTATGGTACTAAGTGTGTGGTCTTCACCGACCATAGGAGCCTTCAACACATCTTCGATCAAAAAGAACTGAACATGCGTCAACGTCGTTGGGTGGAACTATTAAACGATTACGACTGTGAGATCAAATACCACCCGGGTAAAGCAAACGTAGTAGCAGACGCTCTCAGTCGTAAAACTCATGTCAAAAGTATCCGTTGTTTCCAACTCGTCCATGATCTCCAGAATCGTATACGTGAAGCCCAATATGCATCTGTTAATGAGGGTAACCTCTACAACGAGATGCAATGTGGTGCTGAAAACAGTCTCGTGTCCAAACCTAATGGTATGTTGCACTATCTCGATCGTGTCTGGATTCCTAATCGCAATAACCTTCGCAAGTTCTTGATGAAAGAGGCGCATAACACGAAGTATTCTATTCACCCTGGTGCCGACAAGATGTACCATGATATGCGTACGTCCTATTGGTGGCCAGGAATGAAGAAGGATATAGCCACTTACGTCTCGAAATGTCTCACGTGTTCGAAGGTGAAGGCTGAACATCAACGTCCCTCTGGCTTACTTGAACAACCAAGGATTTCTTTCTGGAAATGGGAAAGCATTTCCATGGATTTTATCACTAAGCTTCCCCGCACTTCTTCTGGCCATGACAGTATCTGGGTGATCGTTGATCGATTAACCAAGTCGGCTCATTTTCTCCCCATTCGTGAAGATTTCAAAGTCGCTAAATTGGCTCAAATCTACACTGATGAGATCATCTGCCGCCATGGTATTCCCGTTGACATCATTTCTGACCGCGACGCTCGTTTTACGTCTCGCCTTTGGCAAACTTTTCAATCTGCTATGGGTACTGAACTTAACCTTAGTACTGCCTTCCATCCTCAAACAGACGGTCAAACCGAGCGTACTATCCAAACCTTAGAAGATATGCTTCGTTCATGCGTAATAGATTTTGGTGGCAACTGGGATAGACACTTACCTTTGGCCGAATTCTCGTACAATAACAGTTATCACACGAGTATTAAAATGGCACCTTTTGAAGCATTGTATGGTCGCAAGTGTCGTTCGCCTATTTGTTGGCAAGAGATTGGTGACGCTCAAATCACCGGTCCCGAACTCATACAAGAGGCGACGGACAAGATTTTACAGGTTCGAGATAACTTACTGAAAGCCAGACACCGACAAAAGGTCTACGCCGACGAGAAACGTAACCCAATGGAATACGAGGTAGGTGACTTCGTACTTCTCAAGGTATCCCCTTGGAAGGGCATAGTCCGATTTGGCAAGAAAGGGAAACTCGCACCTCGCTACGTTGGTCCTTTCAAAATCCTCGAAAGGATCGGCAGTGTTACGTATAAATTGGACCTGCCTGAAGAACTCAGCAATGTACACCCTGTCTTCCACGTATCCAACTTGAAGAGGTGTCTAACTGAGGAAGGACTTTACGCCCCCCTCGAAGATTTACAAGTCAACGAGACACTTCATTTTGTGGAAAAACCGGTTGAAATCATGGACCGAGGAGCCAAGGAACTAAAGCGCAGTCGAATTCCTATCGTCAAGGTTCGATGGGAAGGAAAGCGTGGCGCTGAATTTACTTGGGAGCTCGAAAGAGATATGAAGGAGAAGTATCCTCATCTCTTCCCTAAGTCTTCTTAAATTTCGGGACGAAATTCCCTAAAGGAGGGGAGACTGTAATGCCCGGCTTATTTGCACCTTCCTTTTATTTCAAGTGTTGTTCGTATTTTCTACTTTGGAAACTTTGTATTCTTGTAATCGTTCTTTCTTTGTAACCGTTGTAAAATCCGAGACTTGGATCATGAATGAAACTCGTATTTTGTTAATTTCATGTTACACATACTTTATACATGCTCAAACATTCAACTTCGTGGAACAATTGATGCTTATTCGTAATTCTTGGAAACAATGTGCTAAACTTGTAAATACTTGAAACGTATGCATGAAACGTGTTTCGATCGTAAACGATACTTGAATACAACCTTCATACGTATAATTATACTTGGTTATACTCCTCATACTTAAATGTACCTTAAAATATGCTCTTATGGCAAAACTAGTCCTTAAAACCCCTTGAAAGCCCAAATTAACAAACTGCAGGGACTAAAATGAAAATATGTGAAAGATGTTAGCTTACGGACCGTAACACTCCCAGTGTTGAGGTCCGTATGCATGTCTGGTGGGCAGAAAACACAGCAGCCTCTTTTCTACGCGATTTTGAGCGGGATTTTCCTTGTTTTGACCAAGTCTTGCACCATTTATGACCCAAAACAACCCTAATACACTCCCCTATATATACCACATGTTCCCCAAGCTCTTGACCACTTTCATCACTCTCTAAAACTCACAATTACACTCTCTAATCTCTTGCAAAGCTGCATTTTCGGGCAGATTCTTACCTTCACACTAAAAAGGGTATAACTTGCTCATTTCTCAACCAAATCACTTGATTCTTCTTCCTACTTGTTTGTATAACCATGGGGTTTGATTCCTTGACTTCTCCTTGGAGAAATCAGACCTGGAATTGCCCTGAAATGGTCCAAGAACTTTCTGTTTTGTTGCAACTTTCTTAAACTACAAAGCAAGCTTGTGTTCTCATGCTCCTAGTCCATAACATGACTAATGAAGTTAAACCAAGATTGTTTCACACTTATTAGGAGTGTCTAAACACTCTAAACTTTCTGTTTTCATCAAGCTAATAGCTTGCAAGTGATGCCAAGTCTTGAACTTGTAGATAGTGTGACTACTTGGCTAGCATAGGCTAACCAACATAACAAGTCCACACATCACTTGATGTTTTGCTTAGATTAGTTGTATTACTTCTTGTTCATATCCATGAGGTTCCTAAATGGAAGGTTCGCCTTCCTACCTCCTACATGACATATTGTTAATAAACAACTCGAGGTTCCTAAATGGAAGGTTCGCCTTCCTACCTCCTATATGACATATATGTTAATAAATAACTCGAGGTACCTAAATGGAAGCTTGTTCTTCCTACCTCATGTATGAATTCTATGACCCTTTGAGGTGCCTAAATGAAGATCTTAATCTTCTACCTCCTACATGAAATCTTTGACTAAATAATATGTAATATATAACCTAAGAACTATATTCATTCATTCGAACCTTTGATATTAAACTTGTGTTTATATGTTAAAGTAGTAGAATATCATCTAAGACCTAAAACACCAAGTATGATTCTAATGGGCATATTACCCATGAAAACATTCTAACCATATTGGTTACATAGTGTCATACAAGGGTTACTAAGTTCAAGATGATTATTTTCGTATCATATTTTCTTCTACTTTATGTTAAAACTCCAAATTCATAATCTTCCGTTAACGCCAAACTCACACACCAATGTTTCCTCGTGTAGGAAGACTAGGTGCTCCAACTTAATACATCCACCAACTCACTCGCGGGATTCAAGTCGGAGAGCTTGTGAACCGTGAGTATACTCGCAACCCCTTTTTATGTTTACCACTTTTTGGGGTGTAACATGTTTACTTATCAACAACTTACACATGAACATTTTGCTTAAACACATGAACATTCCTATAACATGCTTGTATACGTGATTGCTTGATACTTTAAACTTGGGTAATACATTTTCGTGTCCGTACGAGCCAATACTTGACATTTGTAGCGCTATAGGATTAACGACCCGCCATCTTATCTCGTGGTTAATGTCATATGCAAGTGCGTTTCTTTGGTTTGATACATTGACCCTGCCAAATTTATTGTTTATCTGAATCACATGCTAGCTATGAGGAATTGTTCGAAACTTATTTTTGCTATGTATGTATCAAACTTGTATACTCGCCATTGCTTTTGCATTGAATTGTATTTTTAAACATGTTACAGGTTGATGACGATGATGCTATGAAAAGAAGTAGCGTTGATGCCTAGATACACATATAGACGTTTAGGTTTAATATGTCGTATCAACTTTGCTTATGTTGTTATGTATTTCTTTTGAACTTACTGCTATTTGAATTTCTTGTAATGTTGACAACTACTTTATGCAATGAAATCGGTTTATTAAATATTGTCACAATTAGCGTTATGATGTCTCGAGCAATCTTCACACTTCGTCTCATCCCGATGTTTCCGCCATTGGTTGGGGTGTGACAAGTGAGTCCTCCGACGAATCCTCTAACGACGACACCTCATTGCAAGACACCGACAAACCCAGCCGCAAGCGAAGGACTTCAAGCCTGAACTCCTCAACAACCGAGCTGCTGCAGCCGAAGCCTCTTCAAACAGTCCCGGTGTTTCCAAAACAAGCTTACACTGGAACTCATCCCCAGTGTTACTCATGCACCTATCATCATCCAGTTGGGGCTGACTGTCGCTATTGCAGTAACTGCAACCGTTACGGTCACTTCACCCGCAACTGCCGCATCGAACCGCAAACCTGAGTACAACATCAACAGCTCCAGCAAAAGTCTTCAGCATTAGACATCTAGCAAGCGTAGGATAAAGTTGTAATGATACGATTTTTCGACGTTAATTTCTAAGTTTTGAACCTACTCTATTACTCGATGTTTCCACTATGCGTAACATTAACTCTCGTTTTCGTTTTCCCTCTCACACTCTAGTCATCACACTTAGACTAGATTCACACACATACTATATACTATTTCACGAAATAATGTGTTTTACCCTCACTACACTCTTAGAACTAGGTACGATAAACGTGCAAGGAACGACTAGTCACGGGTGCACATGGGATTATTTGGGTCAGTGCACGGAGATCGTAGTGAATTCTAAGGTGCCATAAACGTTTCAACAAAGTATGACACCGAAACACGAGATTTAAGTAATAGGGGTAAAGCAAGGCGTGCTTTGCCATACTACCGAAGTGTCGCGCAGAAAGTGCCAGGTGGAGTTGAACGTTATTAGACCTATTATACTATGGTGATTATTTTCAACACACTACACTCAATCGCAAGGCGTAACAACTGAAATCGCATCATCGCAAGACTTGTCGTAAGTCTGCAAATGCAATGCAATCACCTCATCAATGGACTCTGGGGAGTTTACCTCGCAGGGCAATTGCATCGACGCAAGACTGGTCGTAAGTCTGTTGCAGCAAACCTCATCAAGTACATAAACGCTCACGATATTGTTGAGTGAGGACCTATTCTACCCTCCTCGATAACCGTGATGCATCGCAACGTAACGTTAAGCTTATTCGAAACAAAACTCGACTAATCGCAATCGCTTTTCATGTGTATCTCGCAATCTCTATCGCTTATTATGTGAATCTATATCGCTTGCTGTGTGTCAGTCTATCGCTATCGCCTACCGCTATCTGTGATATTTGTGTTAAGTTAGCACACATGACCTCGCTTCACGAGAGGAAGCTCATATGGTTAAAGCAAGGTGTTTTAGTCATATCAGCGGGCTTTCGTGGAAAAAGGCCATGTGGGTTCTGAGGTTAGTTAAACTCCGTGGTATAATCAATCAAATCGAACCGCATAAATCGTGTATATCTCCATCGCTTGCAGCGCACAACTGCCGCTTATAATCGCCGTCATTTTTGGTGTGGTGTTATTCGCTAACCCACCTAATCGCTTATCGCTTATCGTGTATAGTCTACCGCTTATTCGCTCGTTGGTGTTCGTTACAGTTTGTGTGGTATTAGTACACATGACATCGCTTCACAAGGCAAAACTAACATGGTTAAACGTGGTGTTTCACCATGTTAGCAAACTCTCGTAAAAACGTGCCATGCGGGTTCAAGGTGGAATCTAATCGAAAACGCGCTATTCGCTTATCGTCTGCCGCTCGACGCCTATCCAGACACGACACGTAAGCGTTTCGTGTCATCAGGCTACTCGCGCACGCTGTTGTAGCTACGTTCGCAATACAACTCGCCGGCTTAACCTATTCGATTTTATCTTATACTCGGCCTAACTTTCTATCGATTGGGCCGAGTAAGCGCAATTCTATCAATGTCATATCCGCGCACATGACACCGCCTCACGAAACGGAAGTAATATGGGAGAAACATGGTGGATACGCCGCTGGTACCTCCTATATATAAATGTTTTAATCATATTAACGAACTTCCGTGGGAAGGTGCCAAGTGGGGACTGATGCTAAATTGTCTTTTCCAAACGGGTAAAACAGATTTTTATAAAACTTTTACTGAAAACCATGGGACAAGTGAAATTCCTCACAACGTGGAGGTAACATCGAATTAGCTTAACTCCATGTCCAAGGGGAGCTTTCATGAGTCCAATCTTTCCCTAAAACCTTTTCAAATATAAAGAAAAACAAGACTTTCTTGAGACGTTGGTTCAACATCGAGTTCCGCTGAACCCATGTCGTAGGAGAGTTTTCGTAACCCCAGTTTTCATCTTCGAATTCCCTAAAATGTGTAAAACCTAAACTTCCTTGCAACATCGGTTAACATCGACTCAGTTGGCCATACGTTGAAAAGAAATTTTTCAAGATTTCCATCCCAAAACTCCCTTTAAATATCTAAAACCGAACGTCCCTTGTAACGTTGGTAACGATCGACCTAGATTAACCCTACGTCATGAGAAACCTTTCAAGATCTTTAAAATTACAATCGCATCGAGCTAACGAATTCTTCACGACACAAGGCACTGTGGAATGGCAACTTGTGGAATATTACTTTTGTCTTTACGCCGCCATCTCGCTATCGCAATCGATCTCTCTTATTCGAAACGCTCTCGCTTGTCAACTCTCGGTCAAGTCACACGCTGTATCGCAACTTACGTAAAATCAAACCTCAAAAGTCTACCTGTTGGATTAATTTCGGGACGAAATTTCCTAAAGTAGGGGAGACTGTAAAAACCCGCACTTTTGTGCGTTGTTACTACTCGATTTACTCGTTACGCCTAGCACCAGAGATTCGGATCATAATGTGACTATATCGGATACATCGCTATTCGAAGGATAATCGCATATTTTCGAAATACAATATCGCTATACTATACCACACCACAAACAATAACACTCACGAAGACATTGAGTGAGGACCTATTCTACCCTCCTCGGTGACCGTGATGTGTCGAAACGCAGATAATTAACGCTAACAAAGACTCTCGGGTGAGTGCTATAGCTCCAGTCGTCGTGACAATGATGACAATACGAGTGAGTGGTACCCCGTCAGTCTTTGTGGCACAAAACACAATAACGTTCACGATGACATCGAGAAAGGACCTATACTACCCTCCTTGATGGCCGTGAAACGTCGCTAATAATCGCATGCTCGAATCGAAAACCGTTTGTTATATCGAAACTGTGGAATATGAATACGTATATACGACCCTTTGGTGATTAATTATAATATATAATAATATAAATATATAGAAATGTGGCCCAAACTATCGCAGCGCACCAAAAACGAGGATCGAGAGGCCTCCGGACGGATGGGCCAGCCGAACGGCTGGGCCAACAGATCGGATGGGCCAACCGATCGGACAGGCCGGCCGAACGGCTGGGCCGACCGATCGGACAGGCCGTCCGATCCGGATTTCGTCTATATATAGGGCTCTCCAGGGAGTCCCTGGCGCCCCTATATATAAGGCTCTCCAGGGAGTCCCTGGCGCCCCGCGACAGACACACAGGGGTGTGTCACGCCCCGCTAGGTAGGCGTAGTAGGGCTTAGGGTTGATCAGTCACGAGTATAGGTTCGACGAATGGCAAGACACGTGGCGGCCCAGGGTTTCGTCTGGTGGCACTAGGTCGCGCCCCATGACAGACCTAGGGGTGTCTGTCGCGCCCTGCCAGAGACTTTGAAATTTTGTTTTTATTTAATTTATATTAAAATGAAGTATTTGGGGCCCACTTTTCGTATACGGGGTGTATTTTAGGACGTATAGGGACATGTTTAAGGGTTTCGGGAGAGTTGTTATAGTGATGCTTATTGTTGTTTAACGTTAATGATCAGGATGTTGTTTTGTTTGATGTTTGCTTATGATTTAATGTGACAACTAAAATGGTTGTTATTTAAGTGGTTAAAGGAATCTGTGGCAGACAATAGGGTTAATTAGGATGATAGTTACATAAGCACCTGCATGATCAAAGTAAATGTGGTACTCGACTAGGTGACAATTAAGTGATGATCATGATACATAATCATGTTTATGAATTCAGCTGTCAATTATAGATAGCAGGTAGAACATGTCAAATGCCAAAGTCATTAGTAGAATCATATGTAGTATTATTGCACATTTGTAGGATCAAATTATACGCACAAGTCATTAGTAGGATCATATGTTGGATCACGTGTAATGCAGGGTTGGTCATCATACACATTTAGTAATTAATGTTAGTATTGTAACATCCTCCAAAAAACGGACCTCTGAAACCCGATCCGTTTTCATATTCTATGTAATTTTATTTAATGTTCAAGCAATAAAATGTTTTAATCATACATGTTATTATATCTGGTGATTTATAGTCTTATACATGTTCTATACAAGTTTCTAAATTCATTTCCATGTATTTTGAAACAACCAACCATCTCTCAATTTCTAAGACTTAGGTTCTTCTTAAGTTGATTAAAAACTTTGGAGACTTCGTGAACACACCTAACACTCAAATCCTGACCTACTTATCATTCAAATTTATTATATACATGCCAAAACTAAGATATGACATGTGTTTGGAGAGTTTAGATGTAAAGGATAGCAAGTAAAAAGCTTACATGTTGCATTCTTAGTTTTGGCATAAGATGACTTACGGGTGACTTTCTTGCCAACTTTTCTCCATCCTTAGGCTATCAATCCGGACCATTCAAAACTCTAAGATTTACTTCGTATACTTAGGAGCAAGTAGGTTCAAACGGGGTATAAAACCGAGCCCAAGCGTAGCGGGAATCACAAACACAAGTTTGAGAACGTAACCCTCGACCCACATCAAGATCCAAGGTTTAAACCCAATTCTCGACACCATAAATGGTGGATTACTCTTTTCCATATGATAGTACTCTGAAAATAGTGAACGTAGGCGAAAAGCGTGCGCAAAACGGAGTTACAACGAAGCAGGAATCACGAAAACAAGTTTGGTGTTTATTGCTGATTTAGTGGTTCCATAAGTGCAATACCCCTTTGGGTGTTGTGCGTAATAGTTTCTTTTTTTTTTTTTTTTTGCTCTCGATGAGGAGATGCTGCCCTTCAAGCTGTTCCCGTTTTGTCAAGCTTCTTTGAGGTAATTTTCTTTTCCTTTTAATTATTCATTCATTTATCGCTTTCTTAGTTTAAATAGTTTAGTTTAGGTTCTTA
This sequence comes from Helianthus tuberosus, assembly GCA_030545235.1. Classification (NCBI taxonomy): domain Eukaryota; kingdom Viridiplantae; phylum Streptophyta; class Magnoliopsida; order Asterales; family Asteraceae; genus Helianthus; species Helianthus tuberosus. The sequence continues at coordinate 58,468,155 of CM060437.1, read as the reverse complement.
GTTAAGAAGTATTAGGCTCGTTTAGGTAGCCTTGCTAAGGCTAGTCATTAGAACGCCTAGCATTGCTAAGGCTCGTCATTTGGATGACCTAGCTTTGCAAAGACACGTCCTTAGGACGTATAGCCTTGCTTAACCTTGCCTTTAGGCTTGGCGTAGCCTTGTAGAGGCTCGTTAAGCCCAACGAGTCCAAGAGTTTTAACTTCATCTACATGCCAAAGACTAAATCCAAGAGACGAAACCCCAAGTTTGGGGTGTTTCAACAAACGATGTGCGCATCCAGTCCAACCCATATACGATTTTTAGACTTGTTTTCGGTAGTTTTAGATTAGTTGTTGGCTTGTTTATAATGGGTTTTGTTTGCTTCAAAATGTTTGAAACTAGGTTTAACTGGCTTAGACAGATTGTTTACATGTTTATGCCAGGTTAGTTGAAGTTCAGTTGCCTTTTGCGTTTTGCTTCACTCACGGCGCTTAAGTTGTGCCTTTAACCATAAAGACAATATTGAATACGATTTTACAATTAGATATGAATTTTAGAATGGAATATTTAAACTCCTCCAAAACCGGTGAATTTTCATCCATGTGAAAAAACCTTCTTCTAGATTGATTTTTTTTTCGAATCTAATATCTTCTTTTAAGAGGAAAGTCTATGACCCTAAAAACTCATAAAAAGCTGAACAAAAACAGTAAAAATACACAGTAACTGAAAAGACGGCTACTTTATTAATATCATTTATTATAAATAAAATCCTGCCTAAACTACGCGCCAAAAACATCCTATAAAGAGAGTTCTCTGCACAAACAACTTATCACAAAACCAGAAACAAACGCCATATTTCCTAGAAACCATTCACTTTAAAAACGCCAAAAATAATACTTAAAAAAGCCATAGATGCAGAACCTCGATTCTGCTATATTGAGTATTGATCAGAATGAAGTTTCACTGAATGGATTCTTCTCTGAGTTGGGTATCTCTATAATCTTTTGCTGAATGAGATGGACAAATATTCAAGACAAAGAGACTGATGACACTGATATGACATCATGTCACTTTGTTCTTGATGGATATATTGATGGCATGAAGGGATCAATACATTAGAGCAGGCGTTGGTCTTCAACATGTCATCAAACAAGTATATATCCACCCACCATAAAGGATGCCAAAAAAATAAGCATCTTCTAAAGACGGCCGTTATGTAGGAAAATAAGGATCTACATAAGGCATTCAAAAACAGGTTCAAAACGCCAAAAAGGTTAAAGTAGAAGAGGCCGATGACAGTGAAGATTTGAATGAGAAATTAGATTATAATTTTTTTCATTTTCTATTGTTTGTTATGTAATTCTCTGTTGTTTATCATCTAATTCTCTACTATTTAAAAAAAATGAGTATAAAACGCCAAAAACTACAAACACCAAAACGTCTGATAGTTTGAAAACTGTGAGAACGAATGCTAGCAAAATACGAGGTTGCTATATAAAACGCCAAAAACGCAAACAAAGTATTACTGGAAAAATCAACACTAATTGACAGATGAAAATTGAAAAGAAACAGTAAAATAAAGAGACGGTATCATTATTGCCAAACATTATAGTTATATTAATGCCACTACATGGAAAATTGAAATTTATTTATCTTTTCAAAACGCCATAACTGCCTGTCAAATTATAGGCCTGTATCCTAAATGGCAAAACACTTGATATAATAAAATCAAGAAAATTACTGATGTTTTTTACATTAAAAGCCTGCATCCTAATCTAAAAAACAATAAAAACACCAAACAATACTTAAAAGGCCAAAATATTTGCTATGATTCTGATCCAAAAACAATAAAAACGCCGCGTATTATTAAACGCCAAAAAAATGGAAAGACGAAGTGACACGCGTTAAAAAAAATATGAAAGGACAAAAAAACCCATATGCCTTTCTATAAGCTGCGTGACACGTGTTAGGCCATGAAGCGTTCTCACCGTTCTCACACTATTGAGCGTTTTCTCCTGATCCCGTTTCTCTCTCTCTTTATATATATATATATATATATATGGGATGGTTCAAATGAAAACCACTTTTATTGTGAAAACTCGAAAACTAACTAAAAAAGGCCTAAAAAACACACAAATTTTTTTTTTCAATTTTTTTATAAAAATCGCTGGTTTTTATATATGAAAAAAAACTTTTTTTTCAAATTTTTTTTTTTTTGTAGTACACATGTGTAATAATACACATGTGTAGTACAAATACACATGTGTAGTATTACACATGTGCCACTACACAAAAAAAAAAAAAAAAATTTAGAAATTTTTTTTTATATAAAAAAACCTGCAGAAATTATTATGCAAAAAAAAAATTGGTATGTTTTTATGGCTTTTTTAATTAGTTTTCACAATAACTAGTGGTTTTCATTTGAACCTTCCCCTATATATATATATATACCCACATACTCTTTATTTCTCTCTAATCTGAACCCACCACCACAACCTAATCTCTCTCATCCCACCACCACCCCACAACCTTCACCGCCGCCACCCACCCCACCTCAACCTTCACCGCCTCCACCCCCACCTACCGACCACCCAACCCTACTGCACCAACCATCACCACCGTACCCACCACATCACCACCACTCCTGCATGACTGCTTTCACCACTAAAATAGAGTCTAATGTGCTTAAAAATTAAGGCTAAAGCAAGTTCGCTAAACAAAAGTGCAGGTTTTGAGGATAATAGGGCTCTGGTTTCGAAAAGAGGCATGAAAACAAAATCGGTTGACTGTAAACAGGGTTTAGTCAATGATTTCAATTTTCAACGTCAAACCATCATCTGATTCTGTAATATATGAAGCAAATCGAGCAGATAAGAAAGACGTTCCTTTAAAGAAAACAAAAACAAAAAGAGAACTGGTGAGCGACCAGTTATTTTGCCGTGAATTTATAAGCAAAGAGTCGGATGAAAGTTATGTACAGAAAAATGTCAAGAAGCTTTCATCTGATTCTATATTATCGGAAGCAAATCGAGCAACTAAGAAGTTCATGTTCAATTACTCACTGTATTTATTTGTTCAATGTGTTTGTGTGTTCAATTGGTGGTGTTAATGGTGGGTTTTGAGAAAAAGAGGGAGGAGGATGTCTGCGTTTTAGAGAGAGAGAGAGAGAGAAATGATAGTGTGGGTGGAAAGGGGTTTTTATATATTTTCCAGAAAAAAGGGTTTACTTATTATATTAAAATGTGAAAAGACAACATTACCCTTATATGGGGTCCATATGACCAAACTTAACTAAAAAATCTAACTGAGTTAGGCCTAAAAAACATAACGTTCAAGATTTTGGAACATTAAGTACAAAACTTGTCAACTTTTGCGCTAAATGACAGCGCCTGTAATTTGGTGTAAACATAAAGAACAAAACTTGTAATTTACTCTATATATATATATTTTGAGGGACGGATATAGTCAGGTAGTTAGTATTAAATCGAGTTCTGTTATTCGTTTGACAGAACATATAGAGCTCGGTTGTTATTACAAAAATATGTCAAAAGCAAAAGTGCACTAATTTTTAACGTTATTTTACTAATTTCGTGAAAATAACGTTAAAAGAGGGGATGGTTAATCATGCATCATGTGGTGGCATTGATAGCCGAAAGACAAGGGGGTACATGCACCAATTGGCGTTTGTCTCAATTGCTGAGTGTTATGTGTCTTATGTCCAAGGCTTGATGCAAAACCACAATCGAGCCGGGGGTCTCATTGGAAGCAGCCTCTCTATTCCTACGGGGTAGAGGTAAGGCTGTCTACATCCCACCCTCCTCAGACCCTACCTTAGCTTTTGCTATTGGTGGGATATACTGAGTACGATGATGATGACGACTTTATTCAACACTCTTTTTGGAGTCAGGAAATAATTACCACAAAAGCGGGTTTTTTGTTTACAAAACGCAAAAAGTCAATACACTAGGTTGTTTTTCTTTTAATTCTAATTATGACTATACATATATTGGATGTTGTAGTAGTATATAAAGATAAAATCAGCTCAGTAGCGCTAACTACCCCGTATATACATTCTCTATTGTGGCTAGAGTTTATGATTTCCTTATGTTGAGAATTTATGACACCGTATCTAGTAGTTGCTTGCTTGCAATAGCTATGTTTGTAAGAGCAACTATGAAAATGAGTGGTTCCAACCAACCAACATTACATATTGGTACAATATTTTTTTGAAGTTTGGTGGCAAAAGGGATTCTAATAATTTTGTATAAACTTTTTTACATTAGTTTCTTTTTTTTTTCTTAACGTTTTTAAATTAAACTTATCTTGACATTAATTGCTAAGCTTTATAGTTATTTTATTTTACCTTAACTTTCATAGTTAGACCATGTGTAGTGGTTAAGAAAAATAACGCCCCCACCATGGGGCATTATCCGACACGTGGCAGTCCAGTCAGCATGGGGCGTTATTGCAAAAGTGGCGTAGTGGGAATAATGCCCAAATAATGCCCCTTCCAATCATTAAAAAAAAAAAAAAAAAAACTAACTAATTTCTCATTGGCCAGTCAAATCCCAGTCAGCCCATCACAATCCATTTTAGGCGTTTTAATCAACACGCCAAACAATTTTTTTTTTCAAAAATACTGCCCCAAAACGCCCTATGTAATGGGGGGGGGGGGGGTTTGGATTTTTTTCAAAAATACCGCCCCACTACGGGTCTGAGCTTCTTTGAGGTAATTTCCTCTCGATGAGGAGATGCTGCCCTTCAAGCTTTTCTCGTTTTGTCAAGCTTCTTTGAGGTAATTTTCTTTTTCTTGTAATTATTCATTCATTTATCGCTTTCTTAGTTTAAATAGTTTAGTATAGGTTCTTAGTTAAGGAGCATTAGCCTCGTTTGCTAAGGCTCGTCCTTTGGATGACCTAGCTTTGCAAAGACACGTCCTTAGGACGTATAGCCTTGCTTAGGCTTGGCGTAGCCTTGTAGAAGCTCGTTAGGCCCAACGAGTCCAAGAGTTTTAACTTCATCTGCATGCCAAAGACTAAATCCAAGAGACGAAACCCCAAGTTTGGGGTGTTTCAACAAACGATGTGCGCGTCCAGTCCAACCCATATACGATTTTTAGACTTGTTTTCGGTAGTTTTAGATTAGTTGTTGGCTTGTTTATAATGGGTTTTGTTTGCTTCAAAATGTTTGAAACTAGGTTTAACTGGCTTAGACAGATTGTTTACATGTTTATGCCAGGTTAGTTGAAGTTCAGTTGCCTTTTGCGTTTTGCTTCACTCACGGCGCTTAAGTTGTGCCTTTAACTACAAAGACAGTATTGAATACGATTTTACAATTAGATATAAATTTTAGAATGAAATATTTAACTCACCAAACCGGTGAATTTTCATCTATGTGAAGAACCTTCTTCTAGATTGATTTTTTTTTTCGAATCTAATATCTTCTTTTAAGAGGAAATTTGGATAGATGGATGATTTGACTTGATTAGTTTTCCTTTTTCACTGAAGCAAGTCAATGATTTGAGATTAAAGAATTGAAGATAAGAAATTAGTTGAGAAAGTTAAAATGCATTATTAGTAATCAAAGCAGTTGGTGGAGGAATTAAGTCTAGAACATTGTTAAACAGGGACTTAAAAGCAAGAATTGGTTAAAAATGATTATAAAAAAAGGAACATCATGAAAAAGGTGGAAATAATTCCAGCTAATGGCTATATAAATTACATTTTGAACATATAATAATAACATCACACATGTAATCATGACACAAGATGTAAGATACAAGTAAACATTTGTAAATTGCTTGAAGAAAGGTTTCATCTCATTTTATTTTCTATAATAAATATATAGGAATCATGTTATTATCTATAATAAATATATAGGAATCATGTATTTCTTTCAGAAAGGTTTTTATGGATTCTAAGCAGAAAGGTTGCTTAAATTTAAATGTATTTCTTTCAAACAACCACAAACTTTATATACTATCCCACCAACGATTAGAAATGGTTAGGCCGGGTACAACCGAAACAATTACATGAATAGGAGCACGGTTTTCAATCACTCGGTCCAAGCTACTTTAAACTTACACTTCCTGCTTGGAATCCATAAAAACACAACAACAATCAAATTAAAGATAGACTCTTGTCTCTTACGGGGTCGGGACATCACGTTATGGAGCTTCCATCACTCGTGAAGTAGCGTGAATCACCGCCGCCACCCATCACTCGTTAAACTCATCACTCGTGATGGCCATGACGCGTCAAAAGTTGCAGAATGTGAGGGAAATTGTTGGGTATGGTGAGTGATGAGCACCCCTAGTAAAATCCATCACTAGTGATGGAATGAAATTCAATGACGTGACGGATAATGATTGGGTGTGGTGAGTGATGGAAAGTGGAGCACCCCTACCCCACCTGTCTGACAAAAATAATATTATCTCTAAGGTCATGTGTAGTCATAAAGCCTCTTTGTGGGCGTTATGCGACACATGTCGTGTCACGTCACATAGAGGCTTTATGGGGCGTTATATCATTAGAGCCCGTAGTCATAAAGCTCCTAACTATCGTCTATCATTACTCAGTTAATTATTTTTCAATTCCTTTAATTAAAAACCATCTCACTAAATAAAAAAACATTACAATAAAATAAAAAAACATTAAAATAAAATAAAATAAAACATTACACTAAAATAAAATAAAATAAAAATTGCACAATCAAAGATTATGTTTTTTTTCGATTCGCTTCTTTTGTGCCAACGTCATCTTCAACGCTTTTCCAGTTAGGTGGTCGTGCGGTTTCGAGTAGAATTCAAAGTCATGAGCCCATTGTCTATCCCGCATAATCTCGGCCACTTCGCGGTTCTCTTCCATACGTTTAGTCACTTCGCGGTTTGAAAAATCATGCACTTGTTGATATCGGACCACTTGCCCGATATCGAGTCCGCCGACCGGTATTCGTCTCCTTTACCCATGAGCCCGAAAAAAAGTTATCGGATTCAGTTCCAAAAAAAGGGTTTTACTTTGATTGTTTGCTACAAAAAGAAAAACAAATAATTAGTCCAAATTTGAAAATTCTCCTTCACACGCCGCTATCAAGATCACGTTGGCCTCAAATTTACACCCCATAGCATCGCCTGTAATGGTGTGACGGGCGCTATGGACGCTATAGCTCACAAAAAATCCTCCATCGCGCCCCACTACGGATAGTCTAAACCTCCAAATGAACTATTGTATTAAAGATATGATCGCTTTAACGAGCTCTTTCATTCTTGAGCTTTGATATCTTAAACGCATCTAATCAAGCATATAACTTCAATGGAGATTTAAATGTTGATTATTAAATAAAAAGAAGAAAAGTAAATTACTTTATATCTAGTAGATTATATATCAATTGATGGTTAGATGTCTCCTATGTATCTTTCGGTCTATAAGTAATTATATATCATTCTCTCATCTTGTGTGTACACTTACTAAATCCTAAAAGGTGATTACTTTAGTTCCGGACTATTATTAATTAAACCTTCAAGGTTGTAAGTGTCCTTTAAGAAATGTCTCATAATCTATCTATCTACTATAATAAAAGAAACCAATTTTTGGACACGTGTCATTCATTGAAGGCATCTTCAAATATATACTTATCTTATATTAAATAAATAACAAATTAATATAAAATCTTATCATATTTTAATAAAATATTATCCTCAAATCTAAATTATTAATTTAATATATTTTTAAAATAAATACCTATTTTTCCTACTTATCTTATATTAAATATATAAATAATAAATTAATATTAAATGTTATCCTAATATATTAAAAATATAACTTTTTTTTATTATTTAGTATACAAAATTATACTTATTCAACTCGTGTAAAACGCGAGGTTTTTAAAAATTTAAATTTTATTATTTACTATACAAAGTTACATTTATATAACCCGTGTAATACACGAAGTTTTTAAAGATACAATTTTTTAATCATTTGCTATGTAAAATTAGATTTATTTAACATGTGTAATACACGAGGTTTTTAAAGATATAATTTTTTGTATTATTTGGTAGATTTTTCAACCCGACTATACACAGGTTTTTTAAAGATACGACGTTTTTAGTATTTAATATACAAAATTACATTTATTTAATCTGTGTAATACACATGGTTTTTAAAGATATAACTCTTTTTTAGATCTATTCAACACGTGTAATATACGAAGTTTTTAAGGATGTAAATTTTTTTATCATTTGGTAGATTTATTCAACCCGATTATACATGAGGTTTTAAAGATACGGCGTTTTTAGTATTTAGTATACAAAATTACATTTATTTAATATGTGTAATACACATGGTTTTGAAATATATATATGTTTTATTATTTAATATATAAAATTACATTTATTTAACCTGTACACAGGGGCGGACCCACATTGGTGCCACCGGGGTCCCCGGACCCCAATCTTTAAAAAAAAATAGTAGATTCGGTATATTAAATTGTATATGGACCCCATAAATACAATTAGGTGGACACCATAAAAATAAAAAGAAAGGTGGTGTAGTGGTAAATCTCACTCTTTTCCACCAAGAGGTCATGGGTTCAATCCTTGATAAGCCCATTTTTCTTATTTTTTTTTTTTAAATCTAGTTCAAACCTCACTTTAACTCTACCCGAACGAGGACCGACCCGAAAATGGACCCCATTGAAATAAAATCCTGGGTCCGCCACTGCCTGTACAATATGCGGGTTTAATAAAGATATAACTTTTTATTATTTAATATATAAAATTACATTTATTCAACCTGTGTAATACACGGGGTTCTAACCTTGTAATATTATAACTTAAAATGTTGGATTTGTTTATTTTGATTTATTTTTTTTCTTATTATGAGAAAAAATATTGATGGGATTTCTTTGTAATGTATGTTTACAAAATAACGTATGCATGATGAAACACTTCAATAATCTTTTAATACTGTCGTCTTGTGTCATAAATATTATATTAAACTGTATCACATTTCAACCTTATTTGCTACAATAATGTTGAGCTTTTAATGAAAATCTATAAATTTAATGATCCACCAAATGGCTTTATAACTTGAGTACTTGACTTAATGCTATATAGTAACTAAGTTGACCATGGCTTATATTCATGAACATTAATAAGAAAATTATATAAAAAAAATAATCTAATTAATTTGATATATTAAAATAGCAGGGAAGTAAGTTTTACAAATGTAATTATAAGAAATCATAGTGGTCCTAACAAATAGAAATAATGAATCAACTAAACTAATGCATGGACACAAATCTTCAAAAAATGTATACGCTCTTGAGTCTTGACCGGTGTCGAATGTAATCTATGAAGAGCAAGGTCACATGCTATTTAAATGTAATAAAAATTTGTTAAGAAAAAGTTAAGCTATCATCTCAGCTGTGACCAATCATCCAAAATACAACTATTATATAAGATACTTAAAAAAGAATAAGTGAAACCTTTGTCACTTCAATTGAAAAATGAAACCTTTTATATCTGGATCCTTAAGGTTTTATTTTTATTGTCATTTTCTTCCAATTGGCAACAATTGAAAAATGAAACCTTTTATATCTGGATCCTTAAGGTTTCATTTTTATTGTCATTTTATTCCAATTGGCAAAAGTTAAAATTTTCTGTTAACTTCTTCTCTTTTTGTCGGTTTCCTCATTTAAATGAAGGGTATAATCGTCATTATATGACATAATATATTTTACATAAATGAGGAAAACGACCAAAAAAGAAGTTAACAAAAAATTCTAACCCAATTTGTCAATTGGATAAAAATGACAACAAAAATAAACCCCAGGGACCCAAATACAAAACCTTTCATTTTTTAGACTCAAATGATAAAAGTAGCATAAACTTAGACACCATTTTAACATTTTACTCAAAAAGAAATAATAACCAAGTATCGAACCACCCCCAATCCATATACACTGCCTATATAAAGGTTCCAACAATAAGTCTCAAATGTGTGCAACAAAACTGTTGGCATTTCGACTATTATCTATCTACAATTTCGAGTCCATTATCACGATTCTAATCCAAGATATTTATATAGTTTTACATCAATTCCACGAATACATCAAGGCCACACCAAGTCACTATGGTCAATATGTGATTAAAGTTCATAGGTTTATATTGAATTTGACCAACAACTTTTTCTTAGTTTATCGATATATTATTAAGTAATAAATTATTAAATATGTTTGTTTTATTAAACATAGTAGTTTCCTTAATATATTGGTTAATCTCTGAAATAGTAAAATATATATCTTATTTAACAATTTACCTATTTTTATTTGTTTAGATTAAATAAGTAAACATTAGAGACTAAAGCACTCAAAATAAAAAAAAAAAAAACATATAAAATGAGAAAAGTTTTATATATTATATAAAACAAATAGTTTGTTTGTTGAGACTTTCTAATGGACAAAGTTGTCATTTAAAGTATACCTACTTAGATTAGAACCACAAAAGAGTGTTTTTGTCATATTTACTTATTAAGAACTTAGGGTCATTTTAGACAATTTGAAATATCTTGGAGGGTATTTGTGCAAAATAATATTCTATTTTAATAAAACTTGAGAACCTATGGCCCCTACCAAGCTTCATGACACCCACGTTCAGCTGCATCCCCACAGCGAAAATAATTATACACACAGCAAACAACCTACATGATTAAAACAGCAAAAAGAAGCAAAAATCAATATAAAATATTTATTAGATTATTTTCCTATAATTTTAATAAGTATGTTGTTTAATATCAATCAACAATAATGGATTTATTGGTTAATATATTAGTCAAAATTGTTGATTACTTCTTGTTTTAATCCAACCAAATCTTTTAACACAATGGACTAAAATGCTAACGTTTGAAACTATTTGGACTAAAGTGACAACGTTTCAAACCTTTAGACTAAACTGGTAAAATTACCCAAACCACAGGGACTAAAATGGCATTTAACTCTATTATATATGTAGCAATTACTTTCACCAAATATAAAAACGAAAAAGACACATAGGCCCCAACAAGCCTTACATTAATAATAGTCTTACACCTTTCTTGCTTTGCCCCTTTAATTCGTCTTCTTCTTCTTCTTCTCTACCATCATAGTTAAAGCTTACAAAGGAGGTTGAGACTCTAGACCAAATCGAAAATGGTCCGAAATGGCTCCAAAATGCCGAGTTTTTGCCTAGCGAAAATTCGGCCACATGTTCGAGTCCGTTCACCAACTATACAATTGAAAGAATGTGTTGATCGTCCTACTAAAACCGATGATCAAAAGTCCAAAGCTTCTGATGGGTTTGCCAATGAGAATGAGACCAAGTCCGAAGGTGTCGTTATTGCTAAAGTTGAGCCACCCGTAAAGGTTGTCGCTAGGAAAGTGATGATCGTCGTTGATTCTAGCGTCGAAGCGAAAAACGCTTTGCAATGGGCCTTGACGCATTCGGTTCAAAGTCATGATATTCTAGTTCTTCTCTATGTCAAGAAGATTAATTCTAAACAAGGTTTGTTTCTAACAATGTTGTCATGTTTATGTTGTTAAAATAAAACATGGTTTGTTACTTTGTTGTGATGCTAAATAGTCAAATAGACACCATCACAAACCGGTTATTTGTTTATAGATTTTTGTATAACAAATAAGTTAATAGCCGAAATAAATGTTAACTGGACCTGCTTGAATAGTCAGTCATGTGATGAACCATGGGCCTAGTACGTGAGGCCTTGTCGCCGTTTGTGTTTATTTACCACTCTTTATTTATCCATACAACCATAATTGGGTTTTTTAGTTGATGCTATGTCAAATCAATTAAATTGCTGGTTTTTATATATATTTTCTCACTAAAGTTAATTTTTATTAACAATTAAATTGCTGGGTTTTTATATATATTTTCTCGTTAATATTAATTTTTATTAACATATTTTTTCTTAGTATGTGGAACACTAGTATATTTGTGAACTGAGTGAACAAATAATGACCATTGATTTACATCATCAAATCGTAAAATACACTAATACATTTTCATCATCAAATCCTGATCAAATTCTAGCAATTGATTTACACTTGTGTATTGATAATCAAGGGGGCTAGGATTAGTTCACACGGTTCATTATCAAGGGAGTTGTTCACAGGTAAACCTAACCATATATATAGTTCACTATCAAAGGAGTTGTTCACAGATAAACCAAACCATATATATATATATATGTGTGTGTGTGGGGGGGGGGGGGGGGAGTGTTTCTAGAATTCTAGATGCAATTATATGAGAAAATAATAACTAAAGCGCGTGCGCGCATACACACATATATACACGATATCATAAAGGTTTTATACGATACGATACAATAAGATAGAATAGAGTATATTGATAGAAGGAAACCTAAATAACCTTAAACGAGCTCACGGAAATAACAAGATAATCTAGCAGTCAAACATATGTGTATAATAATTTCAATATATAACTAGAGATTACTATGACTTTAATATGATTTTTGCTTATTTAGGTGTAACAGGAAATGAGTTAAATAAGGAGAAAGCTACGAAAGTCCCTGGTTTCATTTGTTCAATGAAGAACATGTGTAAGACGAAACATCCAGAAGTGAGTATTGTTCCCTAACCTTCTTGTTTTTAAATCTAAAAGAAAAAAATATTACCACGCAGGGTGTTAACCGTGTCAAGTTAGCAAGTTAGCAAATTGAAGAGTTGTATAGGCGAACGCAAACACGACCCATATATTACTTATTGTCAAAGCCATCAACCATATGACACTAAAAAACATGTGTGTACTTAAAAAAAAACCATTAAATTTAAACGGGTAAACAGATTTCACATTTATTAAACATGTTGTGTTTGGGTTGACTCATTTAATAAACATCTTGAACCTAATTAATTTTCCATGTTATGTATAAAATTTCAGTCCCTAACATATTTGCTTTTTATTTTTTTAACATTAAAGCTACAAGTTGAGATATCTATGGTAGAAGGAAAAGACAAGGGTACAACCATTGTGGAGGAAGCAAAAAAACAAGAGGTGACAATGTTGGTCCTAGGGCAAAAAAAGCAACCGATTACATGGCGGTTATTGTTGACATGGGCCGGTAGATCACCGAGCGGACATGGTGGTGGAGTGGCGGATTATTGTGTCCAAAACGCCACTTGTATGGCGGTCGCGGTTAGGAGGAAGAGCAAACGAGTAGGCGGATATCTTATTACAACCAAACGTCAAAAAGATTTTTGGCTTTTGGCCTAATTTAACCGTAAAATTTATTTATAATGGTATTCTTGTATTGTTTGTTTTTTTTTACTATATTTAAGTAAATATGATGTGTATATTTCAAGTATGAAATGGGACGTGATTATGGTTTTTTATGCTTGTGGAAATGATAACAACTAATTACTCAAATACTCGAAACGTATTAAACTATTTCGTTATATACTTTTATTTTATATAATTATCAGTTACATATTTAACTTTAATATTTAGTATAAATTAGGCATATCTAAATATTAAAAAACGTAGCTCGTTCAATGAAAATGGGTTATGTGAGATATTAAGGTGCGGTTTGTTTCTTAAGAGATATAATGTCGGCAGTCTGCAAAACACATCTGTAGACATCTGTAGAAGAAGATGTGGATAAAATCTCTGTAGTCTGCAAGAAGAATGTTTTTTTAACGTATATAGAAAAATAAACTGGTGGTGGTGTACTGACGGTGGTGGTGGGTGGTGGACGTGGACGGTGGGCGGTGGACCGTGGTGGGTGATGGACAGTGGTGGGTGGTGGACGGTGGTAGTGGTGGACGGTGGTGTTTAACCCTCTGTAGACTTTAGAAGATCTTAAAAGTGGTTGGGCTAAGTCTGCACCAAGAAGAGCTCGCGTAGACGTTTTTTAATGAAACATCTTCGGAAAAACAAACAGTCTGTAGATGGCAATATCTGCGCGACGCAGATAGAAGAGCCTGCGCAGATCTTTTTTAGAAAAACAAACACCACTTAAGAATTTAGTGGAAACCAAGTTAGTTTGGGTAATCGTTTTGATCTCGGCTAAGACCTATTATTTTAGTAATTTCATAAATTAATTATCCTATATATTAAAAACATAATGAAATGAACAGTAATAAAAATAGAATTGAATTAATGGTGTCGGGTACTGGTACCGGTATTAAATTTATCAAACCGGGTGTATTTTCGGTACCGGTTCGGCACCGGTATTCATCGAAAAACAGAATGAAATGAACAGTAATAAAAATAGAATTGAATGAATGGTGGCGGGTACTGGTACCGATATTAAATTTATCAAACCGGGTGTATTTTCGGTACCGGTTCGGCACCGGTTTTATCGGTTTTTACCCTCAAATACTAGTGTCATACCAGTACCGACCGGTACCGTACCAGGTATATTCGGTACCGGTACCCACTTTTGGGGATTTTGGTAATGGTATTTTCGGTACCGGTTGGTGCCGAGCTCATCAAATCCTGTAGCAATGCAAGTAATTGCATCGTTTAGATTCTTTTTCATACACACAGTAAGTAAACTATATTTCGTTTGAATGGGGTTTTATATAAAAAACTTATTTTGCTTTATTTTTTGTCTTTTTCTGTAATGAATGAACTGTAGTATATAAAATTAACTTGGATATTTAGATTATTGATGAGTAATCGTATCAAATCATGTAATCAAACCGGTATCGTATGGGTACCAAATTTACTATACCAAATCATTTTCGGTACCAATTTAGTACCCACCTTTTGGCGTTTTCAGAATCGTTACTTTCGGTCGACACCGGTCTAGCACCATACCTGTATTTATTGATTTTTACCTTCAAATACCATACCATACCGTATTGTACCGAGCATTTTCGGTGCCGGTACCTAATTTCGATGATTTTCTGGATCGGTACTTTCATTGCCGTTATCGGTACCGAACTCATCCATATTTTAACGTGTTAGCACCGTAATAACTGAACTGAAAACAACCGAATTTCCAACGTGTAGGACGTGTGAGTCCTATTATTATATATTAGGTTATTTAAAATCGCTTTTTTAGGACGGAGTAACTATCCTTTTCACGACATTTTTATTTATGTTTTGATATTTAGTATCTGCTTGCCGTTATTGACATGCGTTTTGCAGTCATTGGGTCCCCGCCGCAACGCGCGGGCGGAAAATCAACTAGCTTAGTAAAATTATGATGATGATAATATGAATATGATAGATATCAATAGCAATAATAAAAGCGTAAAGTATGATGAGTATATGTTTGTTATTCAAGTTAACTAGTATTACACACCCCCGCATTGCGGCGGGGGCGAACATTAATGCCACACTACTGCCAGCAACCACCGACACTGAAGTTACAGCGTGTTAATGCGAAGAAATTAAACCGAAACGTAAAACATAGAATAAAATAACTAAGTTGATCTAGGACTTGCGCGTTACGATAAACCTGCGTCTATTTTTTTCCGTTTGACAGGTTCATCGTAATCTATATATAATATAAATCATTACCACTATACAAACCATAATGCATACATTACAACAACCATTGCATCAATATGTTGCAAATTATATTTATACAAGATTTTGGCTAAATTAATTAGATTATTATAAATAATAATAATTTACAAATAAAACAACACAACTTTAAATGGATCAAACCGATTGAATTTGGTAAGATAATGAAATCATTATTTGATTATGGTACAACCACTTAAGCACAATTTACAACCATACATGGATACAAACATATTGAATTTGGTAAGATAATGAAACCATTATTTGATTAAGGTACAACAACTTAAGCTCAATTTACAACCATAGATTGCAGACAAATGTTAAAAAATCTATTATATATAATAAATGAAAGTGATTTGGGCCACATGTCACTTAATTAGGGCATCGTTTTTCCCATTTTCCCGCCCAACAGTAACCACTGCCCTTTATTCTCACATTTTCACAAATCATATTTCATTCTTCTCCTTCACCTTTCCATACAAGATCCCCTTTCTCTCTGATGTTCATCCTTCTCATTCTTCACATTTCCATCTCTTCAACAACGTCCTGCAAAGGTTACTTCTATTGGATACATGTGCATTTGAAACCCTAAATCATGTACCGTCGAGTAGTTGAAGAACAGAATATTCATTTAAGATCTATTTTTTCATTCAGAAATTTTATTTCGTTTTATCTATTTTCTCATACTGAACACGATGAACCCTTTTGTACCCTCAGAAGAAGAAGCAGATCTCCTAGGGTTTCATATCGTACTCGATGAACCTTTTTGTACAAGCTCCTGTTAATCGATGACACTGGTATGTTGTAATAATGTTTTTATTATTGTATATATATGAAATATATGAATAACTCTGTTTGTAGCTTTTGATTCTGTTTTTCCTTTGTTATTGTTTATTCAGATGCTTGCTTTGTTGTATCATGTGATTACGAGTAGACTGATTTTGATATGTTTGTAGTTTATGTCTTTCACAAGCTGTTTTGTTGATTTATTCACCCATGTTAGTAATTTTTATGCTCCTATGTTTCTTGATCCTCTGTTTTTATTTCAACTTTCATACTATTATTCTAGCAATCCAAGCAGAATATATAGATTTTAAGCTTATTTTTTTTTATTATTATTATTTTATAGAGTTTGTTGATTAGAAGCAACCTCTGCCGGACGGTTCTTGACGAGATTGAAATGTGAAAGAGAAGGAGAAGGACGATAAATTCATTGTTGGATTGTTTATGTAGTTAACTAAATTGAGTAGCTTAACTACTTAATTGCAGAGAAGTTTTTGAGATAGTTTTTACACTTTATTATTTTTGCAGCAAGTTGTACTTTATTTGTTCATGTGGCAATTTTATATTTGCAGGCTTTTGAATTAAGGTTGGTTGTTACTTAATTTGTGTTTGCTTTAATGATTTTCAGTTTCATGAAGTCATTGTTTAGAAACTGATTTTGTTTTCAGGTCTGTTGATAGGTGATACCAGCCCAAAAGTTTAGGCTTCATCCCTTTTTGTTATTCGGTATGGTACTCATTACAGTCCCACTTTCAATGAGGTTGTGTTAGTCATGTATTTGATTTTTGCCCTTTTCTTTACAATTGAAGTTGTGGAGAGACGAATTAAGATGGTGGAGCGGAAGACAATCTCAAATGAGTATAGGAATTTTAGTGCATGATTGAGATCATTTGTACCCATGTACTGTAAGTAATTGAATGTTTTAATCTTACAATCAGTTTTACTTTGTTGAAGACCAAACCACTGATG
Source organism: Helianthus tuberosus (assembly GCA_030545235.1). Classification (NCBI taxonomy): domain Eukaryota; kingdom Viridiplantae; phylum Streptophyta; class Magnoliopsida; order Asterales; family Asteraceae; genus Helianthus; species Helianthus tuberosus. The sequence continues at coordinate 58,450,883 of CM060437.1, read as the reverse complement.
AAGACCAAAGTCCTGTTGAAGACAAGCACTGATGAACCAAAGGCCTGATCAACCAAAGGTGAACCGCTGTCCAACAACAACAGTGGTTCAGCATCAACATTAGTTATTCTACCTTTGTTTATGTTAGCAGTGTTCATATGTAACAATGTTTTTCACATCAGTGTTTTATAGTCTGTTAGGTTGTTAGATGTCATCACCTCAGTGTTTTATATGTAACAATTTTTATGACATCAGTGTTTATATGTAACAGTGTTTATCACAACAGTGTTTATATGTAACAGTATTTATCACATCACTTCAGTGGTTTGATCTGTACTATAAATTGAACAGTTGTTTCATCTTTATACTAATAAATAAAAATCAAGTACACTTGGATGATTATTAAGCTCCTCATTTTGATTGTTTGTGTATAGTATTCTTGAAATTGATCTTTTTTTGCAAACAGATGTTTATGGCCAAACTTCTGTTTATGGGCAAACATTTGTTTATGGGCAAACATTTGTTTAAGGTCAAACTTCTGTTTAAGTCCAGAAAACTGATATATAAGGCGAAACATCTGTTTAAGCCCCAACATCTGTTTAAAAGCCTGTTACAACCACTGTGTTGGTTCAAACGTTTGATTGTTAAAAGTTATCCACTGCTGAAATACAACCTATGTTTCTTCAATCTTCGTGTTGACCACTAACTGACCAAACATCAGTGTTTCAAAAACTGTTGGGTATCCACTGATAGGAAAAAATAGCCGCTGCTCATTTTTTTATTGTTGACATCCACTGATATTGACCATCAGCAGTTTCCCTAAAAAACAGCCACTGCTCACATTTTTATTATTGATGGTGTTAATTAGTGATAGATTGAAATTATCAAATGAAAACTAGAATTACAATGAAATTACCATTTTACCTAATCGTTACATTCCAATGAGATAAGAGTTCCTCCAACATTGTTTTCATGATAAAATTTAAAGTTAAATTAAAAAATAAAAAAAATCTTGATGACTATTTGTTGCAAATCAAATCAGTAATTAATGCTAATTTCTTGAGCTTTGGACATTTAAAATATGCAAAATGTGAATTTCAAATTGACGGTTATTATCTCTTAATTAAAGTTAAAATAAAAATTAGAAAAGTCAACATGCCAATTGCTTTCAAATCAGATCAGTAATTACTGATAATATCAGTAATTTTGAAATTCAAAATATGCAAAATGGTAATTTAAAATTGACGTTCTCTCTTTTTTTTTTTCCTACTTTGCATATCATTTCTAATATTTAATTACTTTAATAAAGCAGGATATAAGGATATACACTATTTACCTTTCAAATTACATTTGTCACTGCATTCAATTAAAATTTTGAATGGAGAATCGGTAAGCTTGAATTCCAACCTTGATATTTTTTTAAGAACATCAATGCTTATTGTATTATCATATTACGTTTTGCAATAGATATATTTTGCTTATTCTTTTTTTATGTACAGTCTTCAAATGGAGGTTGCAAAGGTTAGCATGTTTAACGATCTTAATACATTCTCAAACAACTATTCGATTAGAGTGAAGATTGTTAGCGTGTCGAAGAAGATGATGAATGAAAACAAAAATGAAATATATCGTCTTAATATGATCTTCATGGATGAGATGGTACCGTATATATTTGTCTTATAATTATTTTGGACATATGAATACCCAAATCTATACTTTCTATAAAAGGAGAAATCCCAATGAAATAAGAAAAGCTGATGTGTCAGCAAGAGAAGCTGTCCAACAAGGTTTTTCTTATGTCATTATTACATCATAAAGCCTAATTTAAAATCACTTTAAAATCCAAACCACTGCTCTACATTAAAATTTCAAAGGTCTGGCCCACTTTAAAATCCAAACTACTGCCATTAAAACCACTGCCCATATCTATAATACATAAGTTTTGGCTCCATTTTCAAAATTCAAACCCCCTTCTCTCTCTCAAAGGTCTGGCCCACTTTAAAATCCAAACCAGGTCTGTCGAGATTCAAATATCATTTAAAATTTATTTAAACATCTGCCCTCAACATTTTATAATCAAACATCAGTTCCCAATAAACATTTGTCGAGATTCAAAATTCTGGCTCCACATTCAAAATGAGGAATTCAAACCATATATTCTAATCCTATAAATAAGATATAATTATCTGGTTTCACATTCAAATCTCGCTCGCTCATATATGTGAGCGTATCTCTATCTCTCAAATGCATCTTTCTCGTGATTCAGCCGCTAATCTCCGATTACACTTCTTTGTTCGAATGTTTGTTGATTATGTTTACATGTTATCGTTCCAGTATCATTGTTCCAACATCGTCGTTTCAATGAAGCTTCCCATCACACATCAACCTTTCAATATCAATGTTGCAGTATCATTGTTACAACATCGTGAAAAGTTGCACGTGATATCTTCTTTGATGGGAGAGTTGCATTGTTGGATTTTCGATAAAACGAAAGTCAGGTTTTCTTGCATCAGTAAGATTTTCTCCTTTTATTGAAAGGATAGATTCGTGCAATATCGTGAAAAGTTAGATGTGCTACAACAGTTGAGAAGAGACCTTTGCATTTTAGGTTTGTTTCTTATTTTGATTAACTGTTGATGATGTTGAGAGTTTTTATTTACACTGACGTTTTAGAATACGTTAAGATGCATGTTTATATTATTAAAATGAACTACTACATAGAAAAATAGAAATTTAATTAAATATTTATAAAGTATTACACGCTAGAGTTAACACTTGCTACGATTTTGTAGACTCTGGCCTTTCTCCATGTGATTTCATGTTCTCTTTTGAATTTCAGGTCAGTTAGCATGTGGCAGATTTTCTGATCCTGTTTTAGAAGTTGTGTCAGAAACTCTTCGGCATTCTTCTGGAACTCTGATGGAGGAGAGTGGAGGACTTCATCGAGCAATGCTATGCTGTTCCAGGTTTTGTTGTAATTAGTGTCATTGATGTTGTCGACTTTCCTGTTTAGTTCTTCGTCTGTTCTTTGTTCTTTGAGTGATCACATCGAGAATTGTGTTTTAACATCGCTGGTGTCTGACCAGTGGTAGAAGCTGAAGTTTGCCATGTAGATTTTTTGTTGGTTTTGTGATTTGTAACATTTTTTTTACAGAAAGTGATTTGTAGGACAATTTGTTGATGTTTTGAATCAAAAGTAATCATCGGTCTTTTATAGAGTTTAAAAACGCGTCTACTTGGTAAATGAAGAGGTAATTGTAATAGTGATAATCTGCTTTTGTTCTTTGAACTTCAAAATTTTGTCCCTTGGGTTTCTTGTATTTAATTTTTACAGTTTTCCCATAAAAGTTGGGGTTTGAAAAGGTTTGTGCATTAAAGGACTGCTGTTTTGAAATATACATTAATATGTTTATATTAAATATACACATTTTCACAATTACAAATTTCAGTATATAAACTCATAGTCAGTTCGCCTGTTTTTCATCAAGTTTTCCTACGAAGATATCATACTTTCATGAAAGTCGAGTAATATAGTTTATTCAAATGGCGTCATTCACAAATGCAAAATCAGATGATTTAAAGCAGCGTTTTATCAGGCAAATCGAGGAACAGGTGTATGAAGATAGGGCTACTCTTCAAGAGCTGAAGAGATGTTTTGATGGATTGCAAGTTGGCCTGTTCACTAGAGAGCAGGTTTCCAGAGATCTTATACGGATGCCTTCAACTTCCGTTCGTGAGCTTTGTGTTGTCAGTAATATAGAGTGCGGTGATAGAGACGTGCAGTTCATGGCGATGCTGAAGGACATACATCGAGAGGTTCAGCAATTGATGGAGTTGAAACTAAAGTTTCTTAATTCTTGTTGTTATTCTTAGAATTGAACTTTAATATTGTTCAGTATGTGATGTAATTATTGGACTTTTAGTTTTAAGGTCATGAATAAATGAATAAATTTTAATTTTATGAATCTATGTTGTGTTTTATTTTTACATATTATTTAGTGTTTGAGTAAGATTTAGATTATGTTGATGTTGAATTGTGTCTGAACATCTGTTTGGTGAGTCAACAGAGGTTTAATAGTGCCAAGGATTGGTTTGATGGTGAACAGATTATGTTGATGTTGAATTGTGTCTGAACATCTGTTTGGTAAGTGATGTGCGCAAATTGCAACATATAAATTACATCAAATGTGGCATAAAACTAACCCTTTTTAGTACTAATGTTGGAAAAAGTGTGTTTTTGTCTTCCTTTTGTATTTTCAGGGTTAAAAGAGCTTAAATGGACAAAAGAAGCAAAAATGCAGCTAAATCTAACAATAATACAAGAAAAGGAATAAATGTGGCTTGCCCGACCCCTCGACAGCATCCTCCCAAGCAAAAACAAGAGAACAGAAGGCTGAACACGCCCCGTGCTCATTGAGCACGGGGGCGTGCCCAAGTGTCTGCAGAAAAGACAAAGTTGTAGAAGCTTCTATCACCCACCACGGGGGCGTGTCCAGCGGACACGGGGCCGTGGTCAACGCTAAGATTCGCAGAATCTAGGCAAATCTTGATAGTACAGATACGCTTCTGCACACGGGGTCTTGCCCAGCGGACACGGGGGCGTGGTCAACTAATGCAGACAAACTGTAATTAATGAAGAAAGAGAAGATGGGTGGACACGGGGCCGTGTCCAGTGGACACGGGGCCGTGTCCGGGCTTCTGTACAGGCTATAAATAGGGGTGCTTGGCTCACTTGCAACTCATCCCTTGGCAAACCACCTCTCTCACACTACACCCACCCTCCACCATCATCACAACCTACATCCACCACCATCATCCATCATAGAGTGTGTGTAGTAGTCTCGGGATCCAAGATTGATCGTAAGAGTTCTTGACAATCAAAGGCCATGTTTGCCTAAGTCTCTTACATCACTTGGTGAAGACAAGCATTTAGTGTAATACTTTTTATTTTTAATATTTTCGCACTTTTTATTTGGTTATGTATTAATGACTTTAATAACTAGTTTCTTATGTTGAAGGTGAATCTTCCTTATCATTTGTCTGTGGTGTCTTGGCGTTATTTTACAGTCTATATAAAATAAAAGATTTACACCATTCATATCTCCACGGTCTATATGGAGATATGTTGGCTACCTGGTCGAGGGTTAAGGGAATGGTTTGGTAAGAGTCTTGCCTTGTTCAGTGTATAGATCCTGCAATGACCTGGGTCAAGCTTAGTACGACCTCCTTCAATACCCACTGGTATTGGATGGCGGGGGTTTGAATTTCTTGACCCCCTCATATGTAAACTACTATTAAAACTTTAACCCGACTATTTTGAATTGTATCCCTGCTGACTCAAACTACTTAGCCGAGGGTAACGTCACCTTCAAAAGAGGGGCCTACCACATTACACATTAATAACTTAATTAATTATCTTTCAATAATCCAACCCTTTAGGATTGTATCCTTGCTGACTCAAACTACTGGGTTGAGGGTAAAGTCACCTTCAAAAGAGGGGCCTACTACTATAACTAAGATAATCTTTTAAAAAGTACAAAAGTGCGGAAATAATCAAAGGTTACACTAAAGGCGAGTCGGATCCAAATGATTCATCTTGTCTATTTGTTTTTATTTTTATTTTTCAACATTTTTAGTTTTAATTTTCTATTTTAAAACCTTTTTCTAAAATTTTGATTTGATTAGACGTTGAGGATAAACCGGTACTAAAAGCTCTTGTGTCCTTGGACGACCTCGGTATCTTACCAACACTATACTACGCTCACGATGGGTGCACTTGCCCATATGTGTGTTTGGTGTTAGTAAAATATCGTGTTTTATAAATTTAAAACTTGACTAAAGCGTAAAAAGGGCTAAAAATATACATAAAAATATATAACACCGCACGCAAATCACGTTTTTGGCGCCGTTTCCAGGGACACAAGGATTTTAAGAAAGTTAGTAATCAACGGCCTAATCGTTTTTCTTATTTTTCTTTTTTTTTAGGATTTTTTTCTTAAATTTTCAGTTTATGCAGAGCTCAGCACGGGCCGTGCCTGGTCGGACACGGGCCGTGCCCAGTATTGTTACTGGCAGTTTTTATTTTTCGAGTTACAGAGAGATGAGCACGGGTCTGTGTCGGTGCAACACGGGGCCGTGTCGAGCTCCCCAGTAACAGGGATCCGGAAAACAATCAATGTATCTGTCACGGCCCCCGACCCGGTTTGACCCGTTTCAGGAGCCGCGGGACAGAAATCCCGTGGTATTTAATTTAATCACAGCGGAAGACTTTTTAAACAGGATCAATTATTCTTAAAACTGCTCATTTGTATATAATATAGGGATAATTTCCATATTTTACAAACACTTGATTTCACTGGGAAATCCTTTATTTTCTTTAAAACATGTTTCTTTATTTATTTACATTGAGCCACTTTCTAAGCTTGTAGTGCTACTCGGCACTTTTCCTTTGCTCACAACAGATCACTTGAAACATGTTTGAAAAAGGTTTTGTCAGCGGGAAATACTGAGTGAATCATTCATTTTACAAAAACGACTCGTTTGTTATAATTCACAGTATTAAGAGAGATTACAATGTTTATTTCAACCAAATACCCACAGTACTTGTCATCGACTCGTTTCGGTGACAGTGGTCATATTACTATTGAGTCCGTTCACCCAATAGTAACGAGTATCATTAATTAGGTTCGCCCACCTAAATTGATAAAAACAGTAATGTGCACAATACCCCACATACCGGCTGTAATTTGGTGACTACATATACTTAATCACTGTAATTATAATCTTGAAAATAAACATACTTTTGTAAACAGATTTGATAAAAAGAGAATGACTCACATTGTAGATTTTAACGAGCAGAATATAAGCCTACTGATTAGCCTGAATTAACCTAATTTAAATAACAATGCACACACAACAGGTTAGTAACTAATACAGCAGTTACGACAATTCACGAGATTAAACCCTCACAACAATTTATTAGTGCAATACTTAATAATTCAGTGGATTCTCAACGAATGACAGAGTATAGTCCGAATTCGAGCAGTACTCAAACATTCAAGTCGAAATCACAATGAATTAATAAAGTATAATCTCAATTTGAGCGGCACTTAAACAATCGTTGGATAGTTATAATCGATCGGACGTTGAATCGTAATAGCGATCGAGTTATTACCCTGATTGCGGCAGCACTTCGTGATCAGTGTGTGTTTTTTATAGTAAACAGACGATAACTCCCTCTACGAAACTCGAATTTACGTCGTTCCAATTCCAAATTTCAAGTCCCGACGTCCTCTATTTATAGGCGGATTTTAGGTGTGTCGCGGCCCGCGTGAGAAATAAGCTTAACTTTACGCGGGCCGCGTAAAGTTTTGTTTTATGTGTAGGGTTGCCACGATTGGGACTAGCCTTGCTGACTCAACAGAATTCGTTAATTCAACTTCTTCCGCACGTAATTTAGATAATCGTCCACTACGGTATTACCCCCCCTGAGTTTTAGGGGCCCTAATCCTGATTCTGAAAATTCTGGAAAAATTAGGGTTTGGGCAGAATCACTTGGGTCTCTCAATTAAGGTTTCCTATTAGATAAATTAATTAATTAAATATGACTTTTGATACGAGTTGTTACATTCTACCCACCTTAATAAAAATCTCGTCCTCGAGATTTACTGGAATAAATGAGGATATTTTCGCTTCATTTCTGATTCCAGCTCCCAGGTGTATTCAGCTCCTCTCTTTGAATCCCATCTGACTTTGACTAAGACTAATCGTTTATGTTTGAGAAACTTTATCTTTCGATCCTCAATTTGAAGGGGTTTCTCAACAAATTTTAACTTTTCGTTTACCTCTATATCTTGGAGAGGTACTACCAAAGATTCGTCTGCTAGACATTTCTTGAGATTGGATACATGAAATACATCATGTACTCCAGCTAATTCTTCTGGTAGTTGTAAACGATAAGCAACTGGTCCTATACGTTGGATCACTGGGAATGGTCCTACGTATCTTGGACTTAGCTTTCCTTTCTTTCCGAATCTAACTACTCCTTTCCAAGGAGAAACTTTCAAAAGTACTTTATCTCCAATTTGGAATTCTATCGGCTTGCGGCGATTATCTGCATAACTCTTCTGGCGATCTCTAGCTGTTTTCAATCTTTCCTTGATTTGAGTTATCTTGTCGGTCGTTTCTTGCACTATTTCAGGCCCTGACAATTGACTTTCTCCTATTTCTGCCCAACAAACTGGAGTTCTACACTTTCTTCCATAAAGTGCCTCAAATGGAGCAGTTTCAATACTTGAATGATAACTATTGTTATAGGAGAATTCAATTAATGGTAAGTGATCATCCCAACATCCACCAAAGTCAATTACACATGCTCGGAGCATGTCTTCCAGTGTTTGTATTGTCCTTTCACTTTGTCCGTCTGTTTGAGGATGATATGCAGTGCTTAAATTTAGTCGAGTTCCCATTGCTTGCTGGAAACTTTTCCAGAAATGGGAAGTGAAACGACTATCTCTATCTGAAATAATGGAGAGTGGGACTCCATGTAAAGATACTACTTCGTCTACGTACAACTTGGCTAACCTTTCCATACTAGAGGTTTCCTTCATTGGTAGAAAATGAGCTGATTTAGTTAATCGATCCACAATTACCCAAATCGCATTATTACCTTTTCTGGTCTTGGGTAATTTAATAACAAAATCCATTGTTATAAGTTCCCATTTCCATATAGGCATTTCCAATTGTTGTAGTAAACCTGAGGGTTTCTGGTGTTCAGCCTTAACTTGTGAACAAGTAAGACACTTAGATACATATTTTGCTATATCTTTCTTCATTCCTATCCACCAAAAATTCTTTCTTAAATCTTGGTACATCTTATTGTTTCCAGGGTGCATAGTATACCTAGATTTATGAGATTCTTCTAAAATCTTAGGTCTTAAGTCTCCTTGCTTTGGTACCCAAATTCTACTTTTGTGGAATCTCCAAATTCCATCTACTCCTTGTTCTAATTCCTTTATTCGTCCTTTCATTCCTTCAGCATCATCCTTGATTGCTGTATCTTGAACATTCTTCAATTGTTCCATTAAATCTATCTGTAGATTTAATCTGAGAGCACGAACTCGTCGTTGCTTTTCATGATATTTACGACTTAAGGCATCTGCAACTACATTTGCCTTTCCTTCATGATATTGGATATCACAGTCGTAGTCACTTAATATTTCCATCCATCTCCTTTGCCTCATGTTTAACTCTTTTGCCCAAATATATATCTTAGACTTTTATGGTCAGTATAGACAGTAAATTTACTTCCGTAAAGATAATGTCTCCAAATTTTAAGGGCAAAAATTACGGCTCCTAATTCTAAGTCATGAGTCGTATAATTTTCTTCATGCTTTTTCAATTGTCTTGAGGCATATGCAATTACCTTCTTGCGTTGCATTAACACACAACCAAAACCTAATTTTGAAGCATCACAATATACTTCAAAATTTTCGGTACCTTCTGGTAAGGCTAAGATTGGAGCATTGGTTAATTTCTGTTTCAAGATCCTAAAGGCTTCTTCTTGTTTAGGTCCCCATTCAAACTTAACGGCTTTACAGGTTAACTTAGTTAATGGTACAGCTATCTTGGAAAAATCCTTAATAAACCTTCTATAATATCCAGCTAAACCTATAAAACTTCTTATTTCCATTGCAGTTTGCGGAACCTTCCAATTAGTAATTGCTTCTATTTTAGCAGGATCTACGTGAATTCCTTCGTGATTCACCATATGACCTAAAAATTGCACTTCCTTTAACCAAAATTCACACTTTGAGAATTTTGCATAAAGCTTTTCCTTTCTTAACAAAGTTAAGAGTGCATGCAAATGTTTGCAATGTTCTTCTTGATTTTTGGAATAAATAAGTATATCGTCGATGAATACGATTACAAATTTATCCAAGTATGGTTTACAGATCCGATTCATCATGTCCATAAATGCTGCTGGGGCATTTGTTAGTCCGAAGGGCATGACTGTAAACTCATAATGGCCATACCTAGTTCTGAAAGCAGTTTTAGGTATGTCTTCTTCTTGTACCTTCAATTGATGATATCCGGAACGTAAATCAATCTTAGAAAAATATCTAGCTCCTTGAAGTTGATCAAATAGATCATCAATCCTAGGTAATGGATATCGATTCTTAATTGTAACCTTATTCAATTCTCTATAATCGATACACATTCTCATTGATCCATCTTTCTTTTTCACAAACAACACTGGTGCTCCCCAAGGGGATGAACTAGGTTGTATAAATCCTTTACTTAGTAATTCATCTAACTGCTTTTTCAATTCTAACATTTCGGTGGGTGCTAATCGATAAGGTGCCTTAGCTATTGGTGTAGTACCCGGAATTAGATGAATCCTAAATTCTACTTCCCTATCTGGTGGTAATCCTAGTAATTCTTCTGGAAATACATCTGGATATTCTGAGACTACTGGTATTTCCTTAAGATCTTTACCCTTAGTGCTAATGATTACTGAAATCATATACACTATTTCTTTCTTTCGTTCATAACTAGCAACTTTCATTACTGATATGAACTTCATGGGTTTGCGTGGTTTATCTCCTGTAATGGTGATTATTTCCCCAGTAGGTGTTTGAATTTCTATAGAGTTTTTATCACAAAAGATTCGAGCATGGTTGGCTATTAACCAATCCATTCCTAACACAACATCAAATTCGGCTAATTTCATAGGTAACAGGTTGGCAGAAAACTTATGACCTAACAATTCTATCTTTCCTTTTTGCAAAACCTTATTTATTTTAACAGAATTCCCGTCTGCCGTTTCGACCGTAAAAATTTGCCTAAGGGTTGTTAAGGGTAACTTAAGGGCTTGGCAAAATGAAGTATTGATAAAACTTTGGTTTGCACCAGAGTCAAATAATACTTTTGCATATACGTTGTGAACTAGGAACGTACCAGCTATCACATCTGGAATGAGTTCTGCTTCTTGAGTAGTTAACTGAAAGGCTCGGACATTCTTCTTTGTAGCTCCGTCAGCTGGTTTAGCTTTGTTATCTGCTGGTTTGGCCAATTTAGGACATTCTGTTTTGAAATGTCCTGCTTCTCCACAATTGTAACAGATTGTGGATTTCTTCCTACAGTTTTCTTCACGATGTCCTACCATTTTACAAAAATTGCAAGTTACACCACATCTTCCAAAATGTTTCTTTTTGCAATTTTTGCAGAACGGTGGAGTTGAAGATTGCCCTGTTCCTCTTCTTCTATTATTACCCGTACGAAATCCCTGGGTAATCTTCTGAGCCAATTCCTTCTTTCTGTCTTCTTCTCTTGTTCGCACCAGTTCATCAGTTAGGGTATTAGCTAATTCCACAGCATCGTCAATAGTGCGAGGTCTCGCAGCTTTAACAATATTGCGGATTTCACTAATTAATCCCCATATGTATCGAGAAATGAGTACCGGTTCTGGCGAAGCCAGTGTTGGTACTACTCTAACATATTCAAAGAATGTCGAAGTATAACTGCGACACTCCACTCCTATCATCCGGTGATTTAGGAACTTATTTGCCATTTGTTCCTTTTCATATTCAGGACAATATTTCCTTTCTACAAGATTCTTGAATTCTTCCCATTTCATGGCATAAGCCATCCTTCTTCCTTTTGCTTGTAGCACCGTGTTCCACCATTCTAATGCTCCTTCTTTGAACAAATTTGATGCATACATCACCTGATCTTCTTCTGAACACTTACTTATTGCAATTACTGCTTCGGTTTTCTCTAACCAACGCAGTACTGCAGTTGCTCCTTCATTACCTGCAAATTCAGCAGGTTTGCAAGCAAGAAATTCTTTGAAAGTGCAACCAGGTGTTGCGGCTTTCATTTTCTTAGGAGGTGGAGCCTGTCGTAGATTATTATCATCATGATTGCTGCCTCCATTTACACTGTGACTAAAATTATCTTCCTGAGTACGTTTACTGGGAATGATTTGTTGCGGTTCTACTGGATTTTTAACAGCAGCAACGAATGCTGGAATAGCGTTGGCTATCCCTTGTGCAACAATATTTTCTATATCTTGTCTAGTCATATACTGGTTTTCCTGATTTTGTTCAGATTGATTTCCTTCATTAACTGGTTCATTATTAGTATTTTCCATCTGATAATTATTAAAAATATAATTATTAGTATCGAGTGATGAATAAACAATTTCACAGAAGCACATAAAATCTGGTTGGTAACACAGATATATATCCAAAATTGTCGATGTTTCGACTTCTATTTTGCTCTATATATATTAGATAGGCATCCATACACACCGTTTATCTTACAATGTTTTATTTCCCATTTTACAGAGTTATATTTAATTATTATTATTAATATACAGACATTATTTATTTATTTCCCAACCCTACTATTCTTTGGTTACAATAAGTTTAGTAGCGACGTTCCCTTTCGTCGTACTTCCAGGTAATCCTTTCTCCCATATCCCTAATCCTATTTCCTGTATTTATCAGTTCTTCACCGTACTGACGGAGTTCGGCTAAGTTTTCGTTACTCATTGGAGGATTGGGGATAGGGTCTGGTTCCCACTGTGGAAGGAAAGAATAAGGACTGTTGACAATATTCTCGAATTGCCAGTCATTTGTCCACCATTCTTCCATTTGACCTAAAGGTAGAGTGTGGATTAGTGGATCTGGAATAGCTGGTTCCAGATTGACAGGTAGTTGGGTTTCTAGGCAAGGATATAGATTATTATGGATAGGGCTAATAACATCACAATTTGCCAGTAGACGGTCGATTTCGTCTTGAAATGTGATATCTTCAGTTTGTCTAGAACTCTCTCCTATCTCTATTCCTTTTTGTTTATAGTCCTCCCTGAATTCTGCTGGTTTGGAACTTTCTCCGACTTCGATTTCCTTTCCTTTGTTTATAGGGTTTTCTATTTTAGGAAGTTTCCTAGTAGCTGGCTTTCTCCTGCGCACTTTCCTCCATCCTACATATCTTCTTTTCTTTTTAGATTTTGCTTTTTCCAGTGGTGGAGCTTGGAATTCCACAGGTTCCTCTGTATCAGTAATATAACCAGTAAAGTCGTGGGAGACTTCAATTGGTACTGGGTAGAGGTTGAGATTCTGAAATGTTTCCGACATCTCATTCATGCTGGACAGCATATATGCAAAATGCACAAAATGCTAAGTTAAAACTTTGGAACAAAGTTTAACAAATAAACATTAAGTTTATTGCATACAGATTTGTACAAAAGATTACAGGAAAGTGAACACACTATAATTTATTTATTTACTGGGTATTACTTTTCTACTAGTCCAGGTTTTAAAATTTAGAGATTTGCATTTTCTGCTACGGTAGCTAGCATATAAAGGTTTGCCCATTTTTCATCTAAGGTATCTTCCCAAGGTGACTTATTTCCTAATTCCTGGATTAAACCTTACTTTCTTGACTTGGGTTTTCTTTATTTTCTCTTGTCCCTTTCTAAGAATCGAATTTCTTTTATCTTGGGTGAGAGGGTTTTCATAATTTGCTTTACGAACAAAAATCCCTTCATCTAGATCTGCTGGGTGTTTGGAGGAAGAGGTTCCTTTTCTTGTGGGTGCAGTATCTAATTTGTGGTAGATAGCAGAAATCTTGTGTTTACCCATACTGTAACTTAACAATTAATCAGTTAATAAAATATATTTTCACAGAATAGCAATTAAATTTCCTAATTATTTTAATAGGCTAAAATCAATAGTAAGCTTAAATCAGTGGCTCTGATACCACCTTTTTCTGTCACGGCCCCCGACCCGGTTTGACCCGTTTCAGGAGCCGCGGGACAGAAATCCCGTGGTATTTAATTTAATCACAGCGGAAGACTTTTTAAACAGGATCAATTATTCTTAAAACTGCTCATTTGTATATAATATAGGGATAATTTCCATATTTTACAAACACTTGATTTCACTGGGAAATCCTTTATTTTCTTTAAAACATGTTTCTTTATTTATTTACATTGAGCAACTTTCTAAGCTTGTAGTGCTACTCGGCACTTTTCCTTTGCTCACAACAGATCACCTGAAACATGTTTGAAAAAGGTTTTGTCAGCGGGAAATACTGAGTGAATCATTCATTTTACAAAAACGACTCGTTTGTTATAATTCACAGTATTAAGAGAGATTACAATGTTTATTTCAACCAAATACCCACAGTACTTGTCATCGACTCGTTTCGGTGACAGTGGTCATATTACTATTGAGTCCGTTCACCCAATAGTAACGAGTATCATTAATTAGGTTCGCCCACCTAAATTGATAAAAACAGTAATGTGCACAATACCCCACATACCGGCTGTAATTTGGTGACTACATATACTTAATCACTGTAATTATAATCTTGAAAATAAACATACTTTTGTAAACAGATTTGATAAAAAGAGAATGACTCACATTGTAGATTTTAACGAGCAGAATATAAGCCTACTGATTAGCCTGAATTAACCTAATTTAAATAACAATGCACACACAACAGGTTAGTAACTAATACAGCAGTTACGACAATTCACGAGATTAAACCCTCACAACAATTTATTAGTGCAATACTTAATAATTCAGTGGATTCTCAACGAATGACAGAGTATAGTCCGAATTCGAGCAGTACTCAAACATTCAAGTCGAAATCACAATGAATTAATAAAGTATAATCTCAATTTGAGCGGCACTTAAACAATCGTTGGATAGTTATAATCGATCGGACGTTGAATCGTAATAGCGATCGAGTTATTACCCTGATTGCGGCAGCACTTCGTGATCAGTGTGTGTTTTTTATAGTAAACAGACGATAACTCCCTCTACGAAACTCGAATTTACGTCGTTCCAATTCCAAATTTCAAGTCCCGACGTCCTCTATTTATAGGCGGATTTTAGGTGTGTCGCGGCCCGCGTGAGAAATAAGCTTAACTTTACGCGGGCCGCGTAAAGTTTTGTTTTATGTGTAGGGTTGCCACGATTGGGACTAGCCTTGCTGACTCAACAGAATTCGTTAATTCAACTTCTTCCGCACGTAATTTAGATAATCGTCCACTACGGTATTACCCCCCCTGAGTTTTAGGGGCCCTAATCCTGATTCTGAAAATTCTGGAAAAAATAGGGTTTGGGCAGAATCACTTGGGTCTCTCAATTAAGGTTTCCTATTAGATAAATTAATTAATTAAATATGACTTTTGATACGAGTTGTTACAGTATCTCCGACCACGGGCCGTGTTCATCTAAGCACGGGGCCGTGTGACCAACGTTCTTTTTTGTTTTTATTGCAGGACTTGGAACCCAGGCGCCACATCTGAACTTTCGACGCAGCGTATGAGCTCCAGTTCTAGTAGAGACATAAAAGAACCTCTCGACGAACCCGAACGCTTTCTAAGAAAAAGACTTAAAGCTAAAAACCAAGAGAGAGTTTCGGGGGACCCACTTCCAATGGCGGATCAACGTACCCTCATGGATTACCTACGGCCCACCATAGGTAATCTCGGCACCGCTATGAATGAACCGAATGTCGAGGCCAACAACTTCGAACTTCGACCGCATTTGATACAAATGCTCCAAAACTCCGCAACCTTCCATGGGCTTGCGGACGAAGATCCCCATTTACATATTACTAACTTCTTGGAAATATTTGATACTTTTCAGATCAATGGAGCATGAAATAATGCCATCCGCCTTCGAATGTTTCCATTTTCACTAAAGGGCCGAGCTAAGGCTTGGCTAAATACCCTCCCAGTTGGCTCGGTAAACACCTGGGATGAACTAGGCCAAAAGTTTCTATATAAGTATTTCCCTCCTGCTAAAACGGCTAAATTAATGATAACACATATTCACAATAGGACGGGGAATCCTTATATGAAACTTGGGAAAGATTCAAGGAGCTACTAAGAAAGTGTCCCCATCACAGTCTTGCGGTATGGCAACAAGTATCCACTTTATATAATGGGTTGTTGCCACACACAAGACAAACACTCGACTCTAGCTCCGGGGGACTTTTAGGTAATCGCCGCCCAAATGAAATTTATAATCAAATTGAGGAAATTGCTCAAACCAATTTTCAATGGCACACTCCCCGAGGCACAAAATCTATTGCCCAGGGCGCCCATAAGGTTGATGAGAGCACTTCCTTGCAAGCCCAAATCGAAGCCCTTTCTTCAAAAATCAAAAAGTTAGAAATGGCAAAAACGGCTTCGGTTATGGCTTGCGAGGGGTGTGGTGGGCCACATGAAAATTGGAGTTGTATGAAAGAAATTGATAATCAAACAGAATCGGTAAACTACATTGATAATAGACCTAGGCCGTTGGGTCCTCCAACGGGTACCTACAACCAAGGATGGCGTAACCACCCTAACCTTGGTTGGAGAGAACCCGGCAATAGTAGTAACCAACAAAATCTAAACCAACGAACAAACTTCCAACAACCAAGAAACGAGTCGCAAAATTTCTCTCAACAACAAGGGGGACGAGAAAGGCTTGAAGATTCCGTATCTCGCCTCATCTCCGACACCGAAAAGAAAAACTCGGATCGATTTCAACAACTGGAATCGAATTTTAGAAATCAACAAGCTAGTATTCAAAACATTGAAAAACAAATAAATCAACTAGCTCAAAATATCTCCGAGAGACCACAAGGCGCGTTACCAAGCAATACCGAAAACAACCCAAAGGCGCAAGTACATCTCATCACATTGAGAAACCGTACCATGGGTCCCGAGGAGGTTCCATTACCTCCAGCTGAAAAGAGTCGATCTAGCCAAACCACAGCACCACCAACGCCCCAACAAGAGACGGCTCCTCCACCAAATCAAGAGCCCACCAAGAATCCTCCGGTTCCGTACCCCGGTCGGTTAATTCGCCAAAAGACCGATGAGCTATTCACAAAGTTCGTAAATTTGCTAAAACAATTGCATGTTAATATTCCATTTGTTGAAGTCCTAACCCAAATTCCTAAATATTCAAAATTTATGAGGGACTTCCTCACTCACAAAAGGAAAATTGAATCATTGCAATTAGTTAATTTAAGCAAGGAATGCTCCGCCTTGCTACTCAACAAACTCCCGCAAAAGAAGATTGATCCTGGAAGCTTCACAATCCCTTGTTCAATTGGGGAATCTCCCATTCGCAATGCACTAGCCGACCTCAGGACTAGCATCAACCTCATGCCCGCATCAATGTTCGACGGACCGCCTAGGGAAAACAAGTTGTACAAAAATGAGCATACAACTCACCGATAGGTCCGTCAAATACCCACAAGGTGTCGCTGAAAATCTATTGGTCAAAGTTGGCGAATTTGTCTTCCCAGCCGACTTTGTCATACTAGATATGGAGGAAGATACCGAAGTACCACTCATCTTAGGGAGGCCATTCCTAGCTACGGCCCACGTAGTGGTAGACATGAATGGTGGAACACTAACATTGAGGGTTGGGGACAAGGAAATGAAGTTCGGAGTTGGTAAGAGAGTAGAAGACGATGATCCGGTCAATTACATGAAGGTCATAGACTCAAGTTTGGATGATGCTCTCCGTCGGTGCAACATGGGATGCAAAACATCCCATTGGGTAACATATGACTGGCTTTGGGTCTAGCCAAGGACCCTTATAAACGTGGCGCACCACGGAGGCATTCCGCGGAACTATCCTTAGTTTAGTTTAGATAAAATTTTATGTTTTCTAGTTTAGTTTTAATTTTCAGGAATAAAACACACTCGGGATGGTGAAGGATACCAAGAGAAACTTGAACCAACACCCCATGCACAAAAACAGAGCCTCCCACAAAATTTTCTTCATTACAGCAAGTTCAGCACGGGCCATATCCAACCAACATGGCCCCGTGCTGAACCATCTGCAGAAAATCGCCCAGTTCAAATAACTGGACACGGGGCGTGTTCGCTGAACACGCCCCCGTGCCCAGGCTTCTGTTACTCTTTAATGATTTTTGTTACTGGCAACCTGAACATGGGGCCGTGCCCGGACACCACGGGCCCGTGTCCAGATGCCAGTAACATAAAAAAAATGTTTTTAACACACCTTTTACACATTCAATCAACCTAAAAACTTATTTTTGGGACACATTGAGGACAATGTGTAATTTAAGTGTGGGGGGATGCTAAAACCTTGAATTTTGCAAGTCCTAATTACAAGCCTTACACAAAACTCTATTGGAACCGCTAAACACCCCAATTTTTTTCAAAATCTTTTCATTTTTTTACTTGTCTTGGTTTAATTTGGGAATTAAAAGTTCTAAAAAGGTTATATTTTTACAAATTTACAACCGATAGTGTCGTGATAAAAAGAACCAACATAAGAAAATTATGAAACGGCATGACAAATCTAGTTAAAATTTGATTATATATACTTGATCACATAAAAACCCATTCCCACAAAAAGTGAGTTTTGAGCCTTTATTGAGCATACAAATACACATCTTTAAACTAAATGCTAATTTTTCGTTTCTTGTGTGAATAGCCGCTTGGTTCTTACGACTCTAGAACTTGCCATGACGATACATTCTCGGTCCTTACCAACTTAAACCCAAGTAAGTAAATGATGGAGGCATTAGGACTAACCCTTTTTATTTCAACACCATTATTTTTTTTTACCACCTACCCAAAATCCCCCTAGTTAACCCCTTTGAGCCTAAACCTTTTCATTTCTTAACCCAAAACAAACACCCTTTTTACCCACCAAAACCCTTTTTCATTTTAAACCCTTTATTTTAGTAACAAAGCTCGGTTTTCTTGTGACTTCCTTATATAAATAAATTATAGAGAAGAAAAGAAAAATGAAGTTAGCAATAAACAAACAAAGCTCATCAAAAGAAGGCTTGTTTGAATAATGCTTCATTAGAATAAAAAGTCACAAAGACAAAATGTTTTACGAAAACCGACGCTTTTTACGCCTTTCGCCCTTTTCTACTAACCACTAACCCAACCACCTACCTTTAACCCAAGCCTAACCCTTCCCCAAAGTCCTCTTGATACTTACAAAGGTGTATAGTTAAAAAGGAGGAGGATTGATTGCTTGGCAAGCTTATGGTAGAAGTAAGTTCCATGCCGCTCTCGGGTGTTTCACAAAAATACATCTTCGGCCGAGTGTTGAGTGATCCCCCGTGAGGTATGTGAACTGGTATATAAATGGAATTTTAAAGAGGCATGTTATGCCCTAATAAGTAATTTATTTTATGTAATGTTCTAAATAAATCATGACGAATAGGATTGTAAATAACATAAAAATAAAACCTAATAAAGAATCTTGGAATCCCGACACTCTATGACAAGCCCAAAAAACCTTCTATTCTACCCATTCCATTTGGGAGTGTAAGCCACATTATAAAGAGTTTTGCTTGAGGACAAGCAAAGATTCAAGTGTGGGGGTATTTGATGTGCGCAAAATGCAACATATAAATTACATCAAATGTGGCATAAAACTAACCCTTTTTAGTACTAATATTGGAAAAAGTATGTTTTTGTCTTCCTTTTGTATTTTCAGGGTTAAAAGAGCTTAAATGGACAAAAGAAGCAAAAATGCAGCTAAATCTAACAATAATACAAGAAAAGGAATAAACGTGGCATGCCCGACCCTTCGACAGCATCCTCCCAAGCAAAAACAAGAGAACAGAAGGCTGAACACGCCCCATGCTCATTGAGCACGGGGGCATGCCCAAGTGTCTGTAGAAAAGACAAAGTTGTAGAAGCTTCGATCACCCACCACGGGGGCGTGTCCAGCGGACACGGGGCCGTGGTCAACGCTAAGATTCTCAGAATCTAGGCAAATCTTGATAGTACAGATACGCTTCTGCACACGGGGTCGTGCCCAGCGGACACGAGGGCGTGGTCAACTAATGCAGACACACTGCAATTAATGAAGAAAGAGAAAATGGGTGGACATGGGGCCGTGTCCGGGCTTCTGTACAGGTTATAAATAGGGGTGCTTGTCTCACTTGCAACTCATCCCTTGGCAAACCACCTCTCTCACGCTACACCCACCCACCACCACCATCACAACCCACATCCACCACCATCATCCATCATAGAGTGTGTGTAGTAGTCTCGGGATCCAAGATTGATCGTAAGAGTTCTTGACAATCAAAGGCCATGTTTGCCTAAGTCTCTTACATCACTTGGTGAAGACAAGCATTTAGTGTAATACTTTTTATTTTTAATCTTTTCACACTTTTTATTTGGTTATGTATTATTGACTTTAATAACTTGTTTCTTATGTTGAAGGTGAATCTTCCTTATTATTTGTCCGTGGTGTCTTGGCGTTATTTTACTGTCTATATAAAATAAAAGATTTACACCATTCATATATCCACGGTCTATATGGATATATGTTGGCTACCTGGTCGGGGGTTAAGGAAATGGTTTGGTAAGAGTCTTGCCTTGTTCACTGTATAGATCCTGCAAGGACCTGGGTCAAGCTTAGTAGGACCTCCTTCAATACCCACTGGTATTGGATGGCGGGGGTTCAAATTTCTTGACCCCCTCATATGTAAACTACTATTAAAACTTTAACCCAACTATTTAGGATTGTATCACTGCTGACTCAAACTACTTAGCCGAGGGTAACGTCACATTCAAAAGAGGGGCCTACCACATTACGCATTAATAACTTAATTAATTATCTTTCAATAATCCAACCATTTAGGATTTTATCCTTGCTGACTCAAACTACTGGGTTGAGGGTAACGTCACCTTCAAAAGAGGGGCCTACTACTATAACTAAGATAATCTCTTAAAAAGTGCAAAAGTGCGGAAATAATCAAAGGTTACACTAAAGGCGAGTCGGATCCAAGTGATTCATCTTGTCTATCTGTTTTTATTTTTATTTTTCAGCTTTTTTAGTTTTTATTTTCTAGTTTAAAACCTTTTTTCTAAAATTTTGATTTGATTAGACGTTGAGGATAAACCGGTACTAAAAGCTCTTGTGTCCTTGGACGACCTCGTTATCTTACCAACACTGTACTACGCTCACGATGGGTGCACTTGCCCATATGTGTGTTTGGTGTTAGTAAAATATCGTGTTTTATAAATTTAAAACTTGACTAAAGCGTAAAAAGGGCTAAAAATATACATAAAAATATATACCACCGCACGCACATCAGTAAGTCAACAGAGGTTTAATAGTATCAAAGGTTCGTTTGATGGTCAGCAGGAGAGTGCAAAGATAAAACAAATGTTTAGAATTTGATCATTGAGAGCAGTT
This sequence comes from Helianthus tuberosus, assembly GCA_030545235.1. Lineage (NCBI taxonomy): Eukaryota > Viridiplantae > Streptophyta > Magnoliopsida > Asterales > Asteraceae > Helianthus > Helianthus tuberosus. The sequence continues at coordinate 58,429,674 of CM060437.1, read as the reverse complement.
TTTGAAGAATTTGTGCTCCTGCAAATTACAGAGAGTCAATATTTGGAGTTGTAAAAAGGTCTGTTGTAGTTAAAGTTTGGTAAAAGAAAACATCTGTTGATTATGAAACAACTGTGTATTCTAACCACTGTTAAATTACCACTGTTGACTAAAGTTTGACGAAAGAGAAAATCTGCTGTTGAATAAATGTCTGAAGATGCAAAGGTCTGCTATGTGTCAACAGATGTTAACGAACAACAGATGATATTCAATCTTAAAATGCTTAACAGAGGATTTGATATTGACAGCGGTTGGTCTAATGATGAATAAGTGTTATTATATAACGTCTGCTATAAGTATTATTATATAATTTTGTTTATCAATAACAGTTTTTTTGAAGAATTTACGGTATATTTTGTTGTTATAAAAGGTGTGTTATAGCTAAAGTCTGACAAAAGAGAGCATCTGCTGATGAATAAATGTCTGAAGATGCAAAGGTCTGCTATGGGTCAACAGATGTTAATGAACAACAGATGATATTCAATCTTAAAATACTTAACAGAGGATTTGATACTAACAGTGGTTGGGCTAATGATGAATAAGTATTATTATATAACGTCTGCTATAAGTATTATTATATAATTTTGTTTATCAATAACAGTTTTTTGGAAGAATTTACGGTATATTTTGTTGTTATAAAAGGTGTGTTGTAGCTAAAGTCTGACAAAAGAGAGCATCTGCTGATAAATAAATGTCTGAAGATGCAAAGGTCTGCTATGGGTCAACAGATGTTAACGAACAACAGATGATATTCAATCTTAAAATGCTTAACAGAGGATTTGATACTAACAGTGGTTGGGCTAATGATGAATAAGTATTATTATATAATTTTGTTTATCAATAACAGTTTTTTGGAAGAATTTACGGTATATTTTGGTGTTATAAAAGGTGTGTTATAGCTAAAGTCTGATAAAAGAGAGCATCTGCTGATGAATAAATGTCTGAAGATGCAAAGCTCTGCTATGGGTCAACTGATGTTAACGAACAACAGATGATTTATTCAATTTTAAAATGCTTAACAGAGGATTTGATACTAACAGTGGTTGGGCTAATAACAGATGTTAGATTTACGACTGTTGAGTTACACCGATTGAAAAAAACTGTTTTTGAAACTTCTGCTTGCCTAAAAATACATCCACTGTTAAAGGGTACCGTCTGTTGTCCTAATTTCTGTTTATCCTAATGACTGTTGATTTACTATACTGCTGACTGTCATCCATTATGACAACAGAGGTCCTGACGTGGACAGATGTTAGCTAAAAATAAAACAACTGCTGAAAGTTATCATCTATTCTCATAACTTCTGTTTATCTAACGACTGTTTGACTCACACTGTTCCCAACGACCAACAGAGGTTTCCAAACAACTGTCATCGGTTGTCGCAAGAGAGGTTCTGACGTGGAAAGATCTTAGCCATCAAATATTTGTAACTACTGTCACGTCAGCATTCACTCCTTCTCTCTATATAAAAGTTGTTTCATCCCTAAATCACCTTTTTCTCCGATCATGTCTCTGAACATCAAAAAACCTCACAACTACCTCCCCATCTTCGAGAAAACCAGCAAAAATAATGGAAGCAGGTTGCATGACCTAGATGAAGTACAAGCTGAGTTTAACAGGTTGCATCAATCTCTTACAGATGAACAACGAGCGGTTTTTGACGAAATAATGGAAGCAGTTGTAGGCCGTAAAGGGGGCCTTTTTTGTCTATGGTTACGGTGGAACTGGAAAAACCTTTTTATGGAAGACTTTGGCTTCAGCTGTTCGATGTAGAAATGGAATAGTTTTAAATGTGGCTTCAAGTGGTATTGCTTTGTTATTACTTTTCCGTGGAAGGACAGCTCATTCTCGGTTCCATATCCCCATTAATCTAACAGAAGATTCAATGTACAATATTAAGCCAAATAGTGATATTGTCAGATTATTAAAGGAAACCCAATTAATCATATGGGACGAAGCATCGATGGTACACAAACATGCCTTTGAAGCTTTAGATAGGACGATGACTGTCGTATTTTCGGAAGGTAGGAGTATTCGTTCGGATATTCCTTTTGGAGGTAAAAATATTGTATTTGGTGGTGACTTTAGACAAATCCTACCTGTTATTCCTAATGGCACTAGACAAGAAATTTTTAGTGCATGTTTAAGCTCTTCATACATATGGTCAAAATGCAGACTGTTACGGCTGACTAAAAACATGCATCTAACTATTGGAGCTGAAAGTTCAAATATGGAGTCTATCAGAAAATTTGCAAAATGGCTTATTGATATTGGTGAAGGAAACGTTGGAGATGATAATGATGGTGACGCCATTATAGAGATACCAGATGATCTACTAATCACCAATATTTGTGACCCGATACAAAGTTTAATTGACTTTGTATATCCTTCAATTATTGAACAATTTAGGATTCCTGGATTTTTTTCGGAGCGAGCAATTCTAGCACCCAAAAACGAGGTAGTTCATGAAATTAATGATCGATTGCTTTCGTTATTTCCTGGTGATGCGAAAGAGTATCTGAGTTCTGATAGTATATGTCAAACTGAACAAATTCTTGATTCTTTTCAAGAAAGCTTATACTCAACAGAAAATTTGAATGCTCTTAAGATTTCTGGCTTGCCTAATCACAGATTAGTTCTTAACGTTGGTGTTCCTGTGATGCTTCTTCGAAACATTGATTAACAGAAAAGGTTATGTAACGGTACAAGGCTTCAAATTACTTTTCTTGGTAAACGAGTTATAGAAGCTGAAGTAATATCTGGTGGTAACATTGGCACGAGAGTTTTTATTCCAAGGATTAATATGATCCCGTCTGACAAAAAAAATACTTTTTCAATTTCAACGAAGACAATTTCCTTTATCAGTTTGTTTTGCCATGACAATTAACAAGAGTCAAGGACAATCGTTATCAAAGGTTGGTCTTTATTTGAAAGATCCTGTCTTCACTCATGGTCAATTGTACGTTGCATTATCAAGGGTCAAGACCAGAGAAGGCGCTAAAATACTAATATTCGACGCTGATGGAAAACCAACAAATAAGACTTCTAATGTTGTTTACAAAGAAGTTTTTACTAGCTTGTAATCATTGTTTTTTCTGAGTTTTAACTTCCACCGTTCTAAGTATAGTTGTATATATATTTTCTTAATTACTATTTTGTTTATTTTATTTGGTTTAAACTTTATAAACTCTATTGTGTTTTGCATCTCAGAACAATGTGTGATAAATTTATTCATAAGTAATTTACAACGCAGACAATTCTGAAGATCCCCATGTTCACTATCAGTATGGAAGAAAATTATACCGGATTTGGACTGCATAAGAGGCTACGAACTGATCAATTTCAAACCTACACCAGCCAAAAAACTGTTTGACCAAAGTCAAACCACTGTTTGACTAATGTCAAACAACTGTTTGCAAAAAAATATGATTCTTAGTGGTTCGAAAGTCTGTTTTACCAAAGTTAAAAAGACTGTTTGAGCAATGTTAAAACGCTGTTTGACCAAAGTCAAACTACTTATGTTAAAAGCTAATTATAATAGATAAAACACTGTTTGAGCAATGTTAAAACGCTGTTTGACCAAAGTCTGTTTGACCAAAGTCAAACTACTTATGTTAAAAGCTAAGTATAATAGATAAAACTAGATTTTCACCCGGCATTGCTTCCCGAGCTCATGAAACTTACTTATGTTAAAAGCTAATTATGATTAATACATGATTTAAAGCATAGAAAAAATATGATATGTTAATGGCTTTGCTATAAGAAAAATAATTTTTCTTTGTTAATTTGAATACCAAATCAATTCAACTAATCATCCACTTTACTCTTGTATCTCAATGTAAATAACAAATTCAATAAGGGGTGTATGTGTAAATATTTTCATCAGTTGAAAATATGGGAAGACAAAAACACAACCGTCATTATTTCTTCAGCATCATTACACATAAACATCTATCATCTCTTCTTTCAAAAATCTCTTCTTCCCAGTCATTTTCTAGGGTTTCAACTTTCTTATTTTCCATCTTCTACACTTCAATCACCTGAGGTTTTATTGTTTTTTCTTCAACAATTGGTATTTACATTCATATGGTAATGAACTTTATATTGTTTAACCGATCTTAATTCAAATCCTATCTTGCTACAAATACGATTTTAAACGTTTATTGCTATACATTCAAGAAGGGTTTAGTTAGGTGTTTGAATCATTTGTTGAGAACATGTTAAAATAGTTATTATTTGCAGAAAATTTTTAACTCATACTCTGTTTCTATGATTAATTTCAGTAGATACTCTGTTAATACAAAAAGTTAATGTTCATCTTCGAAGCCAACTTTTTAATTACAATCTTTTAACATCTTTACTGATTCAGGTTTTATGATGTATACTACATTTGTCAAGTTTCTTGATAACCCAAAATCTTTTAAACTGGTATGACATGTTTTTACATACATAATTTATTTTTATTGAGATATATATTTAACAGTTCTTATGGTTTATATTTTCTTACACTACTTAAAAATTATATACAGGATGTACCTATGGCCTTTGCTAATCAAAAGTGGGGAGATTGTTGGCAAAAAAAATAAGTTGCGAATCTATCATGAGTCTGGTACAAAATGGGTTGTGAGGGTCAGAACAGAAATTTCAACCCCAATAATAACTGACGGTTGGGACAATGTTGTTAAAGATCTCAATCTGCCGAGGGATACTTTGTTGGTTTTCAAACCGTTAGGTGATTTTGGGCTTGAACTTTCATGTTTTGTTGATGGCATGTGTGGTGAATCTTATTTCACGTTTAATCGTTATGCAAGATTTGGTTTTACGGTATGAGTATTGATCTTAACTTGAATTCTTTTGCATCTTTAACGTGTCAACACTTATTCTCATAAGTTACATACTTCACGTATAGTATTCATTATTTTTAATTTTATGCAGGTAATCAAAGACTACTTCATTAAACAATTTTACGTAAACAGCCCACCAAGTGGCAAATTTCAAATCTGTTATAAGGGTTCCTATTGGAATGTTGAGGCGTCTAAGGTTGATACCAACTTTGTATTTGCTAGTGGATGGCCGGAAATATGCAACGATGTTGGGATACTGGAGGATGATTTGCGTGTGTTTAGCAGAATTGATGATGTTGTTTTTGAGGTAGTAGTTTATAGAGATGAGACTGAGATTTGTTTTTTGAAGAAACCTGAATCTGACGATGATAGTGTACTTGAGATATCGAAGGCTGATTATGTTGAGAATGCATTCAAGGTACGTAAGTATTTAGCATTAGCAGTAAAAGTTTTAATTTTTTAGCATTATATTAATTATTTCATTAATGTTGACCAGGACATCTATGAGGATGAAGAAGTTATGTCTGTATGTGAAGGTAGAACCGTTACTCAAGTACTTACTAAATTATTAAAATTATTTATTTTTAATTTAACACATATAAGAATTTAATGTTTTTACAACTATTAGTAATGTTGTTTACTGATGTTATATTTATCCAATAATGTATTATTTAGAAGAAGTTACCAACCAATGCCGAATGCACGTCGAAGAGACGCATGTCTTCACGATTGAACAAAACCCAAGATGTAAGTTTACCATCTTAAAGATTGTTATATTACTATTGTTATTAAAGTTACTCTATGACAACAGGTTAAGAAGAAAGGTAATGTTACTTCTAAGAGAAAGGAGATGGTCAAGAATAGGACTAAGGGAAATGCTGCCTTACCTGTCGACACAAGTGATCATATTGGATGTTCTTCATCTGCTCGTAAAGTTAAGGTATCTATACTTTCCAGTTAATTAGTATATGTTATATGAACTGTTTTTTTGTGTGCATATATTCAACATTCCTTTAATTCACATGTGTATGTTTACTTTTTCATTAAGGGGAAGAGAGCCGCCAACGTTCAGAAAAAAGCTTAACCGTAGAAATAAGATTGCAAAGACTGCAAAAAAAACATTTTGGACATCTTCTCGACCCTGAGTTCTTTCATTTTGATCGCAAAGGAGACTATAGGCTGGTATACCATTTTTTATAACAAACTAATGATTTATTTTTATTTGTATGACTATTATTTTTTTCCACACAATACATGTAGCGTCTTCCTGCTGAAGTTGCCAGACGAGCAGGTCTTTCTCTTGATCTTCATCCTTTGAAAGTTCAAAACATGGTTGGAGTTGTGGAGGTTTATGATGTTAAGTCGGAGTTAAATGAATTGAACCCATGTTATGCGTTGGACGGTTGGCGAAAGTTTATGACTGACAATAACTTGAGGTTTGGTGATATGTTGCACTTCACATACGTGTCTTCGCAACAGAAGATCGTATTAAATCAAGTTACGTCAGTTTAACAAAGACATTTAAGTATGTTCTGATATCAGATACTATAACTATGAATTTTTTGATGGTGATGTTGTATGTTTTTTTTTAAATTATTAACTTGATGGTTTGTTGCTATGTATGGCTAACATGATAAAACACTGTTATTAGCACTCTATGTTTCATATATAGATGATATGATGTTTCTTTTTGCTAATAGTAATTGCAATTAGTAGAAACTTGGTTTATTAATTGCAAATGTGACATTCTTCTGCATTTATGGGTTTATGAATTCAGAATAATGGATGGATATATATGACTGTATTTGGCATGATGATGTTGTGTTTCATGTTGTAAAAACCAGGGAATTGTCAGATAATAGATTGCTTTGCCCGATTAGATTATGTGTTAAATTATAGTTCTTTAAGTCATTGTTTCATTTTCTTGAATTCTATGTAATTTTGTAAAGAAGTACAATAACAAACAGTGGTTTGAACATCTGTTTGCATTTTGGTCAATAGTTAATGGAAACCCATGTTAGGTTGAAAAGTGTTTTGAAGAGGAAAACAGTGTGAGAAGACAGTAGATCTTATTAAGTTAAACATTTGTTCAGGCTTAAACAGATGTTTGGCCTTTAACAGATGTTTGGCCTTTTATATCAGAGGTTTGGACTTAAACAGTTGTTTGACCTTAAACAGATGTTTGGCCATAAACAGATGTTTGACCTTAAACAGATGTTTTGCCTTAAACAGATGTTTCGCCTTCTATATCAGATATTTGGACTTAAACAGATGTTTGACCTTAAACAGATGTTTGGCCATAAACAGATGTTTGGCCTTAAACCAAACATCAGTTTAAGGTCAACATCTGTTTGACTATTGGTCAACATTTGATTGACTTTTGGTCAACATCTGTTTGAATTTTGGTCAACATCTTATTTTGTAAAGAAGTACAAAAACAAACATTTTTACAAAATCCCAAATCACCCTATCATGTAAGTGCATTGAAGTAAAAGTGGAAATGATATTATTCATGTGGCACTGTTGTGCTTTTGTTTGACCTCTAATATGGGTTCATGATCTAATCCGGTGATTTGAAGACATTGTTGTTGAATCGAATGAGATGGTTGATGTAATGTGGTCGTATTAATAACAAATAGTAATTAATATAACTAAGTTTCCCGAGCCCGGGAAGCAATCTCGGGTAAAAACCTAGTAATAGTATATAAATAAGGTACAACAACTTAAGCTCAATTTACAACTACAAATGCATACAAATCTTACAAAATAATAGTATATAAATAGAATTATAAAGATAAACTAGCTTTAAAGAAGTTCGTCACGTTGCGGTGAATTTCTTTTGTTATTTAGTCTGTGTTTACATGTGTTTTGAAATCACTACGAGCGTGTTGCGAACGGAACTGCTGACAAGATTAAAAAGAAAATGTAGAAAAAAACACTAAAAGATAACCGAAAGAAAATCAACCAAAAAAGTTGTATGGTAACGATGTTGTTCGTATGAAACCCGTGGTCAGAGATGAGCAAATTGTTCTGGGTACCGATACCAAATTTTCCGAACCAAAAGATCTTAAGTACCAATTCGGTACCGACTTTTGGCTCCTGGTACGGTGGTACCGGTTCACTACCGTTTTTTACCTTCATATACCGGTACTGTAACCGGTATTTTCGGTATCAGTACCGATTCTGTATCGGTTGGCACCGAGCTCATCCCTACCCCTGAAACTAAAAAAAGAAAAAATTAAAAGTTGAAGAAAATCAACAAAAAAAAAAGTTGTAAGATACCATTGTTCATACGGTAACCGTTATTAGGGATGAGCAAATGGTACCGAGTAGCAGCACTGAATTTCCCGAACCAAAAGATTTCCAATATCAATTCGGCAGCAACCTTTGGTGTTTTCTGTATTAGTGCCGGTGTTTACCTTCATGTACTGATACGGAACAGTACCGTCCCGGTATTTTCGATACCAGTACTGGTTCGATACCGGTTGATACCAAGTTTATCCCAACCCCTGATATTAAAAAAAGGATTAAAGTTAAAAAGTAAAAAAAATTATTATTATTATTATTATTATTATAATATTAAAATAATAAAAGTATTAAAAAAACTATATATTGTATATATGTATTAATTTCTAAGATAACGAACAATAGTGTATTTAACGATAACGGCGTTTACAATTTTACAATTTTTTTCCTTGGTTTCATTTTGGTGATTAGAGAGACACGCATGTAGGGTAATGGAAAGGGACCATGGCCTCCGGCGGCATCTTCATCCAGTTACATGTTTGTCCCTTCTTTCACCTCCAACAATTTCTCTGCAACTCTCTCCCTCTACTTTCCACTCTCCCTCTCTACAACCAAGGTAAAAAAATCCTGTAAAACCACCCAAATATTTACACCGTGTAACTCGAAGAATGCGTTTAACGAGAGAGAGAAAGTCGATGGTTTCATCAAGCTTTAGGAAGGTAGGGTTCCATGATAGTGGTGACGAAACACCAGGCGACGACGACGACGAGTTACAAAGAAGCGACGATGGTGACAATGTTGTTTCTAGTATGCTGAACGGTGGTTATGGTTAAAGAGGTGGCGGACGGAAACAAATTCTGGTGAAGGCCTGGTAAGTCTTTTTGGTTAGATCGGCAATCATGAGCTCGGATTGGGTGGTTTTTGTTGATTTTTCATTAAACCGAAACCATTACTGATACGGATCGGAAGCGTACTCAAATGGCTCAAGAACAATCGATTAATCAAAGACGATAAACGAACCAAAGGGTTCAAGAACAATGTTCTTTTCTATTATAATCAACTAAAAACTAACTAACATTGAACCCTAGAGATCCTATTTATATGATAGGAATTATAATTCAAAAGGAAACTAAATAACAAAATATTAGGAAAACAAAATTCAAATAAATATAAAATAATATCCATAGATATCTCTGCATCATACTCCGCGTCTTCGAAAAAAACTCGTCTTCGAGTTTTGTCTTCAAACCAAAGCCACCTGGGTCGAAGGGAACATCAACCCGATTCTCATTTGTTATTATCATTAGGTCCTCCTGACAAAACAACATAACTTCATGTGTCATCTCGCCTGACTCAAAAAAATTACCACCTGGGTCGAATGGAGCACTGGACTGTCTCTTGTTCACATTCATAAGCCCACCCTTTGAATTAAGAATAGGCTTCGTCGGACCAACATTTGATCCCCCATCACTAATTAATATGTAATCCATATTAATATAATTGTTATTTAAAGTCACATGCCCAAATTTATTTTGTAAGCCCATACGAGATACATGGAGCTGTGGTCCACTAACTTTAATGGACAAATTAGATGGGCTAATGTAAACTGTAGGAATGATGAGCCCATCATTAACTTTAATTGTTGTAAGCGTAGTCTTCACCACACCCCCATGTGCCTTATCAATACAAACGTCTCTCTTTTGTAAAATAATCATACCTTGCCGTTGAATTTGTCTTCCCAAAGTATTTCAGTCATTAATCGATTTTACATCAATATTAAAACAGTTTCCAATGTGAACATCCACATTCCTAGGAGATAATGTTGCATATAATTTAAAATTCAAACCTTTATTAGTTTTCCGCAGATTGCATGGATATCCCAAACGAAGCACGTCGCCAACTACAACACCATTGTTTTCTGCCTTTGCAGGTATAAGAAACTCGTCAAAAAATAGTCGTGTCTCCTTTTCGGCTTCACTTTCATCCAATAGGACGGTGCCCGAATAAGACCCGTCATCTGTCAAACTCTTCTCATCCTGTTGAACTCCAATAGTTTCACCTAAAACACCAACAGTTGCCCAAGAATACCACACATCATCCTCATACTCATCAAATACGGGAGAAAAATCATAGATAAGGCCAGGATCCTCGTTGCCTCGGGCGGCGAATCTACGGGGATGATAACCATCACATGATTCACGAAAGTTTTCATGGTCCACAATCTCGTTGCCTCGGGCGGCGAATCTACGAGAATGATCACCATATCCTCGCGGATTAAAAGGAACTCCGTCGTTGCCTCCGGCGGCGAATCTACGAACGAAAGTTTCTTCTTTTCCACGTAGAGCCATTTGAAAACCAAAAGCTCTGATACCAAAATGATACGGATCGGAAGCGTACTCAAATGGCTCAAGAACAATCGATTAATCAAAGACGATAAACGAACCAAAGGGTTCAAGAACAATGTTCTTTTCTATTATAATCAACTAAAAACTAACTAACATTGAACCCTAGAGATCCTATTTATATGATAGGAATTATAATTCAAAAGGAAACTAAATAACAAAATATTAGGAGAACAAAATTCAAATAAATATAAAATAATATCCATAGATATCTCTGCATCAATTACTCTGTTTCGGCTGCTTGAATTTCTTCTCCAATCTGTAGGTTACTCGGCATTAAGGTATCAATTTCGACCGCCACATATTTTATCTATTTGTACAACTTTTCATTCGAGATTGCCCTAATTTCTAATGTAGATTCTGTACATAAATGTAGACATTATAAAAGAATAAGCAACCTGCATTTGTAGGAACTGAATTTACAGAAGAATTGCAAGAGTGATTGAGTTTGAGTTTCAGTGTTCGACAATAAGCATTTTAACATAAGAAACTAGAATTGAATAATAGCTTCTGAGATTGAAAGCTGAATGTACAGATAAGTATTTGAAGATGGAACATGACTTCCTTTAGTACTTCTTTCTATCTAACAACTACTTCAATGACTTTATTTGATTTTTTAATTGATTAAACAGACTTTTATATACATCAAAACTCACCATAATAAAGACTTTGTTTCTTAATAAGGAACGAGGCATATGCAATACCGTCGAACCTCGAAAAAGATGAAATATCCGTTGAAAAAGCGATATCAAAAACCAGGGATAAACATACTGGGTTACATTTAGGATGTCTTATACGGCGATTATTGAAGACAAGACTTTGTTTGTGGTGAAGAAGTTGAAAGAGTTGAGTGAAAGGGAACATTAATTCGAGCAGCAAACAAAGATTGTTTAGAGTATTAAACACGAGAATTTGATCGAATTGGGAGCTTATTGCTACAAAAGTGAAATTTGACTATTCCAGTAAAAGGAATATTGCTGCTATGCTAGATTGTATGTTCTTGATCTTTGTAGATAAATATGCATAGCATATTGTTTTTTGTTGATAATCGATTGTATTGCAAGTTGTATTTGGTGATGGGTTACATTAAGCTCGCAGCTGCCATTTTTGTACCCATTTACATTTTTTTTTGTTAACGGGTCAGATTTTCGTGAGATCGTAAGACAACAGTTGGCATTTTCTTTATAGCAATTTGCATCAACTCCACCAAATTTAACATGTAGTGTAGGTCCGCAATGAAACCTCACATACACGTAACAAACCGCCGCGAAGCGCGTCATCATTTACTAGTTATTATAATACTAAAAATCACTGTTCATTTCAATTCGTTTATTAATATATAGTAATAATAATAATAATTCAGGGATTGTTACAGACTAATTAAATAATTACGATTTGGAAGTTAAATCAAAACCTAGTTGCACAAGCCCAAGAGTCTAGCACTCACAGTTCATATTTTCGAGCTGAAGGGTCTCACACCTATTAGAGTAAAAGACATGCATGTAGCTTATCAAACATATCGGAGTACTCGTGAGATGGAGCAAAGGGTTCAACTAGAATATCGCCGCAACTACTTTGATCTAGTTAGATGGGTGGTTTTACAGGTTCACAAACCTGTCCTAGATGGAGTGAACGTGAGGGTTAGAGGAGAAAGACAAAGTGGATATGCATTAGAAGCGTGGGATTAATAAGAACACCGCTGCAACTAATTTGATCTCGTAAGGGTTCAAATAATGGAGATGAGGTGTCACCAGTGGCGGAACTAGCCCATTGAATCAGGGGTATCACAAAAAAATTTACCGTACAATCATACAATATTAAAAAACGACAATAAATAAATAAAGTAAAACAAATACCTAATAGATTTTTCCTCTTATTTTTTCATAACTTGAAATCGTTCCATCACATCGTCGTCTTTTACTTTATTAAAAAAATTATTTTCGACTGCACAATGGGCATTGTTCAAAAATTCCGAGCCTGTTTCAGTTTTATTATTTTTTTTAAGGTACGGAAGCTTAATAAACTCCAATAGGAGAGCTCCTGACATGTTCTGGTATCTTATATTCCTGGATTGTAAAGGAAAATTAAGCATTTTGATGTCTTATTATTATAATATGGGAAACTATTGTTAACGGGGGGATTGTGATATTAGGTTAAGCTTAAGCTTCATGTTATCAATAAGGGAAAAGTAATATGTAGCTGCCATATTCGTTGTTATATTTTTGAACATCGCCTAAAATAGAAGTCAAATATTGTGTCTCTGCGAATGTCGATTTAAAATACAAATTAACTAATAAGATGGGTAACCTACACGTTATTAACATGGCAGGTGGTATGACCTTCGAAAGAGCAATCGCAGGTGACCCCCCCCCCCCCCCCCCCCCCCCTTGACACTTCAACCAAATTTTTTGGCTCCTGTAGCCCTAACTTTTCCCAGATTTGTGGCAGTACCTTCACTGGAACACACAACAATCACCAAGTAATCAATGAAAAACCACCAAATATGTAGTACCTTCTTGTGAATCAAGCTTTGCTGATTGTGTGACGGCCAAATATGCCAAGAATAACATCAACGACTTCTTCATCGTGGACTGCCCACATCCGATTTGACCACCACCGTTCGCACCCTCCACGCTCAAATACCATCGCCGCAAACTCCACCCGCAACCACCGTCACTTCGACCTCCAATTTTTTTCAATCACCGCTTGCTCGAACTACCACCATCACCGTTCGTCATCATCACCATCCGGATAGAAACCACCTCCCATCGCCGCTAAGGGGGCAGCCAGTGTGTTCAGATCCCCTCTCTCCCGATTCTCTTTCAACCAATCACTCTCCTTGTGTTGGGGGAGTAAAATGAAAAGAGTGATGATACATTAGGGTTTTCACTTTTTACAGTACACCGTCCAAACTATCCAATAAGAAGATCAAACCTAAAAATTACAGTACACACCTATAAGCAGAATGTATAAACTCTATTGCATAGAAATGTTGTAAATTAGAGTATTATATAATATGTAAACATGAAATTGTCAGGATAAGCACGACCAACTCTGTGGAGTGATGATACATTAGGGTTTTCACTTTTTACAGTACACCGTCCAAACTATCCAATAAGAAGATCAAACCTAAAAATTACAGTACACACCTATAAGCAGAATGTATAAACTCTATTGCATAGAAATGTTGTAAATTAGAGTATTATATAATATGTAAACATGAAATTGTCAGGATAAGCACGACCAACTCTGTGGAAGGAGAAACTCTTAATTTATTCAGATATTAAATAATATCAGGCAAGATCATAATAAAAATTAATAAAGATGAATAACTTAAATTTGGATTACGCCTATTACATATTTGAGCAAATATAAATATGAAATTGTGATCAACTATGGGGAGGGATAAAGAAGGCGTTCGCCCAAGGCCAACTCTCTTCAGGTGCCCGAAATTTTTTTAATGAGTAAATTACGACTTTTGCCCATGTGGTTATATCACTTTTGCCCATGTGGTTTAAAAAGTATTTTTTAACATTTGAGTCCCCAACGTCTTTTTTTCTAACTCTTTTGGCCCCTAACACTAACCTCATCCATTAGATGTTAGGGGCTAAAAAGGTTAGAAAAAAAGACGTTAGGGGCCAAAAGGGTTAGAAAAAATACGTTGGGGGCTTAGATGTTAAAAATAAATTTGGGCTAAAAGGGTAAAAGTGATATAACCACATGGGCCAAAATCGTAATTTACTCTAAATTGATTATAAAAACTCAATTTGTTTCTTAAAATCATTAATTTTGATTTAGTTTAGGGCTATTAAGCTGAAACCCCTTTTGGTTGTTGGTGGCTCTAATTTAAATGATAAAATGTAATTTATTGTTGCATAAGTTGAATCATTCAAAAACTTTTGAGATTTTTTTCACTACATTAAATTTACGGATTGGTAACATAAAGTATGCATCATGTATGAACCAACATGTATAACTTAATATAATAATCAACCACCTGAAAAATACAACATTCTTACTATGCTTCTTGATATTGCTATACCACAAGCCCTTTAGTATGTTTTAGTTTTATGGCCGATGGGTATTTGCGTCCATTTAGGTACACAAGTTTCTAACAAACCCATCTATATGTTAGACTCACCATGTAACTCATAAAAGAACTCACCATTTATATCATGGCATGACACACGTTTTGGTTAACATGAAAGCCCAATTTCATGTTTTTTTACTCACACCCCGTAAATGATATATAACAAAAAGTTAGAAATTTGATGGCAAGTGAAAGTTGAAAACAAAATTCATAGTGGAAGGGAAAGGAGTGGGTGAGAATGGGTTTTGGCATGTTGAAGTTTAGTGGAAGAAGGATAATATGGTAATATTATCATGTTCATGGGGTTGTGTCACAAGTATTTAACTTTCGGCTTTAATATTATTATTTTTTGGAATCTTAACTATGTTATCATTTTTTTTTAAATGGGATGCACATTAATTATTGTTAAGTGACTTAAAAAACAATACGTACCATAATAACAATTGCCAACTAGTTATAATGTATTCTAATTTTTACAAAAAAGACTATGCACAACTCTATAGTTTGATTAGTCATAAGTCATCGATTTTCTATGATTTTTATTCTCACTCCATATAATATGATAAAATAAAAAAGTAAATCATTAGTTAAAAAAAATCTATCAATTAATATAACAAAATCTGCATGTGGGAGAAACAGTGGTTAACATTGGGTCAAGTCTTGTCAAGTAGGATTAATCCCTTCTTTCCTTAATTGATGGCTGGATCGTCTCTAATCTGTCACCTGCACAGTAAGCAAAGTTCTATAATAAACGTCTTGGATCCCCTTTTAGTAATGTATAAACCACCTTATAGAAACTCAAATAACGGTTTATGGTTATACATTCTTTAAGATTTTCCAACAATTGTGAGCAATTGCTTAATTAAACAAGTTAGTCAGGTTTTTCGTATCAATGCTTTGAAACCGGAGCTGAATTTGTTCATCGTTCAACTCAGGGCCGTCTTCGAAAATCACAAAAAACAAAAACAAAAATGGCCCTGTGCGATATAAAAATTTTGGGCCTTATTCGCAAATTTTCATGTATTATAAACTCATCAATTATTTAATCACTAAAATTTATGTGAAAGTAATTTAAATAGTTATTTTTAGCTAAGTTTAGGTAGTAGTTTATTAATTAAAGGGGAAGATGTAGTTGACAAAATTAGGCATTAAATGTCATATGCAGTTAATGAAAAAAAAACCAAAAAATGAAGTTAAAATAGAGAAGTTGGAGACACCGGGATTATAACCCACGTCTCCTTGTTGTTTAAGCAAGACAGTAACCACCCTGATAAGAGCTTGTTTGTGTCATCTATCTATTCAGTGCATATATATTCTAGCTTATACAACTTAAATTCTATACAAAATTAAAAAGACTTGGGCCCTCGAAGGGTTTGAGCCTTGTATCGTCGCCCAGCACCCCCTCTGGGCCGCCTTGGTTCAACTAATCGACTTGATCTAAAAGACTATCAACAACTCGTAGTTTCCGGTAGTTCTATCAGTTCGCTCAAAACTACTTGGTTTTTTTTATATTTTTATCTCGACCCATTAAGCGGTAGCCAACCTGATGACACTCATGATAACTGATTTTATTCACGTCGATCCGGTTTACAAAACAATTCTTTATAGAAAGGAGGTTAGGTTAATTAGCTAAACAAAACTCTCTTACTATTAAAAGGTTTGTTAAGACGAAAACAAAATCTTTCTATACTAATAAACAAAAATCATTTTTAGACACATGTCATTCTCTGGTAATTTCTTACTATTAGTTTTTTATTTATTTCTTTAATTAAATAATAATTATATTAAACATCAATTTAACTAAATCTATTTATCTCTTTTGTTTAATTGATTTTTTTTTTGGCAATTTAAGTCTAAAGTTTCGATCTTTGGTATTTTAACCCCTTTAATTAATTTGATTTTTCACTTCTAATTCAAAAGTTTTCATCTTTTGCAATTTAACCCCTTTAATTTTTTTACTTTCAATTCAAAGCTTTTCATCTTTTGCAATTTAATCTCAACATTTTTTTACTTTCAACTTGTAACACCCCAAAACCCGAATGTTTATATTCGTTAAATGTTATGATATGGCACATCAAGAAATAAATAACTAGGTTATTTATCCTAGTTAAATATATGGTAGAAACAATTAGAGAATAAGAGTTGTGCAAATTATAAATAAAAAAAAAGAGAACATGAGGGACTAGGATTGCCAAACTTGAAACATGATTTTATAAAACAAAATTAAAACACCACACACACACATAGTGTGTGTGTGTGTGTGTCGACATCAGGAAGGAGAAAAAGGGGTTCAAACCCTAGTTTCACTATAATCATCAAATTGAAAGGGGAATTCAGCTCGGATCTAATGCATGAACATGAAATGCTATGTTAGAATCCGCGAGACGGATTCGAAATATGAAATGCTATGTTAGAATCCGCGAGACGGATTCGAAACATGATATGCTATGCTAGAATCCGCGAGACGGATTTGAGAATTAAAAGACGGAACTAGTCTACATAAGAAGAAGTCAGTAGCTTGACCATGTATGCATCAAACAAGTCATAAAGGTAATGTAAAGCAAAAGAACAAAAGAATGATAGGAATAAAAATATCCGAATGCGTAAGTAACAAAGGGATATGTATGGTACAAATAACTAAGGAAATGTAGAACGATGTTAACTAAGAAGGTAAGCACGTAGGTGTGACTATAAAAAATAAAAAAAAAATAAAAAGGGTAGTTTTGTTGTGATAACAAAACAAGGGTTAAATGTTATGCAATGCGTCTATAGAATGAAATCTTAAAAGACGAAATAAAGGTATTAGATTCGTTGTAAACGGATCGTACGAATGTATGTATTATTGCATGTTTGAAGAAGTATGTATCTTGACCTGTTACTAACGGGTCAAGGAAATGAAAAGGATATGTGACAGTATGGACTGTTATAATGAGTTTTGGGCGATGAAAGCAAGAGTGGCATGTCCAACATGATTTAAGAATAAAAAGTAGATATAATCGAGTCGTTATGATCAATGAACGCATGGAAGTATTATACTCGATTTAAGAAAGCAAGAATAGGACGTACGGGTATATTTGTTCATGAATGAGACATTTCATAAAGTATGAGTACATTCTTGCCATGGTATATATTTTGAATGAAACGAATGAATAAACATGTAGTGATGAACACCACTAAGGAGCTAACATGAGGCAAGAATTCAAAATCTAAAGGTATACATTTTAGAAGTGTGTTCTAAGTGTGCGAAATATAAAGGTTAGTGTTAACCCGTAAAAGAAGGTATTTAATGTTAAGTGGAAATAAGCAAGGTTTCGGGGACGAAACCTTCTTTAAGGGGGGTAGACTTGTAACACCCCAAAACCCGAATGTTTATATTCGTTAAATGTTATGATATGGCACATCAAGAAATAAATAACTAGGTTATTTATCCTAGTTAAATATATGGTAGAAACAATTAGAGAATAAGAGTTGTGCAAATTATAAATAAAAAAAAGAGAACATGAGGGACTAGGATTGCCAAACTTGAAACATGATTTTATAAAACAAAATTAAAACCACACACACACATAGTGTGTGTGTGTGTGTCGACATCAGGAAGGAGAAAAAGGGGTTCAAACCCTAGTTTCACTATAATCATCAAATTGAAAGGGGAATTCAGCTCGGATCTAATGCATGAACATGAATTCATGATCATCTAGCCCTATAAATCACTTGGTAAGTTGTAATTTATGATTTGGTGATTTTAGTATGAAGTGGGTTATGATCAATCCACGAATTTGTATGAGATTTAGCATGAATATGTGTTAGCATCATCTTAGGAATCATGTGCTAGGCATAATTTTGATTAATTGATGTTTAAAGGTGGAAACCCACTAAGTTGAGTGATGAAGATGACATGGGTATTTCATCATGTTCAATTCTTGTTCAAATGTTGAGGTGCCATATTGAATATGATGGGATCTCGTTAGATGAATTGAAAGGAATGTGTTGTATGTTATATTGATGAACTATGTATGAACTTGGAAGATTATGCATGAATTAGTTGTACATTGTGCTAAGTTAGTGGTACGCACACCAAGTGTTTGATGAAATGCCTAGGTGAGCTTAATAGACGAAAATTGTATGTAAGTATAAGATGAATAAATGTGAAATGTGAAAATGATGTGTTTGATAGTAAACTAACTTGAGAAGTGTGTTTTGGATGTAGTTCATGTGGATATCATGTTGAAAGGATGTTGGGTTAGTTTAGTATGGGTTAAAGTGTTAGTTGTGAAAATATGAGAATGCTAGTGTGGATGGAATGGATTATGTAAGTATATGTGTATAAGTAAATGATCGTGTAGTTGTAGATGTCACACAATACGAGGGTGTAATGTGTATAACATTAATATTATGGTCTACTCTATTAAGATGGATACATGTTCATAAGTTGAAAGTGTGTAAATAGGACATTGGATTTTCTGAAAGTTAACAATGAATGTATAACATGGTTAGCCTATCGGATATGATTGTATTAGTAGAGAAATCATTAAGTACATGCTATGTCCATATGCGAGTTTATACTAACGAAGTGGCAACCATAATGACATGAAAGTTTAGGATCATGTCAAGATGGGAAAGCATGGAAGGCTAACGGAAAGGATAGGAGAAAGCACGTACAAAACGGGCACTCGAGGTAAGTGATTTCCGTAGTCACTTCTTAGTTGTTTAAGTAATATAATGCTTTATTTAATTAAACATGATGTTGATGTCAAGTATGTGTTAAAGTCTTTCGTTGGAAGTAATGGGGATGAAGTTGACTAAAACGCCCTTGATGGGTATTTTGGGGTAAGCAATCTTACAAGTAGTTTAGAAACAAGTTATGCGACTAGTGTAATATTTTGGACAAGTTTAGAAGCGAAGAGCATGGTCTTGGTATGTCATAAACCAATTAACGCGCAAATACTCTTAACGGGTCAAAAATAAACATATGAACGACAATGTGTTAAGAGGATGCATAATGTCCAAGTATTTAGTATTTTATGATAGATGCCACTGATATTATGAGGTTTATAAGAGTTTATAGTAGAACAAACAAGTTATGTTGATGAATGAATGAACGGGTCAAAGCTTGGGTAAGAGGGTAAATAGCCGATAGAGTGTAAGTTAAGAATTTCCTTAACCCGGGTGTGAGATTTTAAGTTCACATGATAGAATGTGAATTTACAAGCATGTAGGAAGAAACGGGAGGTTAAACGGGTAAACGGTTCAAAAGTTACGCGCGTTTTAGTGCGTTCGGACGACGAAACGATTCTGCAGAAAAAGTGGTTTTGGAGGGGGCGTCGCCGACGGGTTCGTATGATCAGATTTTCGTCCGACGCCTTAAGTTCCTGCCGACGGGCTGATGTGTGAGACGGGCTTTTCCCGAGCCCGTCGCCGACGGCTTCTTCTGCTTGTTTCCTCCGTTTTTCGCGTTATGCCTTCCCGGTTAAACCGTAACACTCCCGAAAGGTTTCTTAACATTGTATGAGTTAATACGTATGTGTTTATGTACGTATGTAGAGGCGTAAGAATATGTACGTGTGAATGGAAGCATGTATATGTATTGCAGCATTAATTTTATGAACGTAACTAAGTATGTAATTATATATGCATGTATGTTTGTATGTAGGTATCGGTGTATGTATGTATGCAAGTAGTTATGTATGAATATGAGTACTATGCATTTAAATATGAAGGTACATACGTGTGCAGGTATGGACGTATATATGTGGATGCAAGTATGTAAGTATGTTTGTGAGTAGGTAGTAATGTATGTACGTATGTAGTGACGAAGTAATGTATGTGTATATGTAGATGTGTATTTGGTACAAGTGAAGGTACATATGAGTGTAGGCATGTATGTAACGATGTAGGAAGGGTATGTACGTATGTAGATGTGTATGTACGTATATATATAAAGATATGTATGAATGTATGTATGTATGTAGAGATGTATGAATGTAGATACTTATGAAGCGTATTTATGTATATATGAAGATACGTATGATAGTATGTATATATGTGAAGGCGTAGGAATGTATGTACGTATGCAGGTGTGTATTTATGTACATATAAAGATACGTATGAGTGTATGCATGCATGTATTGAGTTTTACGCAGGTATATTATTGAAGACTCACGAGGGAATGAATACGTGAATGATATGCTTAAAAATGAGAGAGGAAGCTGAATGGAAAGTGTACATGTAATATATTCTTGTTTATGTATTGTATACTAATGTGTTGAATGTATGTGGGAATGCAGGTTGTACGGATAGTGAGCGATTATCACGAAGATTAGAGATCGAAGACCGAGTCACTAGAGAGATTGTACGGGGACGTTGAATGTAAAATGTAGCAATCGTAAGCTATGTTTTTAATTAGTAAGTAAGAGGATGACGGATTTATGAATAGGAATTATGTTAAAGTTATTATTTAAAGAAGTTGGGGTATTTATAATGCAAGAAATTTTATAGTTAGTGTTTCCGCTGCGACTTTTTGTCAAATACGAATTAGGGTCTAACAAGTTGGTATCAGAGCCCTGGTTTGAGAGACTCAAGTGTAAGAAGGTAAGTGCTTGAACTCAAACCTGTGTGCTCTTGAGATAAGAAACCCGTACAATCCAAGACTCGGTCAAGATCCAAAGGTAAAAGAGAATGTAAGTATGTACTTATGTACACGCATAAAGAAACTGACGGTTTTGTATATGCAAGGTAAGTATAAGCGTTTGAAGAGGATGATCCGCGAGTGCGGTCAAGTACCGACACCAAGGCATGAAATAAGATAAAGTTGAACCCAGGTACGTAAATTCAATATGTCAGTATATGAAATGGTAAAATGCATTAAGGGAAGAAAAATGCTAAATGAAGGACCATGATGGTATAGTAAACATGTTTTGAAAAATGATACACGTGCCGAAACCAAATTCTTCGGACATAAGGTGACAATTACACGAAGACACGAAACTAGTATGTGGATTGTGTACCTGGCCAGTACACGTGAAGCATATGACGTTCGTGGGACCGTGATAATTGATACAGGTATGTCTGTTAGAATTAAGTAATAGGTGGACGTGAGGGTGAAGAGAAATGTAAGACTCTCAAGAATGAGAGTATGATATGCTATGTTAGAATCCGCGAGACGGATTCGAAACATGATATGCTATGCTAGAATCCGCGAGACGGATTCGAAACATGATATGCTATGCTAGAATCCGCGAGACGGATTCGAAACATGATATGCTATGCTAGAATCCGCGAGACGGATTCGAAACATGATATGCTATGCTAGAATCCGCGAGACGGATTCGAAATATGAAATGCTATGTTAGAATCCGCGAGACGGATTCGAAACATGATATGCTATGCTAGAATCCGCGAGACGGATTTGAGAATTAAAAGACGGAACTAGTCTACATAAGAAGAAGTCAGTAGCTTGACCATGTATGCATCAAACAAGTCATAAAGGTAATGTAAAGCAAAAGAACAAAAGAATGATAGGAATAAAAATATCCGAATGCGTAAGTAACAAAGGGATATGTATGGTACAAATAACTAAGGAAATGTAGAACGATGTTAACTAAGAAGGTAAGCACGTAGGTGTGACTATAAAAAATAAAAAAAAAATAAAAAGGGTAGTTTTGTTGTGATAACAAAACAAGGGTTAAATGTTATGCAATGCGTCTATAGAATGAAATCTTAAAAGACGAAATAAAGGTATTAGATTCGTTGTAAACGGATCGTACGAATGTATGTATTATTGCATGTTTGAAGAAGTATGTATCTTGACCTGTTACTAACGGGTCAAGGAAATGAAAAGGATATGTGACAGTATGGACTGTTATAATGAGTTTTGGGCGATGAAAGCAAGAGTGGCATGTCCAACATGATTTAAGAATAAAAAGTAGATATAATCGAGTCGTTATGATCAATGAACGCATGGAAGTATTATACTCGATTTAAGAAAGCAAGAATAGGACGTACGGGTATATTTGTTCATGAATGAGACATTTCATAAAGTATGAGTACATTCTTGCCATGGTATATATTTTGAATGAAACGAATGAATAAACATGTAGTGATGAACACCACTAAGGAGCTAACATGAGGCAAGAATTCAAAATCTAAAGGTATACATTTTAGAAGTGTGTTCTAAGTGTGCGAAATATAAAGGTTAGTGTTAACCCGTAAAAGAAGGTATTTAATGTTAAGTGGAAATAAGCAAGGTTTCGGGGACGAAACCTTCTTTAAGGGGGGTAGACTTGTAACACCCCAAAACCCGAATGTTTATATTCGTTAAATGTTATGATATGGCACATCAAGAAATAAATAACTAGGTTATTTATCCTAGTTAAATATATGGTAGAAACAATTAGAGAATAAGAGTTGTGCAAATTATAAATAAAAAAAAGAGAACATGAGGGACTAGGATTGCCAAACTTGAAACATGATTTTATAAAACAAAATTAAAACCACACACACACATAGTGTGTGTGTGTGTGTCGACATCAGGAAGGAGAAAAAGGGGTTCAAACCCTAGTTTCACTATAATCATCAAATTGAAAGGGGAATTCAGCTCGGATCTAATGCATGAACATGAATTCATGATCATCTAGCCCTATAAATCACTTGGTAAGTTGTAATTTATGATTTGGTGATTTTAGTATGAAGTGGGTTATGATCAATCCACGAATTTGTATGAGATTTAGCATGAATATGTGTTAGCATCATCTTAGGAATCATGTGCTAGGCATAATTTTGATTAATTGATGTTTAAAGGTGGAAACCCACTAAGTTGAGTGATGAAGATGACATGGGTATTTCATCATGTTCAATTCTTGTTCAAATGTTGAGGTGCCATATTGAATATGATGGGATCTCGTTAGATGAATTGAAAGGAATGTGTTGTATGTTATATTGATGAACTATGTATGAACTTGGAAGATTATGCATGAATTAGTTGTACATTGTGCTAAGTTAGTGGTACGCACACCAAGTGTTTGATGAAATGCCTAGGTGAGCTTAATAGACGAAAATTGTATGTAAGTATAAGATGAATAAATGTGAAATGTGAAAATGATGTGTTTGATAGTAAACTAACTTGAGAAGTGTGTTTTGGATGTAGTTCATGTGGATATCATGTTGAAAGGATGTTGGGTTAGTTTAGTATGGGTTAAAGTGTTAGTTGTGAAAATATGAGAATGCTAGTGTGGATGGAATGGATTATGTAAGTATATGTGTATAAGTAAATGATCGTGTAGTTGTAGATGTCACACAATACGAGGGTGTAATGTGTATAACATTAATATTATGGTCTACTCTATTAAGATGGATACATGTTCATAAGTTGAAAGTGTGTAAATAGGACATTGGATTTTCTGAAAGTTAACAATGAATGTATAACATGGTTAGCCTATCGGATATGATTGTATTAGTAGAGAAATCATTAAGTACATGCTATGTCCATATGCGAGTTTATACTAACGAAGTGGCAACCATAATGACATGAAAGTTTAGGATCATGTCAAGATGGGAAAGCATGGAAGGCTAACGGAAAGGATAGGAGAAAGCACGTACAAAACGGGCACTCGAGGTAAGTGATTTCCGTAGTCACTTCTTAGTTGTTTAAGTAATATAATGCTTTATTTAATTAAACATGATGTTGATGTCAAGTATGTGTTAAAGTCTTTCGTTGGAAGTAATGGGGATGAAGTTGACTAAAACGCCCTTGATGGGTATTTTGGGGTAAGCAATCTTACAAGTAGTTTAGAAACAAGTTATGCGACTAGTGTAATATTTTGGACAAGTTTAGAAGCGAAGAGCATGGTCTTGGTATGTCATAAACCAATTAACGCGCAAATACTCTTAACGGGTCAAAAATAAACATATGAACGACAATGTGTTAAGAGGATGCATAATGTCCAAGTATTTAGTATTTTATGATAGATGCCACTGATATTATGAGGTTTATAAGAGTTTATAGTAGAACAAACAAGTTATGTTGATGAATGAATGAACGGGTCAAAGCTTGGGTAAGAGGGTAAATAGCCGATAGAGTGTAAGTTAAGAATTTCCTTAACCCGGGTGTGAGATTTTAAGTTCACATGATAGAATGTGAATTTACAAGCATGTAGGAAGAAACGGGAGGTTAAACGGGTAAACGGTTCAAAAGTTACGCGCGTTTTAGTGCGTTCGGACGACGAAACGATTCTGCAGAAAAAGTGGTTTTGGAGGGGGCGTCGCCGACGGGTAGGGAGCCCGTCGCCGACGGGTTCGTATGATCAGATTTTCGTCCGACGCCTTAAGTTCCTGCCGACGGGCTGATGTGTGAGACGGGCTTTTCCCGAGCCCGTCGCCGACGGGTATAGTGCCCGTCGCCGACGGCTTCTTCTGCTTGTTTCCTCCGTTTTTCGCGTTATGCCTTCCCGGTTAAACCGTAACACTCCCGAAAGGTTTCTTAACATTGTATGAGTTAATACGTATGTGTTTATGTACGTATGTAGAGGCGTAAGAATATGTACGTGTGAATGGAAGCATGTATATGTATTGCAGCATTAATTTTATGAACGTAACTAAGTATGTAATTATATATGCATGTATGTTTGTATGTAGGTATCGGTGTATGTATGTATGCAAGTAGTTATGTATGAATATGAGTACTATGCATTTAAATATGAAGGTACATACGTGTGCAGGTATGGACGTATATATGTGGATGCAAGTATGTAAGTATGTTTGTGAGTAGGTAGTAATGTATGTACGTATGTAGTGACGAAGTAATGTATGTGTATATGTAGATGTGTATTTGGTACAAGTGAAGGTACATATGAGTGTAGGCATGTATGTAACGATGTAGGAAGGGTATGTACGTATGTAGATGTGTATGTACGTATATATATAAAGATATGTATGAATGTATGTATGTATGTAGAGATGTATGAATGTAGATACTTATGAAGCGTATTTATGTATATATGAAGATACGTATGATAGTATGTATATATGTGAAGGCGTAGGAATGTATGTACGTATGCAGGTGTGTATTTATGTACATATAAAGATACGTATGAGTGTATGCATGCATGTATTGAGTTTTACGCAGGTATATTATTGAAGACTCACGAGGGAATGAATACGTGAATGATATGCTTAAAAATGAGAGAGGAAGCTGAATGGAAAGTGTACATGTAATATATTCTTGTTTATGTATTGTATACTAATGTGTTGAATGTATGTGGGAATGCAGGTTGTACGGATAGTGAGCGATTATCACGAAGATTAGAGATCGAAGACCGAGTCACTAGAGAGATTGTACGGGGACGTTGAATGTAAAATGTAGCAATCGTAAGCTATGTTTTTAATTAGTAAGTAAGAGGATGACGGATTTATGAATAGGAATTATGTTAAAGTTATTATTTAAAGAAGTTGGGGTATTTATAATGCAAGAAATTTTATAGTTAGTGTTTCCGCTGCGACTTTTTGTCAAATACGAATTAGGGTCTAACACAACTTTAGTCTCTTATATACTTTTCATCTTTCATAAGTTCTCCGTTTAATGTGTCGTTCCAAATTTCTGACTTAACACGCCGCAATGTGCGTCTGGGGTTCAACGTTTTTCATCTATTTTTTCCCTGTTTGACATGTCCGTCGCAGTGCGTCTATTTTTCCCCGTTTTATAGGTCTGTCGCAACGTGCGAGTCAGAGATCGACTTAGTTATTTTTTTCTCAGTTTTACACACAGGCTCGTGGTCATGTGAGAAACATTTGTCTTTCATCTAACATGATATATAACTATTGAATTCCCGCCGCATTGCGGCGGGTGGTAAATCTGGTATTAAATAATTAAAGAATTAACTTGATAAGCAAGCAATTGTAATTGTGACATGATAATTATCCAAAAATAACCAAAACATATCATCTTTAACTTTATGAACCCAATCCTTAACGTCCGACGAGACAATCGGAGCAATCGAAGAATTTAAAACACCAACAAGGTCGCTTTCAATCCAACGTTGACGCCAATTCCAGAATCCACTTTTATCACTTTCTTCTTCGCACCACTGCCCCCCTTTTCTCTCTCTAGTTCATCAAAGTCACTAAATTACCATCACTCCGTTAGGTAAAACTTCACTAATTCTGCAATTTGTTCGATTATTTCTGCTAAAGATTGTAACTTTTTATCTGGGATCTTGTTTTCGCTTCTGGGTATTAACGTTGACTGTTGAATTTGAGAATTTATGTTGTTTTTTTGTGGGGTTTTTACTTGAGGTTTAAGTTCACGTGAATTGGGGGCATTGGTCTTGTTTATGTGAACTTTTTGGGTGATCGATCATGTTTAATTTGTGTGATTTGTGTGTGTTCAGCTGAATTTGGTGTTTTTTTTTGTTAAACCCTAATGATGTTATTGTGATTGAGCACTAATGATTGCTTGTTTATTATGTTACTTGCTTAATTACTGTGTTTAGGTGTGTTTTGTGATTTTTTTTTTAACTTTTTATGACTGATGGGTACAATTTTGATTACACTTTGTAGAGTTGTGAACTGATCAAGTTGCATTATGGGATCCTTGTGTTCTTGTTTTTGTAGACTGATAATGAACAAGTTCAAGATTCGGATCCGGTAGTTAATGTTGTTGTTTTTTTGTGAATTTTTATGTGGGATCTTGTTCTCAGTTCTGGGAATTGGCGTTGACAAGGGGGATTTGTGTTTTTTTTTGTGAATTTTTACTTGGAGACATTATTCGTGCTTTTGTATACTTTTTGTATGATTGATCATGTTTTAATTTGTGTCTGATTATTAAATTTGGTGTTCTTTGTTAAACCATGATCATGTTTTTGTATGATTGATCATGTTTTAATGATTGCTTGTTTACTATGCTTACTTGGTTAATTACTGTGTTTAGTGTTAGTTTGTGATGTTTTTAACGTTTTAAGGTTGAATTTGAAAATTTGAATCACTCTGTGTAGAGCTCTAAGCTGATCAGATTGCATAATGGGATCCTTGTGTTCTTGTTTTCGTTCGGCTGAGCCGGATGATGAAAGTGTGGACTCGGATGATAATGAACAAGTTCAAGATTCGGGCCCGGTGGCTAATAGGAATGCCCAGGATAACTTCACTTTGTTCATACAGAATTTGACTAATAAGGTAAGTTTTTTTGGGCTATATACTCTTAATGCTATTTGACATGAAATTATTAGTTTTTGTATGTTGCCTTTTATAACTCTTGGTGTTTTCGCGTTTTTGTCTGATAAGGTTGTGAGGAGAATCTTGAGTTAATTGTCATAAGTGATTAAGAATCTTTTCTTTCTAATAGCTCTAGCTATGTAGTCAAAGTTGCAGCCAAAACGCCTTGCATCTATCCAGCTATGCAGTTAATGCGATAAAAAACCGGTTATTGGTCAAGGACCGATATTTGAGATATCGGTAATTTTAATATCATGCAGAATTTATATATATATATATATAGCAATTTAACACTAACAATTCAGTATACTCTCCTACCGTTAACAAATTAATCTTTTGCAACTTGCAAAACACTAACAATTGTAGCAAGTAGGAATTGGTTAAGACTTAAAACACTAACAATTAACAATTAAGACTTAAAACACTAATAGCAACAATAAGAAGAAAAATGAATGATAGAACTAAGAAGAAAGGTACTGATATCGGGAAAATCGGTGATATATCGGTCAATATCGCTGATAATATCGGTACCTATATTGTACACGGGGTCCGATAAGGCGATAACCGATATATCACCAATACTAACTGCATAGCTATCCAGCCTCGGAAAACCGGGCGGAAATCTGCACCCAAAAAATAAAAAACTTTCTGAACTGGCCTAAACACATGATTAAAACATCTAAAAATGGCCTGTTTATACTGTGTGTCTTGCTTATCATGGGCCCTTGCTTTTTAAGCGCCTAGGCGACAGGCTCACCATGCGTCTTGAGTGTGCCTAGTGCCTTTGACTAGTCGACTACCTAGAACTCTAGTTTGTATTGTATCATAGTTGTCAATAGCGGCTATAGCGAGCACTGTAGCGCGCTATGTAGCGAGGCGACCAAGTGTCGCTATTTAGGTCATAGCGACCAATAGCGTGAATAGTGACAGTTAGTTTTTTTTATGTAAATAGCAATTAGATATATCTATAAAATAGGTGGATTTATAGGTTTCTGTTAAATATACATGTAAAATAGCATATATACCAGGATATTTTGATGTAATATACATATAAAAATTTTCATAATTATTTTCTAGTGTATCGCTATTTATAAAATAGCGGTCGCTATTTGTTGCTATTCACTATTAACAACTACGTATTGTATACATGTTGCTTTACGTAACTCGTTTCATTTGGTAACTAATGCTAGTAAGTAAGAACATAATACTGATAGAGTTTGCTTTTGACATATTTTTAAAAGCTTTTAGTCTACAACCATATTTGTTTGTAGCCTTGTTCAACATGAGGATTTTCTCCGTTTCCTTCCGTGAAATGTGAACGTCATTTTGACTAGTGTGTGCTTTTGATGAGAATTTGTTAGTTTCGTTACTGTAAGCATTTTGAAGTATTTTTTCTGGCTTTGTGTGTCCCAGCATATGTGTAGATATAGATGTGTACTTTCATGAAATTGTTAATACGGTTGCAATTCGAGACATTTGAGATTTAATCTAATATTTTCTCATAGGTCTATAAAAGATATACTTTGTTTTGATACCTATTTTTGCTTTTTTCTATATATTAATCAAACAATATATATTTTGTTTTGAAGTCTGTAAAATATTTAAGTTATTTTTATAGGTTCACCAACATTTATACACTTCTTATAAATAAATGTAGAAACTTAGTTTGTGTTACTAAAAAAAGTCAAATGTATGTATGGTCCAGATAATCCATTTTGGGTCATCCGTTTCATAGTCGCTGCAACAAAACTGATCACTAAAGCAAAAAATTAAATCTCGTAAATACTCTTTTTTAACCAGTTTTAGACACTTCTCATCTACAATTCCACTTGTCAATATGATGAAAGAATAATAGCTGAAATTTTGGATGATATTTATTTGAATTCATTAACAAATTATTTACAAAATCTGTTTCATGTCCTTTTTGTCACACTTTGAAACATGTGGTTTTAACTTTTAACAACTAACGCTTGATTGTATTCTTCAAAAGTGTGAAGCGGTCCTTGGAAGAAGAGGAACGGAAACGTCATCTTGGTTTTATCAAGGACAAAGCTCTTCACAACCTAATATAGTGGAAACTGGTTCGTCTGGATCTAGTAGCAGCGGTAGTGGTATATCGTTGATGAGGCATGATAAAGGGTCAAACCGTTCTCGGGTAGAACCGGAACCGGTTTTCGAAAGCAATTTTTTGTCGATACCAAGTGAAGAGGGCTCAAAGAAATTCCATTCTGAGATCCCTCCGATGGTTGCCTTTGACAAAGTGAAAAGTAATGTCAACACTCTTTCGGTTGATGATGAGGATGTTTGTCCAATATGTCTTGAAGGTAACAAACAATAACGCATACCTTGACCCTGAGATCAAATCTATTACTTATTAAATAGTCGTTAATATATAAAATCTTCATCAGTATTTTTGTTTGAACGATACACGGTGAGTAGATGCAGCAAAATGGGCGGGTTGGGTAGCAGGTCAAAAGGGTATTTTTTGATTCGGGTTGAAACATGTTGAATTGGGTTGACCCGAAGTACTTTTTACATATTTTCTTGCATCTTAAAATACCAAGTGTGTTAATTATGGTCAAAAAATTAAATTCAAACACTTATGATCCTATATATTTTGAATAAAATGATTTAGGAGCTCGTACAGTCGTACGCAATAGAAGTACGCTCTGTATGACTTTTCAGTCAGTTTGACCCATTTGACATGTTTCCTTTTTAGCTAATCTTTTATATTTATTGGTTTGACCCATTAGATGGATTCATTAATAGTTAATGAGCATGGCCGGCCCTGAGGGTGGGCGGGGAGGACCACCGGCCAGGGCCCGATATCTCGAAGGGCACGTTATTTAAACAAAATCCGATATGTATATGTAAAAAAATAAATTAATAGGGTATACTCATACAAACACCAACATAAGCACACTTACAAAACTATTTTTATGGTTTAGATTAGTTATTACCCGTTGGCATTAGGTTTAGACCTTTAGTGAGCCCAATACCCAATTTCGTTAAGGCCTAAGGGCACGTTTTTTCGAGCTCGAACAGGGTACACGAATTCTCAGGGCCGGCCCTGTTAATGAGTTGACCTTTTAGTTTGAATTTTATTTATTTATTATTATTATTTTTTTTTTTTTTTTTTTTTTGCAGAATACACCATTGAAAATCCCCGGATTATAACCAAATGCTCGCATCATTATCACCTAAGTTGTATTTATGAATGGAACGAGAGAAGCGAAACTTGTCCAGTTTGTTCCAAGGTAATACTTTCCATCTTCTACCTGCCTTAGACTTTGAATAGTTAAAATGGTCAGGTTTAAGGTCCAAATTTGAAAATATTTTGTTTGTTATAATCTTATAGAATTTAGAATCTTGTTATTGTCGAGTTGATATCGTACAATCTTATTATAAATGTCTGTTTGTTTGACCATAGAAGTCAAAGATAACAGTTGTTGACTTTCTTATCGCTTTTATGTTGCCTTGGTAGTTGATGGTTTTCGAGGAGATGGATTGATCGCGATACCCCTTTTGAGTTCACGACAAATGGTTTGAGATATAAAAAGCCATTGGCTTGAACAATGATCAAGGAAAGAAGTAACCTTGGAGACATACATTGCACATACAAACTAGCTCATGGGCAAAATGTTAAAAGACCAAAAGATTGATACTTTTAACAGTTTCTTAATTTCTATCCCAGTTTTCTTCAAATGGTTTTCATCAATTTCTGATTGGTATATAAATGCATGTTTGGATTGTTTTTTTTTTTTTTTTTTTTGGTATATAAAGTGGCTGCTTTTGTCATTTGCTTAAAAACGCTTATTTTTTTACTGTTTGGTGAAAATCCGCCATCTTACTTTATATTTATCTAGAAAAGAATTTGTGAACTTCACCATTAAGATACACTTAATGACCGGTTGCACCAGGAACTGGACCCTATCTCGGGTTGTTCACAAGGCAAGATGAATCGGGCTAGCTCTAGCTTGGCCTAAATTTTAAACCGAGCTGAAAATTTGAGCTCAAGTTCAGCTTGGTTAAAAAATGGCTTATTCGGCATCGCTCAGTTTGGCTCGATTACATTGTTAGAATTTAAAAGGAAAAAAAAAGGTTTTCTGGGTTTAGAATTTAAAAGAAAAGAAAAAGGTTTTCTGGGTTAAAAAGGTTTTCTGGGTTTAGAATTTAAAAGAAAAGAAAAAGGTTTTCTGGGTTATTAAGCCCAATTTTTAAAATTTATAATTTGTTAGGGCTGTAAGT
Organism: Helianthus tuberosus; assembly: GCA_030545235.1. Taxonomy (NCBI): domain Eukaryota; kingdom Viridiplantae; phylum Streptophyta; class Magnoliopsida; order Asterales; family Asteraceae; genus Helianthus; species Helianthus tuberosus. The sequence continues at coordinate 58,397,605 of CM060437.1, read as the reverse complement.
TTGTTGGCCCAATTGTGCTTTCTGGGTTATTAGGCACCAATTTTTAGAATTTATATTTATAACTAGGGTTAAGACCCGCCCGCGTTGCGGCGCGGGTACATCATAAACATTAAATGGATTAGTCCAAACGCTATATGATGCATTAACCATATGAAAACACACATTTCGACGTATCCAGTTGAACTCAATGTAACCTATATAAGCATTGTGATTGGATCAAACGTAAAGTAAATCAAATTCATATCGAACAATCATAACGTATTATATGTGACCCAACTCATACATAGAAAACGTAACGGGTATAAAGGAAAATATGCACATGTAATCGAAAGAGATTAATTAGAGCTTTCGAAAAAAAAAAGAGAAAAAAAAAACCATAATTTGACTTCACTCGATTCGAAACAAATTTTACGAAACATACATAAAATAAACACGAAAACATATTATATTTGACATGAATCATTTCCCAAAAAAGTTTACGTCAAAACGTAGAACAACTTGAATTTATACGAAAACGTCTATAAAAATATGCACGTTAAAATGGTTTCTTTAAACGAAAATGTATTATAAAAAAAGTTTACGTCGGGATGTAGAACAAATCATATTTATACATTCCCGTACATAAAATATGCACGTAAAAAATTGTTTTTAAGTAAAGGAAGTATAAGGGTAAACCGAAACAAGATATTAGTAAAAAATTTAATAGGTTAAAAACATTCGTAAAACCGTGCCAAGTAGCACCAATGCCACAACCACATCGACACTCAACATCGTAAAAATAAAATAGATACAATGGTAAAAATTACAGTAAACGAAAAGCAGACTAAAATCGTTGAACCACGCACACCCGTTACAGTGTGTTAATGCGAAAAAATTAACCAGAAACGTAAAACATAGAAATAATAACTTAGTCGATCTAGGACCTGCCCGTTGCGGCAAACTTTTCAAAAGGGAAAAATTGGACGCGTTGCGACGAGTCTGTCAAATATGAAAAAATAGAGCAAAAAACGTTGAACCTCACATGCACGCTACGACATGTAACTCGCAAAATTTTTGAACGAAATGTAAAACGAAAAACTTGCGAAATATAAAAAGTATGGGGGACTAAAGTTGTAAATAATAAAGTGTTGTGTTAAATTACAAAAGATGAAAAACTTTGAGTTAAAAGTAAAAATTTCAAATAGGTTAAAATGTAAAAGAAAAAACTTCTAGGTTAAAAGTGAAATATCAAAGTTTTTTTTTTTTTTTTGAAAAACTCACCAAGCTTAGGGTACAACTCCTAATGCACAAAAAAGTTGCTAATTTATATATGGAATAATTTGTTTAAAATGAAAGACAAGATGCAATGGGTCAGGTAGAGGTGTACAAAAAAACCGGTTTTAGAACCAAACCCGGTTTCAACCCGAACCGAACTGGCGGTTCGTAGACTGATTAGGATGCATGATCTTTGAAACCGGTTTTAAAAAACCGGTTTAAACCGCTTTAAAACCGTTTTTTTTTTTTTTTTTTGCACAAACCGGTTTTAAACCGACGCAAACCATCAGTTTGTATATTGGTTTCTTACTTTCATTACTAAAACCGGTTTGGACCTGAACCGATTAAAAGAAACTCTTTGTAAAATCGAGTTTAACCAGTTTCAACCATACCCAAAGTGATTTGTGATACGGATCCGGGTCCGCTTGAAGAACACCCGGGAATGCTAGTTGGGAACTGACCCGTCAACCCGTGGCTAGGAGGATCCGCTTGTTTTATCTTCACCCATCCAACCCTTTATTTAAGTTTTATCTCTTTTAATGAAGTATTTGTCTTTTCCTCTATTGTCGGGATTTCATTCTACATTTATTTTTTTAGTTTTCCTATTTTAACAATTTTAATCTTAGGTTGGATGGTTAAGTTTTTGAGAATAATAATCTTATCGAACATTGATTTTTTTCTTTGTCGTTCGGTTGGCCGACGGTAGGTTATCGCACTAGAGTTTCTAGCATTCACTCGTATACGAATCTGTGTCAATTTGTATAAGGTTAGAACATTTTCCTCCATAACTGGTATAGACCCGAACCGGTTTCTACTCAAACCGGTTATTTCTAAAGTTGACCAAACCGAATCAGTTTACAACCATAAGTGATTTTAAATCCACAAAAAATTATAATACTCACTTGATACACAATACCAGTCTCAACGGTTTAGGTTTGAGGTTTTACCGTTGGGCACAAGTTCTTTTGTCATCCTAACTTACTAAGCTTCATCATATACATGATCGGTTTCTTTGTCAATATAATAATCGGTATGTATATTAATAAAAAAGATAGTTTTCATGTATGCTAGTGATATTTCTCCCGTGCTTCGTCGGGGGATTTTCGATCGGTATCTGTTCAGTTAGTTACGCTATCGGCACTCACCATAGTAATCGAAAGAAAAAACCTTACACCGATAGAAAACAATAAAAACGAATATCGCTACTGATGTTTTTCAGTTGTAATCGATTTAGTTGGTTTGGGTTCTATGCTTATTTTTTCAACACTGTCATATAAGCTTTATTGAAAACGGCTATTGTGACACTATCGTACCAAACCAAATCGACACCAACTGAGTTGTTCGGTACCATTATTTATTTTTATTTTTGATTTTGCTTTCGATAAACTAAGATCGTATCGCTACCATACCGAACCGAACAACATCGGTACACATATGTATTATCTTTTATGATTTTTTGTTTGATAACATATATCATGCTGCTACCCTAGTGAACCGAACCTAAAGCGAACGAACAACATCGGTTCGGTACCGATATTTATTTTTACTGACTTTTCTTTCAAAAACTGACATCGCATCGCTTGCGTACCATACCAAACAACATCTGTACCGATACCTGTATTTATTTTATGGTTTTCGGTTTCAATTTTTCCATTTATACAACTCTGTCTATGACGATAACTAAATATTTGTACTGGTGCCGTGATAATTTGAACTGACCGATATCGTTCGAACAACATCTGTGTCGGTACCTGTGTTTGTTTTTATCGTACCGGTACTGTAATGAACCAAACCGATATAGAATTAATAGTTAAATAAAATACTACTAACTAAAAAAAACAAATACCTAAGAATTATTATTTACTATTTATTACTAAAAAATAAACAATAATTAGTTACTATTTATTACTAAAAAATTAAATTAAACAATAATAAATAAAATATTAAAAAAAGAAAATACTTCAAATTACTATTCATGAGAACTATGTATTAATATGTATATATATATATATATGTATAATAATAATAATAATAATGTTCATTGATATAAAATATACTTAATTTTGAACTATCATTTAATAGAAAGAAAATAAATAAAAATACATATTAGTTGATGGATATGTGTTATCATCACTTGCATGCACGTAATAATGTTATATTTTTAGATAGTATTGTGATTTTTAAAGTTACTAGTTACTAATAATGTTATATTATCACTTGCACGTAATAATGTTATATATTTTTAGATAGTATTGTGATTTTTAATGTTATTGTGAACACCTTAGAAGGGCTTATGAGACGGTTTTTATGGGGGGTTTGGATGAGGTCAAGAAAATGAGCTGGGTTGCGTGGAAAATTGTCACTAAACCGAAAGATGAAGGTGGATTGGGTGTGTCTAGACTTGAGTTTGATAACAAGGTGCTGTTAGCAGGGGCTGATGTAGCATATAGTAAGGGGTGGCGTCCGCTACGGCTTGACGTTCCGGCGGTAGTGTAAATTTTGGAAAAATTTGACGTTTTTTCGATTTCGTTACCGCTTATTTATAAAACGTTACGGTTTGGCGCGAATCCTAGATCCGCCACTGGCTGTTAGTGAAATGGTTATGGCGATACCATAATGATCAACAAGCTTTGTGGAGACGGGTCATTGATGCGATACATGGTTCTAACCGAAGGTGGGGGTCAGCGCGAGTTAATATGTCTATCACCGGAGGAGTTGATGTAGCAGAATGATACGAGGAAAGGTGGGGAATGGGGAACAAATTCGCTTTTGGATAGATTGTTGGTTATGTCAGGTTCCGTTGAAAGATAGATTCGTTAATTTGTTTTCGTTGGAGAGACAGAAGCATATTAATGTTGCTGCTCGTTGCGGTAGGTCGGCGGCGTCGACTATAATAAAGTGGGATTGGAGGAGGGCCCCGGAGTCGGCTGTGGCCGTTAATGAGAGGATGTAACTTGAAAGATTATTGAGAGATATTGTGTTGGTTGATAAAGAAGACACATGGGAGTGGAATGATAGTAGGAATATTGAGTTTTCGGTTTCAGCGGCGAAAAAATGGTTACGTGGTTCGGCGAGATGCGAGCGGTTTCAGTTTCAATGGAGTAAGTGGGTGCCAAGTAAATGTAACATTTTCATGTGGCGAGCCTTTTTGGATCGTTTGCCGACTAAAGTGGCATTGACGAGACGTAATATTTTTTGTGGAGAACATTATGTGCGCTTGGTGCCATAGCAAGGAAGAAAGTATATAGCATCTTTTAACAGGTTGTCATATTTCTGCAGCTGTTTGGAGTGGCATATCGAGATGGTGCCGTATTCCGGAGGTATATGCGTTTGGCGTTAAGGATTTGGTCGAGCTTCACGATTATTGTGGCGGGTCAGACACTAAGAAGTTGCTGCTCCACGGTTTAATTATCATAGTCTGCTGGCGGTTATGGAGAGCCAGGAACGAGACGGTTTTTTCAAGCAAAGATGCTAAGGTAGGTGATATTATTGCGGACGTTAAGTCTTTTGGTTTTTTGTGGTATAAACATAGGTTAAACAAGGTAAGATGGAGTGGCATAGGTGGTGTCGATTTGATGTAACTTGATGTAATGTAGTGGGTTTGTTGGTTGGTTTTCGGCTTGTTGTTTCCTCCTTGGAAATAGCTTGCCGGTTTTGTGGAAGTTGATTTTCAAAAAAAAAAAAAAAAAAAAAAGTCTCTCAAAAAGTCAAAAAGATCCCAATTTACAAAACATACCTTAAATGAAAAGCGGTAATTTACGGTCCAAAAGCATAAATTTACAGTTCAAAGTTTCACAAGCCTGTAACTTTGCAGGGTTTTCCCGAGAGTAACAATAGGTTTTGTATAGGGCTAACAATTTTAGACACATATATGAATATACACGAATCAACACGAAGTTAACAGGTATCGTGTATGGCCTTAACAGGTAGACACGAAAATACATGTTAATTTTTGTGTCTAAACAGGTAAAATACTTGTTTACCTGTTTAGTACTTATTATTACATGTTAACAATTTTAATATAATAAAAAATATAATTTAAAGGGACAATGTGATTTGAAAACTTGATCTTATTACTTATCTTTCTAGCTTTCCTAACCCTTCCGGCTCGTTCCCATTCCAATGGACATATTGAAAAAAAAAAAAAAAACCAATTCTTCCCTCTCCAGCCCCACTCCCAGCGACACCACCCCAACCACCGGTCATCGAGAAGAAAGACCCATGTGAACTTTGAATTGGAGATTTCAGATTTGAGAAGAAAAAGCCACGTGAACTTGCTTTTATGCATTATTTAAGTCTATTGTGAACTTTTGACAACTTTTGATTCACTAAACAGGTTCCTAAATATGTAATTATTGAAACATTCGTAAACAGGTATTAACGGGTAATTATTGTGTATACCTGTTAAAAAATATTTCGTGTTCGTGTATGAAAAACTGGACACGAAACCTTATCGTGTCGCGTTCGTGTATGGGATTTCGTGTATCGTGTATTATCGTGTACAGGCATACACGGTATGTCAGCCCTAGTTTTGTAAACACAAACGTAACTTATGTTTTGAACCGTAATTTTATTGTCTTCAGTGACGGAGCTTGACCAAAAGTTTTGCGGGGGAGAAAAGTGATGGGACCAAAAAAAAAGTTATCGCTATATTTCGGGTTGTATGTTCAGGTCAGCTATTCAATTCGGGTCAGGTCAAATAGTAGTAACTCCAAATAAAACCAAATTATCTTCATTCATTCAAATGACCCGTTTTGTAGCTGAGATGGCATTAGGATAATGCCTCATACCGTGTAGCCTTATGGACTATAAATAAAAGTGTAAGTCATTCATTTCGAGACACCATTTTCCATTCTTTTTCCCAACGTCACAATGCAAGACTTAGAATATTGGGTGTGGAGGAGGGTAGTCCTCAAATGATGATCCACTACGTAGGCGTCCTCATCAGCGGGTGTGGGGGGTGAGCCTAAAGGGATGAACCTAGGGTATGGGGATGGGACTCAACATATATATATATATATATATATATGTGTGTGTGTGTGTGTGTGTGTGTGTGTGTCTGTGATAAAAAGAAAGAGGGACGTCTTCTCCGTCTTGCCTTCGACGTTTACGACGGGGACGACCCGGGGGGGGTGGTGGTGTTCCGGCCAGTCGCCACTCCTCGGCGCCCCGAGTACGAGCCCCACACTGAGTAGTCTTATTATCACTTGCACGTAATAATGTTCTATTTTTAGATAGCGTTTCTAGTTATTATAAGATATCTGATTATAGTCTCTCAGAAGTAAAAAAGATCCCAAGTTTTTTTTAAAAAAAGATAGTTTTCAGGTATATGTTTATCGATATAAAATATTTTTTAATTAATCTCAAGTCCCTTGCATTGCTGGGCAAGGGCGTAGAACTGTGCTAAATAGCAACCAAACAACGACTAAAACCGAGAAAAAACATAAAACAAAAACACAAATTTATAAAACCAAGTGACTCGCATGATGTAAAATGCAAACGAAGTCGAATTTATGCTGACACGTATTAAAAAGTTGAGTGGTCAAAGTGATACTATATACAAGTTTTTAGAAAATGGGGGACAAAGTTGACAAACTTTTAAAGCTGAGGGAAAGGAATAAAACCTTTTACTAAAACACAAAAGAAAAGGAAAAATTTATTAAGGGACCAAATGTAAACACCATGCTACGTAGCAAATGAACGATGACTAAATCCGGAAAAATACGTAAAATAAAAACACAAATTTCTAACACCAAGTGATTTATGTGACGTTAAACATAGACGAAGTTAAACTTAAACCGACACATATTAAAAGTTGAGAGGGTCAAAGTGATATTATATAAATTTTTAAAAAAATAGGGTAAAGGTACAACTTTGAAAGTTGAGGGATATTAATAACATTTCACTAAAATACAAATCCAGCTTAGCTTATTACATTACTAGATTATTACCCCGTGTATTACACAGGTTGAAAAAAAATATAATTTTACATACTAAATAATAAAATAATATATCTTTAAAAACCTCATTTATTACACGGGTTGAATAAATGTAATTTTATATATTAAATAATAAAAAATATTATATTTTTAAGAACCTCGTGTATTGTAATTTATATACCAAATAATAAAAATGTTAAATCTTTAAAAACTCTATGTATTACACAAGTTGAATAAATATAATTTTAGATTAATAGTATATTAAATAAAGGCCAATTGGATTTTAACACCTTTAACTTTGAAGAGTTGGCCGATAACACCCGCAACTAACACTTTGATCTGTGACACCCCAAACTTTTAATTTCGTTTGTCAGTTCACCACTCAGTTAAAAAATCAGTAACTGAGTTAGTTTTCAACCCTAGGTGGCATCCTACGTGTCTTGTTTTTGATGAGGTGTCGTTATGAGGTGGAAATATATAAAAATATGTGTGAAATCTGTGTATGTATATGTATATGTACATGCAATAAATCATCCCCAAATTCAATATATAAAATCAAACATCATCTTTAAATGAATTTTATCACCGGCGATTATCACACAAAATCAAATCATCATCATGGCTGAACAAACAAACAAACAAACACCTGTAATTCTAGGGCTTCACCGATCACTCAATGGCTGAACAACGAAAGCCTCACCACCTCCTTTGTCTCCTCCCCCAAAAACTCCACCACCATCATCACCCACACCACATCCTGCCGCTGCCACTGTTGCCGGTGTCGGAGAAGACGACCGGAGCTTCTCTCTTCTGTTTTCTCCTCTCTCTCTCTCTCTCTCTCTCTCTATCCGTCACTCACCACCACCCGACAGTGGTGGTGGTGCTCCGTTTTGATGAAGCTAAACAAACAAAACACAATCTACACAAATAATCTGGAATCATGATTTTTATAAGGGATCTGAAAACAGAATCTGCATAATTAAGATGCAGAACTGAACTATCAAAGCTCACAATAATGCAGATCTGAACGAATTGTTAAAGGATGGTTGCTCGATCCTATACTTACAGCATTTAATCTGAACGAATTGTGAACGGATCGTTGCTTCGAAGAGAGTATTAACCTGCTCACGGCGGCGTCTACATCGGCAACCTCCCATGAATCCGGCGGAGCTCCGTCTACTGAGTCCGCCATTCACCGCGGAAGCAGTGGTTGCGGTGGTGGTGGTTATTGAGGAATTTGATGCAGAAATTGATTGTGATTTGAGAGATTGATTGGAGAAGACGTTGTGTGTATCGTCTACATCTGGTATTTTCCGGATTGATTTGAGAGACTGATGTCGCACTCTCGATCGGCCGACTATGTCCCTGCTCCTCTGTATTTTCCGGCTGCACGCAATTGAGGAAGATGATGTTAGGGTTTTTATTGGACTTTGTATGTGTTATAAAGTGTGTTATAAAGAAGGAGATGAGTTATACACATGTAGTGCCACGTAATCAAGAATTTGACATGTCATCTTGTCCACGTAATCAAGTCTGTGCCACCTAGGATTGAAGACTAACTAAGTTACTGATTTTTTAACTGAGTGGTGAAATGACAAACAAAATTAAAAGTTTGGGGTGTCACAGATCAAAGTGTTAGTTGCGGGTGTTATCGGCCAATTCTTCAAAGTTAAAGGTGTTAAAATCCAATTGGCCTTAAATAAATATAATTTTGGATCAATGGTGTATTAAATAAATATAATTTTGGATAAAGTCTTATATATAAATTTTAAGTAATCAATATATTTGATAAATAATAAAAATACTAATAATAGTAAAAAAAATCTAATTTATATACTAAATAATAAATATAAAAGAAAGGCGGAAAACCCAAAAAATAGGTGCCTCCAATGAATGATATGTGTCACATATTGAATTCTTTAATAATATAGTATAGATATAGATATAGATGTTCACATCATCGGTTGTTTCAATCGATAACATAATTTGTTTGCATATCATGGATCGATACCCCAATGCTACAAATGTGACAAAAAACACTACAAAAAGGGAGGTGGATATGAAATACCGAGTATAAAGTTAACCGATAGACTATAAAGAAATTGAAATAAAGTAGAGTATATGGTCTAAATATGGAGTAAAGTGAAATAACAAAGTAAAGTGTGCATATTCTAAATATGGAAGAGTAAAATAATTCGTTTTACAATTTATGAATATATAAAACTCACTGAAATTAAACTAATAATATTTATCCATAAGATATTAAACTAATAATATTTAGTAGGATTGTTATCTATAATTAATTAGAACAGATTAAACTAAAGGGTGTTGCTAAATGTACCCCCTTTTTCAAATTTTTACTGGCTACACCTCCCCCCTGAAGTTTGTAAATAAAAACAATAAACCCTTGTGTTTTCTACTTTTTTAAAATTACATAAGAAACTATCCCTATTTTTATAGGGTTTATCCACTTCCCATAATTTGAATACTTACCTAAACGTGTTTTCTTTTACATTAGAACGGCTTCATAAACAAAATTCCTGCTGATTGAAAGAAGGAGATTAAGAGAGACCTTGAAAAACGATTTAGTGCAACTTTGATTTTCATCAAAAATCTAATTGATTGAGCGTTCTTGGTATGTATTCATCTTTCTCATTAATATAGTTCTTCTTATATTTTTTTTTTCGGTTCAAACTTTACCACAAATCGATTTGTGGTTGTATTAAAGTCAATTCGTTGCTGTACATAATGTTTGATATATTGCGTGTATGCAGACTTCCTCTTTGTTAATATATTATATTTATGTATTAAAGTCATTAGTTGCAGTAGTTTCAGAAAAGAAAAGCATATAGTTGCAGGAAACTATTATATTTAAACAATAAGGTATTATAATTATATTACTTATTGGTTTCTTTTGATGAAGGAGTTTAATTAAATATTAGAATCCCTTTTTTTTACTACAGTAGTGATTGGTACACTCAAATAGAAAAGGTAATAAACTTTATGGAGTTGATGAGCTACATAAATTATTGTAATGTTAATAATTGTTTTCTAGTTTATGCCTCTGATGTTAATTATCACGGTTTATCACAGTTCGACATCAAGAGTTATACAAAAAGATGTCTGTATTTTCTACCGATCAGGAGTTCAAATCTCGTGAAGAGATGATGGAATGGGTTCAAAACACCGCACGAGATGTTGGCTATGTTATCGTCACTAAGAGATCAAGAACAAAGCCAAATGGTTATTCTAAAGTCATACTAATGTGTGAACGTGGTGGTGTGTATAGGTCTGTTAAAGGTACAAGTAAAGCTACTGGCACCAAAAAAATAAACTGTCCATTTGAATTGATCGGAGCATATACAAAAATGAATGATTGTTGGAAGTTAGTTCATATACGAGATGAACATAATCATCCGCCCGCACAACATATGGAGGGGCATGCATATGTAGAGCGATTGTCACGTAATGAGTTTCAATTAGTAGCGGAGTTGACAATGAAGCATGTGGCGCCACGAGATATTCTTGGTATTATAAAGGAGCAAAATGGAGATAATGTGTCTACCCTTAAAACCGTATACAATGCACGCAATAAAATTCGAAAGATAAACCATAAAGGAAAAAGCCCAATGCAGGTTGTTATGTCTCGGTTACAAGAAAATGGTTATACTTATTATACTTCCGTCAATAGTATTTCAAATGAGTTGGAATCGTTATTTTTCGCTCATCAGACATCGTTAGACTTATTGCGTGCTTTTCCACATGTGATGCTTATGGATGCCACGTATAAGACAAACAAGTATAATATTCCGTTTCTTGAAATTGTTGGTGTAACTTCTACCGGTAAGACGTTTTCTATAGCTTTTGCGTTTATGCATAAAGAAACAAAGGACATCTACGTGTGGGTATTACATTGCTTAAAATCAATATTAGATAACTGCATGCAACCACGCGTTATAGTTACAGACCAAGAATTCGCCCTCATGAACGCATGTCAAGAGATTTTTCCGGATGCCACCCAATTACTTTGTAGATTTCATATTTCTCAAAGCATATTTAGGAATTGCAAGTCACATTTCAAGTCAAAGCATAAGTGGGAGTCTTTTACTAGCATGTGGAGTTCACTAATTGAGTCTTCAACTTTGACATCATTCAAGGAAAATTACAAAGAACTTCAATCAATGTTGGCCAAATATCCAGGTATTTTTTTAATTATTATTGTTGTTGTTGTTTTGTTAGCGTTCTCATCATAATATTACAGGTGTTTTGCATTACTTGGAAGAAACTTGGTTGAACAATCACAAAGAACTGTTTGTCTCCTTTTGGACTGATAAATGCTTACATTTTAGAAATCAGACAACCAACAGAGTTGAGAGCCAACATGCAAAGCTAAAAGTCTACTTGAATTCAGCTAATTCTACCTTAGATAAGTTTGTTGGTTGCATTGACGAAATTGTTTTATCACAATTTACATCAATTAAAGCAAGTTTCCAAAAAAGTATAAATACATTAAAGCATGAGCATAAATCACCAATCTTGAAACTTCTACGTGGTTTTGTTTCTCATGAGGCGCTCGACATAATAGTGGAACAGCTCAAGGTAACCTCTTCTAATTGTGGTTGTCAAGTTCGTAGGAGTTGTGGATTACCATGTGCTTGTGTAGTATCAACGCATTTGAAAGAAGGTAAGTCGATTACACCACAGTAGCTTGATATATATTCACTATTCTAATGCCTAGAAAAAATTAATAAAGGGTGTATTTATTTTTGTACACAGAGCGGTGTATTCCATTGGATTCGATCGACATATTTTGGAGGAAACTTGATATGTCACCGTTAACACATGAGGAAAATGATGATATTACTTGTGATGTTGAATTGAAAATGTTTCAAGAACTCTTTGATAAGCAGTCCAACCTGGGGAAGAAAGTGTTGCTAGAAAAGCTAAAAGGAGTAATCGATCCAAGTATACTATCATTTGAAGAACCCACTGTTCACAAAAATACTCGCGGAAGACCAAAGAAACAACAAAAAAAACAAAGTCGAGCTGATCCTCAATATTCCCGTAAACGTAGTTATGCAACCACGTCAAATGTAGTTGAATACAATTTTATGGAGTTGAAACCATCGCCGCAGAGACATAGTTCATACGCGAAAGATTCTGACCCATTAATGAAGCAACCTGTTGGTAAGAAAAAACCTCGTGGACGACCAAGCTTAAAGAAACAACAACAAAAAGTTATGGATGATCCACAATATCCTAATAAACGTAGTTATGCAACCGCGTCAAATGTAGTTGAATATAATTTTATGGACTTGAAACCATCGCCACCGAGACATAGTTCATACGCGAACGATTCAGAGCCATTAAAGAAAGAAATCCCAGAAATCTTTCACCCATACATTTCACGTATAAAAAATGTCGACCCCGATGGTAACTGTGGGTTTCGATCTGTAGCTGTGGGCTTGGAGTTGGATGAAAACTTTTGGGGTTTTATTCGAAGTGAACTTGTACACGAGATGGACGCTCACCAAAAAATTTGGAGGCAAATTTTTGACACGGTCGTCCCCGGAGAGTATAACCGTCTACGTCGCAACATAGATCATCAAGGAATGGGATATGCAACCGGTGATCATTGGATGGAAATGCCCCACACTGGACTCCTCATTGCTAATAGATTTTGTGTGATTGTTCACCTTTTAAGCATCGCCGGGAATCAAACTTTCTTCCCTCTATTGCTCGGCCCCAACCAAGTCCGTAGCCCTCATCAAGTGGTATCGCTTGTTCATGTTTATACAAACCATTTCATCCATGTTAAATTAGAAGGTGACTATCCGATGCCTCTACCCAACAATCTTTGGAGAATGAACCGAAGTGACGTCGCAGCAGATTGGGAAGTTATGTACAGATCTCGCATAAACAGGTATAGGGAGCTGATGAACCCTAATCCAGACCGAAGTGTACAATATGTTGGTTAAACTTTAATTGCAATTTTTTTTTAAACTTCATTTGTTACTTATGGATAAGAACCTTCTAGATGCATGTTTGGATTGATTCGATTATGTTTCGATGAAATTGAATTGCTTTTGATTGATATTCGGTTTATTTTGAATAAAGTTTGAACATTTCAGTTGGTTATAAATCATTTACGAAGTGAATCGGTTGGTGTATCATTTGTGATTTCGAACAGTTTTTTTTTTATCTAAAAACCCATATTATACTTTGAAGATAAATATGTCACTTGAGAAAAAAAAAAAACCTACAGGACTCATGGGAAAAAAAAGCTATAGGTCTCGTGGGAAAAAAAAAAAAGCTACAGTACTCGTGGGAAAAAGAATGTGGTCAAAAGCTACTAATTATTTAATACAAAAATTCATACATTAAATGTGAGTCATGGATTTTTAAAGGGTGAAATTTGAAAAGTTTTAAAATGTTTTTTATGGAAAGGGGGGTGCATTTAGTAAAAAGGGGGGTGCATTTAGCCAACCCCTAAACTAAAATAATAATTATCTATAAGAGATGGGCTAATATAATGACAAGTGTCCATAAAGTGGTTTGCTTTTATTATATAGTAAGTATAGATGAGACTACAAAATAGTATTAAATAATATTTTTATACATGTTATTTAGATAATAAAATCTAATCTAAATAAAAAGTATCGACAATTTAACCCGGACATACCAACTTAACAATATAAAAATGTACTAACAATAATTACCAATAAAATATCATATAATATCAACGAGTACTTATAGTTTTATTTATGATATAACTTAGGACACTAAAATTACAAGCGGTTATTTAAATAAATATTAAATAATTTTTATAATATTGTTTGATAGCTATGTTAGTGTAATACATGTTGGAAGTTTGGGTGTGCGAATGAAAGTCTCAAAGTAGTAAATACTTTGTCCTACATTGGTGTAGGAACAAAGTAAATGATTATTTATAAGGTAAAACATTTTTTAATGCATTGTAGCTTTATGACATTTTTTACCACAAGTTCTACCGCACGTAGGGGGGTGCAAAAATTGAGTTTCGAAACCGGAATTTGGTTGAGTTCGTGCGTGTCCACACGAATGCAGCTCCGAAAACCTAGGCCCGCGTGAGGCAGTTTTCGTTTTATGCCCCAAGGACCATTATTCTTGTTTTAATTTGCTGCAATAATGGATGAATGATGATTAGAAATCGGTTATGGTTTTATGGCTATAAAACCAAATCAAACCAAACGAATCAGATTCTCTATCGAGTTCATATCAGCAGCTCATTACTAACAATACATGCAATTATTTAAACCGAACAATACACAACTTTTTTAAAGACATGATGTTTTTATTATTAAGTATATAACATTATATTTACTCAAGTCGTATGATACACCGAATTCTAACTTAGTATGTGTACATATATTTTCAATTCTGATGAAACACTGGTTAACACCTGAGGTGAAACTAGCATGTTCGTCTCTTTTGTGGGGTTCAATCTCCTTTGTTACTCACCAAATGATGGGTCCTGCAAAACAGCAACACCGTTAGCTCGTTAAGAGGGGAATATGGGGGTTTCCCTCTTAACCGGGCTCCGGCGTGAAAATAAGTTCTGTTCTGAAGAGATAAAACAGTGTGTGTTAAGAGTGAGAGTGTCAAGAATCGGATGGATTTTACCTGAGTGATGAAGGGTCCTATTTATAGCCGGAGGGTGAAAGAGGGAGGAGCAACCTTGCCAGCTGTTATAGGGCGCCAGTTATCCGACCAAGGGGAATATCCTCTTGGTCTCCTCTGCTGTGGTCAGTGTAGTGGTACATGTGGCACGCCTATATATTGTCTATGCTGGAGACGTCGTACTGGTACTGTCGGTCTGCTCCTTGATTTGCTGCAGGCCTACATGGCGCTCGATGGCTGGTGACACGTGTCGTCCTTTCTATTGGAAGGAGCATCTTTGGTGCCACCTTGACGTCTTCCAGAAGCTTCTAGAAGCTTCTGGATTCGCTTGCTGATGTAGGCGCCATGTCGGATGCAGAAGTGGTGTGGTCCTTGCCATGTGGGCAAGGAATTGGGACCATACCTCTTCAAGTCCCCCCAGTCCAGTGTGCCTTCTAGTTGAGTTGATCGTCTAGGAGGGATTCTTGACTTATAAGGGAAGTGTTTGTTGGAAAGCGTGTTATTTTGCACGGTTTGTCGTAATGGTAGCATTGCGCGTGGCGTGTTGGTAGCTTTGCAAAGTTGAGCCAACTGGACGCGTGGCGCATGGCTTATTGGTAACTTTGTAAAGTTGAACCAACTGGACGCGTGGCGCACGGTGTGTTGGTAACTTTGTAAAGTTGAGCCAACTGGACACGTGGCGCATGGCGTATTGGTAACTTTGTAAAGTTGAGCCAAGTGGACGCATGGCGCACGGAGTGTTGGTAACTTTGTAAAGTTG
Organism: Helianthus tuberosus; assembly: GCA_030545235.1. NCBI lineage: Eukaryota > Viridiplantae > Streptophyta > Magnoliopsida > Asterales > Asteraceae > Helianthus > Helianthus tuberosus. The sequence continues at coordinate 58,381,993 of CM060437.1, read as the reverse complement.
AGCCAACTGGACGCGTGGCGCATGGCGTATTGGTAACTTTGTAAAGTTGAGCCAAGTGGACGCATGGCGCACGGTGTGTTGGTAACTTTGTAAAGTTGAGCCAACTGGACGCGTGGCGTATTGGTGTTTCCTTCTGAAGGAAGTTTATGTACTTGGGACAAAGAGAATTGATGTGACCGTCTGATGTCTCTGTCTTGTCTGAGGTGAACAGTCGCCTTTTCAGTGGTGTCAGTTACTTTCCATCCCTTTGTCAGATGTGTGCCGCCCACGCTCCCGGAAAAAGAGGTGACGGTTTCTCTTTCTGCTGACGTGTCTTCTCCCCATTGGGTGACCTTCTGAATTCCTGACGGTCCACTACCCATCGCATTTAATGCGATGGGTATAAATATATGGCGGTTCTCCTCTCTTGCTTCACTTTTTCAAAAATTCACAACAGTTTTCTCCTTGAGATTCTCTTTTCTTCTTTTCCTTTGTTCAAATTTCTTTTTCTCATTGTCTTTCAATATGTCTGGAGCAAATCCTTCATCGAGGAAAAAGAGGAACAAGGGTAAAAATCCTCCGGGTCCTGATCAGGCGACGATAGGGTGGAAGGAGGAAGAGTTTCACAACTTGGTGAGAGAGATGGGTTTCCTTCCTGAGTGGGGTGCCCAGTTCCCAACTCCCGGTTCTACTGCCATGGACGCACCTCCTGGTTACATTACACTGTATGCTGTTTTTTTCCGGGAGGGTAACTTCAGGCTCCCAATGACCAGGTTTACTGCTGAGGTGTTGAGGAATTATGGGCTCCATATCTCGCAAATCAACGCTATTGGGCTTCCCCGTGTCACCCACTTTGAGTTTATATGTAGAGCCAACCGCGTTGAACCAACTTTTGAAATGTTTAATGTGTTTTACACCGTGACTTACACCAGTGGTTTCTACTCTTTTAACTCCCGGACCAGTGGTGTTATCCCGTGTTGTTCCACTCCTCTGAAAAGCTTGCATGATTGGAAGCAAAAGTTTTTCTACATTCGCCGTGGTGTTATCCCGGTAGACTTGCATTATCGCGCAGGAAGTGAGGGGATCCCTAAGGTGAATGTGGTTGCGGATTTTGCTGAACAAGCGTGGTACAAGAAAGTGACTCACAAGGCTACTGCTATTTCTCAGCTTGAGGAGATGGCGTTGGTGGGTGCTGGTATGGGTATGTTGTGGGTCCCGATGCGTCCTTTGGGTGTCCCGGTTTACGGTTATCAAGGCAAACGTATGTAGTTTGTTGTTTTGTGATCTTGTGTGTACTCTTCTGATTTCGTTGTGTTCTTATTTATGCCTTTTCATTGTCACAGTTGGGTATAGTTTATTGAATGTTCTTAACCTGAAGGCCGGTGGAGCGATGGTTGAGGCGGTTCAGGAGGATGGGAAACCGACATGGTTGGACCAGATCCGTAACCGTTTCTTGCACCCGACTAACGAAAGTTTTGCCACCTATGCCAACACTGTTTTAGGTGAAGATAGTGAAGATGATGTTGACGATGCCATTGATCCTCCTCGAGAGGAAGTTGTTGTTCTCTCGAGTGGGGAATCTGATAGATCTCTTGGAGGCCTAACTTCTCATTCCCCGCGTGTAGGTCCGGTGCAGGGGGTTGTTCATGAGCCTGTTAATGAACCCGTAGATGATGATGTGGAGGTTCCGGTTGATACCGCTGATCAGTTGGAGACAAGGAATGAAACAAATTGTTTTGGTCAAAAATTACCGAAGTAATTAAGTGATCAAATTAGTTAAGTGAGGTAGTGTGCTAGAAATGAGTGTCAAAAAATATGTTAATCAAGTTAATTGTAAAAACAGTTTCAGGATACGGCTCAGGATATAGAGCTGTATCTATGATCAAACAATGAGCAAAAGTAAAGTAAACGACACGGGATGTACGAGGAAAGCCCTTGATCAATCTAGATCGCCGGCATAAAACCTCGGGAGCTGACAATCGCAGCTGCCTTGTTCTTCTGTTGCTTCACAAATCAGGATACAGTGCAGGATGTGGTACGGATCGACTAAGTGTTACAATGAAACTTGAATACAAGTGTAGTGTTTGCGATGAGCTAGAGAGTGAAAGTGAACGAGAGTGTTAGTGAAAAATTGTGTCTTCTAAGCTGATCCGCCCACATCTATTTATAGTAAAGATAAAATAACAAACTACCCTAAACTTGCGGGATACACCGAATATTCCTTCTTCGAACGTTGTAGACCTGGTCTTTCGGGCTCAACGTCTCTCCCTCAACGAATTCGTCCGAGTCTTGAGGAGAAGAAGTCCTCTTGACCGTTAGCAAGTCTCAGCCTTCAACCTGCACGTGGTTAATTCAATAAGCCTCAGGATATCGCCCGAGATGTTAGCAATATCCTCTTCCAGCATCCTGGTCACAGATAAACAAACAAAGGCAGGATATTGATCAGGATACATATGTTAAGAAAATGACCCCTAACAATTGTCCCCAAATATATCGGTTGGTATACCAATCCAACGGATATATTTCAAAAATCTTATCCCATAACTCAAGGCATTTAAAACGAAGCAACGGTCAAGATCACATCGTAACTTCCAACGCGTTTTTTACTCAATGGAGATCTACGAAGCCCCTATATCTTCTATTTTCTTGTTTGAAAAGCAGATATCTTCAACAGAACCTTCAGGTAATTCTCCATTTCTGATTTTCTTCCTGTCAATTTACTTCATCTTACTTGCAATGGACGCCGAGACCTTCATCCAGCAGAATCTTCTTAAAAATCCCGAAAAGGAGATCTGCGCTTTTGACAACGCAGACATTGCAGCTTTAAGAGCCTCCGGCGCTTTCCCCGACAGTACGGTCTTTAGGCCATTCGATCGGTCAATCCGATCTGATGTTTCTTCTACCGACTGGATCTGTTTTCCAGCATACCCTTTTTCATTAGGTCTTCGATACCCTTTTCCTGAATTCATGATGCAATTCTTTCGTATCACTGGCATCTCTTTTGCTCAAACCATGCCCATGGTTTGGAGAGTACTAATTGTACTCAACCAAATCAAAAACCTCCATTGCTCTGACCTCTGCATCGAGGATTTACCTATAGCTTATCGCCTCCGATCCCATGGCTCTAGCCGGTTCTTGCTCTTTTCGACCTCCAGCAAACCCCTGATTCTCAAAGCCACCAAAAACGAAGACGGATGGCAACGCAAATTCTTCTTTGTCAAACGAGATTCCATTGCTGAGGGTGCCAACCTTCCGGTGGAGTGGTTAACCACCGGTAGGATCATAAATATCCTCATAGATGATTCAATTATTATCTTCTATTAATATTCTTCTTTTTGATCTTTATGCAGTAAACTTCAAGGAAGTTGCTCCCCCTACCGCTGAGTCAGAAGAGAGAATCAATACCATTTACCGGTTACCTGCAATAGACAGGACTTTCACCACACACGTCCCAAGTTCAAGTCAGTACTCATCATCCGAGATGTCTGGTAAGAATTTCTTTCAAAATAATTAGTCAAAACAATATAATGATAAAATAAAGAGTAAAACTTTTCCCTTTATGCAGCACCAGCTAAGATCCCTGAAGTCTTTGACCTTGATGAACTGGATAGCTATTCTGACCAGATCCAGGTCAAGAAAGAACCTAGCCCCAAGACCACTGCTACATCCAAACCCAGCAGCTCCAAAGCCATCATCATTCCTAAACCTTCACCGGCGACCAAGCCCCGGAGTTCAAGTTCCCGCAAAAGGAAAGAACCCGATTCTCCTGTCATTTCTGACACCTTTCCTTATGAGAAGCACGGGTTTATTGAAGCCAGTGGGTTCATGACTTCTTTTCTTAACCAGGTTAGTATCCTCACACTATATCCTGCAATTTAGATTATTTTCAAAGATTTAATAATGTTAACCCCTGTCCTTTTACCTTTATAGGGTCTTGAGCGTTTAGTTCACTTATATCAAGAATCCTGCAAGCTCAACAAATCACTTGAATCTAAGTTAAAGGAAGCAGAAATCACAATCTCTGACCAAGGTATGATCGCAGCCGCTAAATCTCGTCATTACAAGGAGAAATACAAAGCTATGACCCAAGAACACCAAGTTGCTCTCAATAAAGCTACTCTTCAAGCCCAGGCTGATCTGGAAGCTGCCCATGTGCAGTACGAATGGGATATGGTCAGTTACCGAGAAAGCCTCAAAAGTTCCGTCGTCATTTCACTTCTCCAGGCTAGGTTGAAGATGGCTCATGAAGCCAAAACGCTAGGCTTCGAATGCCCTTCTTGGGACGTTGGTGCTTGGGAGACCAAGCTGAAGAATCTTGGCGGTACTTCTTCCAAATCAACTGTTGATGAACCTTCTAAAGCAGTTGAAAAGGCACCCGATGTTGAGAAGGATGCTGAGACGGATCCCAAGATGGATGTTGCCGAAACCGCTATGGACCAAGAAGGCACTACCCCCTAGAGCTTATTTTCTTTAAGTCATTCGAACAATTTTATGTTTTTATGAACAATTTTCATTTCTGTCTCTAAACAATTTGATAGCCGAAGGTGGATGGGTCCTGGGTTTCAGGATGAAACCTTCGGTTATCAACCAGTATTGATTGCTCTAAGAATAATTTCTTATTTTCTGTTACCTTGCATTACTTAGTGTGAGTCTTATCTCTGTAAAGATTTTGTATTGTTATCTTATAAAATATCCTGATCAGTATGCTCAGCAACATACTGTAAAAGCCTTTTATTAGATAGATCTTCCAAACGTTCCTTCAACTTTGTAAAAATTTCTTTAGAAAGTAAAAAATAGTCTATCTTTTCAAAACCAAGTTTTGATAATATTTAAATGATCAGAGTTCCAAACTAATACTGGTTTCAAACACCCTAATCAAATATCCTGAAAAGGACTTCGAGAATATATCAGGATACTTAAAATAATGTTACTAAAAACTTAGATGATGTTTACAAAGGAAAGATCATACCAGAAATAGGGTATAAACCTATTACCAAACTTCAATCCCTTTGTAACTCTTCCAATGAAGATGTCCCCTGTGCAAGGTACTTAGTTCCAAACCTCATCCTTTTAGCTTTACATCACCACCTTGGTGGGAATGTCCCATGTGTACAATGTCTTCAAACATCTTAGAAATCTACTTAATGTCAGTTTCCATTGCATAAGAAATTTTTTTACGTCCCAAGGGTAAAACCCAAGGATGTACTGGAGATAAATCCCTTGTATCCTGGGGAAAATCCCAACTTTTCATGCGCTACAGGCGGGAGTGTATAAACTCCAAGACTTAGAAAGGTGAAAACCTTTTAACCTTAGAGAGTATGAAAATACCCTTTCGTGAGAGAGGGTGATCAATCCTCATATACCTTTAGGATTCAGGATATAGCCAACAGTAACGAAATTGTCAGCCACTTTTACATGGACTGGTCCCGCCACCTTGAACTATCCCTGAATAACTTGCGCTCCAGGCGGGGTGTTTAAACCCAATTCGGAAGAAAGGTGAATACCTTTAAACCTGTGAAGGGATCAGTATCCCTTGAACGTGAGAGAGGGGGCCAATCCTCTAATCTTCTGAGTTATCCTGAGTGCATATCCTGGAGCTATATCCTGAAACATATCTTGCAAAACAATTGTAAACTAAGGTGGGTGTTAGCTTGGCTAACACCTCTCCGATGCTTAAGTCAGTATTGAGTTTCAAAGAATAAATTAAACAAAAACATATTTAAAAAAAAGATAGAATTCATACCATTCTGAGTTAGAAATTGAATTCTAAACTCACTTGAAATAGAGCTTAAGGTGTATAGCATTCCAAGATCTCGGTAGCATATCCCCCTCCATATTCTTGAGTCTATATGCTCCTTTCCCTGCTTCTGATTCAACTTCATATGGTCCTTCCCATTTTGGAGTTAACTTACCATCGGCAGGATTAGTAGTATTTTGAAAAGCCTTTCTTAACACCCAATCTCCAACCTTAAATCTTCTGGTTCTAATATTCTTGTTATATGCCCTGGATATTCTCTGTTGATATGCTGCCATCCTTAGCCTTGCCGCATCTCTCTTTTCATCTATAGTGTCTAAATCCTGACTCAAGGCTTCAGGATTCTTCTCAGGATCACTTAAGACAGATCTTGCAGTAGGTATTGTCATTTCCGTTGGAATCATTGCTTCTGCTCCAAACACCAAGGAAAATGGGGTTTGGCCTGTTGCATTCTTTACCGTTGTCCTATCAGCCCATAAAACAAAGGATAATTCTTCTGCCCATCTTCCTTTTTTAGCTCCAAGCCTTTTCTTTAAGTTATTGACAATTATCTTGTTTGAGGATTCTGCTTGTCCATTTGCTTGAGGATGTACCGGAGTAGATGTGATCATTTTGATTCCCCAACTCTTGCAAAAGTCAGTAGTCCTCTTACTTATGAACTGAGAACCATTGTCACAGATTATCTCAGCTGGTACTCCGAATCTGGTCAGGATATTCCTCTTGATGAAGGATACTACTTCTTGATCTCTAACTTGAACAAATGCTTCTGCTTCAACCCACTTAGAGAAATAATCCGTCATTGCTAGCATAAAGACTTTTCCTCCCGGAGCTTTTGGTAGCTTTCCCACTATGTCCATACCCCACTTCATAAATGGCCAAGGGGAAACAATAGGATATAATGGTTCAGCCGGCTGATGCAGTATATTACTATGTCTTTGACATGCGTCACATCTTCGAACATATTCTGCGGCATCTTTTCTCATCGTTGGCCAATAATATCCTGTCCTTAATACTTTTGAGAATAACGACCTGCCCCCAGCATGGTTACCACAATCCCCTTCATGAATATCCTGAAGTACTTCCTTGGCTTCAGGATCCTCCAAGCACCTCAAATACAGTCCTGCAAGGGATTTCTTGTATAAAATATTATTTACAATAGTGAATCGTGATACCTTCATCCTAAATGCCTTAGGATTTTCGTTTCCAGGGATGTGTCCTTCTTTGAGATATCTCATGATTGGAGCCGTCCAGGATTTAGGATCCTTTTCAGGATGTTCTACTCCAGGATCCTGAATACCAGCTACTTCTTTATCCTGAGGATTCGTTGCAGGATATAGGACATGTAATATTGGTATTTGCGTCCCTTCAGGTATCTTGATTGATGATCCCAAATTTGCTAAGGCATCCGCTTCAGCATTATCCTCTCTTGGTACCTGTTCAAGTATAAAAACATCGAAATATCCTGCTAATTTTTTGAGAATATCGAGATATTCGATTAGTTTATCACCCTTAACTGCATAGGATCCATTAAAATGGTTAGTAATTAACAAAGAGTCAACATATACTTGCAAATTTTTGATACTCATGCTCTTAGCCAACTCTAATCCTGCGATTAAAGCCTCATACTCTGCTTCATTATTAGTAGCAGGAAATTCACACCTAATAGCCTGGGGTAATTTGTCCCCCTGTGGCGATTTTAGTAGTATCCCTAATCCTACTCCTCTTACATTAGATGCACCGTCAGTATATAATGTCCAGGATCCTGAGGATTCTCCTAACTGTTGAACTTCTAAGTCTACCTCGTCCTGAATGTCACTACTAAAGTCAGCCACAAAGTCAGCTAAAGCCTGAGATTTTATGGCATTTCTAGGTTCATATACTAAGTCATAAGCACTCAACTTTACTGACCACTTGGCCATTCTGCCTGACATCTCTGGTTTCCTAAGCACATTTTTGACAGGATAATTCGTTTTAACATGTATCCTATGTGTCTCGAAATAATGCCTAAGTTTCGTTGATGCCATGACTAATGCTAGTATCAATTTTTCTAAATGAGAATACCTAGTTTCAGCATCTAACAAACTTTTACTAACATAATAAACAGGATATTGCTGACCTTCATGGTCTTTTATAAGAACGGCACTTACAGCATTCCCTGATACAGCAAGGTACAGGGATAGTGGTTCACCATTTCCCGGCTTCATCAATAGAGGTGCGGTTGAGAGATATCGTTTCAAATCCTGCAAGGCTGCTTCATGCTTTTCTCCCCATTCGAATCTTTTGTTCTTCTTCAGGATATCATAGAAGTCTTTGCATTTCTCTGAGGATCTTGAGATAAACCTGTTTAAAGCTGCTACTCGGCCTGTTAATCTTTGTACGTCCTTCATGTTTGAGGTTGATTTTATATCCAGGATAGCTTTGATCTGCTCTGGGCTCGCTTCTATCCCCCTCTTTGTCACCATATATCCAAGAAACTTTCCTGCCCCCACTCCGAAATGGCATTTAGCAGGATTCAGCTTCATGTTGTATTGATCCAGGATATCAAATGCTCCCTTGATATCCTGGAGGTGATCCTCGGCCTTTTTAGATTTCACCACCATATCATCAATGTATACTTCCATGGTGTCCCCCAGTTTGTCTTTGAACATCATGTTTACCAATCTTTGGTATGTTGCACCTGCATTTTTCAAACCAAAAGGCATAGCTGTATAACAATAAATACCTGTTGGTGTCATGAAGGCGGTATCCTCCTGGCCAGAAGGCTCCATTTGGATCTGTTGAAATCCTGAGGATGCGTCCATGAAGGTCAGCATTTCATGCCCGGCAGTGGCATCTACCATTGCATCAATATGGGGAAGAGGAAATGGGTCTTTAGGACAAGCTTTGTTCAAATCTGTGTAGTCTACACAAACTCTCCATTTCCCATTCTTCTTCTGTACTACAACCACGTTTGCTAGCCACCTTGGGAACTTAACCTCTCTGATCATTCTGGACTTTAATAATCTTTCAACTTCCTCCTGGATAATCGTGTTCCGCTCAGGAGCAAACTTCCTTCTTTTTTGTTGCACAGGCTTGAATGATTTATCAATTCCAAGCTTGTGAGTGATAACATCTTTGGATATGCCTGTCATATCCTCATGCTTCCATGCAAACGTTGACATCCTGCATTTTAAAAAGTTAGTTAATTGCTCTTCAATATCCTGAGGGATATTGGTTCCCACGAGCACCGAAATATCAGGATTATCCTGGTCTAGAAAAATTTTCTTCACATCCTGCTCCGGATCCTCCACGATATCCTGGGCCCGCGTCTTTAATTGCTATGCTGCACTAGGTTTGGTTGAGGATTTCATTGAGGATGAGTAGCATTCTTTCGCCTCCTGCTGATCACTATCAACTTTGACCACTCCCCAAGGGGTAGGTATCTTGATGCATTGGTGATATGTTGATGGCACGACCTTCATATCGTGAATCCACGGTCTTCCCAGTATGATGTTATAGCAGGATAGAGAATCCATCACACAGAAACGTTGTATCGAGTTGACTCCTTCAACGTATACTGGCAACTTTATCTCTCCCACTGTGTTCCTAGCCTCTCCACTGAATCCAACAAGCACGGTAGACTTTGAAGTGATATCCATTGGAGATACATTCATTCTCTTCAGAGTTTCTAGTTGGATTATGTTGACGGAGCTGCCATTATCAACCAGTATCCTGCGTACAAAATGGTTAGCCACATATAACGTTATTACCAGAGCATCATGGTGAGGATCTTGGACAGTATCCCTGTCGTCAGCATCAAAAGTGATCACTTTGTCAGTTGTGAGGGTAGTCATCCTGACAGGTTTGTCTCCCCTTTCGGCCTTGGCTTCCTTTGCATGTCTCTTTGCGGCCGAATACGAAGTTCCACAAATGTCGGATCCTCCCGAAATGAAGTTGATTATTTTGGCATCCGCGGGAGGTGATGCCGCTCGCTCAGGATCCTTCTCAGTATCCTGAACCTTATTCTTCTTTCTTCCTAAGAGATCTTTCAGATATCCCTTGCTTAGAAGATAGCTTATTTCTTTCCTCAGAGCAATGCAATCCTCAGTCGCATGTCCGAAATCTTCGTGGTAGGCACACCATTTTGACTTATCTTTCCAGTCAGCCTTTTGTTGATTCTTTCGAGGCCACCTAGCCTTGTCTCCTAGACCCTGCATAGCATACATCAATTCAGGAATATTAACAGAAAAACAATATTCGGACAACTCAGGATACTCTTCTGGATCCTCATCTTCGACAGCATTCACTCTTTTGTTTTCATTTCTACTATACGGCTTAGGCCGATATGACTTGAACGAGGATTCTGACTTCCTATTAGTTGACTCATAAGTGTTGGATGAGTTCATCCTTTCTTGCATCTTCCTGTCATCTTCCAGACGGATATATCTCAAAGCCCTGTTCCGAGCTTCGTCGAGATTCCTACAGGGATTCATTACAAGATCCTGATAAAACTGAGAATCCTTTTGTAATCCCATCTTGAAAGCTTGCACAGCTGTTGCAACATCAAGATGTGGGATATCCAAGGATTCTCGACTGAATTTGTTCACATAATCCCTCAAGGATTCCTGAGGCCCTTGAGTTATCCTGTAAAGATCACTGGTTAGTTTCTCAAAACTCCGACTGCAAGAAAATTGACTGTTAAATAAATTAACCAAATGAGCAAATGAAGTAATTGAGTGAGGAGGAACGTTTAACAGCCATTTTAAGGCTGATCCTGTTAGAGTAGAACCAAATCCCTTGCACAAGCACGCTTCCTTGAGCTCCGGAGGGATAGGGTTAATCTCCATTCTTTCCCTATATTGAGCAATATGCTCCTCAGGATCCGTACTCCCATCATAAAGCTTCATGTTGGGAGTTTGGAATCTCTTTGGGATCTCAGCATCACAGATAGGATATGCAAAACGAGATATCTTGTGGCTGTCTTGAGACACTTCCGGGATCGGCTGGACCACCCCAGGTACACTAGATATCATGTCCTTCAACTTCTGAAGTTCCCTGGTAAGTGCTGATGTTACACCTGTATCCTGCAAAGATCCACCACTGTTAGTAGCATGAAGATTATTATTATTCGACACGTTACCCATTGGAGGATTTTGCCCATATCTTGAAGCATATCCTGAGCTCCTCATGGTTGACATCCTGACTGAGGAGGGTATTTCAGGAGTATGATTCTGAGGAAGGCTGGGCACGATATTCCCCCTGTTATCCTCGGTATACACAGCTGAACTAAAGTTCAACGCTCTGGGGTGTAATGGAGTGACATTATCCTCAGCAGATCTGCTCGAGCCAGACTTCAGGAGTTGTATTTCCCTTAAAAGCATTTGGTTTGTTTCCTGTTGCTGCCTCATTTGTTCCTGCACACTTCCAAATAAGGTTAAAATTTCATCATTAGAAGCTAAAACGGGAGCAGATCCCTGGACACTCCGAGTAGGGATAACATCGTGAGATTGTGTAGAGGCTGGCATCCTTGGAGGAGGTGGTGGAAGCACCGAACCGGTAGTAGCAGAAGTCATAGCAGACACAGTAGAGGAACTCATGTTTGATCTCGAGGCCATTATGGACAATGTGGCAAAAAGTTTTGAAAATAGAAAACCGATTAGCGATTTGACAAATTTTTTTAGTAAAGAGAGCACCACTTGCCCCACGGTGGGCGCCAAATTGTTTTGGTCAAAAATTACCGAAGTAATTAAGTGATCAAATTAGTTAAGTGAGGTAGTGTGCTAGAAATGAGTGTCAAAAAATATGTTAATCAAGTTAATTGTAAAAACAGTTTCAGGATACGGCTCAGGATATAGAGCTGTATCTATGATCAAACAATGAGCAAAAGTAAAGTAAACGACACGGGATGTACGAGGAAAGCCCTTGATCAATCTAGATCGCCGGCATAAAACCTCGGGAGCTGACAATCGCAGCTGCCTTGTTCTTCTATTGCTTCACAAATCAGGATACAGTGCAGGATGTGGTACGGATCGACTAAGTGTTACAATGAAACTTGAATACAAGTGTAGTGTTTGCGATGAGCTAGAGAGTGAAAGTGAACGAGAGTGTTAGTGAAAAATTGTGTCTTCTAAGCTGATCCGCCCACATCTATTTATAGTAAAGATAAAATAACAAACTACCCTAAACTTGCGGGATACACCGAATATTCCTTCTTCGAACGTTGTAGACCTGGTCTTTCGGGCTCAACGTCTCTCCCTCAACGAATTCGTCCGAGTCTTGAGGAGAAGAAGTCCTCTTGATCGTTAGCAAGTCTCAGCCTTCAACCTGCACGTGGTTAATTCAATAAGCCTCAGGATATCGCCCGAGATGTTAGCAATATCCTCTTCCAGCATCCTGGTCACAGATAAACAAACAAAGGCAGGATATTGATCAGGATACATATGTTAAGAAAATGACCCCTAACACAAAGGCTGGCGAACCAGAGGGGAAGGAGAAGAGGGCTGAGGAAAAAGCCACTGAGACTCCTCGTAAGCGACCCTCTACTCTTCCTGTCTTAGATTACATTGTCGTGTCTGATACATTGTTTGGTTTAGGGGCCGGAGAGAAACATCGTGGGTCGGATCCTGATGACAGCGCTACTTTGACGGAGATGATGAAGAAAAAAGCTCTTGAGGATAAGAAGCGGAAACTTGATGAGCAGGCTGCTGCTATGCTTTCCTCGAAAAAGGCCAAACTCTAGAAGGAAACTCCTCCTGCACCCTCGGAGTCTGAAATTGATATGGGTGTTTTTAGTGGAAATCGTGGCAATCTTTTGGAGGAAATATATGCTGCTTCTGCTCCTACAGGTAAAGGCTTTGTAGTTGTAAGTCTTAGTATTTGGCTTTTGGTCTTCGCCTTTGACAATCATGATTGTCTTGGTTTCAGATGTGAAGGCGGGGAGAACTCCCCAGAAGTTTGACATTTCGAAGATTACTCCTCCTGAATCTCCACCGTCTAAGACGTTTGGTTTTTCCCCTCCCCATGATGACTTGGGTGAAAAGAGGAAACACGATGATGTAAATGCTGAGCATTTTAGAGAAGGTGGTGGTGATGGCACGGGTGGCGCTGGTGTTTATGTTGCTGGTGGAGATGGTCGGGACAAGGGCATTGAGGACGAAGCACAGTCAAGTGAGGCTACGCCTCGTCAAACCATTTATACCAAGCGTCCACCAGGCGGTGGTGGTGGTGCTACTTCCGGTGTGGTTCGGAGTCCACAGTTTGAGAATGTGCGTGCTGATTCCTGGGATACCCATAACCCAGCGTGTGATGATTTGCCACATGCTCCTCGCTGAAATCTGACCCAGGGTTCCCGGATGGATGAGCTTGATAACTGTCACGAGTTCTTCTCTTTATCTCTCCCCCTGCTGAGAGGCTATTTCAGAAAAGGCGCAACCGGTTTGCCTTGCTAGACGATCATTTCCGTGTCGGGGTTAACTATTTTGCCACCTCTCAAGAGATTGTTCGTGAGTGGAAGCTGATGGGGGAGGAGACAGTTGAGTTTGAAAATGAGAAGAAGGTATTTGCGGAAGAGAGGGAGAAGTTTAATTCTGAGCAGAAAGGTTTGTTGTGGAGGGTTTCAGATGCTGAGAACAAACTTGCTGAAGAAAAACAGGCTAATTCCCAGAAACAGAAGGATTGGGAGGTTTCCTGTGAACGCACCAACAAGGAGTTGCAGTCGCAACGTGATGCGATTGTGCGGATGTCTGCTGAGAAACGCAAAATCAGTGAAGAGGCTGAGGCAGACCGTAGTGCGCATCAGAAGAGAGAGCAGGAGTATGTTGAGCGTATAGCTGCATTGGAAGAGTTTGTTGAGAAAAAGATCGCTGAATGCAAGGCTTCTGAACTCCTTACTGAGGAGGTATCTGCCGATTGCAAGTGGTTGTTGTCTCGCGCGGTGCCCCTGGTAACTTCCTTTGTTTATGTTTTCTCTTGGCTTGTTTTCGTTACTCTTCTTATATTGTCGTGTGCTTCTCGCAGCTTGCTGACCGTATAGTGAAATCTCATGAGCTTGCCAACTACATGTTTGAGTTGGGTCAAGCAGGGTACAATAGCGGTCGGAAGGATGGTTATAGCGAGGGTAAGGCTGCAGCTGTAAACAATGATAAAGATTATCATTTCATGTTTTACAAGGAGGATTGTACTGCTGCTTATGCCGCGAAACGAAAAGAGTTTGCCTCTCTGGAGTTTGGAGTTGTTAAAGCTGCCCAGAAATTGGCTCGGAAACTTGATGGTGTTGCCTTATTGAAGAAGGCTCTTGGAGATGAAGAACACACTACTGGGGGTGCTGGACCTAGTCATCCAGAGTGAAGAAATCCGGCTTGCATGCCGTGTATTGGCTTTGATGGCCCTGTAACCGACTTGACAATTTCATGAACAATTTAACTTATAGATGTCGTATCTGCGATAGGTTTTGCTATTGTTGACATGTTAATGCTTAATTCGCGCTTTAGTTTCTTGTGAATTTTGTTTATCGTTACAATATGTGCATGTGTAATTACTTTGATTAGGTATCACGAATGAATGATGGCGCTGACAGGTTGTGTTGTGTTAGGTACAACGTTTATTTTGTCGTTTATGTGCGCAGGTTGGTTCGTGAATACGAAGTGATCGAGTTACAGGTTATTGTGTGGACCCAACTGTTTTCAGCTTTGGGGGTCTTTACAACGTTCGTTTACCGTGTGTTCGATGCTTTCGTGTTTATGTGGGCACGAAGTATTTATTTGGCGTTTTTTAGGCGTTGGTTGTGTTTTTGACCCGGCTGTGCACTCATTTGTGACAGGCCTTGGAGGTCTACAACGTTTCCTAAGGTCGAGCCATTGATGTTTTCGTGTAAGCCCGAAGTAATGTATGCAGTTGTGACAAGAAATTCGCATGAAAAAGGATAGCCAAACACTTCTTGTATTAGTGCTAAATGTGTTGGCGCGCAGCCGTTACAAGTACATAAAGAAAACTTTGGCTGTTTACATGTAGCATCTTCTTAACTGTTGAGCATTCCAGGTTCTTGGGACTTCTTTGTTGTCCAGGGTGCGTAGCTTATATGCCCCTTTTCCGAGTACTGCATCTACAACATAAGGACCCTCCCACTTGGGAGCTAATTTTCCAGGCTTTTCAGCGTTAGACGCCTCATTGTCCCTTAGGACATAATCTCCTGGGTTAAATGTGCAGATTCGGACTTTGGAGTTGTAATACTTCTCCAGCTTTGTTTTGTATTTTGCTTCATTTATTGCCGCCATCTCTCTCCTTTCTTCTAAGAGGTCAAGGTCTAACCTCCTTTCTTCCTCGTTGTTGATCATGTTCATGGAGAGCATTCTTGGTAATGGCAGCCTGATCTCTGCTGGTATCACAGCTTCGGACCCATAGACTAAGCTGAACGGTGTTTCTCCGTTGCTTGTTTTGGGCATCGTCCTATGGGCCCACAAGATGCTGGGCAATTCGTCGACCCAGCCTCTTCTTTGCTCTCCCGGTCGTGCTTTGATGCCGTCTACAATGCTCTTGTTGACGGCCTCTACTTGACCATTCCCCTGCGGGTGTGCAACCGATGAGAAGGTAAGCTCTATGTGTAATTCTTTGAACCATCGTTGAAGATCTTCTGCAGCAAAATTCGTCCCGTTATCGGTGATAATTCTCAGAGGCAGCCCGAATCTGCAGATTATCTGTTCCCAGATGAAACGCCGTACCACGGTAGATGTGATTGATGCTAGTGCCTTTGCCTCTACCCATTTTGTGAAATAGTCCACCGCGACCATAATGAATTTCACTGCACCCGGGGCTTCAGGAAAGGGACCAACCATATTTATTCCCCATTGTTGGAACGGCCATGCCGTTGTTACGGGGACTAATTCGTTCTTGGGGCACATCGTCTTGGGAGCGTGTCTCTGGCACCCGCTGCATTTTCTCAAGGCCTTCAATGCGTCTAGATGCATCCCGGGCTAGTAGTACCCAGCATTCATCACCTTTGCTACCACCATTCTCGGTCCGGCATGAATGCCACAGATCCCCTCATGCACTTCTCTGATCAAGTAGTTTGCGTCTTCTGGGTCAACACATCTCAACAAGGGCCCGAGGTATGATTTTCGGTACAGGATTCCATCAACCATCTGGTAATGCTCGGCCTTGTATTGAATCTTCCTTGCCTCAGCCTTGTTTTCTAGTAATATCCCAGAATGGAGGTACATGATTATGGGGGTCATCCAAGACGTCGTCCCTAACTGAACAACGTTCACTTGCCGCAACGGTACTGATGGGTTGCTCAGGACTTCGATGCGCACATCCTTGGCCAAGTGCTGGAAACTTGTGGATGCTAACTTACTGAGTGCGTCAGCTGGTTTATTCTCGATTCGATTGATGTGGTGCACTTTGTAAGAATTGAAGTTCTGTAGCAATGCTTTCGCTTGGTCTAGGTATAATGCCATTGTATCTCCTTTGGCATCATATTGCCCATTAATCTGCCCAGCTACTAACATGGAGTCCACATGCGCCTCTATGTGTTTGACTCCCATCTTTATCGCTAACCTCAGACCGGCAAGGAAGGCCTCGTATTCGGCTTCATTATTTGTGCTCTTGAAGTCTAACCGAATGGCATACGTAAATTCATGTTTGTATGGACTCACCAGTCTAAGTCCCGCGCCTGCGCCATCCTCGTAGGACGCACCATCTGTATACAGTAGCCACTGTTATTCCGAATGTTGCCTTTCAGCTCTTTCCATTGCCTTGCACTCCCGGTCCTTATCATCAGGCACTTCTGTCATGAAATCGGCCAACACCTGGCCCTTGATTGCTGGTCTTGGTCTGAAAACCACATTATGGCCTCCCAGTTCTATCGCCCATTTCGCTAATCTTCCAGAAATCTCGAGCCTCGCAAGGATGTTGCCGATGTTGTAATTTGTTAAGACATGAATGACGTGATTGGCGAAATATCTGCGCAGCCGCCTTGATGCATGGATTAGTGCTAGCACTAATTTCTCCATTATAGCATACCTCGTTTCTGGATCGTTGAGAGTGCGGGACACATAATACACCGGTGTCTGTATGCCTTGTCGATCTACGAGCAGAACTGCACCAACTGCTTTATCAGAGGCTGACAGATACATCACTAAAGGTTCTCCTTTCACTGGTGCCGTCAGTGTTGGTAGTCGTATGAGACAGTCTTTCATCTCGCGGAATGCCTTTTCGGCCTCCAGAGTCCATTGGAACTGACTCTTCTTCATGCAGTTGCGGATCGTCTTGATAAACGGGAAAGATTTGGCTGCGTGGTTGGCTAGGAAGCGGTTGAGTGCTGCCAACCGTCCTGCCAATTTCTGCATCTCTTTGATGGTTGATGGTGATGGAAGCTTGCACCTTTTCGGGGTTTACTTTGAAACCATCCTTTGTGACGATGAAACCCAGGAACTTTCCTTCTTCCATGCCGAAAGAACATTTCGCTGGGTTTAGCTTAATGCTTACTCCGCGCATTGTATCAAACATCTTTTGAATGTTTGCCAACATCGTACCTTCCTCTTTGCTCATGATGACCAAGTCATCCATATACACTTCGATGTATTTGCCGATGACATCACTGAACGTTTCATTCATTAGTCTCTGATAGGTCGCCCCTGCATTCTTTAGACCGAAAGGCATTTTGGTGTAGCAGCACAGCCCTGTCGGCGTGCAGAATGCGGTTTTGTCCTCGTCTTGGACGGCCCTCTGTACCTGGTGGTACCCCTTATAACAGTCAAGGAAACATTCCCATCTGAATGTTGCCAGCGAATCGATCTTTTCATCGATATCTGGTAAGGCATAACAGTCGCGCAGACATGCCTTGTTTAGATCCTTGTAATCTACACACATCCTCCAACTGTCGTTCCCTTTTTGAACCATGACGGGGCTCGCCACCCAAGTTTGGTACCGGACTTCTCTGATGATGCCTGCATTCAATTGCTCTGTGACTTGTTCTTTCATGGCATCATGCTTTATGTCTCCTAAATGTCGTTTGCCGTGTACCACAAGTTTGGCGACCTCTGAGACGTTAAGTCTGTGCTCTGCTATATGCCGTGGAACACCGGTCATGTCGGCCGGTGTCCAGGCAAACACATCCATGTTTTCAAATAGCAACTTTTTTAGGGTTGCGCGCGTGAGATCAGACATTGCGGGGCCTAAGGTGATTGGTTGTTCTGGGTATTTGCTGTTCAACACCCATTTTTCAGCCTCTGCGCGTGGTACAGATTTGCTTGCCTTTGCTGGCCTGATTTCGTCTGTTGCCAAGACTTCTTTACTTGCGTTGATCAGTGCTACCCCTGTCTCTGTTGGGAATCCCACGGCTGAATGTGGGCCAGAACAAATCATGCTGAAGTCTCCTTGAGATTCTCTTCCCAACAGAATGTCATGTCTTGAGTGCGCTGGTAGTACCATGAACATAACCTCTTCCGTTCTTGAATTTCTTCCATCTGATAACAGCACTGGGAACGATATCTGGCCTAGAGGAAAAACGGCTTCATTGTAGAAACCAGTCAGTGGGTAGTCCACCGGTTCCAAGCGCGCTTTGTCCTCTTGGTCGAATTGGTTAAAACATTGTTCGTAAATGATATCTGCGGTGCTCCCTGGATCAATGAAAATGTAATCGGTTTGGTAGTGACCGATTACACCGGATATGACAATGGGCCTTCTTTCTCTCGGTCCTCCTCTTACTATGGGAAAAATAACTTGTCTCTCGCGCCAAGAGTCGTCTTGTGTGCGCTTGTTGTAGTTCTTTCTTGGCTTTCTTGGACCTCCTTGAACCATGTGGGTTTCTAATTTTCGGAGCTTCTTGTTGTCCGGCCCTTCTTCCCTTCACTGGATTTGTCGGTGATCGCGTTTTCCGCCTTTCACCAGATGAGTGAGTCTTCCATCTCTTAGGGCCCTTTCTATTTCTTGTTTTAAGCTAAAACAATCGTCAGTCAAGTGACCTGTGTCTTTATGGAACTCGCAGAAAAGGTTTGGGTCATGGCCCCTCTTGTTTCTCATCTGTAAGGGAGGTTTGAACTGGTGATTCTCAATTGACAAAACTTCCGAAGGAGTCTTTGTTAAAGGTGTCCACTGCTTTTCTCTATTTTCCCTTTTAACCTCCTTGCGATGAGCAATTTGGTTGATCGTATTGCGCGCGTCTTCTCTTACCGAGCTTCTTTCTCTATAACTGGATGTTTTCCATGATTGGCGTTTGCCTTTCTTGTTGCGCCGGTCATTGTGGCTATGATTGTACTGACGGTAGTCATCACCGGTTAAGTGTTTGTCGGATAGTGCAATTGTTTTTGCTGCCTCAATGAAGGTCTCCCTGTCTTTGGGGCCTCCGTCTCTGCCCTTCAATTGTTTAATCAGGTCATCGCACTTTATTGCCCTCATGAAATGTGCGCGCATCATCTTTTCGCCCACGTCACCGATTTCCAGGCATTCTTTGTTGTACCTGGTGATGAAATCTTCTACGCTTTCATGGTCTCTTCTCCATATATTCAAACAATCGGCCGGATCTCTAGTGTGCCTTCGTTGTTGAGAGAAGTGCGCGAGGAATTTGTCTCGAAAATCGATCCATGACTTGATTTTACCCGCAGGCAGGCTGTCAAACCAGACGCGCGCTGCGCCGACGAAGGTTTGTGCGAAGAGATGACACCAAGTTGGTAGGTTCCAGCCACCTGTTAACCCTGCGCCGTTAAAGACTTGGAGGTGGTCGTCTGGATCTGTCAAGCCGTTGTATTTGCCTACATTGTGTGGCAATTTCGTCTTGTCGATATCGGCTGTTGCGATCTCTTTGATGAACTTTGAATTTTCAGCTATGCCGTCTGGGCGATAGCTCAGAGTATAATCGTGTTCTGCTTTTGGGTTGTACCCCGCGCGCTTGCGGGGTACGTACGCCTCGTGTTCTGGTGGTAACCTGCTGAACACTGTGCTTTCTTTGTACGTTGCATCATCTTCTTCCTTGTAACTGTCCCATTCATTGTTCATATTGCGCGGACCTAGACCACTTTGCACCGGTTTTCTTTGTGGATGAGAATGCTGCACATAATTGCTTTCTGTGTCGCCATAAGTATCGCGCGTGTCGTACGCGCTTGGCCTTCTGATGTTTGGTACGGGTGCATTTTCAGGACGTAAGTTTAATGCATTAGCCTGCTGAGGCATGTGCGCGCTCAGAGGCCTTTGCGGTGGGGTAACAAATGCGGACTGGTTGAATTGTGCTTGGAGCAAAGCCTGTTGTGCGCTGAGTTGTGTATAAACGAGGTTTATAGACGCCATCTGTTCGGCATACCAGGAAGCCAGAGTTTTTCCTTCGGGTAGCTCTAAAAGTGCAGAGAAGTTCAGTTGTGTTTGTTCTGATAGAGCTGAGGGGCCAGCTCCATGGCTTGGTGTCTGCACTGGTGGGGGTGTTTGTTGGACCATTCCAGACGGAGGTTGGAAAGTGGCTCCATTTGTAGTTTGGGTGATGATCCTAGGTGGAGGTTGGAAAGTGGCTCCAGTTGTGTTTTGGCTAACAACCATGGATGCACTTCCGAAGATACTAGGAAAATCGTTGTTCATTTGCCCTTCTTGGATGATTTCGTTTCTTTGGCCCCTTTGGACGTGCGCGGTGTCTGAAATGAGCTCAAAAGAAGAAACTTCTCCGTCCACCTGGTGGGAAGGGTTTGTTTCAGCCATTTTGAAGAGTGTTTTAAACAAGAAGGAGATGAAAAAGGTTTGCAAAAACTGCGGTGGGCGCCAATGATGAAACACTGGTTAACACCTGAGGTGAAACTAGCTTGTTCGTCTCTTTTGTGGGGTTCAGTCTCCCTTGTTACTCACCAAATGATGGGTCCTGCAAAACAGCAACACCGTTAGCTCGTTAAAAGGGGAATATGGGGGTTTCCCTCTTAACCGGGCTCCGGCGTGAGAATAAGTTCTGTTCTGAGGAGATAAAACAGTGTGTGTTAAGAGTGAGAGTGTGGAGAATCGGATGGATTTTACCTGAGTGATGAAGGGTCCTATTTATAGCCGGAGGGTGAAAGAGGGAGGAGCAACCTTGCCAGCTGTTATAGGGCGCCAGCTATCCGACCAAGGGGAATATCCTTTTGGTCTCCTCTGCTGTGGTCAGTGTAGTGGTACACGTGGCGCGCCTATATATTGTCTATGCTGGAGCCGTCGTACTGGTACTGTCGGTCTGCTCCTTGATTTGCTGCAGGCCTACATGGCGCTCGATGGCTGGTGACACGTGTCGTACTTTCTGTTGGAAGGAGCATCTTTGGTGCCACCTTGACGTCTTCCAGAAGCTTCTGGATTCGCTTGCTGATGTAGGCGTCATGTCGGATGCAGAAGTGGTGTGGTCATTGCCATGTGGGCAAGGAATTGGGACCATACCTCTTCAAATTCTTAAAAATGGTATAAGTCGTTCAATACGATTATACGATCACGAGGTTATAAAAATGCTGTTTGAACTAAAATGAAAGAACTACATTCTAGCGTGATTATTCTAGCGGGATTGTTTAATTGTTTAAATAAGTTACCCCAGTTTTAACTTTTCTTGATTCCTGTGTCTTGTTACAAGAATCCCAGGCAGTTTATTTTCTTGTTTATGGTTTTTAATTTTATTCAAGAATCCTAGGTGCTTTACTTTTTTGTTTCTTTGTTGTATTTTTCCTAAGTAAAAAATACTAAAGTATAATTATGTAATTAGGTTTCAACTTTCAAGTTAAAAAGATGCTTGAATGTTTGAAAAGTTTATGTAATTATGCTCAGTGGCGGACCCATAAATTATTTGTTGGGGGTGCGGATGAGTGATTCAAGCATATTTTCAAGGGGTGCGGTCAGGTTTTTTGCCTAAAAAATACACTAATTTTTTTTTCCAAGGGGTGCGCCCGCCCACCCTGGGCTTCTCCTAGGTCCGCCCATGATTATGCTCATATGCGAATATAGTAGCTTTGTTATACCCCAAAAGATTGATTGTATACATAGTGTTTGTAAAAATATTATGAAATTAAAAGTGATTTTATGTGTTTACACAGTGGTTTATATTGTATCGGTGTTTACGATTAAATTTCATGATGAAGAAGACGACTTTGATTACAAATAAAATGTAGGAAATAAAATCCTAAATCATATCATATAAAACGGTCGATTATGATCAAATTAATAATTAAACTAACTACCCATATTGAAATTTATTTTCAACTACGTCTTTTTAACCTCCTTTATATTTTGGAGTAATCGGTTGTTTTTGTCTCTGTGATTTTATCATTATCATCACATTCATTCAAAAAAAAAAAAAAAAAATCTCGCATTTGGGTTCCTTTGGTCTCAAAAGCTTACCGTTATCATTTGCTTCACTATCTTTTTAATAATCAAATACGGTATTATCCACTTCACTATCTTTTACTTCACTAACTTCTTAATAATCAAATAAAGTATTATCAACTTCACTAACTTCATTTATTTATTATGTTAATATTAACTAAAGTATATATGGTCAATAATTTGATTTATTAGAAGGCTACATAATCTTTTTTTTATTTTTATAGTTGAAGTTATAACAACCCAAACTTACATTTTGGATATTAAACAATAGACACATGGGCTACATGAGTACAATAAACTATAAATTATATCAGTGAACAAGGACTTCTTTGGTCTGACGAGTCGGAAACATAAGATCTTAAGTGTCGATATTTATTCTCTGGGCAAGGTCTAAGCGAGTAGAAAAAAATAAGCCATGAATTCAAACTTATATATAGTACAAAAAATATTAGTAATAAGACAATAAATGGTTCTCTAAATTAGTCAATTATATATAGGCTATTATTTACCTTTCAAAAAAAATATAGGCTATTATTTACTATTTTTAATGGGTTTTAGAGCATTCACATTCTATCCATCAAAATATGTGGGGGGAGTTTTTATATTATAAAGGGTATAAAAAGTGGTTGTGAGTGGAGGAGAGAGAAAATGTTACTGTTCATCTGTATATTTAGGGGGACACTGTTCACCCAATATAATTTTTTTAATATATATTGAAAGTGGTTGTGAGTGAGGAGAGAGAAAAATGTGATGATAATATTACTTAATTGAAAAGGAGAGAGAAAAAGTATTTGTTTTTAGTGGAAATATATTGATATAGGAGTTGTTTTTTAGTGGAATGTATGTATAATTTGATGGTTTATATGTATTTATGGGTTTTTGTCAATGTTTTCAATGGCAGATCAAACGTTAAACCGGTATCCTTACTGATCCACTGGTTGGGGCGCTCGGATCAGTCGAACCATGTGTAAGAACCATGTGATGCCGTAAATGTTATGAAAATAAGTAGGGTCAAATTGATTTTTTTTAATAAAAATCCGGTTCAGCCGGACGGTTTTGTCTAACCGGCCGGTTCAACTCAAAACAGGTCTGGCGAGGAGAATCAGACCGGTCAAACCTGTGGTTCCCGGACCGATCCGATTTTCAAAACAATAGTTTTTGTTATAAGAAAAATAATAATAAAATATATTTAAAAAGGGATATTAAAATTTAGGTCGTGTATGATCGCCCACCCTACACATGGTATGTGCCGACCTTATTTATTCTTGTATAACATTGCATCCGTTTCATCTTTATAATATTTTTTAGTTGCTAATATGTAAACGTGTATATATATATATATATATATATATATATATATAGTGAAGAGTTCAAATGAGAAGAAATTTTTTGTAAGAAGAAAAAAGAACAAATTTCAACCAATAAGAATGTTTTATTTTATTTCATTTAATTTAAGTATTTAATGTTACTACAAGGGTACATTGGTAAATCTACATAGGTAATTAATTTATAGTCTTCCTCTTTAATAGCTAGTACATTAAATTTTTTGTAACTTATCTTCAAAATATATATTTTTTCAAAAAAATAATATAAAATAATTTAAAGTGTAGGATAAATTACGAGTTGTGTAGGACAAATTACGAGTTGTGTAGGATAAATTTCAACGTGTAGGATGAACTTCGAAATATGTAGGATAACTTTTGATGTGTGTAGGAAAAAAAAGTTAAGGTGGAGGATAATAGTCTTTATGACTAATTAATTAGTCAAAAATGATAATAAATAAGATAAGTGAAAAAACTATTTAATGTTTTACAAAATTACCCTTTGTTCTTTTTCTTCTCAATTAAATTTTCTTCTCAAATATATATATATATATATAAATATATATTAGATTTTTTTTTCCACCAAAAAACTTGCCAAGTTACATCAAAATAGAAGGTAGAACGTATATTAAAAACTAAATTTTCTAAGCACAAAAATGGCTTTGAAATCTTTTCAATATTAGCATATAAAAGTCAATTAACATCCATATAAAAGTCAAACTTGCAATTTAGTCTTTTAGACACTACATAATTAGATAGATAAGTTACATGAGTACAAAAAACCAAAATCTTATTCTTGAACGATGACTCCATTTACCTCACGACTCAGAAGCATTAGGGATCTTCATGGATTTATATGTCGCCTTGTACAATATATTGTATAAATTTTATGGTTCTAATATTTATGATGTGCTATATATCTGCATTTAAAAATTTTAGTTTTGCAAAAAAAAAAAAAAAAAAAAAAAAAAAAAAAAAAAAAAAAACACTAAATTTGTTCAATAATTATTAGAAAGTTGTTATACAATCTTACGATTCTTATTGTCGAAGCTATAACGAACACTAAATTTGCTTTAAATTCATTTCAATATTAGCATATATGAACTCAATAATATCCTTATAGAGTTATACTACCGTCACTGATTATCATAAAGTTAAACCATCTTACAGATTATTATTGTCGAAGTTATTATGAGCCATGCTTACATTTTAGATGTTATAGCTATGTGTTATGATCTCGTATTTTTTCACTCAACGTTACTACTAAATAGACATAGCTCTAACTCTCTAAATAAAAAGGGTTGTAAATGAACCGAACGAGCACGAACAATGCATTGTTCGTGTTTGTTTATTAAGGAACGAATATATTCATAAACGGTTTACGAATGCTTACTGAACAAGACTTGTTCATGTTTGTTCATTAGGAAAAGGAACATGTTCATAAACACTTACGGAACATAAACGAATGCAAACGAACACAAACAAACGTTCTTGGACGTAATGAATACAAACGAATGTTATATATTCATTCTAAAATAAAATCTGCATTTTTCATAAAGAAAAATATTATGGAGAATTCACCAAAAATAAATAAGTACTTAACATAACTATCCGAACATAATTGATATAAATTATCATGGACATAATTTTCAAAAAAAAAAAATTAAAATGTTTGTCAAGCTTTAACACAACCTTGAAATTGAAATGGTCAAATGAGAAATGTTGGCGCATGTGTATAGTATAACTATGGTTTCAAATTTTTAAAAACTAAAACCAATAAAATAAAAATATAATATATAAAAACTCTTTAATGAATGAACATAAACGAGCAAACATAAATGATCACATTACTAAATGTTCACGAACATATACGGATGAACGCAACCTCTATTGATGTTCGTTTGTTTAACTTATCAAACAAAATTTCTTGTTCTTGTTTGTTCATTTACTAAACGAACGAATATAAACGAACTTTCTGTCGAACGTTTCACAAACATTCCCTAAGCGTACGGTTTGCTTACAACCTGTCACACCCCCAAAATCTTCATTCGAATATCATTTTAACCTAGTTAAAAAAGTATGGATAATAGTAAAAATAAGTGGATTATTGCCTACTTAACTAACTAACTAAACTTTAGGGGCTAAAGTGGAACAAATGGGAAGTAATTTGATTAAAAACAAAAAAAATAGAAAATCTCACACACATGAATGTGTGTCGGCCCAAAGGAAAGAAAAGAAGGGGGAAACCTTCTTCAACCTAGCAACACAAAATCACCAAATGTGGATCAAAATCAAAGAAGTTTTGATGCATGATTGAAAGTTTTGGTCACACAATACCCCCTAAACCTAAGGTAAGCTGTAATTTAACTTTTGGTGAAATCTCTAATTTAGAGAAATCCATGAGATAGGAAGGTCTAGTGGGTAAATCAACATAAGAATATGTATGTCTAATTGTAGAAGTGTTGATGATGTTTGTATTGGTTGATTATGTGAACAATTTGAATTATAACATATTAGGATGATTAACCATGTATGTGAAGAAATGGATTTATGTCATAAGTGTTGAACCCATGAAAAATAATGGTCATGCTAAGTGCTAACTTGTGATAAACTGAAAGTTCTATGTTATTTTGATTGTAATGAAAGTGAACACTTGTTGAGATGGGATAATGTGGTAAAATGGGTTGTCAATTATAGCTAATAGAATAGCTTGAATGCGATGCCCACCAAATGTTCAATAAAATGCCTAAGTGAGTTTTCTCAATTTGTTAATGCATTTTTGTATGTCAATAGGCAGTTGGACTTTTAAAAGTTAAACTGACCAAAATAAAATGAAAGGATAAATGAGGTATAAAAGTCCATGAGGAGTGATGGTCATGATATTGGATGACTAATCTGATCATCTTGTGGATATTATGTGATAGTTTGACTCTTGACAAGCTAGATCGGAGCTTGGAAGGGAATGGGTCAAACAATCAAAGACGTGAGAAAGCTCAAACGGACAAAAGGTAAGTAAAGATTACACCACTAAGAATAGAATCACTAGTTAAATGATATGAAGTAATTGGTTAAGGATAAGGTTAACAAAGAATCGGATACGACTAGACTAATAATATTGATTAGGGATGGGCATTTGGTACCGGTACCGAACTGTACCGAGTATATTCGGTACCGGTACTGGTTTCCATTTTCCTCGTTTTTTGGTACCGGTATTTACGGGTAAAACATCGGTACCGAACTGGTATATTCGGTACCAAACAGATATATTCGGTACCGGTACCAATTTTCCCCATATTTTGATACTGGTACTTTCGGTAACTAATGTGTACCGTGCTCATCCCTAATATTGATAAGATAAAACCCCATGGTGTAAACCATGAAACGGATCAAAATGAATAAAGTTATGACAAAACTATATTTTGGTAGTAAACGATAATGTCAAAAGATAAGACCCTATGGTGCAAGCCATAACGGGTCAAAACGAGTAAAATGGCGAGTAACCACATATCGGTTATTAGCCTACTGAATATTAGAAACGAGTGTTGGATCAGTTCTGTTTATACATGAAGGAAAACATTAAAACATACCTGTTACAGCAGACAGTGCGTTGGAGAATCCAGTAATGGAGTTCGACATGCTTGTCATCGTGATCTGGTTCCTCCTTAGGGTGCTGACTGATGATGGGGACTTAGAAAACCGAAAAGGGGTATCGGCTTAGGAGAGGAGGTCGATGATGATGTTATGACTAATGGGGTGTGTCTAATTGTGTAACTGAGTAACCCCTTAACCTCCACATAACTCTCCTTATATAAGCACCCATGAGGAAACCTAATTAGTTAATAAGGGTAATATGGTCCATCAACAATTACCAACTAATTATTTAATAGGTTATTATATATTTTGATCTATATTATGTAAATGATTAAAATGGCTATAGATTAAATATTAATACATAATATATTTAATCTTACAACGAGACCCTATGGTGTGAGCCATAACCGGTCAAACAAACAAAATGGCAAGTAATCACATATTAGTGATTAAACAAGGAATTTTCAAAATAAGACTTTCTGGCACGAACCAAAATAGGTCGAACAAGTAAAAATGAGTTTTTGATGGTAAACAAAAGAGTTTTTAAAATAAGACCTTCTGGCACAAACCAAAATGGGTCGAGTGAGTAAAAATGGTTTTTTTTGTAAACCAATGAATTTTCAAAATAAGACTTTATGGCGCGAACAAAATGGGTTGAACGAGTAAAACTGAATTTCTGGCGAGAAACCAATGAAATTTTGAAATAGGACCATATAGTGTAAAGTGTAAACCATAACAGGTCAAAATGGGTAAGATGGTAACTATGTAACTTTTGGCAATAAACAACACATGGTTAGTTGAATCACTAAAAAAGTAAGCTATGAACGGGTTAATTAGACAAATGGGTCAAACGGGTCAAATGGTGATGTTATCGCCATTTGAATATGATATTTAATGTTTTGTTTGTTAAGTCTCATGCTTACAGGTAAACATAATGTATGGGCATGCATTGCCAAGAATTAGGAAGAAAGAGTCGCAAAGTATTAATAGCGGGTTAATGCTTTAACCATGCGCCAGGTATATGTGATGGGTCAAACTCTTGGTGAGGGCTTATGGTCCGACTCGAGTTGGTTGAGTTAAGGGTGGACACTAGACTACCTCAAGTGAGGTATATCAAGTATTTGGGTGCCATTAGAGCTGAGGACATATCTATGATGGGAAATTACGGCTAAATGGGTTTTGATTTACTAAACTATTGAAAACTTTTATGTCCTTAGGGACATAATTAATCTTGACGGTAAATGTGCCCGCTAGTTCGCATTTAAACTTTTAAAAACTCGCGGTTTGGAGAAAAAGGCGTAAGGTTGACAAAAACGTCGAATCGAAGAAAAATGGTTTGTGAAATAACAAGTTCGGACCCAAACAGTTCAGTGCACAATTTAGCAAAGTGCGTAGGTCCATGCACAGTGCACAATGCACGGTTTAGCAAAGTGCACAGGTCAGTGCACACTTCAGAAAAGTGCACAAGTTAGTGCACAATGCATAAGTCAGTGCACTGTGCACAGTGTAGCAAAGTGCACAGGTTAGTGCACAATTTAGCATAGTGCACAGGTCAGTGCACAATGCATAGTTTAGCGAAGTGCATAGTTTAGCAAAGTGCACAGGTTAGTGTATAGTTTAGAAAAGTGCACAGTCAGTACATAATGCATAGTTTAGCAAAGTGCACAGGTTAGTGCACACTTTAGCAAAGTGCACAGTTTAGCAAAGTGCACAATTTAGCATAGTGCACAGATCAGTGCACAATGCATAGTTTAGCAAAATGCACAGTTTCGTAAAGTGCATATGTCAGTGCATAGTTTAGTAAAGTGCACACCTCTGCAAAGTGCACAATTTAGTAAAGTGCACACCTCTGCAAAGTGCACTTATTAACTGTCGTGGCATGCGCCGTTTGAAGGCGTTTCCGTTGCGAGACACGAGAGAACCATAGTCGTTGAAAACATTTTCTTTTGTTATTTTCGATCCGTTAACACAAAAATAAATATAAACACTAACTGTTCTTGGTGTTTATGATAGGCCTATACAAGGGCTGGTACCGGAAGGACAATCAAGCACGTGAAGAACCGAACACTCTTAAATTGCCACCTCCTTGAGAAAATCTTCTCAAGAAGATAAAATTTGATCACGCGTGACAAAGTTTTGTGTATAAAACCTTATTGTCTTTGACTGTAATTTAATTGTGTAATAACGCTTTAAGTCGGTTTGTCTGAGTTATCAGTTAACCAAGACGTGTAAGCTCTAAGTTTTCAAATTAAAAAAAAAATTATATGGGACCTAATCCTATGAATATTTCAGATATTCGGTATAAATGGGATAAGGTGTTACACAACCTTAGTTGCAGGTCATTGCATTTTTTTAATTGTGTTTCAGAATGTACCTAAATCATTGTGTTTAATAACACACCCAGATCATTGTGTTTAGTTCATTGCGTTTGTTAATTGTGTTCATAACACACTTAGTTCATTGTGTTTAGTTCAATACTTTTTTTAAATTGTGTTTTATAACACATACCAGTCATTGTGTTTAGTTCATTACATTTTTTTGAATTGTGTTTACAAAACACAATGATGTGGGTATGCAATCAAGCTTTCCTTTACAACACGATGCTTTTAATTCGATATTCATTGTGTTATAATGTGTTGTGTTGTTCATTATGTTTTATGAATATGAGTTTTTGATTATTTTGTTTCAAAAGTTAACAATAGTATACTTTCTTTAAAGATAAAAATCGTTTGTTATTATAGCGTATTTTTTTAAATAACATCGTTGTCACACCCCAATCGATGGCGGAAACATCAGAGTGAGACGAACGAGATTGCTCGAGACTTCATAACACTATTGTGACAATATTTAATTCAAAACCGATTTCATTTATAGATAATAATTGTCAAGTTACATCAACAGGGAAAAGATAAAATGCAACAAAGTTCAACAACATACAAGTACAAAATCTAGTATTTCGATATGTGTTTTTAAAGTCATCCCTACTAGATTTCATCAACATCATCATCATCATCAACCTGCAACATGTTTAAAAGTATAGTTCAATACACAAGGCGTTGGCGAGTACACAAGTTTAATATAACATAAGTATGAAAAGCGGTTTAAACGTATCCACATGGCAAAAATAGTTTAACTAGATAATTGTATCATGGCATGCAATTTAACAAGTTAACCCTCTGATTGCCGAATAAAATAAACTTAACATGACCACAAGTCTACGGACGGTGTGTTACTCCTATAGCGCTATACATGTTAAGGGGGGGCTCGTACGAAGTTAATGACAAACAAATTACACAAAAGAATCATCCAAGTATACAAATCAAGTTTTTCATGTATTTAAGCATGTGTGATGGATTGTTTGTGTTTGCATAAAGTATAAGTGTGATTGTGATTTTAATAGATTAAACATATTGCACCCAAAAGTGTAAAATGTAAAAATGGTGTTTGAGTGTACTCACGGTTTTGCAAAGCTTTCCTTGAAATCCTGTGAAGAGTTTGAGAGTTGGAGGATGGAACACCAAGGTCACCATACATGGGGTAAACGAAGGTGTGTGAGTAACAGAATTAAGATGAAAGATTTGGATTGGAATTTAAAGTATAAAAAGTATGTATGCATGATGTGTGTAAAGTGCAACATATAAATTACATCAAATGAGGCATAAAACTAACCCTTTTTTAGTAGTAATGTTGGAAAAAGTGTGCTTTTGTCTTCCTTTTGTATTTTCAGGATTAAATGAGCGCAAATGAACAAAAGAAGCAAAAATACAGCTAAATCTAACATAAATACAAGAAAAGGAATAAATGTGGCATACCCGACCCCTCGACAGCATCTTCCCAAGCAAAAACAAGATATCAGAAGGCTGAACACGCCCCGTGCCCAGCGGACACGGGGGCGTGCCCAAGTGTCTGCAGAAAAGACAAAGTTGTAGAAGCTTCTATTTCCCAACACGGGGGCGTGCCCAGCTCCACACAGCCGTGGTCAACGCTAAGATTCGCAGAATCCAAGCAAATCTTGATAGTACAGATACGCTTCTGCACACGGGGCCGTGCCCAGCGGACACGGGGGCGTGGTCAACTAATGCAGACAAACTGCAATTAATGAAGAAAGAGAAAGTGGATGGACATGGGGCCGCGCCCAGTGGACACAGGGCCATGTCCGGGCTTCTGTGCAGGCTATAAATAGAGGTGCTTGGTTTACTTCAAAAGCATCCCTTGACAAACCACCTCTCTATCACTTCACCCACACTCCACCACCATCACAACACCCACATCCACCACCATCATCCATCATCCATCATAGAGTGTGTGTAGTAGTCTTGGGATCCAAGATTGATAGTAAGAGTTCTTGACAATCAAAGGCCATGTTTGCCTAAGTCTCTTACATCACTTGGTGAAGACAAGCATTTAGTGTAATACTTTTGTTTTTTTTAATCTTTTCGCACTTTTTATTTGATTTTGTATTAATAACTTTAATAACTAGTTTCTTATGTTGAAGGTGAAACTTCCTTATCATTTATCCGTGGTGTCTTGGCGTTATTTAACTGTCTATATAAAATAAAAGATTTACACCATTCATATCTCTACGGTCTATATAGAGATATGTTGGCTACCTGGTCGGGGGTTAAGGGAATGGTTTGGTAAGGTTCTTGCCTTGTTCAGTGTATAGATCCTGCAAGGACCTAGGTCAAGCTTACTAGGACCTCCTTCAATACCCACTGGTATTGGATAGCGGGGGTGCGAATGGCTTGATCCCCTCATATGTAAACTACTATTAATACATTAACCCGGCTACTTGGGATTGTATCCCTGCTGACTCAAACCACTTAGCCGATGGCAACGTCACCTTCAAAAGAGGGGCCTACCACATTACGCATTAATAACTTAATTAATTATCTTTCAATAATCCAACCCTTTAGGATTGTATCCTTGCTGACTCAAATTACTGGGTTGAGGGTAACGTCACCTTCAAAAGAGGGGCCTACTACTATAACTAAGATAATCTCTTAAAAAGTGCAAAAGTGAGGAAAACATCAAAGGTTACACTAAAGGCGAGTCGGATCCAAGTGATTCATCTTGTCTATCTGTTTTTTTATTTTTATTTTCAGCATTTTTAGTTTTTATTTTCATGTTTAAAACCTTTTTTCTAACATTTTGATTTGATTAGACGTTGAGGATAAACCGGTACTAAAAGCTCTTGTGTCCTTGGACGACCTCGGTATCTTACCAATGCTATACTACGCTCACGATGGGTGCACTTGCCCATATGTGTGTTTAGTGTTAGTAAAATATCGTGTTTTGTAAATTTAAAACTTGACTAAAGTGTTAAAAAGGGCTAAAAATATACATAAAAATATATCACACTCGACAGGCATCAAGTTTTTGGCGCCGTTGCCGGGGAATACAAGGATTTTAAGAAAGCTTAAAATCGACGGCCTAATCAGTTTTTCAAAACCTTTTTAAAACGCGTGCGCATTTTCTGCATTTTAGTTAGTTTTTGCATTTACAGTAGACTGAACACGGGCCGTGTTCACTGAACACGGGGCCGTGCTGCATATTTTTTTTCAAAACTCCCAGATACAGAGTCTGAACACGGGGTCATGCTCACTGAACACGCCCCCGTGCTGCACAAAACCAGTCACTCTTATTAAAACGCCCAGATACAGAACCAGAACACGGGCCGTGCTCACTGAACACGGGGCCGTGTCCAGCCTCTGTTTCTGTTTTTATTTTTTGTTTTCTGGTCTCGAGACTCTGTTGTGGTCTACTGAGTGATTCTTATGGATCAATACTCAGGAGATTACAACTACACCTATGAGGAGGAAGATTATAGGGAAGACTATTTCACCATTTGTGGTAACCCTCACCCGGTACAATATTGTGACCTCTTTGAACCATCCACTTCATACAACTACTATGAGGAGCCCAGGTACGAGTCGTCCACTTCATATACATCCTATGAAGACCCAAGGTATGAACCTTCTCCCTCATACTCATATTTTAATGAACCAAGGTATGAGCCTTCATACTCGTACTTTGAGGAACCAAGATATGAGCCTCCACCTTCATATGCTTATTTTGAAGAACCATGGCGTGAACAACCCACCTCATATGAGTATTATGAAGAACAAAGTTACGACCCTTATCCATCATATACTTATAATGAGGAACAATGGTGTGAACCATCTACTTCATATGAGTACTATGAGGAACCAAGGATCGAATATCCGGATTCAAGCTTTGAGGATCCAGATGCTTACTCTATTACCCACATAGCCGATAAGATAATAGAACACATTAAAACTATCGAGCGCTGCATAAAAGAATCCCGCACAAGGGAAGAGGAGTCCCGCGCAAGGGAAGAATTAACTTGTAAAAAAGAAGAGATAGTTGAAAATGTAAAAATGGAAGAACAAACAAGTGATAAGCCGACACATGAGTTAAACAACGAAAAAGGTGAGTCCGACAACGTTAAAATTCAAGAAGAGTCTAATTTTAAAGAAATTAATCTCTTGTCACATTCTTCCGAAAATCATTGTTTAGTACCCACTCATGCAAAGTTTTTAAAAGAGTTAAACACTAACACTAAAATTGACGAAACGGTAAGCATTAAGTTAACAAATGATCAAACTACGCTAATAAAAGAAGATCCCTTTGAAATTAACATTACACCGGTTCCATATTTTTTTCAAAACTCCTTTATTAGTAACATTACAATTGATAAAGATCTTTGTATTAATATAATACCAAACTACATTTTCAAAAAATTAAGTATTGGTGATTTTTCTCCACTTCAAATACCTAATTTTCTATCTAATCGGAAAACAATAAAATCAATTGGGATAGTTGAGGATGTGTTGGTCCAAACCAATTAAATGGTAATCCCAACCGACTTCGTCATCCTTGATGACGCTCCACTAGTGTTGGGACGACCTTTTGTAAAAACCCACGAAGCTTTGAAAAATCGGAAGTACAACAATCTACCTATTCAATTAGGGGAATTCAAAAAGAGTGTCGACCTTGAGCGATCAATGAAATACCATTCGGCAATGACGACCCCCTAATTGAAGATGAGCCAGAACCACCCGATAAGGTGGGTCTAGCCAAGGACCCTTATAAACGTGGCGCACCACGGAGGCATTCCGCGGAACTATCTGTAGTTTTAGTTTAGATTAACTTTTATGTTTTCTAGTTTACCTTTACTTTTTAGGAATAAAACACACTCGAAAAGGTGGAGGTTACTAAGGGAAACTTGAACCCACACACCATGCACAAAAACAGAGCCTCCCGACAATTTTTCTTCATTACAGCAAGTTCAGCATGGGGTCGTGCTCAGCCCAACACGCCCCGTGCCCGAGGTTCTGCAGAAAATGCCCAGTTTAGGTAACCGGACACGGGGCCGTGCTCAGCCCACCACACCCCGTGTTCAGCTACCCAGTAACATAAAATCTTGTTTTTAACCCCCTTTTACACATTTTAATCAACCGATAAACTTATTTTTGGGACACATTGAGGACAATGTGTAATTTAAGTGTGGGGGGATGCTAAAACCTTGAATTTTTCAAGTCCTAATAACAAGCCTTACACAAAACTCTATTGGAACCGCTAATCACCCCAATTTTTTTCAAAAATTTTCATTTTTTTACTTGTCTTGGTTTAATTTGGGAATAACAAGTTCTAAAAAGGTTTTTTACAAATTTACAACCGATAGCGTCGTGATAAAAAGAACCAAATAAGAAGATTATGAAAATGCATGACAAATCTAGTTAAAATTTGATTATATATACTTGATCACATTAAAAACTCATTCTCACAAAAAAATGAGTTTTGAGCCTTTATTGAGCATATAAATACACATCTTTAAACTAAATGCTCATTTTTCGTTTCTTGTGTGAATAGCCGATTGGTTTCTTACGAATCTAGAACTTGCCATGACAAGACATTCCCGGTCCTTACCAATTTAAACCCAAGTAAGTAAATGATAGAGGCATTACGACTAACCCTTTTTCTTTCAACACCATTATTTTTCTTTTTTTTTTACCACCTACCCAAAAAATCCCCCTAGTTAACCCCTTTGAGCCTAAACCTTTTCATTTCTAAACCTAAAACAAACACCCTTTACCCACCAAAACCCTTTTTCATTTTTAACCCTTTATTTTAGTAAAAAGCTCGGTTTTCATGTGACATTCCTTATAAAAAAAATGATGAAGTCTAGCAATAAACAAACAAGTTCCTCAAAAGAAACTTTGTTTGAAAAATGCTTTGTTTGAATAAAAAATCACAAAAACAAAATGTTTTATGAAAACCGACGCTTTTTACGCCTTTTGCCCTTTTCTACTAACCACTAACCCAAAACCACCTACCTTTAACCCAAGTCTAACCCTTCCCCAAGTCCTCTTGATATTTACAAAGGTTTATAGTTAAAAAGGAGGAGGATTGATTGCTTGGCAAGCATATGGTAGAAGTAAGTTTCATGCCAGTCTCGAGTGTTTCACAAAAATACATCTTCGTCCGAGTGTTGAGTGATCTCCCGTGAGGTATGTGAACTTGTATATAAATGAAATTTTAAAGAGGCATGTTATGCCCAAGTAAGTAATTTCTCTTATGAAACATTCTAAATAAATCATAACGAATTTGATTGTAAATAGCATAAAAATAAAGCCTAATAAAGATCTTGGAATCCCGACACTCAAAGACAAGCCCAAAACTTCTCTTCTACCCATTCCATTTGGGTGTGTAAGCCACATAATAAAGAGTTTTGCTTGAGGACAAGCAAAGATTCAAGTGTGGGGGTTTTTGAGGTGTGTAAAATGAAACATATAAATTACATCAAATGAGGCATAAAACTAACCCTTTTTAGTACTAATGTTGGAAAAAGTGTGCTTTTGTCTTCCTTTTGTATTTTCAGGATTAAATGAGCGCAAATAAACAAAAGAAGCAATAATACAGCTAAATCTAACATAAATACAAGAAAAGGAATAAATGTGGCATGCCCGACCCCTCGACAGCATCTTTCCAAGCAAAAACAAGATATCAGAAGTCTGAACACGCCCCGTGCCCAGCAGACACAGGGGCATACCCAAGTGTCTGCAGAAAAGACAAAGTTGTAGAAGCTTCTATTTCCTAACACGGGGGCGTGCCCAGCTCCACACGGCCGTGGTCAACGCTAAGATTCGCAGAATCATAGCAAATCTTGATAGTACAGATACGCTTCTGCACACGGGGTCGTGCCCAGCGGACACGGGGGCGTGGTCAACTAATGCAGATAAACTGCAATTAATGAAGAAAGAGAAAGTGGATGGACATGGGGCCGTGCCTAGTGGACACGGGGCCGTGTCCGGGCTTCTGTGCAGGCTATAAATAGAGGTGCTTGGTTCACTTCAAAAGCATCCCTTGACAAACCACCTTTCTCTCACTTCACCCACACTCCACCACCATCACAACACCCACATCCACCACCATCATCCATCATCTATCATAGAGTGTGTGTAGTAGTCTTGGCATCCAAGATTGATAGTAAGAGTTCTTGACAATCAAAGGCCATGTTTGCCTAAGTCTCTTACATCACTTGGTGAAGACAAGCATTTAGTGTAATACTTTTGTTTTTTTTAATCTTTTCGCACTTTTTATTTGATTTTGTATTAATGACTTTAATAACTAGTTTCTTATGTTGAAGGTGAAACTTCCTTATCATTTGTCTCTGGTGTCTTGGCGTTATTTAACTGTCTATATAAAATAAAAGATTTACACCATTCATATCTCTACGGTCTATATAGAGATATGTTGGCTACCTGGTCGGGGGTTAAGGGAATGGTTTGGTAAGGTTCTTGCCTTGTTCAGTGTATAGATCCTGCAAGGACCTAGGTCAAGCTTACTAGGACCTCCTTCAATACCCAATGGTATTGGATAGCGGGGGTGCGAATGGCTTGATCCCCTCATATGTAAACTACTATTAATCCATTAACCCGGCTACTTGGGATTGTATCCCTGCTGACTCAAACCACTTAGCCGAGGGTAACGTCACCTTCAAAAGAGGGGCCTACCACATTACGCATTAATAACTTAATTAATTATCTTTCAATAATCCAACCCTTTAGGATTGTATCCTTGCTGACTCAAACTACTGGGTTGAGGGTAACGTCACCTTCAAAAGAGGGGCCTACTACTATAACTAAGATAATCTCTTAAAAAGTGCAAAAGTGAGGAAAACATCAAAGGTTACACTAAAGGCGAGTCGGATCCAAGTGATTCATCTTGTCTATCTGTTTTTTTTTATTTTTATTTTCAGCATTTTTAGTTTTTATTTTCATGTTTAAAACCTTTTCTCTAACATTTTGATTTGATTAGACGTTGAGGATAAACCGGTACTAAAATCTCTTGTGTCCTTGGATGACCTCGGTATCTTACCAACGTTATACTATGCTCACGATGGGTGCACTTGCCCATATGTGTGTTTAGTGTTAGTAAAATATCGTGTTTTGTAAATTTAAAACTTGACTAAAGTGTTAAAAAGGCTAAAAATATACATAAAAATATATCACACTCGACATGCATCAAGTTTTTGGCGTCGTTGTCGGGGAATACAAGGATTTTTAAGAAAGCTTAAAATCGACGGCCTAATCAGTTTTTCAAAACCTTTTTAAAACGCGCGCGCATTTTCTGCATTTTAGTTAGTTTTTGCATTTACAGTAGACTGAACACGGGCCGTGTTCACTGAACACGGGGTCGTGCTGCATATTTTTTTCAAAACTCCCAGATACAGAGTCTGAACACGGGGTCATGCTCACTGAACACGCCCCCGTGCTACACAAAACCAGTCACTCTTATTAAAACGCCCAGATACAGAACCTGAACATGGGCCGTGCTCACTGAACACGGGGTCGTGTCCAGCCTCTGTTTTCGTTTTTATTTTTTGTTTTCTGGTCTCGAGACTCTGTTGTGGTCTGCTGAGTGATTCTTATGGATCAATACTCAGGAGATTACAACTACACCTATGAGGAGGATGATTATAGGGAAGTCTATTGCACCATTTGTGGTAACACTCACTCGGTACAATATTGTGACCTCTTTGAACCATCCACTTCATACAACTACTATGAGGAGCCCAGGTACGAGCTGTCCACTTCATATACATCCTATGAAGACCCAAGGTATGAACCTTCTCCCTCATACTCATATTTTGATGAACCAAAGTATGATCCTTCATACTCGTACTTTGAGGAACCAAGATATAAGCCTCCACCTTCATATGCTTATTATGAGGAACCATGGCGTGAACAACCCACCTCATATGAGTATTATGAAGAACAAAGTTACGACCCTTATCCATCATATACTTATAATGAGGAACAATGGTGTGAACCATCTACTTCATATGAGTACTATGAGGAACCAAGGATCGAACATCCGGATTCAAGCTTTGAGGATCCAGATCCTTACTCTATCACCCACATAGCCGATAAGATAATAGAACACATTAAAACTATCGAGCGCTGCATAAAAGAATCCCGCGCAAGGGAAGAGGAGTCCCGCACAAGGGAAGAATTAACTTGTAGAAAAGAAGAGATAGTTGAAAATGTAAAAATGGAAGAACAAATAAGTGATAAGCCGACACATGAGTTAAACAACGAAAAAGGTGAGTCCGACAACGTTAAAATTCAAGAAGAGTCTAATTTTAAAGAAATTAATCCCTTGTCACCTTCTTTCGAAAATCATTGTTTAGTACCCACATATGCAAAGTTTTTAAAAGAGTTAAACACTAACACTAAAATTGACGAAACGGTAAGCATTAAGTTAACAAATGATCAAACTACGCTAATAAAAGAAGATCCCTTTGAAATTAACATTACACCGGTTCCATGTTTTTTCAAAACTCATTTATTAGTAACATTACAATTGATAAAGATCTTTGTGTTAATATAATACCAAACTACATTTTCAAAAAATTAAGTATTGGTGATTTTTCTCCACTTCAAATACCCATTTTTCTATCTATTCGGAAAACAATAAAATCAATTGGGATAGTTGAGGATGTGTTGGTCCAAACCAATCAAATGGTAATCCCAACTGACTTCGTCATCCTTGATGACGCTCCACTAGTGTTGGGACGACCTTTTGTAAAAACCCACGAAGCTTTGAAAAATCGGAAGTACAACAATCTACCTATTCAATTAGGGGCATTCAAAAAAAGTGTCGACCATGAGCGATCAATGAAATATCCATTCGGCAATGATGACCCCCTAATTGAAGATGAGCCAGAACCACCCGATAAGGTGGGTCTAGCCAAGGACCCTTATATACCTGGCGCACCACAGAGGCATTCCGCGAAACTATCCGTAGTTTTAGTTTAAATTAACTTTTACGTTTTCTAGTTAAGCTTTACTTTTCAGGAATAAAACACACTCGAAAAGGTGGGGGTTACTAAGGGAAACTTGAACCCACACCCCATGCACAAAAACAGAGTCTCCCGACAATTTTTCTTCATTACACAAAGTTCAGCATGGGGCCGTGCTCAGCCCAACACGCCCCATGCCCGAGGTTCTGCAGAAAATGCCCAGTTCAGGTAACTGGACACTGGGCGGCTCATTGAACACGCCACTGTGCCCAGCCTTCTGTTTAAATTTAATACTGGCAGTCTGACCACGGGGCCATGCTCAGCCCACCACACCCTGTGTTCAGCTACCCAGTAACATAAAATCTTGTTTTAACCCACTTTTACACATTTTAATCAACCGAAACACTTATTTTTGCTTGGCGTGGTATGAAGCTTAGCATTTCTTGGCTTCAGACGGGAAGAATCTCCATCAACGGCTTCTTTGCTTGGCGACATATTTAAAACACATAAAATCGAAAACAATGTTTACTTAATAGGGATGAGAGCATTCCTATGTTAAGTCTAGACTCAGAAGGTCTATGGAATATGCTATTGTGTCATTTGAGATTAAACACTAAAGGCAAGTGTTTAATTCACTCAAACGTTAGCTCTAATACCAACCTGTCACACCCCGATATTTACAGCTCAGCCTGGTGGGCCCGGTGGGGAGTATCGTGACGTAAGATTGATATCGTCATAGTCAAACATACACAGAATAGCACAGCGGGAGTCTTGGAATATAAAATATTATTAAAAACCCAAATGTCTGAAAATACC
The DNA here is from genome assembly GCA_030545235.1 of Helianthus tuberosus. Classification (NCBI taxonomy): domain Eukaryota; kingdom Viridiplantae; phylum Streptophyta; class Magnoliopsida; order Asterales; family Asteraceae; genus Helianthus; species Helianthus tuberosus. Next base: position 58,341,915 of record CM060437.1, on the reverse strand, counting down.
GAAAGGATAATTACATACGAGCTTGCAACATTAAATCCACAGGCGGATCTATATAAAATGTACAAAAGGAAGTTTAGCAGACTTTAGGGCATCCAAAGGATTTGCAAGATCCTTTGTTAACACCAAGCAGCTCCCGGCCGATTTGCGTATAGTACCTGTCACTTAGTCTTTTGAAAATACGTCAGTTTACACTGGTAAATACAATTAACTGACTCATTTAAAAAGTGTTTATAAAATTGGTTTGGATGCACGAGGCATAAAATCCTTTATAACTTGGGACAATTATTTGAAATAATCTTGTATACAGATTTACATGTTTGTCGTACGTTCGTAGCCCGGGTTAGAAGAACCGGGTTAAGATTAATGACACACCACTAATATAGCCCCACAAGGAGTTATCCTCACGTGTGGTTATACCTTATATCTTAATTCCCTTTTTGGGGAAAAGAACGAAATCGTATCGCAACTGCCAGGTGTATGCCTACATCCCGTGCTTAGGTCGTGGCCATTTGCATTTAAATGATGCCAAGGATATCCAGGACACAGTCATTAACCCCCAAATGCTTTGTATCAAACAAGACATATTAAAACAGGTTCTCTCAATGATTTAACCACTAATTGATTAAATATTCAATACCCGACCAAGCGGTAATAATTTACCGTATCCCAAGCCCGTATAAGAGAAAATAAGTTAAAAGTATTTACCTGAGCTACTTCTCGATTTACAGCAAGATTTATATAACTCATCTGTATCCAATCTAACTAAATGCAGATGGCTTTTACCGGGAGGCTCTAGTCTGGAATGATAGTAATATATATATAACCAATTTAGAATGCTAACGGGTCTTATTTAGGTCATAGACCTAGACCGGCTAACTTAAAATATTAGAAACGGTACGATACGCTAGATTAAGCGATGACCGGAATAAAATGTAATTTAGACCCAACAAGTATGAAGACTTGTATAATATGGGTAAACTAAATACATTTTGGATTTTGAAGTAAAAATGATAAGGTTTGACCCGTTTCGGCTAATTTATGTAAACTTGTCACATAAATCGTACCGAACGCGTATATGCATAACGGGGTAACCGGATAAGTCCAGTACAAGTTCCGTAAGTTATTATGCTTAAAATATGTTGTGATATCAGTAGGATATCTAAAATTTTGCCCAAAACGAATTTAAGCCCCGTAAGGGTATTTTAGTCATTTTAAAGTTTATAAAAGAGGTTTAATAGTAAGCTGAGGTTCTAGTCTAAAAAATTCAGTAAAAATATTTATTTTATCAATTTACATTAGCAAGATATCATATATATGTGTGTTTAATCATTTATGGCCAAACTATGCACCGTAGGGGCATTTTGGTCATTTCACATATGCTTTAAGGACCAAATTGGAAATCAGAGTTCAAGACTTATACTTACAATTAAGATATTAAAATTAATTTAAAAAATCAGTAGGTATCATGTCTTAGGTGCTAATTATGGTTTTTAAACCATACTATGCGCCTAATTTGCGTAAAAGTCGATAATTGACGATATTCAAGATGTTTATAAAATTCTGAAGTTTTGATCAGTCTCAAATGCTTAAAATATTTTAATTAATATATAACATCTGTAGGAAAAGTTTTGGCATGTAATTGATTTGTAAAACTCATTTTATTAATGAAAAGGGCATTATCGTCAATTACCGAATTTACACAAGAACTCTATGTTATGGTCAGTATAAAATCTGACAAAAATTTCCAAAAATCCCTAAAAATTATATCATAACAGTGAGTAGCAATTTTGGTGCCAAAAATTGGGTTTAAATATGATTTATGCAAAAAATGTAATTTAATTAACAAAAAGTTTCATTTTACGCTATCTTGCATAACTATAGTTTGAGACCAGAAACTGATGTAAAATATTGTGAACATACTTATATTTCAGTAATAAAGTTTTTTGTCCTCTCACATTTTCAAAAATCTCATTTTATAACATAAGGGCATAATGGTCAACTTTTAAGCAAATAACGGAAAATGCAATGTACTATGATTTCTAAGGGATCATGTAGTATAACCTCAGAGGGTTATACTAACATATAATATGGCCACAAAGGAACCCTAAGGCATAACTAAATTAAGCTAATTCGGGTCAGAACTGAAAGTCAAAGCAAAAGTCTACTTTTGCGACTTTCGGTTGCGAACCGAGCCTAAACTCAGAATTGTCGGGTTGAACATGCCTAGACATGTTCAATTAATATTTAACAAGTTATTAGAGTGACAAAAATGATTTTATAGCTTCTATATTATTAGTTATGAATTTTATTTAAAAATTGACCCGTTTGACTTTTATGTAATTACTTTGACCCGACAATTAACTAAGTAAACGTGGTAATTATGAGGTGCCCTTTTGAGGGTTTAACACCTACCTAATTACGATCACTAAGCCATGTTTGTTGCGAACCATGGCTTGATCGTTTATGGTCTAGCTAAAAATCAAATAAAATAAACTAGTCACGAAAGGACACTTATAATTGTTCCTATGGACTGAAGAAAACTCCTTGGAGGTTTCCAATTGCTCAGGATCCTCTAATATTGAGAAGTATAGCAGATTGGAATGAAGGTGTGAATTTTTGAAGTGACTTCTACACCCCTTTTATAGAGTTTAGAGGATCATTGGATGATCAACATGTGTCCTAGGGAGTTCTAGGATTAAAAAAAGTGTAATACCATGCTTATAATTCAGTTAGCAAGCCCCAAGAATGAATCAAATGGTTTTAGAGATCAAGTGGTGAACAAGGAAGAAGAACTGACAGCTGGCAATTTTGACCCCTGCACCTTTATATGCTATGTAACTTTCATTTTAGGCACACAAACCCCTTTTAGTTAGTTTGTAGATGATCTAGGGAGTATAACCAAACACCGTTAGGTCCGGTTTCGTTAAACGATTACCGAAAACACTAGTTTCTGCTCGTTGACGCTTATAACCCTTTAATTTGCTAACTTGTGCGTTTTAACGCGAAATGACATAAAAGCCTTTCAAGATTAATAACGAGCATTCCCAAGAGTATGATGGGATATTACGACACTCCAATTTACTCCAGTTTGCTTAAATGATTGCTCAAAGGTGTAGTTTTATATTTTGACGCTTTTGGCCCCCTTTAATGCATAACTTGCGCGCATTATCATTTTACCGCGTCAAAGCCCTATGTTATCCATATTAGGCATTCTTGAGAGTATTATCAAACATCATGATGCTCCAGGTTTGTTAAAAGGTCACTCAGAGGTTAATTTGAACATGTTGACGCTTTTAACCCATCTTCTTGATAATTGCAATTTAATTCGTTTATTTGCATCGTAATTCCATGAAATCATTATCCGACAGTCGTGAGAGTATAAAAAGATTCTACAAAGCCTCGGGATCGTTAAAAGGTCATTCAGAGGTAAGAATTAACATGTTGACACTTTTAACCCCTGTCGTTTGTAAATTTTTGGTTTTAAGCACAAACGGCTTCTTGTGTCCGACAATTTATTCAATAAAAAAAATACAAACATCATATGAGGTCAATCAGAGGCACAAGTTTGGCATGTTGACATTTTTGGTCCTTCCATATTCATAGTTTTTGATTTTTCGCAAAATTAGTCCTTAATAGTCAACGTTTGACTTCATTAGAGTTTAGTACACGTGTCATCACATCATTGGACGTGATTTTACGAGGTGTTACATCCTCTCCCCCTTAAAAGAAATCCCGACCTCGATATTTGCTCAAAATATAGGAGTTCTTCAGTCATGTAGTGAATACGACCTCCTATGTATAATCGGGGTCTCTACGGCATCCCTTTTAACCTTAATAATAGGTATATGCTTTCTTTCGGAGCTTCTTAACTTGTCGATCCTTATTCGACACTGGTTTCTTAACAAACCATAAGTTTTTTGTTAGTCTACACATCAATGTGGTAATGCTATTGACTTAACAGCTAGACAAATCCCGAAATCACCAGCGTGAAACACATTGTGATTACCATCAAGCTCCTCAGGTAAGTTTCAGCTCACAAGCTACCGATCTTGACATATTTGGTTTTTCTCGAATAGTCCAATATATATAGAGTTTAACTTGTTCATTATATCAAAGTGTAGCACGCCTTTCTAGGGTGGTACTTTCTGTTGAGTCTTGTTCCTGATTGAGAACTTAAGAGGTTTGCGACCCTCATTAATATTGATTTTCTGCCAGTTACTGGCAGCTTTCGGATAATTACAGATTTATATGATCTTATCTGTTGACTCCAGGGTAATCTCAGGTCCTAATAACTTGGTCTTACCAAACTTCTGTCCAATAAACGGACGTTTGACATTCCATCTCTACAAGGTCTCCAAAGGAGCATCCTTGATGAATATATGACAACTATTAGTCGTAGAAGGACTAAATTAGGGTGAGACAGTCACTCTGATTATTACTTAAATCAATCTTAAAGAATATCTACTCTCATAGTTAGTTGAATAAATCGACGATCTTGGGCAGCTGATAGCGATTCTCAAATGTTACCTAAGTAGGGTTGTGGTAATTAATGCATAAGCATAATGAACCGTTTTTCTTAATTAATAATACCGGAGCTCTCAGTATTATGATTTACGCTTTATGAAACCTTCTCTAAAAGCTTATCTAATTGGCTCTTAGATCTTCCATTTCCGTCGGTGCTAACCGATATGGAGATTTTTCAATAGATGCAGCCTTAAGTGGGTTATTATTCTTAACTCTATTTGCCTCTCAAGAGGTAAACAGGGTAGTTCTATGAAGAAGACAATCAAGATTCACAGAGAAGACAGAGATATTCTGAATCTCAGGCTTCAGTTCATCTATCGTTATTCATGTCATATAAATGACACATTTCTCTTTATGAATGCACGGATGCCTTAAATAGTGACACCTATTTGGACATTTCTATACTGGATATCTTTTTTGAATACCATTAGCTGACTTTAGTACAATATGACCATTGGAATATCTCAGTGGTTCCATGCATTAAACCTCCATACTGATCAGGCATGGAAGCAATCTACGGGACACACTAGGATACGCCAATCCTCATATGGCGCTTTTATCAAGCATGGTCTGGCATTCGCAGCTGATAGAAAACAATGAGATAACAAAATGAAATAACATATACTATCGTACTCTATCTGGAGAAAGAGTACTGTAGATTTATGAATGAAGATTTTCTGACAAGAATAGAAGGAATGGTTTCTAAGATTTTCGTTGGTAAGTTTTACCTTACACTTAATATCTGGAGTTTTTTTTTGGAAAAATTTTAAAAGTTTGCTATACTTATGATTTATGAAAAACTTAGTAGTTCCTGAATCAAAACATAATTCTTATTAATTAATTCACGATAAGGGATGTATCCGATGTCATTGTTGATATGAACTGCCTCTGACATATATCAGGAGGGTTTAACCGCCTCCATTCTTAGACTCTCTATACTTAGCTATTCCATCTTTGACAGTTTTTAGGGCAGTTTCAGCTTTGACTGATTTATTTCTTAACCCATACAACGTGAGTGGCTGAGATAGATCCATAAAGGATTTATAAGAAGCAGGCTTTGAAACCTTAATATGCCCTCTAATTTCTGATGTTATACCACCAATATATAGTGCATTATGCTTAGATTCTAGGTTAACCGAATAAGGCACTATCCCAGACAATAAATTATGGTATGTAACATACTGTCGATAGTCTAGAACTTTTATGGTGAGAGTCAGAAAATTCTGATTCCACCTTTTCCATTTCGTGTTGCAGATCAGAGGTTTTTCTGATAAGGTCCGTAAACTTGGACCATCCCACGTTGTATGAAGGTATCTTTCTTGTGGACTTTATTAGTGTCCTTACCAACTAAGGGTATCGCCATTGAATGACTGTGATACATAACTCACAATGTTCTTTCCAGCATAATCGCTGATACACATAATGGTTTCTATTTCATCCAACAATTTAATGCAATCAATGGCCCCTTTTTCGCCATTGAAGTCTCTTGACTTGCAAGAGACGGAGTACTTTTAAGTACATCTTTTAGAGGAACGGGCCTCCTTGCTATATATGATCTTATTTGGTTTATTCTTCGTATTTGAAGTATGAATAAAACTCTTCTCATGAGCAGAGGAATGTGTTTTAGAGCAAGTAGCATTCGGCTCTTTGAACCTTTTCATGACCTTTCTCATAGCCTTTCTAATAGTGGCGTCAATCACAACTTGGAGATTAACTCCACTAACACTGAGGTTCACATTTATTGCATCATTAGCATTTGTCGCATCTTTAGTATCGCGACTGTTGTTTGTCTGATCCGAGTTTGCCATACTCGAAGCTTCGTACTAAACATCAATTTGAACAATTGCTTAATTGCATTGCAATAGCTAGTCATCTTCCTGACGACCCATCATACATTAGCCATGGTATCATTAAACCATATAGGCTAATAGGTTATGAACATTCCTAATGAATGTTATTTGCATGTTTATCAATTACATTTAGCCTAGGTCACAAGAGGACCATCAATGGCATTTACGGTTTGGATCGAGTCCATTACCTTTTTGACAGGGGATCAAACGTCATAACTGTCTTTGTTATGTTGACGATTTTGGATAGCTCAAAGGCTCGCCTCAAGGACTTTTAAAATATGGGACATAAGTCAGTTATGAAGAACATATAAATGTAGCACACAGGCTTGTCACCAAGGACATTAATAGTCGTATGGCACGAAGGCCTTATCGCAAATGACATATAGGATATGGCACAAAAGGCCTGTCACGGAGGACATTTTAATATATAGTCGCGATCTTATTTGATCAGGGACTATAAGGTTTGAACATGGTTCTTCACCTTTGGGCAGAGAGTCATAGACTACATCTGTCATCATTTGAAAGACGATTTATTTTGCCACATAGGCCAATAATTGGACATCACTAATGGATGTTTATATATATAAATATAAATATAATTATCGTAATTTAAGATATCTATCAAGATCTTATCGATCTTATAGGCTATAAGGATTGGGAATTGCCCATCACCTTTGACGGTAAACCATAACGGTCACATTTGTCAATGTCACTAATGGACAATATAGTATTTGGCCCGTAGGCGAAACATCACTAAAGGATGTTAAATATTGTGATCATCATTTCAGATGACATTAGTCACGATCGCATTGATCGTATATAGACTATTAGGCTTGAGCATAGCTCACTACCTGGGACAGGGGATCATAAAGATCACAATGTCAATGTCTCAAATGGACAATAAGTTATGGCCCGTAGGCAAACCATCATTAAGGATGTTTATTAATATGATCACCGTATCAGATGATATTAGTCATGATCGCATTGATCATATAGATTATTATGCTAGGACATAGTCCAATATCTTTAGACAGGGGGTCATAGACCACAACTGTCGTTGTCTTTTTGGACAACAAGTTTAGCCCGTAGGCACTTCATCACTTACGGATGTTTATATATTTTGATCATCACCTTGATGATACTTGCCATGATCTAATTCGATCATATAGGCTCTAAGGCTTGGACATAGTCCAAATACCTTGACGGCGGGTGTGGTCTCTCAAGTCACACTGCCAGGAGTGTTAACATGTTCTCAGATGTTAACAAGGATTAATTGTCTTAAGAGGGTTTTACCATCATAACATGTCTGTATTGACATATTGGCTAGGTTATACCATTAAGAAGATCTTTTTGAGATTAATTAGCAGATCGATAAAGTTCGAATAAAATTGATACTATTGCTTGATAAAGGACGAAATGAGTACCTATATAAAATTTTTCACAGCTTTCCATAAATCATTAGGAAGTTTACAATAGTGCCTTAATCAGGACTTTTATTATCATATTTGTCCACAGAGGACTAAAAGAAAATTATAAATCCGCTTGGGGGCTATTAAAAGATTATAAGTCCTTATGTGGACTATTAAGACATTGTAAGTCCGTATGGGGACTATTTTGAAACAGTTTGCCCACGAAGGGTCTATAATGAAATGTCATGTCCGCTAAGGGACTATAGTGAAATCTCATGTCCACAAGGGACTATTTCAAAATAGTATATCCCAAAAGGGATTTTAATAAAATAACATGTCCATAAAAGGACTATATTGATACAGCGTGCGCACTAAGGGCTTTGCTGAACAGATTTCCTCACAGGGACTCAAATCGAAAGGTATGTTCATATAAGGATTATAATAAACAAATGTCCATACTGGGACTATATAGAAGAGATAGGTCCTTATAGGGACTTTGAAGCAATACCTGGCCAGACAGGGACGAAAGGAAAATATAAGTCCGTTTAGGGACTATAAGACATGTCAACATTGGGACAATAGTAAAACGATATGTCCTCGAAAGGACTATGATGAATTATTATGCCAGTGAAAGGACTATAATGAAGTATAACGTCCATGGAAGGATTATTTTGAAATACTAAGTCCACGAAGGGACTATTTAAATAGTGTATTCACAAGAGGGATTTTAATAAAATCGCTTGTCCATGAAAAGACTATATTGAAATAGCATTCCCACCGAGGGACTTTATTGAAATATAATGTCCACAAAAGGACTATATTGAAATATATTGTCCATGAAGGGACTATATTGGAACATGATGTCCACAAAGGGAATATATAGAAGAGTTTGGTCCTTATAGGGACTTAAAAGACAAAGAATATTATGGAAGAAGGATTCTCTAATGCCTTCTTTGCTTCATTTCGATTGCTTCTCTTCTTTGTTTTCCGTACATGGTAGGGATACTTGATAATATCAGTAAATAAAATAAATATTTCAAATCAGGATCCATTGCAGAAGTAGAATCCAAGAATTGAATGGTTAAAGAAATGACATGGATTACTGATTAGGTTTTGACTGGTATAGTCCAAGTATGAAATTCCAAAATTTGGAGGTAGGAAATAGGGATTAATAGTATCCACATGTATCATCTTCAATATGGGAGCCTCAGGGATCTCCTGGTATGGACTCCACTGGTACTGACTTTGAGATTTGAGCCTCAGGGACCTCTGGTATGGACACCGTAGTTTGTTTAAAAATTCAATGGGTTTGGTTTTAGGAATGAGTCCATAAAGGTCTTCCTCCAAACCGGTCGCACGCCCTTTCTAGCCGTAGTATGAAGCTTAGCATTTCTTGGCTTCAGACGGGAAGAATCTCCATCAACGGCTTCTTTGCTTGGCGACATATTTAAAACACATAAAATCGAAAACAATGTTTACTTAATAGGGGTGAGAGCATTCCTATGTTAAGTCTAGACTAAGAAGGTCTAAGGAATATGCTATTGTGTAATTTGAGATTAAACACTGAAGGCAAGTGTTTAATTCACTCAAACGTTGGCTCTGATACCAACCAGTCACACCCCGATATTTACAGCTCAGCCCGGTGGGGAGTATCGTGACGTAAGATTGATATCGTCATAGTCAAACATACACAGAATAGCACAGCGGAAGTCTTGGAATATAAAATATTATTACAAACCCAAATGTCTGAAAATACCGAAAGGATAATTACATACGAGCTTGCAACATTAAATCCACAGGCGGATCTATATAAAATGTATAAAATGAAGTTTAGCAGACTTTAGGGCATCCAAAGGATTTGCAAGATCCTTTGTTAACACCAAGCAGCTCCCAGCCGATTTGCGTATAGTACCTGTCACTTAGTCTTTTGAAAATACGTCAGTTTACACTGAAAAAATACAATTAGCTGACTCATTTGAAAAGTGATTATAAAATTGGTTTGGATGCACGAGGCATAAAATCCTTTATAACTTGGGACAATTATTTGAAATAATCTTGTATACAGATTTACATGTTTGTCGTACGTTCGGAGCCCGGGTTAGAAGAGACAGGTTAAGATTAATAGACACACCACTAATATAGTCCCACAAGGAGTTATCCTCATGTGTGGTTATACCTTATATCTTAATTCCCTTTTTGGGGAAAAGAACGAAACCGTATCGCAACTGTCAGGTGTATGCCTACACCTCGTGCTTAGGTTGTGGCCATTTGCATTTAAATGATGCCAAGGATATCCAGGACACGGTCATTAACCCCCAAATGCTTTGTATCAAACAAGACAGATTAAAACGGGTTCTCTCAATGATTTAACCACTAATCGATTAAATATTCAATACCCGACCAAGCGGTAATAATTTACCATATCCCAAGTCCGTATAAGGGAAAATAAGTTAAAAGTATTTACCTGAGCTACTTCTCGATTTAAAGCAAGATTTATATAACTCAGCCGTATCCAATCTAATTAAATTCAGAAAGCTTTTACCTGGAGACTCTAGTCTGGAATGATGGTAATATATATAACCAATTTAGATTGCTAACGAGTCTTATTTAGATCATAGACCTAGACCGGCTAACTTAAAATATTAGAAACGGTACGATACGCTAGATTAAGCGATGACTGGAATAAAATGTAATTTAGACCCAACAAGTATGAAGACTTGTATAATATGGGTAAACTAAATACATTCTGGATTTTGAAGTATAAATGATAAGGTTTGACCCGTTTCGGCTAATTTATGTAAACTTGTCACATAAACCATACCAAACGCGTATATGCATAACGGGTAACCGGATAAGTCCAGTACAAGTTCCGGAAGTTATTATGCTTAAAATATGTTGTGATATCAGTAGAATATCTACAATTATGCCCAAAACGAATTTAAAACCAATTTAAGCCCCGTAAGGGTATTTTGGTCATTTTAAAGTTTATAAAAGAGGTTTAATAGTAAGCTGAGGTTCTGGTCTAAAACATTCAGTAAAAATATTTATTTTATCAAGTTACATAAGCAAGATATCATATATATGTGTGTGTTTAATCATTTATAGCCAAACTGTGCACCGTATGGGGCATTTTGGTCATTTTACATATGCTTTAAGGACCAAATTGGAAATCTGAGTTCAAGACTTATACTTACTGTTAAGATATTAAATTTTATTTATAAAATCAGTAGGTATCATGTCTTAGGTGCTAAATATGGTTTTTAAACCATACTATGCGCCTAATTTGCGTAAAAGTCAATAATTGACGATATTCAAGATGTTTATAAAATTCTGAAATGTTGATCAGTCTCAAATGCTTAAAATATTTTATTTAATATATAACATCTGTAGGAAAAGTTTTGGCATGTAATTGATATGTAAAACTCATTTTATTAATGAAAAGGGCATTATCGTCAATTACCGAATTTACACAAGAACTCTATGTTATGATCAGTATAAAATCTGACAAAAATTTCTAAAAATCCCTAAAAATTATATCATAACAGAGGGTAGCAAGTTTGATGCCAAAAATTGGGTTTAAATATGATTTATGCTAAAAATGTCATTTAATTAACAAAAAGTTTCATTTTATGCTATCTTGCATAACTTTAGTTTGAGACCAGAAACTGATGTCAAATTTTGTGGACATACTTATATTTCAGTAATAAAGCTTTTTGTCCTCTCACATTTTCAAAAATCTCATTTTTATAACATAAGGGCATAATGGTCAACTTTTAAGCAAATAAAGGAAAATGCAATGTACTATGATTTCTAAGGGACCATGCAGTATAACCTCAGAGGGTTATACTAACATATAATATGGTCACAAAGGAACCCTAAGGCATAACTAAATTAAGCTAATTCGGGTCAGAACTGAAAGTCAAAGCAAAAGTCTACTTTTGCGACTTTCGGTTACGAACCGAGCCTAAACTCAGAATTGTCGGGTTGAACATGCCTAGACATGTTCAATTAATATTTACCAAGTTATTAGAGTGACAAAACTGATTTTATAGCTTCTATATTATTAGTTATGAATTTTATTTAAAAACTGACCCGTTTGACTTTTATTTAATTACTTTGACCCGACAATTAACTAAGTAAAAGTGGTAATTAGGAGGTGCCCTTTTGAGGGTTTAACACCTGCCTAATTACGATCACTTAGCCATGTTTGTTGCGAACCATGGCTTGACCGTTTATGGTCTAGCTAAAAGTCAAAGCGTTTATCAAAAACGCTTGACTTTTCGGCTCTAAAAGCCAAATAAAATAAACTAATCATGAAAGGACACTTATAATTGATCCTATGGACTAAAGAAAACTACTTGGAGGTTCCCAATTGCTCAGGATCCTCTAATATTGAGAAGTATAGCAGATTGGAATGAAGGTGTGAATTTTTGAAGTGAATTCTACACCCCTTTTATAGAGTTTAGAGGATCATTGGATGATCAACATGTGTCCTAGGGAGTTCTAGGATTAAAACAAGTGTTATACCAGGCTTATAATTCAGTTAGCAAGCCCCTAGAATGAATCAAATGGTTTTAGAGATCAAGTGGTGAACAAGGAAGAAGAACTGGCAGATGGAAGTGAGAATCTGTCAAAATTGAGCCGTCTCCGCACGCCACAGAAAAAGGGGTTGGCTGTGGCGTAGCGCTACCACACCAAACTTCAGCAAACAAGTTTCAATCTTGGCAATTTTAACCCCTGCACCTTTATATGCTATGTAACTTTCATTTTAGGCACAAAAACCCCTTTTAGTTAGTTTGGAGATGATCTAGGGAGTATAACCAAACAGTGTTAGGTCCGGTTTCATTAAACAATTACCTAAAACACTAGTTTCTTCTCGTTGACGCTTATAACCCTTTAATTTGCGAACTTATGCGTTTTAACGTGAAATGGCATAAAAGCCTTTCAAGATCAATAATGAGCATTCCCAAGAGTATGATGGGATATTACGACACTCCAGTTTACTCCAGTTTGCTTAAATGATCGCTCAAAGGTGTAGTTTTATATTTTGACGCTTTTGGCCCCCTTTAATGCATAACTTGCGCGCATTATCATTTTACCGTGTTAAAGCCCTATGTTATCCATATTAGGCATTCTCGAGAGTATTATCAAACATCACAATGCTTCGGGTTCGTTAAAAGGTCACTCAGAGGTTAATTTGAACATGTTGACGCTTTTAACCCATCTTCTTGATAATTGCAATTTAATTCATTTATTTGCATCGTAATTCCACGAAATCATTATCCGACAGTCGTGAGAGTATAAAAAGATTCTACAAAGCCTCGGGATCATTAAAAGTCATTCAGAGGTAAGAATTAACATGTTGACACTTTTAACCCCCGTCTTTTGTAAATTTTTGGTTTTAAGCACAAACGGCTTCTTGTGTCCGATAATTTATTCAATAAAAAAATACGAACATCATATGACGTCAATCAGAGGCACAAGTTTGGCATGTTGACATTTTTGGTCCTTCCATATTCATAGTTTTTGATTTTTCGTAAAATTAGTCCTTAATAGTCAACGTTTAACTTCATTAGAGTTTAGTACACGTGTCATCAAATCATTGGACGTGATTTTACGAGGTGTTACATCTGATAAGTGTGTTTATGTATGAACGTATGTTACACCCCAAAAGGTGCGTTTTAAAGCGAAAAGGGGTCAAGTATACTCACAGTGCGTGTTTAACAGTAAACACGGTCTGGAATGGAGTAGAGGGAGCGCCGGATCAGCCTGCGTACGGGAACAGAAGTGCATCAGTCTTCCTAGTGCTGAAACGGTCAAAGTTGGAGTGTCGAGTGGGAAACAGACTCCTTGTACGAAGGGAGCGCCTTCGTAAGAAGCTGGCTCGTAAGAAGCTGGCTTCGTAAGAAGCTGCTGCTCAGCATTTTTTAGCGTCCGGACTTGCGTTTTCGCCTGAATCGGATGTATTTTCGAGTCCTTTTCATGACGGTTTCGACACCACTTCGCCCCACTATTAAGTGAATGAAATATATGTCGGTTTTGGTCCGGTTTAGTGTAAAAATCGAGTTTAAAAGAGTTTTTCTTTGGATTAAACACTTGGTGAGTGCGAGATTCTCAGATCTACATCTTGGTAAGCCAAAGCTTAGCCCGATACACTCGTTTAAGTGCAAATCCGTGGTAAATCAGAAGTTCTTGAAGAAAAAGATGAAGTTTTAGATGAAAAGTTGAAGTTTAGATGAAAAAGATGATGTTTAGATGAAAATAAAGAAGTTTGTATGAAATCAGAGTGAAATTCGTGTAAAATCATAGTGGAAATCGTTGTGAAACTTGTAAAAATAGCGGATCTTACTCGGGAAATCGATGGACAACAGGTTGGGAGTGTTTTGGATGAAAAGACAACAAGTTAGAATGTGAGAAGAGGCTTGGGTATCTGTAGAGGAAGTAGGAATGCGCAGTTTGCCTTCGTAAGAAGCTGGCTTCGTAAGAAGGGACCAGTTTTGTGTGAGAAATTCTCGTTTCACGTGTCAGATGTTCGTTAGGTGCGTTTTGTTGCGGTAGTTAGTTCAAGTACTTTAAGTATTTTAGCGAGATATTAAGTGTCGTGTTACGTTGCGTTTTAGAGCGATAAATCGAGTTGTGCGAGTGAGCATTTAAGCGAGTTTTAACACATAGATAATAATATATATATATAACTAATAATATATATATATATAAGTAACCGCGTTTTGAGTTTGCGTTGCGATGGTGCGAGACCGAACGAGTATTTTAGATACTCACGTGATGTAGTAGTGTAAGCGAAAGCGTTTTAAGCGTAAGCGTTGTGAAGTGTGATATAGCGTGTTAAAATAAGCGATGTAGTACGATAATATACGATGTAGCCTAGTAAGCGATATAGTTTACATTATGATCCGAATCTCAGTGCTAGGCGTAATGAGAGTAACGAGCGTGAAAGTGCGGGTTGTTACATTTTTTACACTAAGTTGTATGTGATTTCATGGGTCCTAGTTTGCCCATTAGAATCAACAATGAGAGACTTAGAATCGTAGATAAAGTAGCCTAAGTTTATGACAAATAACCATAACCCGATTATCATCATAAATTCAACCATGTTCATATATATTGATATAGTTATAATAATAGTCCTAAGCTAAGTCCATCATGAGTTTCATAGATTATCATGTAAGTCAAGCATGGAGGATTAACCTTATTGTATGATTCACCACTACGCAAATCATCACAAGAATGATTCGGAGGGTCATGAATGACAAGAATTAAACAACTAACTAATACATTATCAAGTAGCCAAGTAAGACCTAACCCGTGTGAACTACCACAACATGGAAAGAGTTAACTAAGCATTAGAGGCTAGACGGGGTTATGTTACTTTGATACTAGAAAGCTACTTGAGTGTTCATACACAAGGTTCACATGTGAGGTAGTGAAACTAGGTTGGAAAGCCAAAGCTCCCACGATTCACATTTTTACAAGACACAAGTTCAACCATATGGAAGATGGTGAATCATGAATGTTTTCAACACTTGAATATAACATGTATAAACTTAGTGTAAAGAGTTTTTGAACTCACCACTTGATGGAATCAACCTCAACATAAACCCACAACTATAGACTAAGTTGTGAGCTTGGTGGGTACAAGATTTCACCAAGTTTTAGTAAAGAAATAGAAGATATATGAACAATGTACAAAACAGAACTTAATCTTACTTTGGACCTCAAATATGGCGAGGTTTCACCTTAGTTTGCCATGGCAAACTTGTGAAAACCTTCCTAGAGGTTAACCAAGTAAGATGGAAGAAGAAACAAAGAAGAAATGAGTAAAGAAGTGAGCTATAACTCACTTAAAAATCTTGAAAGTTTCTGCCCAAAAATCAGAATTTTTGAGTGTTTTTGAGAGGATTTGAGAGTGAATATGGTGTTTGGAAAGTGAAAATGAGGGTTAGGGATGTTGTATCTATAGTGGGGAAGTTAGGTTAAGAGTTAATAAGGTTTTAAAAGAAGTTAGGTGAGAGTTGGAAGGTAAAAATGAGCCAATCCGCGAATAAACAAGGCTGGGCTGCAGATCGACACCGGCAGCGCGTCGAGGAACAGAAAGGGGACTAGGGCGCGTGCCGCTAGGCCAGTCATCCGGGCCAACTTTCAGCTTTTTACATTCAGCCCCCTGCAGTTTGGTTTATTCGATGTTTTAAGGTATAACTTGCATAATAATCATATAATTAAGTATGTTGTGGTACACGCGGAAAATCCACAGTCATCCTGAGTTAACGTCTTGCTGTGACAACCCGAGATTTCAAACCCTTTCATTCACATATCTCTTGTGTGGCAATCCTGTGTTGATAATTTATTTAGATTATGAAAGATGTATCAGTTTGAAGGATTGATCCTAATGTTTATGTAGTTGTGTATTGTGTTTGGAATTGCATTGGTTATTGTTTAATAAAAACCCTTTACTCACACAACAACTACATGATGAAAATGTGTATATGTTTCGCCGTGGACTACTCGACGAAAGAGGAGTTTCGCCACTCCCTTACCCGACGAAAGTTGGAGTTTCGTCA
Source organism: Helianthus tuberosus (assembly GCA_030545235.1). Classification (NCBI taxonomy): domain Eukaryota; kingdom Viridiplantae; phylum Streptophyta; class Magnoliopsida; order Asterales; family Asteraceae; genus Helianthus; species Helianthus tuberosus. The sequence continues at coordinate 58,325,559 of CM060437.1, read as the reverse complement.
AGGGATGGGCCGCCGTATGGGCTTTCGGCCCAAGTATAGCTGAAGACTCAGTGTATGCGTATATATGTACCTTAGATAACGATTTTAAAACCCTAACTCATTCTCTTAACAAACCGATGGCGGCACCCTCCATATTACTCGAATTCTTTTGCACTGTTGGAATCATCTCCTCATTCGGTTAGCATTCTGTCAACACTTAACAGATTGTTTGATGATTGTTGTATGTAATCTTTTGTGAATATAGGATCTTGTTAGAAACCGGATTGATATATTGTGTTGATTAGGGTTTCCAATGTTTCATTATCCGTATATTGTTAATCGGCTATTCATGATTAGCGGATGCTTTCATAGGATCGAACCCGAACGTTTAGATCATAGTTAAATGACAATTTTTGATAGTAATAAACCAATAGATCTATGTGATCATCAATTGCAGTTATATTATGATATGTTGATTCAATGAAAGCTTGGAACTGTGATAATAACAATTGTGGTGTCTGTAATGATGATGATGACAGATACTTGTGTGTATATACGATCTGTGTTGCATATTAATGATGATATGCATGCTACTTGTTGCACTATAACTCTGTGATGAACACAATCTGTGTGAAAACAATAACTTGTTCAATCATGAAACTGATATTCATTGGTAACCACGTTAGGGTTGGTTGATTAACTTGGAAACGGGTAACTAAACAAACCGAGCAAACCAAGGTGAGTTCACTGCTCTTTTTCCAAGCATGTATCCCTGGGAGGGATATCGGATAACGTTCCGGGGAGGAATGTCAGGTTATTGGGATGTTGGTTATTACACTCATTTCTATCATTTAAGACCCCTTACATCTACCGATTAGTTCCCGGGGAGGCAACGAGGTTATTAGTTGATAGCGCTATTAGGCTTGGCACCCTTACACCGTACCGGGGAGGACGGGCGTGAACTAATTACCTTAACCACTTGACCAATGTTTTGATAGAGACATTGGGGTTGGGCAAATAAATCTTGTAGCCATCTGCGGTAATCGAGTTAATAACAACATCAAATCAAATCATTGAACTGTTTTATACTCATATCTGGTAACTAAACGCGTTAACAAAACTTTGAACTCACCAGCGTAGTCTGACACACTTGTCTGCATGCTTGCAGGTCGTTAGATTCTTGATATGGACTTGCTATCTGGGAGTGCTGGAGTGGTCATGGGTCGAGACTGTTGGATACTTGCTTCGTTGATTATGAACACTTGTTTTGAAACTATTGATTTACAGTTTACATTATGCTTCCGCTGAACAACTACTTTGGTTTAACTTATGTCTTGGATTTATATTTTTGAAATTCCTGGAATGTTTTATTTAAATAGTATGCGTAGTTCAATGTGATTGGTGGCTTGGATCCTGGTACGTCACACGCCCCGCGGTGATTCCGCATGTGGTATTTTGGGGGTGTGACAGTTTGGTATCAGAGCCAGGTTATAGTGAACTAGGTTTTAAAACATTTTTATAAAACCAGACTATAACCGAACAACTTCAAAAATTGACCATGAGACTCAGCTCCAGATTGCAAGGTTCGTCTTCTGTTTACTTTATGCAACACTTGTTTAGTAGTTACACACACACGACTTGCATGAAACAACATATTTGAAACCTTAATGTGATTACCTGTGTTGCGTATCTTAGTGGAGCTAGATAGTGTGGCACTACCCTTTAACTCTTGTGATTATTAATCTTGTAATACCTTTCGTTGTGCTATTTGAATGTGGGGGAAACTTCTAGCGCAAGTTAAGAGGCACTGAGATAAGCATGCAAATTGCCTTATTATTATGGGTGCACACATAATAATAACGTGAGGTGCATGTAAGTCCCAGTGAGGCTTAACGAGTGTGAGAAGGGTTCTGCCCTATTGTGTGTAAACTTGGTAGTTTGTAGATTTCAACCTGAGACTTGACTCTAACCTCATCTCGACTCTTAAATTTGTTCCCTCTCCTTACATAGAATCATGAGTGGACGAGGTCATGGACGTGGTCACATCGCGATGACCCAAGCTGAGCTGACAAACGTAATCAACACACGTGTGGCTGAGGCTTTGGCAGCCTACCAAGCTGGTACGAAATGTGCCGAATACTCTTTAATCTTGTGTCGCGTACACAACTCTTACCCCTGTGTTGTATTTTCTTTCGTCCACTAGGTCAGCCAGCGCATCAGAACAATCTGCCTGCCTGCACATTCAAGACATTCATGGATTGTAAGCCACAGACGTTCAGTGGGACTAAAGGGGCTGTGGGGTTACTGCGTTGGTTTGAGAAGGCTGAATCAATGTTTGCTATGTGTAACTGTCTCGTGGGGGATAGGGTGAAGTATGCTATGGACACTTTGGAGGATGGTGCCTTAACTTGGTGGAATGCTCAGGTGCAATTGTTGGGCATCGAGATGGCTAACGCCACGACTTGGGATGATTTTAAGGAGTTAATGCGAGAAGAGTATTGTCCCCGTGATGAGATTCAGAAGCTCAAGAACGAGTTCTATGATTTGAAGATGGAAGGATCCGAGATCGAGGCTTACACGAAACGATCTCATGAACTAGCAATTTTGTGCCCTAACCTGTCTCGGCCTCCACATCGACGAATTGAGCTGTATCTCAAGGGCCTAGCACCAGCTGTAAAGGGGTATGTCACTGCTGCAAACCATAACAACCTGCCCCAGATCATCCGTTTGGCACATAAGATTACTGACCAAGAGGTCGAGCGTGGCTCATTGCCGTCTCATAAATCTGCTACTACCACTGCTGCTACAGCTACCACACCTGCTAGTGATAACAAGCGGAAATGGAATGACGCTGACAAGGCAACCAGTGCCAGTCAATCCCAGAAAAGGCCTGACAACAGCAATAACCGTAGCTTCAGTCAGTCATCCTCAGTTAACCAAGGCCAGGGCAGCAATCAGAATCAGGGCTCCTATGTTTGAAAGAAGCCACAGTGCAACAAGTGTGGTTATCATCATTATGGACAGTGTGTCTGGACTTGCCGTAGGTGCGAAAAGGTGGGCCATGAGGCCAAAGACTGTAGAGCCCCGCAGCCAAAGCAGCAACAACAGCAAAATCAGCAGCATCAGCGACAGCAAAGGCAACAACCCCATCAGAACCAGGGCTTTAAGAAGGGGTGTTTCCAGTGTGGGGATGAGGGCCACATCAAGCGGGATTGCCCTCAGCTGAATTAGAATGCCAACGACAACAACCGCCAGAATAACAACAACAATGCTGGGAACAACAACAACGGTAACAATGGGGGCAATGGTGCTCGTGGAAGAGTATTCACGATCGGTGCTGGTGATGCTAGGAACGACGGCAATGTCGTGACTGGTACGTTTTCTGTGAACAATCTTATTGCTTCTGTGTTATTTGATTCCGGTGCCGATTGGAGTTATGTGTCTCTAGAGTTTAGTCAGCGATTAGGGTTAACTCCAACACCTTTAGAGGTTAAGCATGTAGTAGAATTAGCCGATGGCAAAACGATTGAAGCTTCACATGTCCTTTTTGGGTGTAAACTAGATCTTGTGGGTCAAGTGTTTGATATTGATCTCCTTCCTGTTACCCTCGGTAGTTTTGATATAGTGGTTGGTATGGATTGGCTATCTAAACACCAAGTTGAGATTTTGTGTAAGGAGAAGATTGTACGTATTCCTCTCTCTAGTGGAGCGTCATTATTGGTTCAGGGGCATCGCAGTGGTGCGATGGTTGGTATCATCTCAGCTATGCAAGCGCAGAAATGTCTACGAAAGGGGTATCCTGCTATTCTAGCACTTGTTACTGACACCCCGTTAGGAGAAAGAAAGATCGAGGATCTGCCAGTTGTACGCGAATTTGCCGATGTGTTTCCTGAGGAACTTCCTGGTTTATATCCTCACCGTCAAGTGGAATTTCAGATTGATCTTGCACCAGGAGCAGCCCCGATAGCTCGTGCTCCTTACCGTTTAGCACCTGAAGAATTGCAGGAGTTGTCTAATCAACTGCAGGAGTTACTAGATAGGGGCTTTATTTGACCCAGTTCTTCGCCTTTGGGAGCCCCAGTTTTGTTCGTAAAGAAGAAAGACGGGTCCTTTCGCATGTGTATTGATTATCGGGAACTCAACAAGGTGACTGTCAAGAACCGATATCCATTGCCACACATCGACGACTTGTTTGACCAGTTGTAAGGGTCAAGTTTTTATTCGAAGATCGACTTAAGATCGGGCTATCACCAGATGAGAGTCCGAGAGGAGGATGTTCCTAAAACGGCTTTTTGAACGCGTTATGGGCACTATGAGTTTTTAATTATGCCATTTGGATTAACGAACGCGCCAGCGGTCTTCATGGATCTCATGAACCGTGTATGCAAACCGTATCTCGACGATTTCGTTATAGTATTCATCGACGACATTTTGATCTACTCGAAGAGCAAGGAAGATCACAAGCTACACCTGCGTCTTATTTTGAAACTCCCGAGGAAGGAGCAACTCTATGCGAAGTTTTCTAAGTGCGACTTCTGGATTCGAGAGGTACACTTCCTTGGCCACATTATGAACGAATCAGGGATATACGTGGATCCTGCAAAGATTGATGCTATCAAAAACCGAAGACTCCTTCAGAGGTGCGACAATTTCTTGGACTCGCTGGGTACTATCGCAGGTTTATTAAGGACTTTTCGAAGATCGCCCAACCTCTTACTTCATTGACGCAGAAAGGCGTTGTATACTCATGGGGAATGAAACAAGAAGAGGCTTTCCAGTTGTTAAAATAGAAACTCTGCAGTGCACCGATCTTGTCTCTACCTGAAGGTATCGAAGATTTCGCGGTATACTGCGATGCATCTATTCAGGGTCTCGGTTGCGTGTTGATGCCACGCGAGAAAGTGATAGCCTACGCCTCGCGACAGTTGAAGGTCCACGAAAGGAATTATACGACACACGACTTAGAGTTGGGAGCGATGGTGTTTGCACTCAAAATCTGGAGGCATTACCTGTACGGTACTAAATGCACTATTTATACCGACCACAGGAACCTTCAACATATTTTCGACCAGAAGGATTTGAATATGCGACAGCGTCGCTGGGTAGAACTTTTAAACGATTATGATTGTGCAATCAAGTATCATCCGGGTAAGGCCAACGTTGTAGCTGATGCTCTCAGTCGAAAGGAATCAAAACCCAAACGTGTTCGCGCCTTACAGCTCACCGTCCATTCTAACCTGCCTGATCAGATTCGTTCGGCTCAGGCCGAGGCATTGAAGGAAGAAAACTATGAAGCTGAGTATTTACGGGGTATGGAGAAACGACTCGAGAAGAGATCAGATGGTATTTACTATTTTATGGAGCGGATATGGATTCCGTTGTTTGGTAACCTTAGAGAACTTGTGATGGATGAAGCGCACAAGTCTCGATACTCTGTTCATCAAGGTTCGGATAAGATGTATTAGGACCTCAAAGTCATGTATTGGTGGCCGAAGATGAAAGCTCACATCGCGACTTATGTGAGTAAATGTTTAACCTGCTCGAAAGTTAAAGTGGAATACCAGAAACCGTCTGGATTGCTGCAACAACCAGAAATACCCATGTGGAAGAGGGAGCAAATCACAATGGATTTCGTCACAGGTTTGCTGAGAACTCAAAACGGAAACGATACCATTTGTAGGGGTGAGCAAAAGGAAAAACCCGACCCGACCCGACCATTACCCGACCCGACCCGAGAACCGATCAAACATAAAATACAGAACCGATTCACTACCCTAAATATAGGGTCAGTTCCGGTTCATAGGTCCAAGTCGGGTTTCACCATGAAAAGAACCGAGAACCGACCCGACCCGACCCTATTTTATATGAAAAATTGGAACCGATCTAAATACCTAGGTACTTGGGTTCGGGTCGGGTTGGGTATTTTTCGGTTCGGTTATCGGTTATTTTCGGTCCGGACCTAAACTTGCTCACCCCTAACCATTTGGGTGATCGTTGATCATCTCACAAAGTCAGCACACTTTCTAGCGATCAAGGAAACGGATGAGTTCTCACAATTAGCTGTTGTATATCTTAAGGAGGTGGTTTCTAGGCACGGGGTGCCGACATCTATTATTTCTGACCATGACCCGCGTTTCATCTTAGATTTGTGGCAGTCGATGCACAAATCATTCGGCTCGCGTCTCGATATGAGCACTGCTTATCACCCACAGACGGATGGTCAAAGTGACCGAACCATCCTGACACTTGAAGATATGTTACGAGCATGCGTGATTGATTTTGGCAAGGGTTGGGAGAAACACTTACCTTTGATAGAGTTTTCTTACAACAATAGCTACCATAACAGCATCCAGGCAGCTCCATTCGAAGCATTGTATGGATGAAAGTGTCGTTCACCTCTCTGTTGGGTTGAGGTGGGTGACAGCCAGGTCAAAGTCCCAGAACTTGTGTTGGAAACTTCAGAAAAGATTGTTCAGATCAGGAATCGGATGGCAGCACCGTGTGACCGTCAGAAAAGCTACGCTGATAAGCGTAGGAAACCTTTGGAATTCGAAGTTAATGATCGTGTCATGTTGAAGGTCTCACCCTGGAAGGGTGTGGTGCGTTTTGGAAAACGCGGCAAGCTTAATCCTCGTTATGTAGGGCCATTCAAAATTCTGGAGCGAATTGGTAAAGTGCCCTATAAGTTAGAGTTACCTGCTGAGTTAGGTAACGTCCATGATGTGTTCCATGTGTCGCAATTAAAGAAGTGTTTATCTGATGAAACACTGATCGTACCGTTTCAAGAGCTGAAAATTGATGACAAGTTGCAGTTTGTCGAAGAACCAATAGAAATTATGGACCGGGAGGTCAAGGTCCGTAAGCACAGCCGTATTCCGATAGTGAGAGTTCGTTGGAACTCAAGTCGTGGACCGGAGTTCACGTGGGAACGCGAGGATCAGATGAAGCTCAAGTACCCACATTTATTCCCAGATGACAAGTCCAAGACTGGCAAATATAAATCTAATGCAACTTGTGTATTTCGGGACGAAATTTTCATTCAAGTTGGGGATGATGTGGTACCCGCGGAAAATCCACAGTCATCCTGAGTTAACATCTTGCTGTTTTGGATTGCTTATCAAATTTCAGAACGAAATTTCTTTCAAGTTGGGGATGATGTGACAACCCAAGATTTCAAACCCTTTCATTCACGTATCTCTTGTGTGGCAATCCTATGTTGATAATTTATTTAGATTATGAAAGATGTATCAGTTTGAAGGATTGATCCTAATGTTTATGTAGTTGTGTATTGTGTTTGGAATTGCATTGGTTATTGTTTAATAAAAACCCTTTAGTCACACAACAACTGCATGACGAAAATGTGTATATGTTTCACCGTGGACTACTCGACGAAAGAGGAGTTTGGCCACTCCCTTGCCTAACGAAAGTTGGAGTTTCGTCAAGGGATGGGCCGCCGTATGGGCTTTCGGCCCAAGTATAGCTGAAGACTCAGTGTATGCGTATATATGTACCTTAGATAACGATTTTAAAACCCTAACTCATTCTCTCAACAAACCGACGGCAGCACCCTCCATATTACTCGAATTCTTTTGCACTGTTGGAATCATCTCCTCATTCGGTTAGCATTCTATCAACACTTAACAGATTGTTTGATGATTGTTATATGTAATCTTTTGTGAATACAGGATCTTGTTAGAAACCGGATTGATATATTGTGTTGATTAGGGTTTCGAACGTTTCATTATCCGTATATTGTTAATCGGCTATTCATTATTAGCAGATGCTTTCATAGGATCGAACCCGAACATTTAGATCACAGTTAAATGACAATTCTTGATAGTAATAAACTAATAGATCTATGTGATCATCAATTGCAGTTATGTTATGATATGTTGATTCAATGAAAGCTTGGAACTGTGATAATAACAATTGTGGTGTTGCATGATAAACCTATGAACCGATTAGATAGCGATTTATGGAAACAGCAACAGTAAACATTGGGGTTTGGAAGAAACGTTGAAACTGCCAAGTGCAGTCGACGAAACCTAGGACGGCGAAACGGGGGGTTTCGTCGGCTAGCATCTCGACGAAACCTGTGGAGTTTCGTCACCCCTCACCTCGACGAAATATGTATCTTTCGTCATGGAGGGAGTTTCGCCGGGTAAGTTAGGGAATTGAACAGTAGGTGTCTGTAATGATGATGATGACAGATACTTGTGTGTATATACGATCTGTGTTGCATATTAATGATGATATGCATGCTACTTGTTGCACTGTAACTCTGTGATGAACACAATCTGTGTGAAAACAATAACTTGTTCAATCATGAAACTGATATTCATTGGTAACCACGTTAGGGTTGGTTGATTAACTTGGAAACGGGTAACTAAACAAACCGAGCAAACCAAGGTGAGTACACCGCTCTTTTTCCAAGCATGCATCCCGGGGAGGGATATCGGGTAACGTTCCGGGGAGGAATGTCAGGTTATTGGGATGTTGGTTATCACACTCATTTCTATCATTTAAGACCCCGTACATCTACCGATTAGTTGCAAGGGAGGCAACGAGGTTATTAGTTGATAGCGCTATTAGGTTTGGCACCCTCACATCGTACCGGGGAGGATGGGCGTGAACTAATTACCTTAACCACTTGACCAATGTTTTGATAGAGACATTAGGGTTGGGCAAATAAATCTTGTAGCCATCTGCGGTAATCGAGTTAATAACAACATCAAATCAAATCGTTGAACTGTTTTATACTCATATCTTGTAACTAAACGAATTAACAAAACTTTGAACTCACCAGCGTAGTCTGACACACTTATCTGCATGCTTGCAGGTCGTTAGATTCTTGATATGGACTTGCTATCTGGGAGTGCTGGAGTGGTCATGGGTCGAGACTCTTGGATACTTGCTTCGTTGGTTATGAACACTTGTTTTGAAACTATTGATTTACAGTTTACATTATGCTTCCGCTGAACAACTACTTTGGTTTAACTTATGTATTGGATTTATATTTTTGAAATTAATGGAATGTTTTATTTAATTATTATGCGTAGTTCAATGTGATTGGTGGCTTAGATCCTGGTACGTCACACGCCCCGTGGTGATTCCGCATGTGGTATTTTGGGGGTGTGACATATGTAATACATATAAAAGCATAGTTTTAGTATTGTTAGTATGTAATTAAGTATTTGTGTGTATAAAGTGTATAAAAACATGTATTTACGATAATTGTTTGTAAGATAAGCACGCGTTTACGAGAATGATGCACAAGTATCAAGTGTATAAATAAATCGAGTGACAAACAAGTACGGATATTCAATGTATAATTCTTATAAAATGGTCACGTTTTATTACGATCAAAGCCTCGAATTATAATGATTTTAAACGAAATACTATTACATAAGATTACAAGTTTCCGAAATAGAAATACGAAACAAACTTTCTAAATAAGGAAAGTTACAAAACCGAGGCGTTACAATCGTATGAAAGAGTTATTAACATTTAAAAAAACAGTGGAAGTGGAAGATAGAGAAAATATTATTTTGAATGGATCAAAATACTCTTAATTCAAATTAGGTGACTCTTTTTGAGTTATGAATTCTCCGTTTAATCTTAGCCATCAATTACACGATCTAGTAGCTAGGATGACTTCCTAGGCTTCCTCCATAAGCACAACTTCCTAGTATATTCTAACCCTCGTAAATCATACCAAGTACAACTATCACATTGTAGTAACGAACATAATCAATTCTGCCTAAAACCAAATTTCCCCCTCAATCACACGAAAAAAATCAATCCAATTTATCCATATATGTATTAATAACATATGAATGAATAGTGACTCTTTTATCTTTTATGGTGATTTTTTTTTCATAGTAAATTCTATGTTTTCTCTTTTTTTTTAACAAAAGTTTGGTTTTTTTATAATTTTTTCAACAAAAGTTAAATGAGTTTTTGCTGCTTAGTCCGATGTTTGGTTGTCACATTTGGTCTCCAAGGTTGTTTTTTACTGTAATGCTTCGCACATTTGTACTTTCCCGATTTAGCAAATATTGTTGTACATTCTATTTTTAGACACTTGTACTCAGTCGTATTCTATCTCGGTTCACCTTGTAATAAGAGACTATTGATCATAATGAAAACGTAAGTATTTTATTCATATTCATGTTACTTATGTTAGACCTGTTTGCATATTTATACTCACAATCGACATTTTTTTAAACACTATTATACATGTTTCATAATTTCACAATACACATTATGTTCGTTACACGTAAAATCGGTTAAAACACATAACATAATCAAACTTGAACCTCGAGAGAAAGGGAAAGAGCCCTCTCGTGCGAGCAGTAGTCTCGCGCGAAAGGGCGTGTCGTCCGACTTCCCCACTCGTCCGAACTCGCCTGTTGCCCTAATTTCACCCTAGAGCCTATAAATAGGCACACTACTCCACTCTTTTCCTTGCTCATTCCACTCAGACTTCTCCAAAACGCTCTGAACTCTCTTGCTCGCGATCAGAAGCATGTTCGTATGATTTCTTTCATCTCTTTCATTTCTTTAACATATTTCTTGCATTTTAATTCTAAGTTATAAACTTTTCTTGCAAACATTCTTGATTTAACACATCTCAGGGATGGTTTCCACTAGTTTGCTTGGGCAAACTGATGTTGGAGCATCGCCAAACAAGATACGAATCAAGATCTGCAAAACTTTAACATTTTTACAACTTGTTCATAAACTTTCATTTCGATTTCTTTACGATCTTGATGGAATCTGGAACCCATCAGACCCTCAACTCAGTCTATAGTTAAGGGTTTGCATTAGGGTTAATTTCCACCAATTAATGATCTGTTTCGGACAGATCTAACATATGTTTTCCGACAAAACAGTCACCAGTCACCCGAGAGGAGATCCCTTTCGCGTGACAGAGTGTTCCCTTTCGCACGAAAGGGACATTTTTCAATTGTTTCGTTTTCGATTTCACTTTTGTTTTATATCAGTTCATCAACGATGAACCCCAAACAGTTTTCTAGTCACAGAGTGAGTTAACCCCGTCCAGCCTCCGACACTTAGTTCACTATTTCCATGTCATGTTGGCACACCTGGGTTGTCCTCACTTGGCTGTTTGACCATTTTACTTTCTTTTTTCAATTGGTTTAACAACTACTCTACTATTTATGTTTAAATCAGTTTACGATCAAGTTTTACGCATTTTAAAAACAGACCAGTCACCCGAGAGACCCATTCGCACGAAAGGCCATTGCCCTTTCGCACGAGAGGCCCTTTCGTCCGAAAGGTTCTGTTACTCGTTTTGTTCCGTACTTTTCTCATATTTACAATCTGATCTTTTTCACATCAGAATACTTACACCTCTGTTTACCCATGTCAGGGTGACTTCGGTGTTCCAACCTTCAACAACCCGCTCTTGGTTTTCGTGGAACCCTACGCAAAACTGTGAGTATACTCGATCCCTTTTTCATTCTTAAACACTTTGGGTGCAACACGTACATATATACAAAAACACGCAGTCACTATTAAACATGTTTATTCAATCACACTCTATCCACACTTAAACTTGAAAACATGTTATACTTGTTAATCTCATATGCCCTGTTTACACTGTGTTTATATGCTCATTAACTTTGCAAGCCTACCATAACAATTATAGCGCTATAGGATTAACGCCCCGCCCGTATACTTGTGGCATTGTTAAGTAAAACACATTACACCCTCTTCGTTTCGAAGATGTTGGGTAAAAACACGATTGCGTTAAACTCTGATTTGACATATAACTTACACCCGTACAACATATCAGTAACTTGTATACATTTATCATGTTGGAAATGAGCACAATTAAAACATTTTTTGTATTATGCAATGTATTAAAGCTTGTATACTCGCCAACATAGTTGTTGATCATTATTTTAATACATGTTGCAGGTTGATAGGTGATAAATGAAGAAAACAAGCTTAGGGTGGACTTAGATACAAGCTTAAACAATAAACTATATTTTGATCCATGTTTTCGTTGCTACAATTTGATCATGTTTTGTTTTGTTGAGCGATGTATGACTTTTAGTATTTATGGAATTTTGATTAATTCTATTGTCACAATTAGCGTTATGAAGCAATGAGAAATTTGTTTTCGTCTCACTCTGATGTTTCCGCCATCGATTAGGGTGTGACATTTACCCCCTCGACTTTCTAATACGTGTTGGAATAAATTCGTCTCCGTCTACATTTTACGCTACGTGAGTTACTTAGTTTTAGAACGTCATGTTTTTATTTTACACTTTTTCTCAGTTTTGGTCGTTATCCAGTTGCTACTTAACATGATTTTATGTCCTCCGCCCCACAATATTGATATCATAGTTTTACGCACCCTCACCATATCGTGGGGCTTAAGACTAGTTTACATAATAAAATAAAATAACAATAACAATAATAACTATAAAGGCTAGTTCTTCCAGACCCTAGGTCAAGAGTTCGAGCCCGAGCCACCCTGGGTTTTAGTCCATCGTGTCTTACGTCAGAGAGATTCTCTCCTGTGACGGCGCAAGTCCCTGGCACTGACAGTGGGTGGTATGGTTTCCCGGGGAACGCCGTTAGCCAAACTTTGACGCCAGCTTGGGTCCAGTTAAGTTAACATAGTCTGTTAGAGTGGAGTTAGAGCCCTTTATTTGAGATGATGTGAGATCGCTCTTCTTTTAAGTCTTAGGGCCTGTTTGGTTGGCTCTGAATGAAACCATTCAGAGGTCCACCTCTGATTCGGTCAGATGTGAAGGTGTTTGGTTCGGTCATGACATCACCTCTGAATGGAGCCATTCAGAGCTGAATGGGTCAGCGATTATACATGTCTGAATGGAATGTTGACAAGCTTGCCCTCATCCACAGGTCTCTGCCCCTTCATCTCCACACCTACAACCTCCTCCTTCTCCTTCACACCTCCCCACGGTTCCCTCTCTCTCCTCGACACAGTCACCGGAGAACTCACAACTCACAACCGTAAACCCTCTTCTTCTTAAACCGCCACACAACCCATCACATTGGATCGATTGAACGAACGGTGGTGGCACACATCGACAAGACAGACGGAAGGGAGAGAGAAATCGAAGACGAGCCGCTGGTTCAGAGCCGCTGGATCGAAGATCGATTGAACGAAAGCTGGTTCAGAGCCGCTGGATCGAAGATCGATTATGTTAAGGGGTGTTCAGTCTGTATGTTCATGTTCCTATCCAGAAAAAGGGGTGTTAAAGTTTGGTGGTGGAGATGATGATGGCGGTGGCGGTGTTGCAGGTAGGGAGAGAAAGGGGAAGATGGGGGGGGGGGGTGATGACTGAATACTGATGAATGATGATGATGATATTGGGTTTTATACAAAAAAATCTATAACGGGTTTATTTTGTGGGGAGGGGTAAAAATGTCATTTTACACTGTCATTCAGATATGGAACCAAACAACACTTTACTGGTTCAGCACTTACCAATTCAGACCCTCTTACCCATTCAGACCTCTTATTCATTCAGCACTTATTGGTTCAGATGTTGCCAAACAGCCCCTTAACATATTAAAGATTCTCACCGTTTAAAAAAAATAAAAAAAGGAAATGAAACCGCCACGTGTAAGAAAAATTATTGTGAATCGTCATGTAAGAAGGTGTAGAATATTTAAATACGAACCAAGAGAGAAACCTTCCCACACTTAATGAATCGCACATACTTTTAGAGAGAGAAACCCACTCCAGATCTCCCTCTCTCTCTCACTGATCATTCCAATCTAGAGAGAGAAACCCACCATTCCACTCCATTCTTCACCTAGTTGACACACACACACATACACACTCAACTCTGTCTCTTTCTCAATCTATATCTATACACATCTCCTACACTCTCTCTACGTTTCCCAAACCCTAGCGGTTAACAAACCGTTCGATTTCCAACTATTGATGCGCGATTGAGCTCAGATCCGAGTAATGGAGGAGGTTTCCGGCGACGGCGGAGACTACAGCGGCGGTAATGTACGGCCGCCGGTGGCTGAAACGACGCCCTTGACGGTGTCAGGATCGTTTAAGGACGGAGCTAGGGTTTCTGGTGCGCCGAATCGGAGGAGGAGCTCTAGAAGACCGAGTTTGGATACTGATGATTTTATAAATCTGCTTCACGGTTCGGATCCGGTGAAGGTTGAGCTTAATCGGTTGGAAAATGAAGTTAGAGGTGAGTAATGTGAAGTGATCTGGATGAGTAGGTGATTTTGTAGGTGTTTGATTTGATTTTTTTTGTTGATTTGTAGATAAGGATCGAGAATTGAGTGAGGCGCAAGCGGAGATCAAAGCGTTGAGGCTGTCTGAACGGTTGAGAGAGAAAGCTGTTGAGGAGGTTATGATTTTGATAATATGTTTTAATATGTTTAGTTTACATGATATGCCAAATATTTGAAATTTGAATGTTTAATTGCTTTGACTAATTGTTTACATTTTTGCACTGGCATTCTCCCCTTTACATAAGCTATATTTTTATCTTACATTGATATTTGTAAGCTGAGTAGTGATTTTAGTGTGTGTTGTTTTGTTGAAGTATGTGTTTTAAGGAATTCTAATTGTTTTGTGATTGAGTGTTTCGCAATGCGAATGTTTTGAACTGTTTAAGCCGTCTGTCGAACTGTCGAAGTAAAGATTGTAAATTTGTAATGCCATTGTTGTGTAGTGTATTTATCCATTTATAAGTTAAGACATTGAGTATGCTATTGGTATTATCAAGTTGTTACTAGCTTGCTGATTTGGACATACTGCATTTGTTGGATGCTTTAACTCCTAACTATTAATTCCCTCGTGGATTTGTCGGTGACATGCACTTCTTTTGAAACCACCTTACTATTACGTAAGAAGTTGTTTGTCGGCTATCATTAGCTCAGGTTTGTGCAAGGAAACCATTTCTGTACTCACTTGGATTGTAATGGTAAACGAGTTTGTTTTGGCACTTAAGTAAAATGTTTGTGTTTGCTATCTTGGTGTTGCTTATTGGGGCTTTGTCTTTTGTTTGTTCTGTTTTGTGGAGTAAATATCTTATTTACTAAGTGGGATCCATTAACACACAGCCAATATAAACTTTACTTGTTAATTATGTGCTAAGATTAAGTGTTTGACCAAGTCCAACTAGTTATTGCCAAGTATTTGTGATATTTGTATGACTTCATGGTTTTGTTAGCATTTTGTTGTGTTCTTTTGCCTCATCTTATCTGTTGTAAATCGTAAATCATATTTCTTTTTGAGTTAAATCTGATAAAATCTTGCTCTTTTCTTTTTTCGTATACCTTAGCTAACTGAAGAATTGTCGAAGATGGATGAGAAGCTGAAGTTGACAGAATCTCTGCTAGATACCAAGGTATTAACTGAAGCTCTTATATTCATTTGGATTCTTTATTATTTTCAATGTAGCTAATATATGTCAAAAATACTTTCCGGTAATGTAGAATCTTGAAATTAAGAAAATCAATGATGAGAAAAAAGCATCTATGGCGGCTCAGTTTGCTGCAGAAGCCACTCTTCGAAGGGTTCATGCTGCTCAAAAAGACGATGATATGCCTCCAATTGAGGCAATCCTTGCACCATTAGAAGCCGAGCTGAAGCTTGCTCGACAAGAGGTTTGCATTCTCTGAGTGATTAATAATAACAAATCAATTTAACGCTAATCGGTTATAAACGATTGATAAGTAGTTAATGCGTTAAAAAATCGAATATCAGTCAAGGTCTGATATTTGAGATATCGGTTATCACGGTGTGATATCAGTAATCTTAATATCATGCAGAGTTCGTATATATGGCACTTTCACACTAATAGTTCAGTATACTTTCCTACCATTAACAAATTAACCTTTTGCAACTTGCAAAACACTACAATTGTAGCAAGTAAGAACTGATTAAGACTTAAAACACTAATAGCAGCAATAAGAAGAAAGACGAATGGTAGAACTAAGAAGAATGGTACTGATATTGGGAAAATCGGTGATACAAGGGTTAAATATCGGTCAATATCGCCGATAATATCGGTACCGATATTCTGACTGATATTTTGCACCGATATCTCACTAGGGGACCGATAACCGATATATCACTGATATATCGCAATATTAACTACATAGCGATTGAGCATTTATAACGTTATGTTATTTGGGCACCGATATCTCACCAGGGGACCGATAACCGATATATCACTGATATATCGCAATATTAACTACATAGCGATTGTGCATTTTTAACGTTGTGTTATTTGGGTTTCAGATTGCTAAGCTGCAAGACGATAATAAAGCATTAGATCGACTGACTAAATCAAAAGAAGCTGCTTTACTTGAAGCTGAGAGAGCAGTGCAGGTTGCTTTGGCTAAGGCTTCAATGGTGGATGATCTTCAGAATAAGAACCAGGAGTTAATGAAGCAGATAGAAATTTGCCAGGTAAGATTGTGCTGTTTGTCTTTTGTCGTAAAGTATTTAATTGGTTATCCTGATTTTTTTATATATATGTACCCACATGTTTCCTGATACTTTATTAGGAGGAAAATAAAATTTTGGATAAAATGCATCGTCAAAAAGTTGCTGAAGTTGAAAAGCTTACACAAACTGTACGTGAGCTTGAAGAGGCTGTTCTTGCTGGTGGTGCGGCTGCAAATGCAGTGAGAGACTACCAACGCAAAGTTCAAGAGATGAATGTAAATGACCTACAACTCTTATCGTTATACCTAGGGTTGAAAATGGGCGAGTTGGGTTTTGGGTTCGGGTCAAATTAGGTAACCTATGTGCAGGTCAAAAGTCAAAACAGGTCGGACCAGTCAGACCCTCATACACTTTGTCATTTAATTTGTTAAATTCTATAAATATATAATGTGCTTAAATGTGATTAAAGAACTGTATTGTTACAGTAATAATCTAAAATATTTTGTGAAGTGATTTACAAACTTTTATTCATTTGAATACATATATGACCTGCTAAACTCATTTGACCCGTTTTCCTTTTAGTTAAAATTTTTAGCTTAAACACTTGACCCATTAGAGAAAAAGTACAACCCAAATTTACACCTTTGTATTTAAATGGGTCAAAATAGCAATCTCTGCTTATAGTTGACTAGTTTTGACTTTTTGTGCCTTTAACTATATAGGAGGAACGGAAAACTCTGGATCGAGAATTAGCTCGTGCAAAAGTTACAGCAAACAGAGTAGCAACAGTAGTAGCTAATGAATGGAAAGATTCTAATGATAAAGTGATGCCGGTAAAACAATGGCTTGAAGAAAGAAGATTCTTGCAGGTAACATGATATTTCTTAAATTCACCAAACTTCTATGTTTAGCATTAATTTATTTCTAATTGTCGACTTTTATCGTTTACAGGGAGAGATGCAACAACTAAAGGACAAGTTAGCTATAACTGAGCGTGCAGCAAAGTCTGAAGCACAATTGAAAGTAATTTTCTGTTAATGACTGTTTATGAAACATTATGAAACATGTTGTTTCATTTCTAATGGTACTAAGTATTTTAATTTTATAAAATATAGGAAAAATTTCAATTAAGACTCAGAGTACTAGAAGACACTTTGAGATCACCGAACACTAATGGCCCTTCTCGCCGCCAGTCTCTAGGTGGAGCTGATAACTTTTCAAAACTGGCTGCTGCTTCAAACGGGATTTTACCAAAAAGATCACCATCTTTTCAAATAAGATCATCTGGGTCGAGTTCAATTTTGAGGCATGCAAAAGGTACGTCAAAGTCGTTTGATGGCGGTACGCGTGCACTTGAGAGGAGTAAACTTATTTCAAATGGAAGCGGCAGTCCTACTTTTAGCCAATCGGGAACCAAGGATATTGAAATAGTAAACCCTGATGAAAAACCGAGCGGCTCCTCGGGAACTGAAACTGAAGATACCGTGCCTGGACTGTTGTATGATTTGCTTCAAAAAGAAGTGATTGCTTTGAGGAAAGCTGGTCATGAAAAGGATCAAAGCATTAAAGACAAAGATGACGCCATCGAGGTTAATTATTATCTTTTTATTTTGGGTTCACATCAAAACTTGTTATTTAATTTGTAATATTGATTTCAGATGTTAGCGAAGAAAGTAGACACTTTAACCAAGGCTATGGAGGTTGAAGCTAAAAAGATGAGACGTGAGGTAGCTGCAATGGAGAAGGAGGTAGCTGCTATGCGTATCGACAAAGAGCAGGATAATCGGGCTAAACGGTTTGCGAACGTCAAGAACACCTCTCAGCCGCTTCCAGCCAGGTACGCAAAATAAACATATTGTATTTATATTTAGGGGTGTTAAATGGACCGTGCTTGTGGGTTGGCGGGTTGAACCCGAAACAACACAAGTTTTCGTTGGTTGACTCCGTTTAAATTGAATTGTTTATTTTGTTTTCATACTATAATTTTCAAGAAAATACAAATGTTTATAACATAATTACTTTCAAACCACAAAACCTGATTCTAATGTCTCTTTTATTCTTCAAGTTATGGCCAATCTTTTATAAAAGAGTAAACTACCTGGATGTTCCCTGTGGTTTACCAAAATTTTGAATGGGTCTCTAGCTTTCCAAAAGTACACAGATGGTCGCTGTGGTTTGCACTTTGTAACGCGTTCAGTCCTTCACTTGGACTTGCTAAACCTTTAGATTTGTTGGTTGGGGACTAAATGCGTTACAAAGTGCAAACCACAGGGACCATCCGTGTACTTTACTCTCTATAAAAATAAATTGGCTAAACATGTCAACCTTAACCTGCAAATTCCGTGTTAGGTTCATGTCACGTTAGAAAGTGACATCCCTATTTATATTAATTACATCACAAACACATGTTCCTTCGGGTGAATTAATTGCTAATCTATATCTATATTCACCCGGTATCTATATCTATGCAGGAATGTGGCACGTGGAGGATTGACACGGAGCGGGCAATAACATGAAAAAGAGAATGTTGTTGATTTACTATTATCATTAGCATACTATTTTCTCATTCTTTCTACTGACTGTTTGGTAGAGAAGAGGCAGTGGATGAACATGAAGATTGAAGATGATGATGAGCTAACCATTGTGTGGTTGTATAGCTGCTGCTGCTTTCTTACTTTTGGTTCTTATACTTTCTAGTGTGATTTGTGTCAATGTTGTTGTTGGCTAGTGTTTATTTGGGATTCCTAATACATTACCAATAGTTGTGGTCTTTGCAAGATTAAATATTAGATTGCTCAATGTTTGTTTGCCTCTTTTTGGCCAAGAGTAATATCAATGCTGCTAGTGTGACTTGTACATCCTGCATTCGAACATGTACATTGTGCAATCAAAGTGTTTTGGTTGCATCTTTGCTTCATCAACTGTTCTAACAAATCTAGAATGAAGGTTAACAGATTTGCTAAAACTTTAGATGATCACTAATGTTTCATTTTTACCAATCTATTACATTATCAATATACACAAGAGTTAAATGCCATTTTAGTCCCTGTGGTTTGGGACATTTTGCCAGTTTAGTTCAAAGGTTTCATTTTTAACCTGTGGGTCCAAAAAGGTTTCACAGTTGCCATTTTAGTCCACTTGGTTAACTTCATCCATTTTTTCTGTGAACGAGAAGGTTTCATTTTTAACCTGTGGGTCCAAAAACCTTTTTAGACCCACAGGTTAAAAATGAAACCTTTGTGAAGTGATTTATAAATTATTAGACTATTTGTACCTTAGCGGGTTTTGGAGCCAAG
The DNA here is from genome assembly GCA_030545235.1 of Helianthus tuberosus. Lineage (NCBI taxonomy): Eukaryota > Viridiplantae > Streptophyta > Magnoliopsida > Asterales > Asteraceae > Helianthus > Helianthus tuberosus. Next base: position 58,305,852 of record CM060437.1, on the reverse strand, counting down.
CCAAGTACTTTCGTTTCGCATGTGAAAGAGAGAAGAGGGCTTGGTATTTAGTCAAGGATCTAGTATAGAAGGGGGTTGGTATTAAAATTGTACCTACAACCATGTTTTATAATTATCAGGTACGCGCACCTTATCGATTTTTGGAGGCAAGCCAAGTACTTTAGTTGTGCATGTGAAAGAGAGAGAGGAGCGTTTGGTACTTGGCCACGAACCTCCCATTGTTGATGCCGATGACAACGGATATAGTATAGACAGGGTTTGTCGATTTGAAATTGTACCTAATTATAAAATCATGTCCTATAATTATCGGGTGTAAGTTACTATTATCTTTAGAATACTAATCGAGTCATTGCCTCATTTGTATCAACACTATTAATGTGAGTAGCCCTTGAAGTTAAAATACAAAAAAGTTGCTTGAACATTCTAATATTAATTGGTACATTTAACTCTTCTTCACCCGGTGCTTGTTAGGCCATGTGTAGTCATAACGCCCCTTTGTGGGCGTTATGCGACACGTGGCGCGCCACGTCAGCGTGTGGGCGTTATGGGGCCTTATGCATTTTAAGCCGGTAGTCATAAAGCCCCCGTCTAATCATTACTCAATTATTAATTTCTAATTTTTTATAATTTTTTTCTAACTTTATAAAATTAAAATTCATTTCATTAAATTAAAAAACATTACACTAAAATAAAAAAAAAAACATTACACATAAAAAAAATACAGTAACATAAAAAAAAACGGTTCCAAAAAAAAAAAGTTGGACTAAAAAAATAAAAAAAAACAACACTTCAAAGATTATTCTTCGGCTTCATTTTCGTTCTCTCCTTCTTCCTCTTCGTTTTCTCCAGCATCCAAACCTACGTCTTCAAAGTTCCCGTCTTCGAATTCCTCAACCTCTTCTTCCTCAGAATCTTCTTCGTCGTCATTGTTGTATCGAATTGGGCGAATCGCCCAAGCATGCTCAACCAAATCTGCCTTCAACGTGTTATGTATTTCCTTAGATCGCAATAGTTGAGCATTTGCGAGTCTCTCTTCCATTGTTGCTTGGGTTCCTTCGACTAAATCTTCCGGAATGTAGTTTTGGCATATCGCTTTTCCATCATCCTCAATGATCATATTATGCAAAATGATGCAAGCATACATGGTCATTCGTATTTTATCCTTATGCCACATGCGACAAGGATTTCTGATAAAATGCCATCGTTGCTGTAGAATCCCAAAACACCTCTCGATATCCTTTCTTGAAGACTCTTGTAATTTTTTAAAATAATTTCTTTTCTCATCGAACGTTTCAGAAAACGTTTTAACAATAATCGAATACTCCGGGTATATACCATCGCCCAAATAGTAGCCATGCTCGTAGTCGTTCCCGTTCGCATGGAAAACCGGGTATTCCATGCTTTTCTAGATGCACCTCATATATTTGTTGAAGGTCGTTCCAAGTGGGATTTCTCAAATAATGTTTTCCATATAACTGGCATATACTTAAAATATAATTTAATATATAAAAGTTTTACTAGTAAGCTACTAAAAAATCAATATATAAAAGTAAGTAAGTAAATAAATAAAAGTCAATAAAAAATACCATAGCAAAAATGTTCCAAGCAATCTCGGGTTGTTTTCTCCGCCATCTTCAAGTACTCGTCGTTGATGTCGTACGTGTTTCCGTATGCTAATATGCGTAACGCGGATGTGACCTTTTGAATTGAGGTGAAGCCTAAATATCCTCGCGCGTCCATTCTTTGCTTAAAGAAATCATACGTATTTTCCAAATCATTAGAAATGCGCAAAAATAACCTTTGGCTCATACGAAAACGCCGTCTAAAAACATTGGGTCCGTGAACCGGTGTCGCATCAAAATAGTCTCTCATCAAACGCTCGTTCACGGCTTCACGATCTCGCAAGATATAGGTGCGCCGCAAGATGGGTCGTGGAGGGGGAGTAGGCCGAACGTGCTCAAGTGCTTGTATCATAAAAGTACACACACTCGTAACCGCTTCTTCCTCCTCCGCGTCTTCTTCGGGTGAAAAAAATCTTCGGTAAATATCGGTGAACGAGTCTTCCGACGGGGAACCCATTTTTTTTAATAGGGTGGGAGTAGCTTCAAAACTTTTTAAAAAATATATAGAGAAGGAGAGGGTATTTGAGTATGATTTGTTAAAAAAATGGAAGAGTTGGGAGTTATTTATAGTGTGAAAATAAAAAAATTGAATTTTTTTTTTATTGGATATGACCGTTTTTAAACGGTCAAAAATATTAAATCACCTTTCATAACCGCGCTATACACATCGCGCCTCCCCCATTTTTCCGACTGATGGCACCCTCCGTGGCGGTTTGCCCGGCGCTATGCCGGCGCTATGGTTGGGCATACCGCCTCACTACACATAACCTTAAGGTCAAAGTCGAAGGATCTGGATGTGTTGTTGGTGTCAGAAGTTGGAAAATGGAAAGAAGACCAAAATGATGGTACTTTCCTGTCACGTGACAGTGGGTTGGCATCGGCAGGGAGTATAAATATTATTGGAAGACTAAAAAAATATATTTTTTCGTATTTAATCTCCGAAAATTTATGTTTACAACATCCAAATTTATTGGTGTTAAAGATTCCCACATCTATTCTCTCTCTACACAATATTTTAAAATAGGGTTATTGGATTTTATCACCCGCAACTATCGGCCTTTGGCCGTTGACACCCGCAACTAACACTTTGACACCCGGCACCCCCAACTTGACTTTTTGTTTGCACTGGCACCACTCAGTTAAATATTCTCTAACTTGGTTAGTTATTTGTCCGACGTGGCACCATTTTGCTGATTGTACATGCTGATGTGGATGATGAAGTGTTATGTCTCATTTATATACCCTACCTTACATCATAATCTCAGTCATCACCTTCACTCATCATCGCGATCATCACATGAAGACAATGGAGCCCTAATCTGCCGATTCTAAGGTAATAGTTCTTGAAATTAGTCATTTATTTGAGATGTCTTCAACAATAGATGTTATGCTATGGATTGGCGGTCACATTGAGGTAGGATTTGGTCAAGCACAGTATGTAGGAGGTGATTCAAAGCTTGTTAGAGTAGATGTAGACCACATTTCTTACTTTGAACTTGTAGGTTATGCCATGGAATCCGGTTTTTACAGTTCTAGAAAATTTCATATGTATGGGTTGGATGCTGATGATGGGGGACTTTATCACTTTGAGAGTGATAAAGATGTGTTGCACTTGGCCGGTAAGGTTATGACATGGAAGGAACCATTTATGGAAGTCCTGATCCAACCAGGTCCAATATTGGCATATGAAGCCCACTCCTGTTCCAGGCCCACTAAACCATCTCCCCGGCCCAATGAGCAAAAAGCCCAATCCACAAAGCCTCCTAGGTCAACTGATAGGGTTTCAGTGGATATAGACAATGAATATGGAAGTGATAGTGATGACAGTGAGTATAAACAATCAGCTGGATCAGGAGAGTCGGATGATTATACTGATATCAATGACCTAGTTCCAAGCAGTGATCATGATGAGGAGGAGGTTCTAGAAGAGGTAAATGGTTCTGAGTCTGATAGAGAGGACTTGGAATGGAGACAGTCACAAGATGCAGTTAGAAAGGCTACTCATGTTGATTGTCAAGCCAAAACAAAGTTGTTTGACGAATGCTTAAAGGAGAAAGAAACAGAGGGAGAGTTGCATGAAACTAATGATGCAGTGGGTGCATATATAGAGGGGTACAGTAGCTACGAGGAATCAGATGGTGACATTCTTACACCCGGTGAAAGTGAGGACGATGATATCAGGGGTAAGAAGTATAAGGAAGCTGCTCCATCTGTAACTGAACAAACTAACTGGAAGAAATTCATTTGGAAGGTAGGAACAAGGTTTGCATCAAGGGATGCCTTCAAAGAGGCAGTGAGAAGGTATTCAGTGACTAATGGTAGGAATTTGATCCTTGCTAAGAGTGAGAAGGGCAACTGTGGTCGTATAGTTGTCAAGTGTATAGAAGGGTGCCCATTTTTCTTATTGTGCTCACTGCATAAGGGTAAGGAGTCTTATATGGTTAAAAGAGTGAAGAATAAACATTCTTGCCAAAGGAACATGATAAAGAACAGACAATTAACAGCAGGGTTTATAGCTAATGAGTTCCTACCATTGTTTAGATCCAAGCCCAATTGGTCAGCTAAGGAGATTGTATTGGCTGTGAAACAGAAGTATAAGGTCATAATTACTAAGTGGTTAGCTTACAAGGCTAAATCTTGTGCTCATAAGAAGTTGCATGGATCAATGAGGGATCATTATAGTAAAATTGGTGCATACATGGATATTTTGAAGAAAACAAATCCAACATCAACGTTTGTTCTTGTAACTGCACCACCAGGTTTTATCAATCTAGATCCAACAGCCACATGTGAAACATTCTTTAGATTATTTGTATGTTTTGATGGTGTCAAAAAAGGATTTTTAGTCGGATGCAGGAAGGTGTTATGTTTAGATGGTTGTTTTTTGAAGACATTCCTGGGGGAATGTTATTAACTGATGTTGGTAGGGATGCTAACGATCAGATGTATCCTTTGGCATGGGCAGTGGTTGAAGGGGAGACCAATGATAGTTGGGAATGGTTCATGGAAGAGCTCAGGAAGTGTTTGGGAATAAATGATGGTGGGGAAGCATGGACATTCATATCAGATCAACAGAAGGTACCACTTTTCTATGATGATCACTAGAAATACCTTTGTTATATTCTGCAGAGTATTAACACTTATGATATTCATATGCAGGGTCTATTGAATGCTGTTGCACTAATATGGCCAAGGGCAGAGCATAGAAACTGTGCAAGGCACATCTATGCTAACTGGCACAAGACATTCAAGGATGAGGAGTTGAAGGAACTGTATTGGAAAGCTACAAGGGCTTATTGTGAACCTGATGTAACACCCCGAAAACGGGTTTGGTAATCAAACCTCGTTAATAGTAAAAACGGGTAAAATACCGTTAGTGATAAAATTAACCCGGTGAGTATTAGGATTTAAATAAATAAATCTAATATTTATTAAAAGGATGGGAAATACTTTGAGAAAGCAAAGTATATAAAAATGCCCGATATTTAACGGGACTTAAAATAAAATGGGTTTTTGAACAAGATGAATAACTAGGAAAATTATAACCTAGTTAACTACAAGTCTAGAAATAACTTGAAATATGGTTAAAACAACCAAAACTATATGTCAAACAAAAGTGGAGGGGCCAATGTTGTTAAAATTGAAACTTATATTATTGGTTTTAATTAAAAACAAAACCAAACATCTCATTTGAGATGTCTGGTCGATCAAGAACAGGAGAGGGCGACACCCTCACCCCCAAAACCCTAACTTCTACTAAACTCTCAAATTGAAGGCCCAAATCGAGTTGAAATCAAAATCTGAACATAGAATCGTGATCACCTTGTCAAGAGGATCGTAAGGTATGTCGAATTTGGTCACTTTGAATCAACCCAAATTCTTGCATGTGATTGAAATTGAGTGTTGAGCTTAATTATGTGTTGTAAATACGAAGTTGGAAGTGATATAAGGTTTAGGGACAAACCCTAGATGATTTCTTGTCAAAATTCTTGCATGATAATTGTAAGGATCAAAATCACCATAGTGGGTGATTAATAAGTTAGTAGAGCTTGATAAACACTAGGATTTAAACCCTTGTTCTAGTGTAAACTGAAATTATGAGGAAATCTCTGAATTGTTGATGTTAAAATATGTGTATATAGTCTAATTGAAGTTAATTGGGGTGATAAACTCAAGTCATGAACTTGGTTTAGATTATGTAGAAATCTGACCCGCTAAGTGTTTGTGAAAATGCCTCAAAGAAGGCTTAAAATTGAAATTTAAAGTTAAAACGCATGATTGTAACGATTTAGCGAATTATGCGATACATGATTGAAAAAGGGTTCTAAACGGATTGCGAATTGAACTCTTTAGGCGAGGAATCTGGATCGTCAAATGGACAAGCCGGTGGAAATACGCGTTTGGAAAGGATGCTTAAAAGGTACGTAACTACGGTTCCGTTACATTATGCTTGATTTCGTATTTTCGTTAGTAGACTTTAAATTAGCATAATACATGAAATTGGCATTTAGTGGAAGTGACGAAGATCACTAGGTAAATAAACGGGTCAAAAGGTGAAATTATCATCCTTTGACAATATCGACTAATGGTTTGTCGAGTTACATGTTTATAGGAATAAATGTCAAATGGATACGCACATCGCTATTGCTTAGCGGCTACTAAGTCAAGGTATTGAAACGGGTCAATATATTGATCCGAGCCAGGTATGTAATATGATTCAATTCATCATGTAGAACTTGAGGTTTTCTAAGAGTTAAACAAGGTCAAATTGGATATTTGGTTATCTTAAAGATAAACCGAATAATTCAAGTTATAATTGTAGTGTTTTAGAAACATAATGGCTTCTAAACAAGGTTATAGTTAAAAGATCGAATTTTTGGGTCAAACAAGTATCTGAAAGTCCTTTGTCGTAATAGAAGGACCAAAATTGACCAAAATGCCCTTGTAGGTTAAATTGAATAAACAACCCTTAAAGGTTGTTTGGAAACGAGTTTCATGATTAAATAAATACTTAGAATAAGTGTAGAAGTTGAAAGATGTAATACGTTAGTCAAATAGCTCTATTTGAGTCTTGCCGTAAAATAACAATCCGAAGGGTAAAACTCGGAACATATAGATATACAAATTGAAATCCAACACACAAAGAGTTGTAGTTGAAGATTACTTGATAAGAAATGTAGGAATAAGATGCTAGAAATGAATGAAAGCGGTTTCAAGCTTTAAAGTGCTTAAATACCCTTAACGGGTCAAAATAAGCATACGAGCGAAAACGGGTTTAAATTGTGTAATAAACCTATGATTAGAACCTAATATAGTAGGTAACATTAATTTGAAGAAGTGTATGAGATATAGGAATCAAATAAATACGTTTGTTTGATAAAATGCATAAACGGGTTAAAATTCGGTAAAAAGGTAACGAGTCGAAGGCTTAGAAGTCTCAAAATTTCTTATGTTGGATGTAGGATTTTAACTAAATAAGATTGAGGATTAAATTACGGACGCGTAGGAAAAAGAATCGGGTAAAACGGATCAATAACGAAGAAGTTATGGCCGTTTCCGTGAAATCAGGTCGTGCTGGGTATGTACAGCATCAGCTGAAGGCAACAGGCTGTGAAAAACAGGGCTAGGCGTGACGCCTAGGCCCTTGGCGTCACGCGAAGCCCCCTAACTCCGAAAATTTTTAAAATTTTGTCATTTTAACCCCTGTACTTGTTTGAACTTAATATTTGACTATCAAAACTAACTTTTAAGTTGGTTTTGATCATAGGTGAATGCCAAGAGTGCACGGATGAAGATCAAGCGACGAGCAAGAACCGAACACGATCACGAAATAAGCTTCCGCACTATGTATCGTTATTATGTTAAACGACGGACGTACACATGATATGTTGTATACTTTTAAATTGTAAAAAGTTTTAATTAAACCCGTAATTTCCAATGCATATGTAATCTTAATTACATGATTGTTTTTCGTAAATGATACGTTAAATCTTAATAAATAAGAACGGGTGTTACAAGTTGGTATCAGAGCCTTGGTTTAAGAGATTCAAGTATGGTGGGAAAACTATGCTTGGACTTAAACCTTATGCTCTTAATAAAGATTGGTGTTCGGTTCGATGCTTGATCGCAAATCCGGTAAGTACATGTATATCAAAGGTTTAGTATGATTAAAGTGTTAAGAACAACACATATGGATATCGTGTAATACACGTTACACCAATAAAAATGATATAGAATAGATATAGTCAACGAAATTACACGCGTTGATGCGTATAGTAGAAAAGCCTTGTATTATAATACGGGCATCCTTTATTGTTGAAATTACTAACTGTTGTATATGTTTTAGTTGAAGGACACTCGCATAAGAGGATAGCGAGAGTTTAACAAATTACGGATATGATAGAAGAACGGTCCGAAGTATGACAAGAGGAGCATGCTCATCAAGGACTAAATCGCGTAACGACCGCGAACAAAGTTAATGGCAAGAAACGCCCGTCGGGGCAAGCATTACCAGGTGCGTGCTTTTAAATATAATCGCACAAATAACAATATGCAACAAATATGTAGAGAATGATTGTTGCATATGTAAATTAGAAACTTGGAAAACCTGAATAGAATACCTATCCAGGATATTATTTCCAAGAAAACTAAATAGAGGCGTTACTTACATAGGGTGTGATGTGAAAACTATAAAAAGGTCGTGTGTGTCATGTGTTAATCGCTTACTCTGGCCAAGTAAGTAGTGGCATATGATACCATGAACTTCTTATAGCGGACACATTTACATCCAATGTAGTAAGGGCGGGGTGAATGGGACTAACTTAAAAAGTACCCAAATGAATCAAATGAGCAAAATATTTGATAATAATGTAAACGTACAGCCGGGTGACGGAAGCGTATTACATTAGGATGACGTGCCCGAGTGAAGGGACAAAGATTAATGTAAAACGATTAAGGTATGCAATTGGGAGGGGTGTGCTTACACACGAACCCGGAGAATGCAAATATAACTCTTAACGGGCCGATTTAGTAAAACACCAAATTTGAGAACAAAGTAGGAATATAAAAGTAAAACGAAGTCATAATGCATACCGTAAGGGTTGCAATAATAACGACTTCGGTAAAACACCCGGTTGGTGGGTAAGGATTTAAACGCATGAGTGGACCGAGAAACGGGAACTCGGATGGGAAGTTAAAAGACTCGGGTTTTGAGTCATGACTAAAAGATGACAAGAATATTCGCAAACATAAATTTTGGTAATTACGTTCAACCATTTCAAAGTTGGACGGGTCAAATAAAGAATGAAGTTTGACATTCATAAGTGATGAAAAGTCACCCAAAATGAGTCAAACGAGTCAATTAAGGAATAACGCTTAATGTAATAGGAAAAACGCAAACCGGTGAAACCGGAAAGCTAAAAACAATAAGATAGAAAGACCCGGGTAATGGGTTGTAAAGGAGTATAAGTATGAACCGGGTAACGGTAAGTGTATGGAAAACCGACGTGTAAATTGACGTTAGAAGTCGAGAAGTCGGAAAGATGATTCGAAAGAAAACAATGTAGCCTTAGACTACGGTCAAGGTCAAATGAAATCCAAAAAGTAAAGGTGAATAATTATAAACATAAAAGGGGTGCCTTAACGCCATATGCGTATATAAACGTATACACATTTGAATAAAGACTAGAATAAAAGATGATCTACGGGATCATCATAACCTACGGGATATTAATTAGTGTAAAGGTCTACGGGGCCAAAACGACCCACGGGACATGAATTGAAGCAAAGGGATCATAAAGGCCTCGCCTTAAAAAGGTGAAAAATCTAAAGAAATAAGCCTACGAGGCTAAGTGAAAGAACCTACGGGTCAATAACGTGAAGCGAGGAAAATGGTTAAACTCCCCGCGTAAAATAATAACGGAAGGTAAAGGTAGTATAAAAGCGAGGGGTTTCGCTAACTTAACTGAGTGAGTTAAAAGCGAAGAGATCGTGAAAGGCCTGGTTGACAAAAGTGAGGGATTTCACTAAAACATCTAAACGGGCAGAAATAACAAAAAGGATTCACAATTATTTAAATTCTGATAATTCACAAAAAAGGACAAAAATATTACCGAAAAGACAACGGAAAGGAATAAATTTTCAGACGTAAAAGTCCTGGAAATGAGTAAAAGATGTAAGACAAGGAGAAAAAGGAAACGTTAAACTAAAATTTAGTTTTAGTAAGAAACAATGTTTTAACAAATATGGATATTACGAGAGAGATTAGAAAATGGTTAATATCAAAGAGTATGGGTCTTAACATCGATAGGTGCGAGACAATACATTCGAAAAGAAGAAGTATGATAAAGAAAAGTTGATATAAATTAAACATGACGTGACACGATCACGGTCAAGAAATACAATGTGAAGTGGAATCACAATATAACCAAGCGAGCGGTAAAGAGTATCTGGACTAATAAGTCTAGTTAGTGGGACCGGTTAAGGTCATTTAAATAAATTTGGTTGCTTATAAGCGGAGGATTCGGTATAACTGAACCGAATAAATGAACTTGAAAACAAAAGAAATTGTAGTTAAAAGTGAAAGATTTCACTAAAGACCTTTAAACGGGTCAAGGTAACGGATTCACAAAGGGTTCGATAATATGGATATCGCTAAGTTAACTAAACTAGTAGAAATAACGAAATTACGTTATTTCAAGTTGCATTATGTCGAATGAGGCACGTAGATGTTTTGTAACCAAAAAGGTATTACCATAATTTTTCTGGTAATACTAACAATCGATTAAAATATGAGCAATGCTCAATTGATTATTGAGAGCATATGCATGGAGTTAAACTCTATAAATTATGAAAGAAAAGGTTTCGAGGACGAAACCTCTTTAAGGGGGGTAGACTTGTAACACCCCAAAAACGGGTTTGGTAATCAAACCTCGTTAATAGTAAAAACGGATAAAATACCGTTAGTGATAAAATTAACCCGGTGAGTATTAGGATTTAAATAAATAAATCTAATATTTATTAAAAGGATGGGAAATACTTTGAGAAAGCAAAGTATATAAAAAGGCCCGAGATTTAACGGGACTTAAAATAAAACGGGTTTTTGAACAAGATGAATAACTAGGAAAATTATAACCTAGTTAACTACAAGTCTAGAAATAACTTGAAATAGGGTTAAAACAACCAAAACTATATGTCAAACAAAAGTGGAGGGGCCAATGTTGTTAAAATTGAAACTTATATTATTGGTTTTAATTAAAAACAAAACCAAACATCTCATTTGAGATGTCTGGTCGATCAAGAACAGGAGAGGGCGACACCCTTACCCCCAAAACCCTAACTTCTACTAAACTCTCAAATTGAAGGCCCAAATCGAGTTGAAATCAAAATCTGAACATAGAATCGTGATCACCTTGTCAAGAGGATCGTAAGGTATGTCGAATTTGGTCACTTTGATTCAACCCAAATTCTTGCATGTGATTGAAATTGAGCGTTGAGCTTAATTATGTGTTGTAAATACGAAGTTGGAAGTGATATAAGGTTTAGGGACAAACCCTAGATGATTTCTTGTCAAAATTCTTGCATGATAATTGTAAGGATCAAAATCACCATAGTGGGTGATTAATAAGTTAGTAGAGCTTGATAAACACTAGGATTTAAACCCTTGTTCTAGTGTAAACTGAAATTATGAGGAAATCTCTGAATTGTTGATGTTAAAATATGTGTATATAGTCTAATTGAAGTTAATTGGGGTGATAAACTCAAGTCATGAACTTGGTTTAGATTATGTAGAAATCTGACCCGCTAAGTGTTTGTGAAAATGCCTCAAAGAAGGCTTAAAATTGAAATTTAAAGTTAAAACGCATGATTGTAACAATTTAGCGAATTGAACTCTTTAGGCGAGGAATCCGGATCGTTAAATGGACAAGCCGGTGGAAATACGCGTTTGGAAAGGATGCTTAAAATGTACGTAACTACGGTTCCGTTACATTTGCTTGATTTCGTATTTTCATTAGTAGACTTTAAATTAGCATAATAGATGAAATTGACATTTAGTGGAAGCGACGAAGATCACTAGGTAAATAAACGGGCCAAAAGGTGAAATTATCACCCTTTGATAATATCGACTAATGGTTTGTCGAGTTACATGTTTATAGGAATAAATATCAAGTGGATACGCACATCGCTATTGCTTAGCGGCTACTAAGTCAAGGTATTGAAACGGGTCAATATATTGATTCGAGCCAGGTATGTAATATGATTCAATTCATCATGTAGAACTTGAGGTTTTCTAAGAGTTAAACAAGGTCAAATTGGATATTTGGTTATCTTAAAGATAAACCGAATAATTCAAGTTATAATTGTAGTGTTTTAGAAACATAATGGCTTCTAAACAAGGTTATAGTTAAAAGATCGAATTTTTGGGTCAAACAAGTATCTGAAAGTCCTTTGTCGTAATAGAAGGACCAAAATTGACCAAAATGCCCTTGTAGGTTAAATTGAATAAACAACCCTTAAAGGTTGTTTGGAAACGAGTTTCATGATTAAATAAATACTTAGAATAAGTGTAGAAGTTGAAAGATGTAATACGTTAGTCAAATAGCTCTATTTGAGTCTTGCCGTAAAATAACAATCCGAAGGGTAAAACTCGAAACATATAGATATACACATTGAAATCCAACACACAAAGAGTTGTAGTTGAAGATTACTTGATAAGAAATGTAGGAATAAGATGCTAGAAATGAATGAAAGCGATTTCAAGCTTTAAAGTGCTTAAATACCCTTAACGGGTCAAAATAAGCATACGAGCAAAAACGGGTTTAAATTGTGTAATAAACCTATGATTAGAACCTAATATAGTAGGTAACATTAATTTGAAGAAGTGTATGAGATATAGGAATCAAATAAATACGTTTGTTTGATAAAATGCATAAACGGGTTAAAATTCGGTAAAAAGGTAACGAGTCGAAGGCTTAGAAGTCTCAAAATTTCTTATTTTGGATGTAGGATTTTAACTAAATAAGATGGAGGATTAAATTACGGACGCGTAGGAAAAAGAACCGGGTAAAACGGATCAATAACGAAGAAGTTATGTCCGTTTCCGTGAAATCAGGTCGTGCCGGGTATGTACAGCATCAGCTGAAGGCAACAGGCTGTGAACAAAGGGCTAGGCGTGACGCCTAGGCCCTTGGCGTCACGCGAAGCCCCCTATCTCCGAAAATTTTTAAAATTTTGTCATTTTAACCCCTGTACTTGTTTGAACTTAATATTTGACTATCAAAACTAACTTTTAAGTTGGTTTTGATCATAGGTGAATGCCAAGAGTGCACGGATGAAGATCAAGCGACGAGCAAGAACCGAACACGATCACGAAATAAGCTTCCGCACTATGTATCGTTATTATGTTAAACGACGGACGTACACATGATATGTTGTATACTTTTAAATTGTAAAAAGTTTTAATTAAACCCGTAATTTCCAATGCATATGTAATCTTAATTACATGATTGTTTGTCGTAAATGATACGTTAAATCTTAATAAATAAGAACGGGTGTTACACCTGAGTACATTCAAGCACTTGATGAGATGAGATCAATCAACCCTGATGCAGTAGAAGCATTATTGAAACATGATAAAACTTTATTTCAACAGTTGCTACTTGAAAACTCACACTAAATGTGATGTAATGGTGAACAACATGGCAGAAACATTCAATGGTTACATCATCAATGCAAGGTCAAAGCATATTATTCACATGTTAGAGGATATCAGAATTCAGATCATGAGTAGGTTAGTGACAAAAAAAACAGAAATGGCTGCCAAAGATGTTGGTCACTTATGTTTGGCTGCACTTTGGTTTGGTTATCACAAAAACATGACAAATGGGTCAAAAGTGACAACTGTTTGCTGCACTTATGTTTGGTGATTACCTAATCACTAATATGGGTTAAAACAGATGTTCGGTCACTTATGTTTAGCTGCACATTGGGTCAAAACAGACAGCTGTTTGCTGCACTTATGTTTGCTGATTACCAAATCACTAACAAATGGGTCAAAAAAGACTAAACAACTGTCATGACAAATGGGTCAAAACAGACTAAACAACTGTCATTAATAACTTCAATATTGTACAACCTAATTAAATCACTTGTTCAAAATGTACATCCATAATGCAATGACAAAACACATAGTAAACAGAAATGGTTGCTTCCACATGGACTTTTTGCCAAGAATTTGTCTTTTCAGCATCGTGTTCTCTTCGAGTAGCAACTTGTTCTGCAATTCCAAGTTCTCATTTTTCAGTTCTTGATAACTGACTGGACTTGAACTACAGTTTGAATGTGCTTTGAAAAATTTGTCAAAATCTTGTTTCCACATAAAGAACTTGCAATCGGATAACTACAAAACAATATACCAACCTCAGTTTCAACAAGAATTTAAGTTCAATCCATAAGTCCACAACTTACAGGCCATTGAGGGCAACCATAAAATTGATCACCATGTCGAACACTTTTAGGACCAGCGATGCGAAGAACAGCAACAACTTCATGATGACAATACAAGTTTCCATCCAAATCAACCTTGAACAATTTAGGGGTTCGGTTCACACTCCACGATGAATTGGAAGATGAACTCATCTCGATTAGGGTTTCTGTGGGATGAATCGATGAAATTGTGGGATGAATCGATGAATTGTGGGGGAATCGGAGCTTTTGCAGTGATTATGTGGGATGAATGGAGAATTAGGGTTCATTTGGGATGTCTGTGTTATAAAGAAGAAGGAGACATAACACCTCATCATCCACATCAGCATGTACAATCAGCAAAATGGTGCCACGTCGGATAAATAACTAACCAAGTTAGAGAATATTTAACTGAGTGGTGCCAGTGCAAACAAAAAGTCAAGTTGGGGGTGCCGGGTGTCAAAGTGTTAGTTGCGGGTGTCAACGGCCAAAGGCCGATAGTTGCGGGTGATAAAATCCAATAACCCTTTAAAATAAAAGGCTAAAACTATCTACACACTTGGTGTGTAGATGGTCATCCCAAAAAGTGTTTTTTTATCCTATATGCACACCCTGCAGTGTCGAGCTGTGGCCAAAGCGCGACGTTTTGGTCCGGTCAACCAGACAAAGACTGACGGGTGTCTGACAGGTCTGTTGACCGGACCAAAACGCCGAGCTTTGGCCGCGTTTTGGTGCTGTCAACCAAAACGGGTGTCAGTCTTTTGTCTGGTTGACAGGACCAAAACACGGCCATAGCTCGGCGTTTTGGTCCGGTCAACAGACCCGTCAGTCTTTGTCTAGTTGACCTGACCAAAACGCCGCGCTTTGACCACAGCTCGACACTGCAGGGTGTGCATATAGAACAAAAAAACACTTTTTGGTGTGCATATAGGCACATTGGTGTGCCAATAGGTACACCCTTTTAAAATCCGGTTTTTATACTTTAGGTTAGAAACAGTTTAATCACGTGTATCAAATGGTTTAACTGGTTCTACCAGACATTTCAACTGTACAGCCGGCTGGTTTGAACCGATTTTTAAAACATTGTCTATACATACATAGATATTTATATAGAGAGATAGAGTGGAAAGGGTGTGAGAATAGAAGAACCCTTAACTTAATAACCGTCCTTTTTTCCTCTCTATCTATACAACAAAATCTAGTGCTGGAAGTTCGTTTGATTAGCTTAACGAACAAACACGAACGAAAAATTTCGTTCAGTTAGCTTAGCGAACAAACACGAACAAATGTCTCGTTCGTTCAACTGCATTCGTGAATGCTCGTTTATGTTCATTCATATTCGCTTGTTTACCTTCGTTCTTGTTCGTTTAGTTATATTAAAAAATAATAAATAATAAAGCTTTTATCTAAACACATTGAAAACTTGAAACCCTTTTTTTTCTAAGTTCCCTAAAATTTGGACATTCAAGACATTTTTTGGGATAATTATGTCTAAGTTAGTTAAATTTTGAATAATTATGTCTAAGTAATTCTGGATAATTATGTGTAAGTTAGTTAAACTTGATTCATCTTTTGGTGGTTGTAGTAGACTTCTTATGTTTTGATTTATCATGATGATTGTATTTAACTATTTATGTTGAATGTTTGAGGTTAATAATGTTTTGATTTTTTATTATCAAGGTAAATGTTCGTTTACGTTCGTTTGTGTTGGAGACCAGTGTGTTCACGAACTGTTCGTGAATAACTGAATTTCCTTAACGAACGAACACGAACAAAAACTTATGCTATGTATGCGTTCGTGAACAGTTCACGAACATGTTAATTTCCTTAACGAACGAACACGAACATGGCCTTGTTCGTGTTCATAAAACCAAAAAACATTATTTTCTTTTAATTTTTGTTTATTTTATAATCCTCTCTATCTATACAATAAAACCAAAAAAACATTATTTTCTTTTAAGTTTTGTTTGTTTTAAAAAAAAAAACCAACTCAAATCCCCATTTGTAGGTCCTATCGATCCATCCAATCCATTTGATTAACAAGTTTAACGTGTAAAATCCGTCAAATTTGTGATAAATATAGATAATCAAATCATAAGAACACAATTGATCTAAATATAATTTCATCTTGAATTTTTTATGTTTGCCACACTCAATTGCACCAAACAAAACTCTAAGTACGTACGGATCAATCATCACAATAAATATCACCCTCGATTCGATAAACATGTAGAGATAGGAGTAGTGGAATCGAACAATAAGATAGATGTTGATGTAGAAGCAATTCACTGATCATCACATATAACTTCATGCATACACTCGTTTAAGCTCATTCCCAACCCTAGTTGTGCTCCCCTAGGGTTGGTGACTCACACCAAGAACCCTCTCTTATAGATGACGCCAACTCTCCTATTTATAGTAAGGCATGCAAGTCTTGAAGTTAAACTAGCCGCCTGTAGTTAACTTCTAGCGAGACCTTCACAAAGTGTCGCCTATACCAACAACCGTTACACTGCAGTCACCAAGCTGCATCAACGTACTCCCCTTTGATTGTGGCTACCAAATCTATCAATCACTGATAATCATCAGTCACAAAACCACATCAACAAACCCCCCTTGACTGATAATATCAGGTGTGCTTGATTTTGTCTTGTATCTTCACGACTCAACCAATAACCTGAAGTATTTCAATTCAGATCTCCCCCTCAAACTAAGACCCTCCTGATTAATTAGACATCTTTTAATTCAATCGGCATCTCCCTCTTAAGGTAAGCCCCACTTGATTAATTAGACATCTTTTAATTCAATCGGCATCTCGCTCTGCCTCTTCGCTATACGCAATGCGCTTCCTTGGCCTGTAATTCTCGTGATTCCGCTGCAAGCGGTTGAAAACTGAGGATCCTTCGTCATCTTGCCAAGTTGGGTCGTTCGGGTCTGTGTCGTCCCACTCGTTATTCATATTGTGCTGCCCGAGCCGACTATGAAGTGGACCCCTTTGAACGTTCGACGGATGGTCATAATAGCTTTTTGTTTCTCCCCGTGTGTCGCGCGTGTCGTACACGCTTGGTCTTCTTAGGGGAGGAGGCCTGTTAACTCTTCCTTGGAGGTTTTGCTGTGGGGGTATCTGGCGCGCCCCCTGACTAGGACTCTGAGGTGTAACCAAGGATGGTTCTGTTTGTAAGACTGCTTGCTATGCGCTCAAAGATTGATACGCCTCATTTATAGTAGCAATTTGTTTGCCATACCAAGAGGCTGGAGTTTCGCCCTTTGGCAGCCCTAATAGCGCCGAAATATTATGAGGTGGAGTTGGATTCGAAGGACCAGCGACGTGATTCACTGGGGTTACAGTCTGAGTGACGCGAGTGGCAGTCGCGCGGGGTCCCCCAGTGTTGGTTACTTCGATTTCACCGATTTCTTCAACATGTTGGACTTGGACGTTTTGATTGTCCTCCCCCAAGACTGCATTAGAGTTTGTTCCGAAACCAAAATCGGGAATGATTCCTTGACCAGCCATGATCGAAGGAAAAAATAGCTTAGAAAACTCAGAAAAAGAAGATGAAAGTGATTTGTAAAAAACCGGTGGGCGCCAATGAAGAAACAAGTAACTAATCCTGGGGTTAATTAGTTTGGTTTATGTTTCTACCATAGTGGTTAATCTTCTTATGGCTTTCTGAGCTCTGTAATGATCCGTTAATCCTGCAAAACAGAACACCGTTACTCGTTAAGAGGGGAATATGGGGGTTTCCCTCTTAACCGGGCTCCGGCGTGAGAATAAGCGACTGTTTTGAGGAGATAAATGTGTGTTAAGAGTGAGAGTAGAGGGAATAGAATGTTTAACCTGTGAAGTGAGGTCTCTATTCATAGCCGGAGAGGTGTAAGATGATGTGGGCTGATGGGCCTTGGGCCGGAAGGCGACAACATAGAGGATATGCTCCTTGTCTCACTGGTGTCGACCGTTAGTGGCTTCTAGAAGTCCTCCAGTTCTGGCGCACCGTGATTGGAGCCACGTGTCACAGTTGTCGGCCTGGCAGTCCTTCTGCCATCAGCAGGTAAGTGGAGATCGTGGGGCAAGTGTCTCTGCCCTGTGATTGGTGCCACGTAGGCGTCCTTAAGTACTCTCTGTCTCCTACACGTCAGACGATCGTGGAGCACGATTGAGCAGAACCTGGAGGACGCGGATTGGCCCTTTTCTTCTACCACTTGTACCTTGTGTGCCGAAGTAGACCTGCGCCATAGCCCTGCGCGAATCTTGCTAAACACGTAACTAGCCCGCGCAGGGGATGGGTGATTGAAGGCTCTTATTCAGAATGCTAAGTGTTGAATGTGGTGTTTTCTCTTGTTGAGACCTCGCGCTAGATCAATACATGATGATGTAACGCGCCCGAGGTTGGCAGTAAACAACTTGATGAATAAGGAGTATGGTCTTGCGCGCAACCTGAATGAGGTCTGCGCGGCCTTTTTGGGACCATACCCCTTCAAGTCCCCCCCAGTCCAGTGCTGCACCATGCGCGAGGCAAGTGGTTGGAGCTCTGGACTTAGAAAAAGAAAGGTGCTAAAAATGCTTGCTTTGTGTTGGGTAGGCGCGCGCGTGTGAATGTTTGACAGTTGCTACGGCGCGACTACTGTGCCTGACTGTTGGTGATTCTTTGCTCCTCATTGTCAGCGCGCAGGTTCGTTGGGTAACCATGAATACTGCGCGTCCTGAGTGACTTTTGCATGAAGTTTTTTGTAATTTTGGGCGGCAAAATCCTCGAATTTTGAATTCTGACAGGTTGGTAAGAAATGTCGTTGATGGCGACGTTTGAGTTGACCGCTGACACGGCCGTTATCAAGTTGTCCCTGACGGTTCGGCTTTCCGTCAGGAGAGTGAGGTCCACGCGCGAGTGGTAACTGTCACTCCGGGATTTGCGATCGACGTGGCAGTCGCTGATTGGGTTCGCGCGCGGTGAATCCGACACGTCTACTCATCGCATTAAATGCGACGAGTATAAATATTCGTGGAGATGAGAGGAGAGATCACTTTCTCTTCCACTGTTGCTATCTTTTCTCTATCTCTTCTTCCAATCTTCAAACTCAGTAGCAGATCTTCAAGATCTTCATCGAATCTTCAAGTTTTTCTGCATATTCGAAACTTCGTCTTTGATTATCCATGGCTGAAGAACATCATCAAGAAGAAAACCCAGGTGAAGAAGGTCCTGTTCTGGTCCTTAAATGGGATTTAGGGTTGTTCGAACAGATCACACGAGGATTCCGGTTCCCACCGGAATGGGATGCCCGGTACCCCGACCAGAATCAGACGGCCGCCGATGCACCACCGGGGTACATTACCCTTTTTGAAGACTTCTTCCTTCAAGGCAACTTCCGGTTGCCGGAAACGGAGTTTATGGCCCACATACTCCAGTACTATGGGTTCCATATTTCGCAAATGAGTCCACCTGGGATGGTGAGAGTCTGACACTTCGAGTTTTTATGCCGTTCTCACGGTGTTGAGCCAACGGTGGAGAGGTTTAGAGTCTTTTATCAATTGATCAGAAACATGGGCTTCTACTTCTTTGCCAGTCGAGGGTCTGCCAAGAAGATACTCCTGAACCCCCCTAAGAGTTTCCATGACTGGAAGCAAAAAATTTTCTTCATCCGGGAGGAAGTCATCCCCATCGCTATAACCTTCCGTGCGCCGGACGTGATTGAAAAAGAGGAATTGGCGATACCTAAGAAGGATGACTGGTATGTGAAGCTCACCGCCACACCTAACCGAGTATTTGGTGAAAATGTCCTTGTTGCGGCGCGAATGAGTGATCAATGGCCGCCTGAGAGCAACGAAGTTCCGGTTTTGAAGTTTCAAGATCGAGGTTAGCTGTTTCCTTAATTATTTTGTTTAACTTCATAGCACTCAACTAGTTGAATTTTGAATGTAGAGGTACGCCTTTATCAAGCTGCTTTCCCCACTTTCGGTGGGTCTATGGGCGTGCGCCCGTTGGAAGTAGGCGAGCAATACTGGTATGATGCAATTAGGCGTCACTTCATGTATCCTGTTGCTGGAGCTTTTGCCAATCCGCCTACCGTGACTGAAGGTGCGCATATACCTAATCCCAGGCCCTTGCGAGCTGTGACTTACGCTGGGAAAGAGATTCACTATCTTTCTAGCGAGGAGTCTGTAGGGTCTTCAAATGGGGAGCTAAGTTCGTGGTCTAACATCTTCGCAGGTGTGTTGCACGACTTGGGGATTGACCCTGAGGAGAAGAAGAAAAAACCCAACAAGCGGAAGAAGGTGACCACCTTAGACGCTGAGGTGACCAGCAAGAAGGGCGGGAGTAGCTGCGCGATTGCTGACAAAGGTACTCTACGCTTTCGTTAGAGTAACTTTGAGGATTACGTTATTATCAGTGACTCATTTGAAAGTTTGTCGCGTATAGGCGAGAAGAAGACCAGAGCTGTTGGCTCAAGGAGTTCAGGGAGCGTTGGTTCTCGAAACCCAGATGCTGGAGCCACTCCGTCTTCTATCACGCTTGAAGATGAAGAAGAGGAAGAAGAAGAGGAACCTGCTGAGAAGTTGATAAGCAGGAAAAGGAGTAGGGAGACCACAACTGTTGCTTCTGTGACGCAGAAGGCTGGTGGAGCTCCCGTAATCGGGAAACAGAGTAATCTGCGCTCTCTTTATAAATTTTCTCCCGGTTAGTTTCTTTAGCTGCCTTGCTTTCTTTGTTGCTACCTCTTTTTGACACTTAGTTTCTGTAGAGGCCAAAAAGAAGACCCTTGAGAAGAAGGGTGTTGTTTTTAAAGACCCTCAGGAGCCGGCGCAGAAGAGGCCCAAGGTTACCATCAAACCCTTCAAGGCTGCTGGGGTAGAGTCTGAGAAGGAGAAGCCTGTTGATAAGGTTGCTGAGAAGGAGAAACAGAAGGAGAAAGATAAGGAGAAAGAAAAGGAGAAGAGAGCTGCTGAAAAGCCTGTCGGTGGTGATCCGAAGGAGACCGGGACCGCTACTACAACTGCTCGTGATAAAGCGCAGGGTCCGGAGGTTGTTCATGTCACGGGGCTCGACCAGCCCCATCATGAGAAAAGGAAGGAAACTGAGGTTGAGAAACCGACCAAAGCTGCGCAACCTGATGCCCCCGTCCAATCCGTTAAAGTAACTTCTACTACTGGGGGATCAGGTTCTCCGTTTCATAAGGAAAAAACTCATGCTGCAGGTGGTGCGAGCTCTGGCGGCGCTGGAGGATATATGCCACAGATAATCGGCCCAAAGGATACCCTTGGTGATATTTATTATAAAACTTATACCGAGGAGGCGAGCGGTAATGCTCCCCACCAAGCTCCCTGGGGTATGAAACAGAAAGATACCTTTCAGGAGTTTGGCCCGTGCCGTGATTGGTTTTTGAACTCCTTCCCTCCCGGTGAGGTTAATCGGCAAAGGGCGCGGACTCACGATGGGCTGTATCAAGCCTATGTGGTTGGAGAGGCCAATACTCGCGCTGCCAATCACCGAATTGTACGTGAGTGGCGCACAATGGTTAAGGAGTGAGCTGATTGGGAGAAATATCGTGAGCGCCTTGTGAGGCAAGTGAAGGAGTTTGAGAAGGCTAATGCTAAATTTGATGAGGAGAATGCCAAGTTCGAGGCTGATAGGAAATCAGAGGAATGGGGCCGCGAGGGCCTTAGGGGCAAACTCCGTGTTGCTGAAGATCTCCTGGCGAAGGAGCGTGCCGAGTGGAAGAAGATTTGTGAGAAGGATAACCAGCGTATGTATGCGGCTCGCGCCAAGATTACCGAGCTCGAGGGTAAGGTTGCTGAGCTGACCGGGAAGATCGAAGATGGGCAGGCTGCTAAGGAGCATGCTGAGGTTTGGAAAGTGTTGACCTTTTCTGTCCTTGTGCTTTTGTTTGTAGAATTATCTAAGTATTTTATCCTTTGCAGGCTGAGCTGAAAGCGCAGTTATCCAGTAAGGATAAGGACCTGGCGGCCAAGGACGTCGAGATTGCAGAGTTCAAAGGTCGCCTGCAAGAGCAGGTTGACAAAAGTGAGTCCTTGGAGATCGACCTTGAAGCTGAGAAGGGCAAGGCTGCCACTGCTGAGGAGGCCAACCAGAAAGCTGAAGAGGCGCGAGACGTCAGTACAGCGGCCCTCAACGTAGCGCAAACTAACTACTCCGAGGCTTAAAGCATCATTGATACTCTGGCTTCTGAGGCTGAGTGGATGCGCGGCAGGGGAGTAGTTCTGGTATGTGCTCTTTTTTTTTTTTTTTTACTTAGGCTTTATTTGCTAAAACCTACTTCTAATCCCATTGTCTTTGTTGTAGATGGCCAATTCTATCCTGAATGCTGGAGAACTGGATGGAGCTGTTGCTGCTCTCATAGATGCCTCACGCGCGGTTGGTCGCCGTGGAGGTTATCTAGAGTGTGCGCAGCATGTTGAAGAAGCGTTTGGACAAGAGTTTGATGTCAGGCATTGCTCAGTGACCGATCAGGCTGATGCTGAGTTAGCACGCGCTGAGAAGGCTTATGACCATCTATCACTGCCTATGATGGATTTGGTCGCCAAGGCACTGGAGCATGACGACTGGTGCCAACGGTTGAAGCAGATTCTTGACCCCCCAGAGACCGTAGAATTGTCTGATGAAGAGCCAGCTGGAAATGATGGTGATGATGATGATGGTGACGGTTATGAGTAGGTAGCATTGGCAGGCTTTGTGCCTTGTAATTTTATTTTTAGATGTTAAATGTAACCCGTTGCGCGGTCGCGCTTATTTTGAATTGAATCGATGATGGTTTGTTTCTATGTAACTATTGCGCGGTAGCGCCTGTTGAATATGATGTTTATGTTTGCTTTCTCTTTGTCCAGTTACAATTATTGCACTGTTGTTAGAAACTTTGGTTAAGTTAGCGCGAATAAATGTAAGTGTGGCTCTTGTGCGAGTGTAACTGCCTGGTCTCGCGCTATGTTCGCGGAGGACCTTGGAGGCATAACTCAAGAGCTCGTAATTTACTGAAGTGTTTTCGTGCTAATTAAAAGTTTAACATGCATTTGTAACGTAGAAGTCATCATGATAAAAGAAAACATAAGGCATATGCTTTCATTGATTAAGAAACAGGTGCTTAGGCCAACATATATCGCATGCAAGTAACACAAAGGGCGTTTAGCCAACATAGGAATTAAAAAAGGCGCGTGGCCAACATGAGTGAGTAGAAGCGCAAGGCCGAGAGTAGTTACATATAGCACTTGCGCAGTTGTTGCGCGTTCCACGTGCGTGGGATGATGTATCCATCCAGAGTGCGCAACTTGTATGCCCCTTTCCCTAGCACCTCGTGTATTAAGTATGGGCCTTCCCATTTGGGTGCTAGCTTTCCTGGGCGTTCGGCGTTTGAAGCTTCATTGTCTCTAAAGACATACTCTCCTGCAGTGAAGGTACAAATGCGCACTCTTGCATTGTAATACCTTTCCAGCTGTGTCTTGTACTTGGCTTCTTTAATTCGATAAGTTAAGCGCCTTTCTTTGAGTAAATCCAAGTCAAGATGACGCTCTTCCTCGTTATCGATTGTGTTGACTGCTGTCAAGCGCAGCGAGGGCAGGCCAATTTCGGCTGGGATAACCGCCTCTGAGCCATAGACTAGGCTGAAAGGGGTTTCGCCAGTGCTCGTTTTCGGCATGGTTCGATGAGCCCACAGGATGCTTGGGAGCTCATCTACCCAGCCTCTTCTCTTAGTGCCCAAGCAGGCTTTTATCCCTTCAACGATACTCTTGTTAACACTTTCGACGTGTCCGTTGCCCTGAGGATGCGCAACAGATGAGAAAGTGTGTTCGATGTTCATCTCTTTCATCCACTTTTGAAGGTCTTCAGAAGCAAAGTTGGTGCCGTTATCAGTTACAATTTTGAGTGGGAGGCCAAACCTGCAAATGATGTGTTCCCAGATGAACTTGTGCACCATCATTGCAGTTGTTGAAGCGAGTGCTTTGGCCTCCACCCACTTGGTGAAATAATCGACGGCAACAATTATGAACTTCACAGCTCCAGGAGCTTCCGGGAAGGGTCCCACCATATCGATTCCCCACTGCTGGAAAGGCCATGCAGTGGACACAGGAATGAGATCATTTTTTCAGGCGCAGGATCTTAGGGGCATGCCTTTGACAGGAGTCGCATTTGCGCAATTCCTTTAGAGCGTCAACGTGCATCCCTGGCCAATAGTATCCAGCGTTCATAATTTTCGCAACGACCATGCGCGGTCCCGCATGAATGCCGCTGATACCTTCGTGAATCTCCCTGATCAAGTAATTGGCATCTTAGGGGTCTACGCAGTGCAAAAGTGGCCCCAAGAAGGATTTTCGGTACAAGATACCGCCTTTCATCTCATAATGCAAGGCCTTGTTCTGTATCTTCCTTGCCTCTGCTTTGTTGTCAGGGAATATTCCTTCTTGCAAATTCTTGATTATAGGGCTCATCCAGGATGGTTGCCCTATCTCTATCACATTCACTTGACGCAACAAGACCGACGGGTTTTTTAGTACTTCAATTCTTACATCTTTGGCGAGATGTTGAAAAGAAGTTGAAGCGAGCTTGCTCAAGGAGTCTGTTGGTTTGTTCTCTGAGTGATTAATATGCACTACCTTGTAGGAATTGAATCGTTGAAGCAACTCTTTTGCTTGATCTAAATACAAAGCCATAACTTCGCCCTTTGCATCGTATAGTCCGTTGATTTGGCTGGCAATCAAGAGTGAATCAACATGCGCTCGCAGATTTTGAGCTCCCATTTTTATGGCGAGGCGCAAGCCTGCTAAGAATGCCTCGTATTCCGCCTCATTGTTGGTGTTCCTGAAGTCCAACTTAATGGCGTTTGTAAATTCATGTTTCTCAGGGCTAACAAGGCGCAATCCAGCCCCTGCGCCATCTTCGTTTGAAGCCCCGTCGGTGTATAGCAACCATAGTCCGTCTGATGTATCCTTGATAGGAGTATCCACAACTTCACAATCTTTGATTTTATCTTCTGGGACCTCTGTGATGAAGTCCGCTAGAACTTGACCCTTGATCGATGGGCACGACCTGTAGAGAATGTTGTGGCCCCCTAGTTCGATTGCCCACTTCGCTAGGCGACCTGACGTCTCTGGCTTTTGTAGTATGGTGCCGATGTGAAAGTTGGTGAGTACCGTGACCACATGCCCTGTAAAATATATGCGCAGCCTTCTAGAGGCGTGTAACAGCGCAAGTACCAACTTTTCCATTATGGAATTCCTCGTTTCTGGATCAGTAAGCACCCTACTGACGTAATAAATTGGAGTCTGAACTCCATCTCTCTCCACCAATAATACCGACCCCACTGCCTTGTCCGAAGAGGACAAATACAGGATGAGTGGTTCCTTTTCAAATGGCGCGGTCAGAGTAGGAAGCTTTATCAAACATTCTTTCATTTGCTGGAATGCGGTTTCTGCTTCCGGTGTCCATTTGAATTCTTGCTTCTTTACGCAGTTACGCAGGGTGCTGATAAAAGGATATGATTTTGCAGCATGGTTTGACAGGAAACGGTTAAGCGCGGCTAAGCGGCCGGCCAACCTTTGCATCTCCTTGATCGTTCGCGGTGATGGCATCCGCTCTATGGCTTGAACTTTTTCTGTATTAACTCTAAAACCGCCATTTGTAACCTCGAAGCCCAAGAATTTGCCCTCCTCCATACCAAAGGAACATTTGGCTGGATTCAGTTTTATATTCACGCTTCTCAACGACTTGAATGTTTTCTCGATATCTTTTAATATTTGGTCCTCCTCAGGACTTTTAATCACCAGATCATCGATGTAAACCTCGATATGCTTCCCAATATCTCCAGCAAAGGTCTTGTCCATCAGGCCCTGGTATGTTGCGCCAGCGTTTTTGAGGCCGAACGGCATCTTTGTATAACAGAAGATCCCGAGGTCGGTCCGAAAAGTTGTCTTGTCTTCGTCCTCAAGCTTCATTTGAACCTGATGATACCCCTTGTAACAATCTAAGAAGCATTTCCATCTGTACGGTGCGAGAGAGTCTATCTTTTTGTCGATCTCGGGCAACGAGTAGCAATCTTTAGGGCATGCCTTGTTGAGATCGGTATAATCGACGCACATTCTCCATCCTCCGTTAGACTTCCCCACCATCACGGGGTTCGCGACCCAGCTTTGATAGCGCACCTCTCTCAAGATCCCTGCTTTTAGCAGCTCACACACTTGCTCGTTCATCGCTTTAGTCTTATCCGCCCTAAGCTGCGCCTTCTTTGCACTTTTGGTTCAACGGAGGGATAACTATTCAGACAATGTTCAGTAATGTCGCGCGGGACACCGGTTATGTCAGCCGGAGTCCAGGCGAAAATATCCATATTACTGAACAAAAGTTGCTTGAGGTGCGTTCTGATGTTTGGTGAGATTGCGTGGCCAATCGTCACCGTTTGCTCTGAGTATTTACGGTTTAAAACCCACTTTTCTGGCTCAGTCGTTGAAACTTTCGTCGCTTTTGTTGGGCGCGCCTCTTCTGCTGACATTACTTCTTTCTTTGCATAGATGATTGCCACCCTCGTCTCAGTTGGAAACCCGATGGCTGAGTGGGGTGTGGAAGTTACCATGTTTAGTTCACCTTGGGTTTCTCTCCCAATCAACACATCATGCCTTGATTTGACAGGCATTACCATGAAGTTTACATTTGTGGTTCTTGAATGCTTCCCGTCAGAAAACGTGACGGGGAAGCTGATTTGGCCTAACGGGAAGACCATTTCATTGCAAAATCCTGACAGAGGGTAATCAACCGGCTCAAGTATCGCTTTATCTTCGTCGTCAATTTGATTAAAGCATTGCTCATAGATGATGTCGGCTGTACTTCCCGGGTCAATGAAGACGTATTCCGTTTCGTAGTGACCGATGATACCGGTAATGACAACGGGGCGTGTGGCGCGAGGACCCCCGCGCACTAACGGG
The DNA here is from genome assembly GCA_030545235.1 of Helianthus tuberosus. Taxonomy (NCBI): domain Eukaryota; kingdom Viridiplantae; phylum Streptophyta; class Magnoliopsida; order Asterales; family Asteraceae; genus Helianthus; species Helianthus tuberosus. The sequence continues at coordinate 58,278,849 of CM060437.1, read as the reverse complement.
AAAATGACCTGCTGCTCTTGCCATGAAGGCTCGTAAGGGCGTTTACCTTTTTCTCTAGCGCTGTATCTTTGTCCGTTGACCATATGGGTTTCCAGGCCCCGGACCTTTTTGTGGTTCCCATCATCGTGGCGCTGGATCTGGCGTGTTTCTTTGAGCACGTTTTTCACCAGGTGGCTTAACTTTCCGCTTTTTAGCGCTTTCTCGATCTCTTGTCGTAAACTGATACAGTCGTCTGTCAGATGACCTGTATCCTTGTGGAAATCGCAGTACAGGTTCGGGTCTTGCCCCTTCTTGTTCGTCATAGGCCTTGGAGCCTTGAAGTCGTGGATCTCCGTCATTAGCACCTCTTTTGGTGTTTTTATGAGCGGAGTCCAGTGCTTTTCTCGGTTATCATCCCTGACTGCTTTTCGATACCCAATTCTGTCAATTGTCTCCCGCGCATCTTCTCTGTAGCGCGGTCTCTCCTCTTGACCCCTTGGTCTTCCGGATTTCCAGTCCTGACCTTAGCTCTTGTTGCGCTTTTCGTAGTCGCGCGAGCTTTTCTTGGAAAAGCGATCGTTGGTGTATGAGCTCTTGGCTCCAGTGTCACGACCCCCGACCCACCCTGGATGGAATAGGGTGCCGCGGACAGCCCAGTGGTACCGGTGATTATTTTGAAAAATATTGCAGCGGAAATTTCATCAGGACCGTGAGTTAGGAAAAATATCAGAGTTTAGAAAACACCGGATTTTATTTATTTAAATAGATGGGATAAACCCATGTTTTACAATGGTAGCTTTAATAAAGATAAATTTTATGATATAAAACAATATTTCTTTATTTTGATTTAGTTTAATAAAATAAGATAAGCCACTTCTTGATGCCTTTCAGTGCCGTATCCATCTTTTACTCCAATCTATAGGAATTACCTGAAACGCGTTTTAAAAAGGTTTTGTCAGCGGGAAATACTGAGTGAATCATTCATTTTACTAAAACGACTCGTTTGTTATAATTTACAGTATTAAGAGAGATTACAATGTTTCTGATATCAAGCCAACTACCCACAGTACTTGTCACTCGAATCTTTACGGTGACTGTGGTCATATCACCATTGGCTGCCCCAATGAATGACGAATATCACTAATTAGGTTCGCCCACCTAACGTGATACTTTATAGGTACGCTCACCTAACAACAGTAATGTGCACAATACCCCACATACCGGCTGTAATTTGGTGATTACATAAACTTAATCACTGTAATTATAACTTTAAAAATATTTAAGAATTTATAAAGCAATTTGATAAAAAGAGAATGACTCACAGATAATCATGCAGATTCATACGGACAGAATTTAGTTTACAGATAAGCCTTGATATATTGCAGATTTATACAGGCAGGGCTTCGCCTATTGATTTTGCCTTGTAACCTAGTGCATACGAACTAGGTAGGTAACTTAATACAGCATTTACGATAACTCACGAGATCAAATTTTCACAACGAACGACAAAGTGCAATACTTCATCCATCGATTTAACGATGATCCGTCAAATTAATGACGAACGACAAAGTATAATACTTCATCCATCGAATTAACGATGATCCGTCAAATTAATGACGAACGATAAAGTATAACCCTAATGGGGCGGCACTTAAACATTCATTGGATATATTGATCAGTCGGAAAATGAATCGTAATAGCGATCGAGTTAATACCCTGTATCGTAGCAGAATTCGAGCTAGTGTGTGTTTGGTAGTAATAAAAATATATTTTAACAGAATGGAATACGTATTTGTGTAAAACCCAAATCAAACCTTAACGGTAGTCACGAGATTCGAACCTTAACGAAATTCACAAAGTATAGTCTTGTTTAGACAGCATTTTGGCATCCGTTTAACGAACTCACAAAATACAATACTTTGGCATCCATTAGTTGGTTCATGAATCGATCGGACAGAACATCGTATAGGTGATTATTGGTTAGAACACCAACGTATAGAGAAAAGAAATAGAAGAAATGAACAAAGGAAATGAATTCCTAAGCTTTCTATTTATAGGTAAATTTCTTTCCTTAGCTAGGAAGTTTCCTTAGCCATTAAGTTTCCTTAACCATTAAGTTTCCTTAACTATTAAGTTTTCTTAACCATTAAGTTTCCTTAACCATAAAGTTTCCTTAACTATTAAGTTTTCTTAACCATTAAGTTTCCTTAACCATTAAGTTTCCTTAACTATTAAGTTTCCTTAACCATTAAGTTTCCTTATATAACTAAATAACTTACTTAGTTGTTTAATTAATCTCGCTTAGCTTAATTAATCTTGCTTAGCTTAATTAATCCTGCTTAACTTAATTAATCCTGTTTAGCTTAATTAATCCTGATTAACTTAATTACTTTAGCTTAGCTTAATTAATCTCGCTTAACTATTTAATTAACAGATTAATTAATCTACTCAGCTAACTTAACTGTTAAGTTTATTTTTACTTAGCTATTAAGTATTTTAGCAGTTTCCTGATTCTGATTGTTCTGAAATTTGTAGGGTTTGTGCAGAATCACTTGGGTGTCTCAATTAGGGTTTCTTATTGGATAAATAATAAAATAAATAGGACTTCTTAATGAGGGTCGTTACATTCTCCCCACCTTAATAAAAATCTCGTCCTCGAGATTTACTGGAATGAGTAGGAATACTTTTCTTCATCTCAGATTCCAGCTCCCAAGTGTATTTGGGTTATGATATTTCTTTTAGACTTTATGTCACATTTTTAGTTAATAAAATAATATTAAGGTAGATGACACAAAATTTAAAATATCAAATTTTGTAAATACGAGTTGTACCATAAGTAGGATTCAATGATTCAACTGAATTAGCTCGAGAAATCGATGATAAACGAATGAGATGAAATGATATAATTTTCAAAGTGACTAGGTTCAAGCCAAAAGATATATGAAAAATGAATCTGAAGAACTTTTAGAATCAATAAAATTCTTTGTCAAAAGAAAGCTTACTTTGATTGGTAACTGAGGAAGACTTTGACAGTTTTCCAAATGAAATTAAAGTATGAAAAATGATTTGTCAAATATTTATAATATGAGAAATCAAAGTGTTGAGAGGAGTGAATTGCAAAGATACACCAAAAGACAATAGAGTTAGTGTATCATTTTAGAGTTCCAAGTTGTTTTGACATGACCAACTTATTTTATATTTTGTAAAGCAAAATGTAATATATTTTATTTGTGTTCATGTCTGAACCTGTATTTTATATATCAAATATAAATACTATGTAATATATATTTACTTTGTTATATATATAAATGATCACTACTTTGAAATAAGTATTTTACTATACTATGTAAAATAACTGATATGTAATATATATTACAAAATACCGTAATGAAGTTATTACGTTTACAAAATATTATTTTGTAAAAGAAATCATTATTATTTATAACGTTAAATAAGATTTGTAAAAATATTTATTATACAAAATATTTGTACATATATTATACTTAATGAGTCGATTCTATGGGATTACTTATTTGTATTTTGAAATCATATAACTTTTGTGAATGTATTTACAAATGTTGTAAATAAGTGAAAACGGAGACTATTCTTATATTGTTTTATGAAAATATATCTTTCTCCAATGTATATATATTTTCATATAAATTTAAATTTTACTAAATATGTATGGTGACTTAATTTGTATATATATTAACTGGTCATTATCATGGTGGATATTGGTTAGTGCTCCCTTATTTAAGCATAGGTGATCAGTCCATGCCTAATTAAGGCTAGGCTATCCAATACCTACCCTTGATAATAATCCTAGTAAAAATAATACCAATACTATTATTATTAATATTTTCTTACTAATAATAAAACTGATATTAGTAATACATAACTAAAATACACTTAAATGGAAAAAATTTCTAATAAAATGGTGAAACTGGCCGTCCCCAGGATCGAACCCGGGTCTAGGCCACACCCTTTCGCGCATCTAACCAACCGAGCTAGGTGCCTAGTTTATGAAATTTCCATTTTGGTTAAATATAAGCACATGTACAATAAATTCTGTACTTCTTATTATAAGTTACCTACTTATATTGACTAAGTATTTACTTATCCTCCTTATGGTGACTAATAAGAATATAGTAATACTATTAGGTAATCACTTATGTAAGTTTCCATATATAAAATAAATTTTATATAATGTTTTTCGATTGAAGATGTTAAAGCAATAATTTATCACAAAAGGCTAGTTTGATGTTGTAAAAATCATTTAAAAGATATATTAAAATATGACAAGAATTTGTGTATCATTATCTTATCACATGATTTGTGTTAAGATAACTTTTATAAATATCCGTATATGATATATATAAATGAGATTAGTGCAAGCTTTAAATTTTATGAAAACGTTAGTACAAGGTGATCGTGATCAAAGAAATGATTTAGTGAAGTCGAAGACCAAATAAGCATTTTATAGTTCGAGAGAATTGAAGTGTTTGTTGGAGAATATGATAGCTTTAAATCCATCATATGGGAATTTGAAATGAATATGAGCAAGTTCAAGCAATTGAACTTGGTTTAATCACAATGAGTTTTAATAAGATTGGACATGGTCACAACAAAATCATGTAAAGAAATTTGAGTTTTTTTTTTCAAGAACTTCATTGACTCGATATCAAAGAGTTATCATTTTGTAATAATGCGGAGTACAGTACCAAAAATTAAGTCTAACTAAAGGATATTTGAGTTTGGATAAAACGAAAAATTAGAATGAAGCCCTCCAGTGGAAATCCAGAAATTAAACGAACCACATGCACGACAAATGGTGCATGTGTAACATGTGGATTTACCAAGAAATGAAATGAATCAATATTCGTTACTATGAAATAAATCCTCCTGGTATGATGACCGTTTAGGAAAAGTAGAAATGCGAAAATCAACTTATTATATGCAGAAGTCAGAATTTTTTAACAAAAGAATTATAAGAACTTCTATCTGGAATTTCGAGTGATAACCATTTATTAAATGACATTACCAGGAAATGTCAAATAAAATGAAATAGGGAATTTGCAAAAGTAGATGACTCATTTTTCAGTGCTAATACCTATGACTCCGATTAGACTGTACACTGATGGTTGTGAATTCTCGTTCTAGCGTACCTTAAAGATATTCATTTTGTAGGATCATGTGGCAAAGTGCCTCTTTTTGATTAGTAGTTCTTCTTACTGACGGAATTTTAACATTGGTGTCATTGTGCCCAATTTATATTTTCAAAAGGTTTTGCCTCGAAAGTTGTGTGTAATATACTTCAACTTCTGTGAATTTATAATTTAAATTTTCATGTGTTTTCTTGTACCGTATTACAACTTTACATGCTTTTTACTTGCGTTAATAGTTTATGGTAACGTGTTAGAAATTCTTTACACTTTTGATGATATCCCAACTTAATGGGTTTCTATTGTTATTATTGTTGCTCAAGTTACTAGGCAGATAATCAAATGAAATAATGTTTGATGTCTGAAAAGAGATTCCTAATAAATAAATCTAGATACAGATACTTGTGCTTTATTCCAAATTATCAATATTTATGGTTTTTGGATTTTCTTATAGATATACATATCTATATATTTCACATACTGAATTAAACATATCATCGATCAGGTAAATGTATTTAACAAATTCATATTTCCAAAAACCAGTCAAATATCTGATTATGATACTATTTAGGGAAATCTTGTCACTCGTTTGACATATGATATATTCCGTCTTATCCGATTCGCGCCGGAGCGGTAATTCCAATATATCCGAACAAACTGGAGAGTCTACCACACCATACCCAGTCTTGCCAGAGAAAATTTTCTATTTCCCATAAATAGTATCTTTTTCGAAAGTGCCTATCTTATTAGGGCTTTTATTCAGAATTAAGGAAATTTGTATTTCGATAACATATCTTATTATTGTATTGATCACTAAACAATTCCTGTGACAGTGTCAATTTGATCATTCTTTCAACTAGTAATTCTAATCATAACACTGTTGATTATTCTCTCAACTAGTGATTCTGGACTTAGTTGTCCCGTGATATTACTTTATCAAATATATTACTTATGGCACACCAAAATCTATCATATTTATTTACAAAAATACTTAGCTTATCGTGAAGCTAATACTAAGGCATCTTTTCTTAAGTTCAAGTCTAAATGCTACCAGTTAACAGCAATCTCCTAACTCTTTTATATAAATTTAGGTATTATTATTACAACACCTAAAGGCGTAAAGCAGTGGCTCTTTGAGTTGGCTCTGATACCACCTTCTGTCACGACCCCCGACCCACCCTGGATGGAATAGGGTGCCGCGGACAGCCCAGTGGTACCGGTGATTATTTTGAAAAATATTGCAGCGGAAGTTTCATCAGGACCGTGAGTTAGGAAAAATATCAGAGTTTAGAAAACACCGGATTTTATTTATTTAAATAGATGGGATAAACCCATGTTTTACAATGGTAGCTTTAATAAAGATAAATTTTATGATATAAAACAATATTTCTTTATTTTGATTTAGTTTAATAAAATAAGATAAGCCACTTCTTGATGCCTTTCAGTGCCGTATCCATCTTTTACTCCAATCTATAGGAATTACCTGAAACGCGTTTTAAAAAGGTTTTGTCAGCGGGAAATACTGAGTGAATCATTCATTTTACTAAAACGACTCGTTTGTTATAATTTACAGTATTAAGAGAGATTACAATGTTTCTGATATCAAGCCAACTACCCACAGTACTTGTCACTCGAATCTTTACGGTGACTGTGGTCATATCACCATTGGCTGCCCCAATGAATGACGAATATCACTAATTAGGTTCGCCCACCTAACGTGATACTTTATAGGTACGCTCACCTAACAACAGTAATGTGCACAATACCCCACATACCGGCTGTAATTTGGTGATTACATAAACTTAATCACTGTAATTATAACTTTAAAAATATTTAAGAATTTATAAAGCAATTTGATAAAAAGAGAATGACTCACAGATAATCATGCAGATTCATACGGACAGAATTTAGTTTACAGATAAGCCTTGATATATTGCAGATTTATACAGGCAGGGCTTCGCCTATTGATTTTGCCTTGTAACCTAGTGCATACGAACTAGGTAGGTAACTTAATACAGCATTTACGATAACTCACGAGATCAAATTTTCACAACGAACGACAAAGTGCAATACTTCATCCATCGATTTAACGATGATCCGTCAAATTAATGACGAACGACAAAGTATAATACTTCATCCATCGAATTAACGATGATCCGTCAAATTAATGACGAACGATAAAGTATAACCCTAATGGGGCGGCACTTAAACATTCATTGGATATATTGATCAGTCGGAAAATGAATCGTAATAGCGATCGAGTTAATACCCTGTATCGTAGCAGAATTCGAGCTAGTGTGTGTTTGGTAGTAATAAAAATATATTTTAACAGAATGGAATACGTATTTGTGTAAAACCCAAATCAAACCTTAACGGTAGTCACGAGATTCGAACCTTAACGAAATTCACAAAGTATAGTCTTGTTTAGACAGCATTTTGGCATCCGTTTAACGAACTCACAAAATACAATACTTTGGCATCCATTAGTTGGTTCATGAATCGATCGGACAGAACATCGTATAGGTGATTATTGGTTAGAACACCAACGTATAGAGAAAAGAAATAGAAGAAATGAACAAAGGAAATGAATTCCTAAGCTTTCTATTTATAGGTAAATTTCTTTCCTTAGCTAGGAAGTTTCCTTAGCCATTAAGTTTCCTTAACCATTAAGTTTCCTTAACTATTAAGTTTTCTTAACCATTAAGTTTCCTTAACCATTAAGTTTCCTTAACTATTAAGTTTTCTTAACCATTAAGTTTCCTTAACCATTAAGTTTCCTTAACTATTAAGTTTCCTTAACCATTAAGTTTCCTTATATAACTAAATAACTTACTTAGTTGTTTAATTAATCTCGCTTAGCTTAATTAATCTTGCTTAGCTTAATTAATCCTGCTTAACTTAATTAATCCTGTTTAGCTTAATTAATCCTGATTAACTTAATTACTTTAGCTTAGCTTAATTAATCTACTCAGCTAACTTAACTGTTAAGTTTATTTTTACTTAGCTATTAAGTATTTTAGCAGTTTCCTGATTCTGATTGTTCTGAAATTTGTAGGGTTTGTGCAGAATCACTTGGGTGTCTCAATTAGGGTTTCTTATTGGATAAATAATAAAATAAATAGGACTTCTTAATGAGGGTCGTTACATCCAGCTAGCGACTCTTCGGTTTGCGCTACTATTTTTGCGGCTTCCATCACCTTGTCACATTCTTTGGGCATGCCATCCTTGCCAGTGGTAGTTCTGATGAGGCTATCATAACGAATGGCTTTCTTAAAATGGGCGCGCATGAGCTACTCGCCTACACCACCAATTTCCAGACATTCTTTGTTAAAACGTGTAATGAAGTCCTCCAGACCTTCATTTTCCCTGCGCCAGATATCTGTTACTTCAGATGTATCTCGCTGATAGCGTCTTTGCTGGCTGAAGTGGTTTACGAATTGCGTTCTAAAATCAACCCATGAACTGATTTTTCCAGGCGGGAGCCTGTCGAACCAAGCGCGAGCAGCCCCAGTAAGCGTCTGGATAAACAAATGACACCACATTGGCATATTCCATCCTCCCATACAACCAACACTTGTGAATACTCTGACATGATCGTCAGGATCGGTTAAACCATTGAATTTTCCCACTGTTGGGGGTAACTTCTCTCTTGAGAGTGGTGCCAAGGCAATCCTCGGGATAAACTTTGAGTGTTCTGCAACTTCAGCTGGTCTATAGGCGAGGCTGAAGTCTCGCTCTGCCTCTTCGCTATACGCAATGCGCTTCCTTGGCCTGTAATTCTCGTGATTCCACTGCAAGCGGTTGAAAACTGAGGATCCTTCGTCATCTTGCCAAGTTGGGTCGTTCGGGTCTGTGTCGTCCCACTCGTTATTCATATTGCGCGGCCCGAGCCGGCTATGAAGTGGACCCCTTTGAATGTTCGACGGATGGTCATAATAGCTTTTTGTTTCTCCCCGTGTGTCGCGCGTGTCGTACACGCTTGGTCTTATTAGGGGAGGAGGCCTGTTAACTCTTCCTTGGAGGTTTTGCTGTGGGGGTATCTAGCGCGCCCCCTGACTAGGACTCTGAGGTGTAACCAAGGATGGTTCTGTTTGTAAGACTGCTTGCTGTGCGCTCAAAGATTGATACGCCTCATTTATAGTAGCAATTTGTTTGCCATACCAAGAGGCTGGAGTTTCGCCCTCTGGCAGCCCTAATAGCGCCGAAATATTATGAGGTGGAGCTGGATTCGAAGGACCAGCGACGTGATTCACTGGGGTTACCTTCTGAGTGACGCGAGTGGCACTCGCGCGGGGTCCCCCAGTGTTGGTTACTTCGATTTCACCGATTTCTTCAATATGTTGGACTTGGACGTTTTGATTGTCCTCCCCCAAGACTGCATTAGAGTTTGTTCCGAAACCTAAATCGGGAATGATTCATTGACCAGCCATGATCGAAGGAAAAAATAGCTTAGAAAACTCAGAAAAAGAAGATGAAAATGATTTGTAAAACACCGGTGGGCGCCAATGAAGAAACAAGTAACTAATCCTGGGGTTAATTAGTTTGGTTTATGTTTCTACCATAGTGGTTAATCTTCTTATGGCTTTCTGAGCTCCGTAATGATCCGTTAATCCTGCAAAACAGAACACCGTTACTCGTTAAGAGGGGAATATGGGGGTTTCCCTCTTAACCGGGCTCCGGCGTGAGAATAAGCGACTGTTTTGAGGAGATAAATATGTGTTAAGAGTGAGAGTAGAGGGAATAGAATGTTTAACCTGTGAAGTGAGGTCTCTATTTATAGCCGGAGAGGTGTAAGAGGATGTGGGCTGATGGGCCTTGGGCTGGAAGGCGACAACATAGAGGATATGCTCCTTGTCTTACTGGTGTCGACCGTTAGTGGCTTCTAGAAGTCCTCCGGTTCTGGCGCACCGTGATTGGAGTCACGTGTCACAGTTGTCGGCTTGGCCGTCCTTCTGCCATCAGCAGGTAAGTGGAGATCGTGGGGCAGGTGTCTCTGCCCTGTGATTGGTGCCACGTAGGCGTCCTTAAGTACTCTCTGTCTCCTGCACGTCAGACGATCGTGGAGCACGATTGAGCAGAACCAGGAGGACGCGGATTGGCCCTTTTCTTCTGCCACTTGTACCTTGTGTGCCGAAGTAGACCTGCGCCATAGCCCTGCGCGAGTGCGCGACTCTTCCTGAACACGTAACTAGCCCGCGCAGGGAATGGGTGGTTGAAGGCTCTTATTCAGAATGCTAAGTGTTGAATGTGGTGTTTTCTCTTGTTGAGACCTCGCGCTAGATCAATACATGATGATGTAACGCGCGCGAGGTTGGCAGTAAACAAATTGATGAATAAGGAGTATGGTACTGCGCGCTACCTGAATGAGGTCTGCGCAGCCTTTTTGGAACCATATCCCTTCACATATCTAATTCAACCGACACATGATAAAGGTTCAAGCCTCCACTAGTCAACAACGAATAACTAACTTTATCATAAATACTTTCGACAAAATTCACAAACACGAGGTCAGTAGTAATCATCATATATCCAATAGTTACCAATTCGATTTTCATTCTTGATTAATCCCTCCAAGTTTGCCACCACGCTGCTCAAGGGGGTGCTTAATTAACTAACAATTCTCCCTTTTTTCTTTTCAATCTGCAAGCTTTAAAACACAATTAGACCCAAATATTCACAAAACTCTCAACGATGTGAACCAAATTCTTCAAAATAGTTCTCCTCTTTATTAACGAAGTATCTTTGATATTCGTAAACTATAGAAAGGTAAAAAATACTGAATAGTTTGATTCGTCATGTCATTCAATTCTTCAAGCATTTGTCACCTTATAATGAAGCATCCCGGATGCACTTAGCCTATACGAAGTATCCAAATACCAAAAATTCGAAACCCATGTTGTAGAAAAAGAGTCTTGAAAATGATCTTGGCCCAAATGAATTTAAGAATTAGCAAACAAATTATAATAGCCTCGGACCCAAAACCAATTCATAGTTCATCTATACTATACTATAAAGCATTTCTCAATGCCTTTTTAAAAATTAAGAAGTAAAATACAATTCCATATCATACAGTATGCAATGCATTGCATTGTTAACTACTTTTTGAGGAGAAAATTTATCTTTAAAACACCCAATTTAATCCAATGTTATTAAATGATTCCATCTGTGAATATATCTTTAAAACACCTTATTTGTCAAGAGTTATTTAATTGTTTCTAACAATGCTATTATGTAGTTCATTAATATACTTTCAATAAAATTTACATCTTGAGATGAATTAGTCATTTTAGTTTGTTTTCAACTTAACATTATTGTTTAGTAGATATTTTAGCAACATTGTATACAAATAATAACATTTTTATTAAATTATTACAGGTTAGGGTTTTTTAAATTAAAACTAAACTAAAAGATTTATTTTGTAAACTGTCTAATATTCTAGGGCCGAATTGAAAATATAAATTAAACCATTAGACCATGTGTTGTGGTAATGCCCCTACCCTTGAACGTTTTGCGTCATGTGGCAACCCAGTTAGCAATGGGGCATTATGGGACGTTTTTTTTTTTTAAATGGGTGTAGCGGGGATGCAGGACATTATGTTAAAAGGGGGTGTTAAACAATTAAATAAATAAAAAACCATCAAAAAAATCTTATTGGCAAAAAAAAAAAAGAAGATTAATTGTGATTGGCCACTTCATCCCCTTCTTCGGCGTGGAAAAAAGGATGCCTTGGAGCAAATATTCGAACAAAACGCCCCGGAGGGCGGTCGATTGGGCGTTTAGGGGCGTTTTTCAATGGTAAAACGCCCAAAAACCCTACCACTACCGATGATCTTATACTTTATTGAACTATTACCGTTCTGTAAATTCTGATTGGAAAGGTGAAAACCATTGCCATCCATTTATATTCGTAACCAACGAGATTTTAATATTTCGTTTCTGTAACCGTTCTAAAGTATTTAGCCACATGATTATCATTAAAATTTGTAAATGCTAATCATTGTTTAGAAAATCATAAGATCATTTGTTCATTCCTCCGTTGCTTTTCGTCTCCAAATTCGGCACTACTCGTCGTCGTACACCTTCGCCAACCGTCACCAACCAATCACCGCCTCTAACAGCCATGAACCAGAATAACCGTGTTCATCATTACGATACCTCTTCTTTATAAAACACACTCCGATTAGTGGGTCACCACCATCAAACATACACGCACGCAACCTCAGTAGTGTTTCGTCAGAGACGACTACCGTTACCAGTCACGACCACCGGAAGTACGCTGGCGTACACCCCACAACTGCCTTTTCACTGGTTGTGACCATTCTTTGCATTCATTCCGTGACCGGCGTGTTGAACACTTAATGGTTCAGACTATTTGTTTCGCGAGCAGATGTCTGAATGGTTCAGACATTTGCCTCTGAATGGTTAAGATTTATACAGAGTCTGAATGGTTAAGACCTCTAATCTGAATTGGTAAGACATTTGTCTCTGAATGGTTAAGCATTATAAGGCTCTTAATGGTTCAGACCTCTTACCGTTTCGACCTCTTACTGGTTCAGCACTTAACCATTCAGATGTTGTCAAACAGCCCCTAAGTAAGGTAATTACTCTAATTCTTGCTAAATTCGTTCAATGCAATTCTGTGATGATGTTCCAACGATAAGGGGTGGACGGGTATTCTGGCAAATAATGTTTTAAGTCCCTGGTTATTAGGTGGTTTAAAACCATTTTCCTTTAATAAATTGAGGTGACTATAACGGGCTGTTTGTTTACCTTTTAATGGGGCTCTTAATGGTTCAGATCTCTTACTGGTTCAACACTTAATGGTTCAGATTGTTTGTTTCGCTAGCAAATGTCTGAATGGTTCAGACATATGCTTCTAAATGGTTAAGAATTATACAGAGTCTGAATGGTCAAGACCTCTAATCTGAATTGGTAAGACATTTGCCTCTGAACGGTTAATCATTATACTGCCTCTTAATTGATTCAACACCTTTATTAATTCAGCACTTAATCATTCAGAACTTGCCAAACAACCCCTAACCCTTTTCATGTTTGTTAGTAACCACATATATTTTTTGCTTATATGTATGTGTAGTTAGGTGCATGTTTTATATTTTTTGCTTATATGTATGTGTAGTTAGGTGCATGTTTTATGCAATAAGTAATTAGTTTAATTTACAAAATAAGTTATTTATATAAATCTAGACTTAAAATTTAAAGAGATTAGCTTTTGTGTTAAATTCAAATAATTATCTAGTCATTTCTAGCCAAACAAATTACCATTTTCTATATTTGCGTCGATAATTGTAAGTAAATCATAAGCTTCGTGAATAAACCTTTTTCTTTACACCTTGGGTTGACTAAACCTTTGACCATTATAATACATGATACTAATGTTTAAAAGGGCATGTTAAATTGGTTATTATGAACCATGAATTAGACAATCAAATTTTGACAATTTGTCAACAATGTTATGCTATGTTATGAAAAGTTAATTGTTGAACCTATAAAATTATAGAATAATGATTGCAAAAGCCAAAATATGCTGATATGATCAAGAATAATTGTAACACCCTAAACTGGAACAGGCTGGTATGTCACTATTACAGATATAAAAAACCAAAGAGTTCCAATAAATGATAGAAACCAAGGATCAAAAGTCTCGAATCCACCAGAAACCTAAGTCTTATATTATTCAATTACTGAAAATAAATAAACATGGAAAATTCAGAAACTTCTTAAACTTCATTTTCCTCTCACTCATCCCTGTTTCCCTTGATTACCTGTAAAACGCACACAAAACAACACAAGAAAGAAACTACGGCTGAGCCAAAAAGTTGCCCAGTAACGGAGAAATCAACAGTAAAAGTAAGATAGACATGCGGACAGAAACATGAACGGTACTGACGTTAAACAAGTCTAGATTTTGGCACTGAAACAGATACTTATATAACTTGAATCCCAAAACTTATACTGAACAGATAACAGATATTGAACATAATCTGATGCATATAACATATCAAACATATCATAATAGAGACAAGACATACGTGACAACATATAACAGTAAAACAAGTCACGTAATATAGACGCACCAACGAGCCTAAACAGAGGCATACATGGCTATAATCCATGCGCCGAGATGGTGCGTGTAGGCGTACACACATTATTCCATCTCAACAGGAGTCAGGAGTCAGAGCTAAGATCGATCTATCCGCCTCTAGGGGCCAGGTGCTACACAAGCACAAACTAGAGACTCCGTGAACTTTAGTTACGCACCGTCACGATGAGTGCCATGTCGTTGACGCCCCAACGACAAGTCTTAACTTATAATTGCTCGAGTGACAAAGTACAAAGCTATATCAGAAATAAACGTATCATAGGGGAACATGCAATAACTATTGCATGCTACTATATAGGGATGAGCTCGGTACCGTCCGGTACTGAACCGGTACCGGTACCGAAAGAACCGATACCGAAAATCCTCAAAAGTGGGTACCGGTACCGAATATACCCGGTTCGGTACGGTTCGGTACCGGTACCGGTTCGGTACCGATATTTGAGGGTAAAAACCAGCAAAATACCGGTACCGAACCGGTACCGAAAATGTCAAAAGTGGGTACCGAATCGGTACCCGGTTCGGTAAATTCGGTACCGGTACCGGGTCCATTTTGCTCATCCCTACTACTATATATATATTAGTCATATAACAAATACCAAACAGAGACGACTAACGAAAACATCCGTACTACAAAGTAACAGACTTGAATAAAAGTACTATGATGACAAGAACAGGAACCCGTACCAAGGAGTGACGAAAATAAAATTATACTATGATGTAAAAGAAACAGAATCCGTACCTTGTTAGCAAGCAAACCAAATCAAATGAATCTAGTCGTCCTTAAACAATCAAAAACCTATAATCCGTTACAACCCGAATCAGTTTTATAAATAATTACTTGATTCGTTTGTTAAGGAATCCCCGGCGACCAAAGCATTCCAAACCTCTTAACGGTTTGAAACTTTATTCAAAATGATTACAAACGATGTCATTTAATTCTCTCAACTTTGATGTCTCACACTACAACAATATTAAACCAATTGATATTACAAATACTAATCACTAATTATAAAACCTTACATGTGTTGTATTTAATAACCAAGTATATGTGTATATTTAAAACAACCAATTTTGTAAACTGAAAATTTCTTTAACCTTCAAGATTCCTTGAACCTCTCTAATAAACAAAACATTATGATACCAACAATATTTAGTTTTAATCTTTTCATTATCATCTTAAAATTTACTCCACATTTGTACATGCATGTATAAAAAAAAAAAAAACAATGATTAATTCAATTATCACATAATAAAATATTGACCAGTTATGTTTAGATTTGTCCTTAAGCTATATACTATATCAAAAGCAACACAAAGGATCAAGTTTACGATCCAGTCGCCGGAAAGCCAATACAACAAACCAGAATTTAACTTCTATATACGAATACGAATCGGACGTGGGTTTAACTTATTACCTTACTAGTCGAACGGAGCTAATCAGAGACACACAATCAATGCTTCGGACGGTCGTACGGAATGGAATTAAGGTGAGCGGCAGTGGTGATTCACGCGGCTGCATCGTGAGTTAAAGGTCTAATTGTGGCGGCGCAAAGTTGTGGTTGTTGTCGAAGTCGTCGGAATGCAACTTGTTGCGGATCGGAGGAAACGGATGACGGATTTTGGCAACAGACGAAGGTGCGGCGATGATTATATCCAACAATGAATAGAGATGGTCACAGTTCGTAAGTCGGAGACGCTAATCAAAAACTTCGAACTAGGTGTGGCGGCGATCACGGTGGTTGTGCGGAGGCTTAGTGGAAGAAGGATCAGATTTGGAAGCTGATGAGGATACGTCCTTGGTCGGACCGAATGAGTCATTACTTAAGGGGTCGGACCGCACCCAGTGCCGTATACGGAACGACTAAGACACACTGATACGCCATAACTAACTGGGACCCACAGCTTTAACTGCCATGACAGTGACTGGTCCGACCCTAACTAACTCGCCACGTCAGCATACCCAAAAACTATAAATACCCCGCCAAGGCTTCCAGCAAGGGGTAATCACTACTTTCTCTCTCTAAACTCTCCTCTCTCTCTTCCTGACCTATTCTCTCCTCACAAATACTTATTCTCACGCCCGAGCTTGGTCACAGAGAGGCCCCCCTCCCTGTGATGAGGCTAACGGTGTGCTTTTTCCTTGTGATCTTGCAGGTTTTTGCTAGGTCATCTGAAGCTCTGCTCAGACCAGGTCGGACCAACTGGTTTTAAGTCTTTAGTGGCGCCATCCCCTCGAATTCACACAATTCGCTTTGCTAGTTCTGATCACTTGCAATCATGGAATCCATAACAGCTGCTTCCACAAGCACTTTCCCGTCTTATAACGACATCTGGGAAGGAAATGTTGCATCCACAGCTGTCCCTACAGCAGTTGCCACTACAGCGATCCAAGCAGGATCAGCGACAGTACCTCCACCTACAAGTTCTGTGATAGCAAGCTCTGTCACCACACTATCAGTTACCGCTCCAGTCGCTACGCCGTTGCCTAGTTTTGACAACGCTTTCCTCCTACGGAATGCTGACTTGCTACGGCAACTACAGCAGCAGCAGCAGCGAGAAGAAATGTTGCAGAGTCTCCGCACGAACTTGTTCAGCAGTGTTTATCCAGGGGCTAATCCCGTCTCCGTCGGAGCTTTCACATCTGGATCTATGGTAAGTCCTATAATCTCCACTCCCATAACATGTGTTGCACAATTTTCCTCGTTTACGAGCGCTCCGATAAATAACTGTCTCAATGACCTGTTTCGCCAGGGATCTATGGGCCTAAACCCTCAGGATCAGGAGTTGATCATGCCGTATCATCCTACGTCCATGACTTCTCAGTCGAAGTTCACGCTAAGGATTGTTAACGCACCGCTCCCGGCTAAATTGAAGATGCCCCCAACGTTAAAATTTTATGATGGCACGTCCGACCCGGACGATCATATGTTTGCCTTCGCCAGAGCAGCTAAAGTCGAACAATGGCCCATGCCAGCATGGTGTCACATGTTTGCTCAGACTCTTACTGGGTCAGCAAGGGTGTGGTTCGATGGTTTACCAGAAGGATCGATTGATCATTTTGAAGATTTCCGGCGTATGTTTTTGCAAAACTTCTGTCAGCAGCGTCGCTGCAAGAAGGACATAATTGAAGTCCACCATATAAAACGCCGCGATGGAGAGTCCGTGGAAGACTTCATCGATCGTTTCAATCGAGAGAGCATGCAGAAAAGTGGAGCGGTCGATCAGCTCCGTGTTTCTGGATTTTGTCACGGAGTCCGAAACAACCAGCTCGTAGAAAAGCTCCACGAAGATCTTCCGAAAACCATGGAGATATTTATGGAACGGGCCCGAGCCTTTGTCTGAGTAAAAAGCGCTTGCGGTCAACCGAATGAAACAGCGGCAAAGAATGCAAAGGCCCGTACCGCATCATGGAGACGAAACGCATCGCCCCCAAAAGATAGAAACAACAATTGGAATAGAAACCGTGGGCCGTAACAGAAGTCTGATCGAAACAGCTTCCGAACTGGAAACGTACGTTTCAACACCTTCTCCTAACTAACCAAATCGCCGAGCGAGATCCTTCGTACGGAAACCACCCGGTTTCCTACACCGTCGAAGCAGCGGCCCACCTCGGATAAGCATTCTAAGAAGTATTGTGAGTAACACCGAGACAAGGGGCATACGACTGACGAATGTTGGGCTTTAAAACAAGAGATCGAGAAGGCCGTACGATCCGGAAAACTCTCTCATCTTGTGAAAGAAGTAAAAGATGGGAAGAAATCTGCAGTAGCGATTGATAATCCAAACACCGAGGCTGGAATCAATATGATTCGGTCTACCGAATCAAGGGGTAAAACGGTCGAACCAACACATGGCAGCTTGGATGCACCAACCAACGTACTTTCCTCCGATCGATCCGGAAGATGCTTGAGACGGACCAATCACGATATCGGCCGTAGTCGCAGGACACTTGGTCCAACGAATCTACGTAGACGGAGGAAGCGCCTTTGAGATAATGTACTTACAATGTTTTCAGCAGCTAAACCCCCAAACAAAGAAGAGATTGTTCGAGGTGTCTACCCCTCTAATAAGTTTCTCGGGAGAAGTGGTTCATCCGATAGGGCAGATTACCCTTCCGACCACATTTAAAGATAATGACAAAAGCAGAACCGTTCAGCTAACTTTTCTGGTTGTTGGTACTCATTCGTCGCATAACATAATACTCGGGCGACCCGGGTTACGAGCTCTCGGAGCAATTAGTTCGACGATACATGGAGCTATAAAATTCCCTACCGAAGCAGGGGTCGCCACTATCCTTTCAGAGTCAAATTCATTCGTAGCAGAGGTAAGACACGCAGCAGAAACAAGCTCCAAAAAATCTGAAGTGCATACGGAACTTTGGGCGATAAACCCAGATTTTCCGGAACAGCAAGTGGCTATCGGTGCTCAGCTTCCAAAGCGAACGAAGAAGCTCCTGTGGGAATTATTGAGCAACTCCATTGATGTTTTCGCATGGAAGCATTCTGATATGCAAGGGGTTCCTAGGTCCATGGCGCAGCACCATCTAAACGTAAAGGAATCAATCAAGCCAATAACGCAAAGGAAAAGGCATATGGCACCAGATCGAGCCAAGGCAATTGCCAAAGATGTAAAGAGTCTCCTGGATGCCGGAATTATTCGAGAAGTACGATACCAAACATGGGTGTCGAACCCAGTTATGGTACGAAAGAAGGATAATTCATGGAGAATGTGTATCGATTTCACCGATCTAAATGATGCGTGCCCAAAAGATTGTTTTTCGTTACCAGAAATTAATGAAAAGATTGATTCCGTCGCCACATTCAGGCTGAAATGTTTCCTAGACGCTTATAAGGGATACCACCAGATACAAATGGTAGTCGAAGACGAGGACAAGACAGCCTTTGTCACCAATGAAGGAGTTTACTGCTTTACCAAGATGCCTTTCGGTTTAAAAATGCCGGTGCTACGTATCAGCGTTTAATGAGCAAAGCTTTCAAAGACCAGATCGAGCGGAATGTAGAGGTATATATCGATGATATCGTAATCAAGAGTCACGACGAAGCCTCCATGCTGAAAGACATACTTGAAACATTCACCCGACTCCGAAGCATCAACATGAAACTAAACCCTAAAAAATGTACGTTCGGGGTTGAAGAAGGAAAGTTCTTGGGAGTCATGGTCGGGTCAAAAGGTTTGCGAGCCAACCCTGACAAGATCGATGCTGTTCTCACCATGAAGCCTCCGACGTCGGTTAAAGAGATCCAGTCCTTAAATGGGCGATTGGCCGCCCTCCATCGATTCTTGTCAAAAGCGGCAGACAGATCTCTCCCATTCATGGACGTGCTTAGAAAAAGTTTTAGATCGAAGTTTAAATGGACCGAAGAAGCTGCACGAGCCTTTAAAGAGCTTAAAGTCTATCTGGGCACCTTGCCAGCCCTCACCGTACCAAAAAAAAGACGAGGTATTAACGGTCTAGTTAGCCGCATCACGTGGTGCTATCAGCGGGGTGCTAGTCGCCCACCGAATCGGAGCTCAAATCCCCATCTACTACGTGAGCCGAACATTGAAAGATTACGAAACGAGATACTCAAATTTGGAAAAGCTAGCTTTGGCGTTAGTCCACGCTTCAAGAAGACTTCGTCGATATTTTCAAGCCCATCCAATTGAGGTTCGAACGGATCAAAGAATCCAGCATATTCTCCGACGACCCGAAGTTTCAGGTCGTATGGCAAAATGGGCGATCGAGCTGGGCGCATTCAACATCACCTTCAGAACCAAAGGTCCGTTAAAAGGGCAGGTGATAGCTCATTTTTTAGTTGAGATGCCAGAGGACAAAGAAATGGAAGAAACGGAACAAACTCCAAATAAGCCCTGGTCTCTGTATACAGATGGGGCTTCGAGCACCGAAGGTGCTGGAGCAGGCTTGATACTCACCGATCTGGATGGCACGGATATGACGTATACGCTCTGACTAGAATTCAAGAGTTCTAATAACGAAGCTGAATATGAGGCCCTGTTAGCCGGTTTACGATTAGCGGCCAAAGTCGGAGCGAAAAATGTTGTGGCCCATGTGGATTCGTTGCTGGTAGCGAATCAGGTGAGCGGAGAATATGAAGCAAGGGAAGCCAACATGATCGAATATCTGGAACAGGTAAAGCAAGCTATGGCATTGTTCAATTCATGTAAGGTCGAACACATCCCCCGCAGCAAAAACAAAAAGGCCGATGCATTGAGCAAATTGGCATCTGTATCGTTCAGTCATCTGGCCAAAGAAGTAAGGGTGGAAGTGTTGACCACACCATCAATTGCCACTCCTCATGTCATGCAGGTGGAAAATCCATCACAAACATGGATGACACCCATAATCAACTACCTGGTACACGATGTTCTGCCAGTTGATAAAGCCGAGGCTAGAAAAATCCAGATCAACTCTCTTCAGTATCAGATGCAGGAAGGGGGTTTGTACCGAAAGACTTTTCTTGGGCCTCTGTTAAAATGCCTCGACCCAGAACAGGCCAGCTATATCATCAGAGAAGTACATTATGGCATTTGTGGGATCCATGATGTGCGTGAATTAAATATATTTTTAATTGAGTTTTTCTTCACACAAATTTAGTTTTAAAAGTGGTTTTTCACCTAGGAACTAACTACACACATAAAGGGCAAGTGTACCCGTCGGGTGGTAATATAGCTAATCGGTAAGAACCGGATATCAATCCGTGGATGCGGTGTCTCGATACTAAACTTTTGCTACTTTAAAGCCTTTTCAAATGATTGGGTTGATTTTTCTAACTTAGCATGCAAAGAAATAAACTACTAAAGATCTAACAAGAAACAATATCTAAGAAAGGGTTGCCTAAACTAAGTATCCACTAACTCACATGTGACAACAAAGGGGAAGGAGGTTGTGATGATGCAAGCTCTAAAATTAACTAAGTCCCCAATCAAGGTTTCCTAGTCTATAATTCTTAGGAAAACTAAAAATGAATTAACATTCTAATCACCTAAAAATTATTCTTTTAAGCTCACTTGCTAAGTTGATGTTAATCTTTAATCATGAGTTATTTGTTTGTCAAAACTCCTAACTCTACAAATTAGGGAAAACTAATATGAAAAACACACTAATCACCCTAACTTGGTTTTAAGTAGTTGGCACTATCATCATGTTCTTGATATGAACCACAAGCATGGTCATGCTAGCTAACAATTTTGGCCTAAATCATCAAACTAACAAGAACACAAACTATAGAATCCATATAAACATACTCATGATCTTTCCAAATCTAGATGCAAGAATTCATACATTGCTCAAATCATCATTCAATCACATTAGCAATTACCATTCCTAGTTTCATGCTATGAATCATACTAACAAGTTAACAAGATTCAATAATCATAATCTTTACATGGGCTTTCCAACACAACATGTAAATACTTATGAGCAAACATTCAAGAACAAGAACTTTAAGCATACACATGAACTCCAAGATCAAGATTAAATACCAACATGAAGATTAACAAGAACAATCATCACATCTATTTCCATGTTATCACATATTCATTAGCTTCAACAAAGTTTAGACAACTCAAATGTTTAGCCCATAAGGCTCATGGCTACCAAATCAAGTGCAAAGAAACATAAATTGTTCATAATGTAATAAGCTAACCAAGTTAAAGACAAGATTAAAATGATGTTTGAGTAGATCTTCAAGTGATTAAGTCCTCTTCAAGGCTCCCTCTTGGCTCCAACAAGCTTCCAAGACCAGATTCTTGAGAGAAAAAGTCACCAAAATGCTCCAACCCCCTTGCAAATGAGCTAGAAACTCGTATTTAAACTCTGCGCGTTTGGCACTACCATGCCACCTTTTGGCACGGTCGTGCTTGGCAAGTGTCAGAGCCACTTTCTTGAATGTTGACCAAGTATGCTTCCATTTTGGGAAAAATCGCGCTCAAAAGTTCCCGAGGTGGCACGACCGTGCTCGGGCATGATCTGGTAGTGCCAGCCGATAGTGCTCGGCAACGATCTCGGAAACACTCTGATCTGGGGCTAAAATTGACCTGGCACGGTCATGCCAGTGGTTGGCACGGTCGTGCCATTTCTGAATTTTGATGGTGCTGGTGCCGGATGCTAGTGCTGGTCGAGAGTGCCGGTGTCGAAAGGCCTGGCACGGTCGTGCCAGTGTTTGGCACGGTAGTGCCGTATCTGGCAGTTTGCTGGAATGCATCATTTTCGCTCTATTTTGCTCCAAAAGCCTCCATTTCATCACCGGGCCGAAGCCCGGGCCTGTATTTTCACAAACAACTCAAATGAGTACCAAAATCAATGAAAATACAAAGAGTTTTCGTATAAACGGGGCGTATTTGACGTTTAAAAGATGTATAAATTCTTATACATCAAACATCCCCACACTTGAACTTTGCTTTTCCTCAAGCAAACTAAAATTAACGAAACTCTCTAAATGGCAATCATCTCAACTAGCATTTCATAAGCACAAATCAATAACCCGGGTCATAACAATCAAGGAGTGCTCGATATAAAGAAACAACCGAAAAGAGATATGTAAAATATGTTTATGAGCAATGATCCATCTTAGAAATCCCTACAAATTCACCAAGCATCCTCACAATGTTCACACACACTCGGCTAAATATAGGTGCACATACAATTTGTGGAGTATGTTTAGAACACTCGATGCCAAGACGATAACTATGCGATATCATAAGCTTGTGGAAGGATCAAATCTAATCACTCGGCAAAAATATAGCATAAATCATGAGGTCTTGTTTGGGTTGTAACTTGGCTTGGGTTAAGGGTGTGGAAGTGGATTTTGAAAAGTGGCTAAAACGGTTGTAACCCGACGGCTCGACTAACTTGAAATACAAGAAGATAGAACTATACAACTAAATAATAACTAACCGAGAGCTAACCGACAAGTATTGCTTTTCACTCCCAAAATTGCTCTAACAAAGCCATTTGATAAGGCTTTTTCAACTATATATATATATATATATATATATATATTTTTTTTTTTGACAAGAACAACCCATGCTTTGGAGAGAACTAAGTACTTCTACTTAGCTAAAAACTCTTGATCATGAGGGACATAACAACTAAGAGGAAACTATACAAAAGCTACAAGTTAATCATTAACCGAACCGGGCTTCCAACAAAAAATGGGTTCAAAATATAAAAGGCTAATTTGGCTAAGTGGTTAATATTTTGGTGGTTTAAAAGAAACGAACGGGAAATGCTCAAATTGGTTTAACTAGGGGAATGATTTGGGTAGGGAGGTGAATAAAAATGGCTAAAATAAAAAGGTTTCCTAATGCCTCAATCACTTCTATGCTTGAATTCTTGCTTTGTGGCCTCGAAATGCATACCTAACACAAGTTCTAAATCGCAAAAGTTATCCGGCTCACTCAATCTTTGCCCGCAAAAACATGAGCAAAAATAATTCTAAAGCTATAAGGCTAAAAAATAACTCACGGAAACGGTCGTATTGGGCAAATATGCAAGGCAAACAAGTAGGTCAATCGCTTGATTTCTCATGCTCAATTTTATACAAAAAACATATTACTTGACGGTTTTCCTTACACGAGCAAGCCCCCCTTTTTGCGTTTACCCTTATTTATTTATCAACAATTTTGGTGCTTATTTCAATACTTATGTTGATTTGATTAATATGCCACAAAAATTATTAAAAGAGAGCTTTGCATCATTATTATTATTATTATTATTATTATTTTGACAACAAAGCTCAAGCGATAGACCACCTCCCCACACTTGAATTGTACATCGCCCTCGATGTACAACAAAAAATTGAATAAGCAAAGGAATTGCGAATTCAATACAAATAAAGGAAGGCGGGAACACGAAAACTCCCCTGAAACATAAGGCTAGAAGCGGAACAAGATGAAGCAAAAAGGAGCATCCATAACGAACTACCAATCCATCCATCAAACCAACATCTCATCGAGCCAACACAGCACACTTAGCAAACATGATCAAACTCAAAAGAATTTACCCAACCCAGTTTACCCTTGCCTTTTTTTTTCATTTATATAGCCCACTAAACTAACAATTAAAACTAAATATATATTCTTCCGACGGAGGGGTGTACAGACGGTGCAAAATGGCACACCCCTCAAACACAAAAAAACTAAAAGATACGAGATGGACAGCGGGACTAAAACCTGTCACCGGATCCGGATGGACCGGCGTCGTCCAACATCCCTCGCGACCAGAACGGACCACAACCTGAAAAAGAAATAACAACCACAAAAATAGTAATATAAATACAAACATGCTAAGTTTATTTACGAGTCTTCAGCTAGACTCACCACCCCGAATTCATTTGTTCCTGGGGTGGAGGGTAACAACCTCCTCACTCGAGTCAACGGGCCCTCCAACATAAGCCTTTAACCTATGCCCGTTGACTTTAAACAACCGACCATCCTCATGGCCTATCTCCACGGTCCCGTAAGGAAACACTGACCGTACAGTGTAGGGACCCGACCACCGAGATTTAAGCTTGCCAGGAAACAACTTGAGACGTGAGTTGTATAACAACACACGATCACCCACTCGGAATTCTTTCTTGTCCTTCAAGCGGGCATCGTGAAGCGTCTTAGTACGTTCCTTGTACAGCTTGGAGCTTTCATACGCATCGTGCCTAAGCTCCTCAACCTCGTGAATCTGCACAAACATGTTCTCACTCGCAGCAGCCATGTCAAGATTAACTGTCTTCAAAGCCCAATATGCTTTGTGCTCGAGTTCAACAGGCAAATGACAAGACTTCCCATAGACCAATTTAAATGGTGTGGTGCCTATAGGAGTCTTGTAGGCTGTCCGGAAAGCCCACAGTGCATCATCCAATTTCTCGGACCAATCCTTACGGCTAGAATTAACCGTCTTCTCCAGAATCCGCTTGATACCCCGATTAGTAACCTCGACCTGGCCGCTCGTCTGCGGATGATACGGTGTAGAGAATCGATGTTGCACACCATATCGGGACAATGCTTTCTCAAGCTGAGCATTACAGAAATGCGTCCCACGGTCACTAATCAACGCCTTCGGGGCACCGAAGCGAGCAAACAACTTTTTCAAAAACCTCACCACTACCCTCGCATCGTTAGTGGGCAAAGCCTGTGCTTCAGCCCACTTTGAAACGTAATCAACAGCAACGAGGATGTAGCGGTTCCCAAAAGAGGTCGAAAAAGGGCCCATGAAGTCTAGCCCCCATACGTCAAAAACCTCACAAACTTGGATGCCGTTTTGTGGCATCTCATGGCGTGCAGAAATGTTGCTCGCCCTCTGGCAAGCATCACAGGACCTCACCCACTCGTGGGCGTCACGGAAAATAGTCGGCCAAAAGAATCCGGCATCAAACACCTTCCTCGCCGTGTTGTTCGCTCCGTGGTGGCCTCCCGTGGGTCCTTCGTGACAGTGGCGTAAAATATCCCTCGCCTCGTCACCATGCACGCAACACCGGATCATCCGATCCGCTCCTACCCTAAACAAGTAAGGGTCATCCCAGAAGTAATGCTTAACATCCGCAAAGAACTTTCGCTTCTGCTGATGGGTCATCCCCTTGATCAGGATGCCACTAGCTAGGTAGTTTGCAAAGTCAGCAAACCATGGGGAATCATCATTAGTCTCGATCCTCATGAGGGACTCGTGGGGGAAATTGTCTTTGATGTTAGGCCCACGAGATTCCTTTTCCTCGGAATGCTCAAGTCGAGACAAATGATCGGCTGCCAAATTCTCAGCTCCTTTTTTATCACGGATTTCAATATCAAATTCTTGCAGCAACAAAATCCAACGTATCAATCTCGGTTTAGCATCCTGCTTACTGAAAAGATACCGAAGGGCTGCATGATCCGTGTACACAATGGTCTTGGAAAGGACAAGATATGACCGAAACTTATCGAAGGCAAAGACCACAGCTAGGAGCTCTTTCTCTGTCGTGGTGTAATGCTCCTGAGCGTCATTCAAGGTCTTGCTTGCATAGTAAATCGGATGAAAGTGTTTATCTTTCCTTTGACCCAAGACGGCCCCGACTGCGAAGTCACTCGCGTCACACATCAACTCAATTTGCAGCTCCCAGTCGGGAGCAACCATGATCGGGGCATTTACTAACTTCTCCTTCAACAGCTCGAATGCCCGAAGGCACTCATCGGAGAAAACAAACTGGGCATCCTTCTCAAGGAGCTGAGTCATGGGACGGGCGATTTTGGAAAAGTCCTTTATGAATCGCCGGTAAAAACCTGCATGACCTAGAAAACTCCTAATAGATTTCACGGATGTGGGAGGCGGGAGCTTTGAAATAGTCTCGACTTTGGCTCGGTCAACCTCGAGCCCCGCCTGTGAAATCTTATGCCCAAGCACAATGCCCTCCTTCACCATGAAGTGGCATTTCTCCCAATTCAACACCAGGTTGACTTCTTCACATCTAGCCAACATCCTTTTCAGATTCCCGAGACACTGATCAAAAGAACTCCCAAACACAGAAAAATCATCCATGAAAACCTCCATGGAGTCCTCGATCATGTCGTGAAAAATGGCCACCATACACCTCTGAAATGTGGCCGGGGCATTGCACAGTCTAAAGGGCATCCGCCGGTAGGCGAATGTGCCATAGGGACATGTGAATGTCGTCTTCTCCTGATCCTCAGGAGAGATGGGAATCTGAAAATAACCCGAAAAACCATCAAGGAAGTAGTAGTACATCCTGCCCGACAACCTCTCTAACATCTGATCAATGAACGGAAGTGGGAAATGATCCTTCCTCGTGGCATCATTGAGTTTGCGGTAGTCAATGCAAACTCTCCATCCGGTGACAGTACGAGTAGGAATCAACTCGTTTTTCTCATTGGTCACCACTGTCATGCCTCCTTTCTTCGGGACTACCTGTACAGGGCTAACCCATGGTGAATCAGAGATCGGGTATATCAAACCTGCATCAAGTAGTTTGATGACCTCTTTCTTCACAACCTCCTGCATGTTGGGGTTCAAACGCCTCTGATGCTGTACTACAGGTTTAAAGTCCTCCTCCATCAAAACCTTATGGGTACAAAAGGATGGATTGATCCCTTTTATATCCATAATCTTCCAAGCGATCGCCTTCTTGTGCTGCTTTAGGACTTCAAGCAATCGATCCTTCTCTTCCTTCGACAATCCGGCAGAAATGATAACGGGCAGATGAGTCTCTCCCTGCAAGAAAGCATACTCCAAATGATCTGGGAGCTCCTTAAGCTCAACCGAAGGTGGATCCTCAATAGAAGGACGTGCTTTAGGCTCAGCAACGCGATCCACAACCTCAAAAACCTCGGGACACGGGGGAGACGCGTGACCTATCAGACAGGTCACCTCCTCAACTAATCGATCCACCCTAGGTGAACTAAAGTCCTCCCCTCCTAGCAGCTGTGTGTCCACAACATCCTCCTCGAATGCATCACGAAGATGATCACTCACGTATGTGTCGATAGTCTCAATGAAGTAGAGTGTATCATCCTGACTTTGCGAGTGTTGCATGGATTTCCCAATGTCAAAGGTAACCTCCTCATCATCAACCCTAAGAGTAAGTCTACCGGTGCAGAAATCAATCAAGGCTCTCGCAGTGGCTAGGAATGGTCGACCTAAGATAAGTGGAACGTTTTTATCTTCATCCATGTCTAGAATCACGAAATCGACAGGAAAGACAAACTTGTAGATTTTCACCAGCATATTCTCAACTATGCCTCGAGGGTATTTCACTGAACGGTCGGCTAGCTGAATGCTCATACGAGTCGGCTTGGGCTCTCCCAAGTCTAGCTTAGCAAAAACCGCATATGGCATGAGGTTTATGCTAGCTCCAAGATCAGCTAAAGCATTGCTGACCGACAAACTACCAATCAAACACGGGATAGTGAAACTCCCAGGATCATTCATCTTCTTCGGTAGTTTGTTCTGAAGAACCGCTGAACACTCTTCATTCAAGGTCACCTGTGAAAGTTCCTCAAGTTTCTTTTTGTTGGATAGGATGTCTTTCAGAAACTTGGCATACTTAGGCATTTGAGCAAGTGCCTCGACAAATGGTAAATTTATATGAAGTTGCTTAAAAAGCTCGAGGAATTTACCATAGTGTTCTTCCATTTTCTGCTTCTTCAACCTCCCCGGGTATGGAATGGGAGGGACATACTCTCTCACTGGCTCCTTGGGTCGTGCGGTACTTGCTGGGACTCGCCTCTGTTGCACCTCACCCAGAGACTCACACTCAATCTCCTCATCAACCTCATTATCATCAACCGGCTTTGCTGGAACAGCCGGAGGGATGGGTTGAGCGGTCTTGCGGCTTCTCAATGTGATGGCCTTCGCAGTAGCGTTTGGGTTAGGCTCTGTGTTGCTCGGAAGGCCCCCCTGTTGTCTCTCAGACAACATCTTGGCAATCTGGCCAACTTGGTTCTCAATGGTCTGCATGGAAGCCTTTTGGCTTCTCAACTCATTCTCGTGCCTCGTGAAACGACCGTCATACTCCTTAAAACGCTTCTCATTCTCGGCCTTTTGAGTGTTCTGACCGGCTAAGATCTGGCTAAGCATATCATGCACACTAGGCTCGCTAGCGGGAGGTGCCTGCTGAGGTCGAGATGGACCATATGCTCCATGAGCTTGAGCTGGGGGACGTGGAGCAAATCCGGGTGGATGCAGATTGGAAGCATCGGGCCTCCAACTGAAATTTGGGTGATTCTTCCACCCCGGATTATAAGTATTGCTGTAGGGATTATTCTGAGGACGGTATTGGTTTCCCATAAAATCAACATGCTCGTGTGACATCTCTCCCGTCTGAAAATCGCCTACCTGATATGCTCCCCCACTCGAAGAACCTCTCGAGTGCATTTCCATCACTCGATCAAATTTCGAAGATAAGGCATCCATACGTGCTGTCATGGCCGTGTAGTCGTCCACATGAAGAACTCCCTGCCGAGAATTCTTACCTCTTGGTGGCTGTTGCGTCCGGTTTTTCGCTGCACATCTCTCTAGAATCTCAAATGCCTCGGTGGCATTTTTCGTGCCGATATCCCCACCCGAGTATGTATCAACCATCATCTGTCCCTGACTGTCTAAACCATGGTAGAAGATCTGACATTGTTGCCACTTGGGCAACCCGTGATGTGGGACCTTCCTCATAAGCTCTTTGAAACGCTCCCATGCCTCGTAAAGGGACTCATCCTCGTCCTGACGAAAGTTCAGAATCTTGGTTCTCAACCGAACAGTTTTCTCTGGAGGGAAATATTTCTGAAGGAACTTCTCAGCTAATTGATTCCATGTAGTGATAGATCCAGCTGGAAGTGAAAGAAGCCACTCCTTGGCTCCATCTCGTAAAGAAAACGGAAAGAGCCGAAGGCGGATAGCATCCGATGATGCATCACGAATCTTGAATGTGGAACAAACCTCTAGAAACCCCGCAATGTGAACACTAGGATCCTCGTGATCCTTGCCATAAAACTGTATCGCATTCTGCAACATCGATGTGGTGCCAGCTTTGATCTCGAAATTATTATTGTCAATCGTCGGTGCATTGATGCTTGCAGGTAAACCATCCAGTGACGGTTTTCCAATTTCGTTCAAGATCCTATTCTCTTCTGCGTCCGCCATGTCTACTTGAACCTCGTAGAAGGTGTCGTCTCCTCCCGCGTCTACCTCGATCGCCTCGGCTACCAAGCGAAACCGCTCCCGCAGCCTCCGGTGAAGATCACGCTCCGGCTCCGCTGAAGGCTCAACGATATCAGCCGCGGGGGTTGAGGACATGCACGACCTGTAGGGAATAAGGAGGAGCACAATGCAAAAAATATATACAAAAACAAAAACAACTAGCAAATAATCATTTTTTTTTTCAAATAGTCAAGTAAAGGCAAATAAAACAAGTAGACAAAAACTTTTTACACTTTTCACAATGGCTAAATAAGCAACTCGAATCGTTTTCAAGAAGACCGCATCCCCGGCAACGGCGCCAAAAACTTGACGTGCGTGAATTAAATATATTTTTAATTGAGTTTTTCTTCACACAAATTTAGTTTTAAAAGTGGTTTTTCACCTAGGAACTAACTACACACACAAAGGGCAAGTGTACCTGTCGGGTGGTAATATAGCTAATCGGTAAGAACCGGATATCAATCCGTGGATGCGGTGTCTCGATACTAAACTTTTGCTACTTTAAAGCCTTTTCAAATGATTGGGTTGATTTTTCTAACTTAGCATGCAAAGAAATAAACTACTAAAGATCTAACAAGAAACAATATCTAAGAAAGGGTTGCCTAAACTAAGTATCCACTAACTCACATGTGACAACAAAGGGGAAGGAGGTTGTGATGATGCAAGCTCTAAAATTAACTAAGTCCCCAATCAAGGTTTCCTAGTCTATAATTCTTAGGAAAACTAAAAATGAATTAACATTTTAATCACCTAAAAATTATTCTTTTAAGCTCACTTGCTAAGTTGATGTTAATCTTTAATCATGAGTTATTTGTTTGTCAAAACTCCTAACTCTACAAATTAGGGAAAACTAATATGAAAAACACACTAATCACCCTAACTTGGTTTTAAGTAGTTGGCACTATCATCATGTTCTTGATATGAACCACAAGCATGGTCATGCTAGCTAACAATTTTGGCCTAAATCATCAAACTAACAAGAACACAAACTATAGAATCCATATAAACATACTCATGATCTTTCCAAATCTAGATGCAAGAATTCATACATTGCTCAAATCATCATTCAATCACATTAGCAATTACCATTCCTAGTTTCATGCTATGAATCATACTAACAATTTAACAAGATTCAATAATCATAATCTTTACATGGGCTTTCCAACACAACATGTAAATACTTATGAGCAAACATTCAAGAACAAGAACTTTAAGCATACACATGAACTCCAAGATCAAGATTAAATACCAACATGAAGATTAACAAGAACAATCATCACATCTATTTCCATGTTATCACATATTCATTAGCTTCAACAAAGTTTAGACAACTCAAATGTTTAGCCTATAAGGCTCATGGCTACCAAATCAAGTGCAAAGAAACATAAATTGTTCATAATGTAATAAGCTAACCAAGTTAAAGACAAGATTAAAATGATGTTTGAGTAGATCTTCAAGTGATTAAGTCCTCTTCAAGGCTCCATCTTGGCTCCAACAAGCTTCCAAGACCAGATTCTTGAGAGAAAAAGTCACCAAAATGCTCCAACCCCCTTGCAAATGAGCTAGAAACTCGTATTTAAACTCTGCGCGTTTGGCACTACCATGCCACCTTTTGGCACGGTCGTGCTTGGCAAGTGTCAGAGCCACTTTCTTGAATGTTGACCAAGTATGCTTCCATTTTGGGAAAAATCGCGCTCAAAAGTTCCCGAGGTGGCACGACCGTGCTCGGGCATGATCTGGTAGTGCCAGCCGATAGTGCTCGGCAACGATCTCGGAAACACTCTGATCTGCGGCTAAAATTGACCTGGCACGGTCGTGCCAGTGGTTGGCACGGTCGTGCCATTTCTGAATTTTGATGGTGCTGGTGCCGGATGCTAGTGCTGGTCGAGAGTGCCGGTGTCGAAAGTCCTGGAACGGTCGTGCCAGTGTTTGGCACGGTAGTGCCGTATCTGGCAGTTTGCTGGAATGCATCATTTTCTCTCTATTTTGCTCCAAAAGCCTCCGTTTCATCACCGGGCCGAAGCCCGGGCCTGTATTTTCACAAACAACTCAAATGAGTACCAAAATCAATGAAAATACAAAGAGTTTTCGTATAAACGGGGCGTATTTGACGTTTAAAAGATGTATAAATTCTTATACATCAATCCACGTCGGGCCAAAAATGATCGTAACGAAGGTAAAAAACGCAGGATATTATTGGCCCGGGATGCATGAGAGTGCAGTTAAAGAACTCCAGCAATGTGACGAATGCCAAAAGCATGCACCAGTAAGCCTTCGAGCGAAGAATGAGATGATCCCGGTAACCGCCGCATGGCCCTTCCAGAAATGGGGCGTCGACATAGTCGGACCTTTCCCGCGATCGAGCGGAAGCGCCCAATATCTGCTAGTAGCGGTGGATTATTTCACCAAATGGGTAGTAGCCCGACCATTCACAGTCATCTCCGGCTATAACGTAACGAGATTTTTCTGGGAGCAGATCGTGTGCCGTTTTGGTCTTCCGCTCTACATAGTGAGCGATAATGCAAAACAATTCGCGGAAAATCCATTCAAGCGCTGGTGCGAAAACTTGAAGATTAACCAAGTCATCTCCTCGGTTTCCCACCCCCAGGGGAATGGACAGGTCGAGCAGATAAATCGACGGATCGTTGATGGAATAAAGAGAAGACTTGGTTACGAAGGCAAAGGATGGGCAGATGAATTGCCGAACGTGTTGTGGGCTCACCGAACGTTGCATAAGACTAGTAACGGATACATACGGCACTGAGGCCGTGATTCCCGCAGAAATTGGACTTCCAAATCAAAGGTGTAAAAATTGGGAAGAAAACGAACAGGAGCTCCGATCCAATCTCGATCTACTAGAAGAGCGTCGGAACGTTGCGGCAATTAAAGAAGCACGGTACAAGAAGAAGATCGAAAAATACTACAATGCCGTGCCAAGCTTTACAAGTTTAAGGTCAGAGACTTCGTGCTCCGAAGCAACGACGCAAGTCGCGTCGAAGCTCCTGGGAAGCTGACCCCAAAGTGGGAAGGGCCGTACCGCATAAAAGAAGCAAGCGATAAGGGCTCTTACGTGCTGGAAAAGATCGACGGAACTCCCGTACCCAGGACATGGAACGGGGTTCGTTTAAAGAAGTGCTTCATGTAGAAAATAGTCCGTTACGGGCAAAAAAGATCGCTATCTTTTATTTTCTAATATTTCCTATTTCCATGTACGAATCGGGAGGTAATGCCCCGAATGTATTTCCATTTTCCTTGTAAACCGGGAGGGTCTGCCCCGGAAGTATGATAAAGTAAACCGTTAAATAAAGCGATCTGCATTTTTACAAGTATAAAGCGTAGCATATAAGTTCGGACAATATAAAAATGTGCACAAACGGGCCTCGACCCATGCCTCGCGCTGATCGAGAAGGCTTAAATAGTTCCAAAAATAACAAAATCTATTAAGCAGAAGGTCCGTATCTGATATGGCCCGATTATAAAAAATATATTAAGCAAAAGAAGTCAACTTACAAGAAACTTCTTGCTATGATCCGGTCACCTAGATGGCCGAACAATAATCTGGCCAAACAGCAAAAAGTTTGGACGCAAACTAAAAGCTGAGAAGCCAGGCATGAATATTTTCACCAAAAATATTACTTCATATAAAACTAAGGAAACATGTTCATCGAAACTATAAGCGGAAAGCTAAGTTGTATGGTTACATACCACAATGAAAATAAAATACTGTACGATTACAAAAGCCAAACATCAAGATTCATAATCTTCTTTCACGATGGGAAGTTCACTCCTCTGTTTGATGACGGACAAGGGTTTATCCACCAAGTCAGCAACCTTGCCAAGAACGGAAATGTGGAAATTATCAAAAGCTTGTATCGCAGCATTCAGTGCGTCCTTGGCCCCATCGTCGTACCAAGAGACTTCTTCAAACGAGCGAGCTGAACCCTTTGCCGCTTGGAAGCCCTGCTTAATCCCTTCAATCACTCCAACCACGTTAACGCTGTTCACTAAATCAGCGACCACTTTCTCCAGCTCAGGGCTCTGGTGAACCAACTTAACCACCCAAGCAATCCCGTCCATCAAAAAACACTGCTTGGTAAGCATGAGCTCCGACACCTGAGCGTACAGTTCGACCATCTCGCTATCACAACGAGTTAACATGCCCTTCGCCTCGTCAATCATTGTCCGGTGCGACTCGATCGCCCTATCACGAGCCCTCTCAAGCTCGCTTTTATCTGAAAAAAGGAGCATAGGATTAAAAAAAGGAGTGAAAACAAAAGACGGTAGAGAATAAAATATGAGCGTACCGCTAATCAAGCGATGATGATCGGCCAGAAGTTGGTCGTAGGACGTCTGCATCTCCTTCAACTCAGCCTTGCTTCTTTTTTCTACATCAGATAGTTTTTCTCCAAATCACCAAACTTCAACTTGAAAGCTTCCAGGTCTTGAAGAGCCTTGTCCCGGGCTTCATAGGCGGCTGCAGCCGAAGCCTGTGAAGATTTGTTAACCTCTTTCGCCTCTGTGACCTGCTCTTTCAGACGATCCACCTGAGACCGGAGAGACGAAAGCTCCTGCTTGGTTTTCGATCGAACATTATCTTCGTTTTTCAAATTGGCGATCTCACGCTCAAACCTACGACAATTCGACTCCGACTTAACCCAACGTTTATAAGTCTCCACCACCAGAGAGTTCGATTTGGCTTGATTTAACATCAGAGCATTCCCAAGCTCCGGACCGCTCATCTTCCGGTAATGCGCATGTTCGGCGGGAGTTCCGAGATGAAACAAAGCCATCTTTGCCGATAAGGCGTCCACAATCCTGTCTTTATTCGCCAACGACCACTCAGGGATATACTTCTCCATAGCATGAGCAGAGTCCACGTCCACAGCACCACCAGAACCTTGCTCCCGACATATAAAGATAGCTTCAGTTTCATACCACAAAGGGGACGAAGAGGCGCTATCCCCACCATCAATTGGTTGGGGGCTCGGCCTTGAGACATTAGAAGCGACCCCCGTCGTAGGGTTACCCAAAGGAGAAGGTTCGATTTTCTTGAAGGATAGGGGATCAGGCATGTAAATATCTTCAATAACTTTGCTAGTTGGCCCTCCAAAAGATAACGGGCTCGTCAGAATATTGACCGGACGATCCCTTGGGGTACGACCACCATGAAGGTGGGCATCCAAGTTCTCCAACAAGCCCCCAGCAGCAGAAAACCCGATGGCCTGATCGTCTTCATCATCCTCCAATGTGATTGTTTTAAAATCCATTTTCTTCTTCTTCTTCTTCGCCTGTTTGGGATTCGGATCGGACTTGGAAGAAGTAGTCCGTCTTCTTTTCAAACTAACTTGAGGACGCTCCTCAGCGCCGTCGTCATCACCCTTTTCTTCCTCCTCTTCAGCATGTACCCCTTCGTCCTCAACAGAAAGATGCTCCGAGCCATATATCACAAACTTGGAACCAGATCCTTTCGCACTGCTCGACTCGGTTCTCTTTCCCTTATCACCAACCACCACAGTTGCTTGAGTTGGAGCTACGACCGACGGAACCAAACCCGAACCACCCTGTCCCGCTGAACCTCCTTGATTGATTGGAGCTGTTGGTTCTCTAATTTGATAAAGGTTTTCCTGCACTATGCTCAAGTATGGCGGATCACCTTTCGGTGTCTTGGTGGCTCGAACGTCGAGTTCGGTGGAGTCGAAGGATTTCAACCTTAGAGCTTCTTTCAAACCCATAGCTGCACAAAA
Source organism: Helianthus tuberosus (assembly GCA_030545235.1). Classification (NCBI taxonomy): domain Eukaryota; kingdom Viridiplantae; phylum Streptophyta; class Magnoliopsida; order Asterales; family Asteraceae; genus Helianthus; species Helianthus tuberosus. The sequence goes on along the minus strand of CM060437.1, from coordinate 58,243,152 downwards.
ACAAACAACAAATAATATCCATAGTCCGGCATGATAAAAGCATACAAACGAGCAATAAAATAATCAGTAAACAATACAAGAAACACCGCATAACTAAACCTCTCCGTTCCACCTAAGGGTAGGATACCACTCCGGTTCGGCCCAGATCGTGCTTATCCGTCCCATGACAAGAATGTGTTCCGGATACTTTTGTACGCGCCCAGCTTCCTTGATCAAAGTCGCATATAAATCTCTATTGAACTCAAAGTCTTCAGGAAGAGGGGGAGGGAGGCGTGACTTCTTCAATCTCCATGTCATCTCGGCCGGAACGCATCGATCATCAACCAGGAAGAAACGGTCTTTCCATTCCTTTAAACTGGTAGTAATCCATGTATAACAACAAGCGTTTTTCTTCCTAACCTCGAAGGTATACCAACTGCCGGCCCGATTCAACTTGTAAAAAGCCCGGAACACATCCAAATCCGGGTCGGAGCCCAAACCACGACAGACTAACTCAAAATGGCACACCTTGGCGAGGCCAAATGGGTTCATTTGAGAAAGATGAACCTCATGAAATAAAAGAACTTCGATCAAGAACTTCGTCAGGGGAAGACGATAGTTGCAGTAGTTGAATAAGCGAGTGTAAACCCCTATCTTCCCCGGAACAAAAGGATAAATGGGCGTATCCTTTTTGGGGAGAACAGGGTGTAAGGAGGCAGGAATCGCGTATTGATCCACGTACCATTTTAAGCCATTTTTATTCAAATTATTAAAACAACCGGACAAGTTGCTTTTATTCGCCATTGTATGAAGAAGACACTAACCTGAGAGAAGAACTGTGTTTCGTCTCAGAGAAAAAGAAGAAGATAGAGAAGAAGTAAAAAGGTAAAAAGTGAAAAACTTTTTCCTTTTTTATAGAGAAATCCCACCGCCTTAAAGCAGCCAATCCACCGTTGACACGTCAGGATAGGTGACGCATATCAAAGGTCACATCGATAAAGGCAAAATTAGGATAACTGACGGTTACCAAAAAATATAAAGGTCACCGCCAAAATTCAAAATTAAAAAATCAGCGAGTCCCGCGGCAAATAAAGGTCCCAAATCACCAGAAACTTCGCCACTTAGTTTGAAGCTTTTGCTAAACAAACACTACGAACTAGGGGGACTTGATGAGGATACGTCCTTGGTCGGACCGAATGACTCATTACTTAAGGGGTCGGACCGCACCCAGTGCCGTAGACGGAACGACTAAGACACACTGATACGCCATAACTAACTGGGACCCACAGCTTTAACTGCCATGACAGTGACTGGTCCGACCCTAACTAACTCGCCACGTCAACATACCCAAAAACTATAAATACCCCGCCAAGGCTTCCAGCAAGGGGTAATCACTACTTTCTCTCTCTAAACTCTCCTCTCTCTCTTCCTGACCTATTCTCTCCTCACAAATACTTATTCTCACGCCCGAGCTTGGTCACAGAGAGGCTCCCCTCCCTGTGACGAGGCTAACGGTGTGCTTTTTCCCTGTGATCTTGCAGGTTTTTGCTAGGTCATCTGAAGCTCTGCTCAGACCAGGTCGAACCAACTGGTTTTGAGTCTTCAGAAGCGGTTTACAAGAAGGGCTTTTAAAGATACAAGTTTGGTTAAACATGATCTTGAATTAGGATATATCTCATCATATTATCCGGTAAACTTGTTCAACATGGAAGCTTAGGAGATAGCAAAATAATTTTGAAGGTATGAAACCTTGGGAGTCAAAACTAATAAATATATAAATATTATGTGTTCGTTTCTTTATATACTTAAAAGTCAAGATATATAAATATCAAATTTCTTGTTTTCCTTCTTGAACGAGAAACTCAGATATAGCATATATTTGATGTATATGTCCCATTTAATAATAAAGGCTATAACTCTTTCATTAACTCAATTAATTTAGATTAAAAGAACTATTATATAACCTTTATTTATTTACTTATACTATATTATATATCAAATTTCTAAATATTACAATAATACAAGTCATGAAGATCAACTCCTCCCAAAGATAGTGAATCTTGAACACTAACAGAAGATCTGTTTTGAACACTCAAAGATATGTTGACTAAATGAAAGCTCTGTTGATGAAGTATAAAAGTCTGTTGAAGAACAAAACCCTGTTGATGAACAAAGCACTGATGAGAAGAACTAAACATTTGTTTTAGGCCTTAACAGATGTTTAGTATTAACAAAAAAAGGTTTCCAAAACATATGATACCAATACAACAGAGTCTGTAAAAACAATTGTTATGAGTCTTAGAACATAGGATAAGATTCATCAGATGTTTCGAACATAAGCCGAATCTTTTCTGTTAGGAATGTTAGATGTCGTCATCAGGATGATGTCAGCCTTAATATCTAAGATATTTTTGTACTTCCTATAAGTAGATCTCACGTGATAGAGATCTATTTATCACTATCACACAAAACAAATGTAGTGATCAAGATGAGGGGGAGTGATAGTCGTACTTTTATATGCAATATTTTGATTATAACTGAAAATAGTATGATAACTTTCCAAGTTTGTATTTGTATTTAATTTAGCCACATTAATTTTATTTCCATTTATAATTCATATAATTCACCAACACTTCACTGTTCCAAAGAAAAACACACACAAACTCAAACTAAGATCCTAACAATTGGTATCAGAGCTAGATCATATTAAATTTGATTTAACAAAAAAAAAGATCAGCTCATATAGTTGGTAACCAATTGTTCATTGAATCAAATTACGGAGCTAATGTATTAAATTCACAAAGTTTTTGAACGAGACTCTGTTTTTAAAAAAGATCAAAAGGATGTCTCAAAATAGTCACGATCCCACAACACTGGTTTCAGTAAGAAGCCCCCGATGCTTGTCAAATCAGAATACAATATATGGCAACGTCGAATGGCCCATGTTCTTTCTCAACAGAACACTTGATGTTGGAAGTCCGTTATATTCGGACCACATGTTCTAATGGTACCTAGTACCGAAGATCCAAGAGTTCAAGAACCAAAGAAACCAGAAAACTATTATGAGCAGGATTCTCAAAAGTTTGAGTTAGATGCAAAAGCATTCAGTATTGTTGCTATGACTCTACCAAATGAAATATATGCTGGACTCTTACACTATAATAGTGCAAAGGAATTGTGAGATGCTCTAAAAAATAATTCGGTGGAACAGAGGATGTAATTGAAAACACCCATGAAATTCTCAACCAACAGTACGAGACCTTCAGTCATATTATGGGAGAGACCTTAACTCAACAATTTGAGAGATTCACCTGTTTGATTAGTGAATTGAAATTGGTAAATAAAGAATTTTCTAATTCCACTTTGAGTAATTGGTTTCTTAGGTCACTACATGAAAAGTGGGATACTGTTGCTATTAACCTTGACTTAACTTCATGGTAAGCTCTTAACCTTTGAAAGAGAGCTTATCCAGAAGAAGAAACTCCAGGAAACTGGAAAAGTGTCAGATGACTATGTCTTTGGCAACACAACACTTTTGAGTCAAGAATCATCATCATCTGGAACAGTAAATGATCAGGGTTATGATTATTATATTGGTATATCCACTGGGATTATCTCCGATCAATACTCCCCAAACTTTGCTCTTATAGCAAATGGTGATGGTCAAAGTCTTGATAACCTGTCTTTTGTTCTTGATGATCTACGACACTTTGATCCCATTTACTTAGAGGAAATGGACATTTTGCATCAATTGGCTCTACTCAGTGTTAGAAAAAACAATCTCTACAAAAGAACTGGTAGGAAGTATCCATGGTTACATGGCAGGTCAAGGGTAGGGTTGGATAAATCTAAGATAAAATGTTATAAGTGTAATAGATTGGGTCATTTCGCTAGGGAGTGTAGAAGTTGAATAAGTAATTCTGAACCTATGATAACCTATCCAAAACAAGACCTCAATCTAGCAATCAACAACACTTTACCAAAACACCCTTGGACCCAATGTTCAAAACACTACACATTTTGCACAATCTTTGAACCATGTCCCTGTGCAATATGTTCAAGCCACTGTTCCTCAAGTCCAATATGTTTTAGTACCAGTTTCACAAGTTCAAAGACCTCCAGCCCTTACACATGCAGAGACTAAACAACAAAGTTTCTTCACACAAGGATTTGTTGACTGGAGTAGTTTGCCTGAGGATCTCTCAGATGAAAATTTTGCTCTCATGGCATAATCAGTTGATGAACCTATGAATTTCTGTTTTATGGCACTTGAAACTATTGCAGAAAAAATTGAATCCAAAGAAGAAATGACTGATACTGAAGATCTGATTGATGCTGTTGACAAGGCAATCAACCAAGCACAAGCATTTGCTTTTGAAAAGGTTGATGAAGAGGGTGTGACAAACAATGATCCTTGGAATTCCACTGAATGTGATAGTGATTGTGCATTAATGGTCGCCACTAAAGGAGCTTCTACATGCCTTAATAGCCTATGGTATGTGGGTGGTGGAGGCTCCATGAACATGACATAATGTAAACCCTACTCTCAAACTTCTTTGCTCATGGAGGAGGTGATATATCTTTTGGAAACGACTCAAAAGGTAAAGTGTTGGGTTCGGGAACTGTCTAAGCTGGTACGCTAAAATTTGAAAAAAATGTCAATCTTATTGATAGCTTAAAATTCATTTTGCTTAGTTTTTTTTTTTTGAACGGCCAACAAACTCAATCCCGAGCTCTCTCGGGGCACCCACTGGACAAACGGAGTACTCCGAGAGTAACCCGAGTCCACCACCAATTCCGGGAAAACCCGGTAACCCACCCGCCCGTAGACAAGACGGTGAAATTACCGGTAAAACCCGTTTGGCTCAAGGATCCAGCCCAGGTTTCCCTGGGTCTCCTATCATTGCCCACCAGTGCCTCATTCTGCACCAAGTGAGAGTCGAACCTGCATCTCTCAAGATAAATGCAAACCCTCCACCACTTGATCTAGAGATCATTGACATTTTGCTTAGTATTTCACAAATGAGTGACAAAGGGTATGGCTTATTTTTCACTAAGAAAACTTGTAAAATTGTTGGACCAGAAGTAGTGATAAAAATTGACAAAATTATAGCTGACATCACTGCACAACTTGTTGCTCACAGAAGTAGCAATGTTTATGTAGTGGAAATGTTAAAAGATAATGTTGGGCCAAATGTTTGCTTGTTTTCTGTTGCATCAACAAAAGAAACAGAATTGTGGCATAGGAGGTCGGGAAATGTTAATTTACAAACTATTAACACTCTTTCAAGACAAAATCTTGTTAGAGGTCTACCAACCAAAGAATTCAAATGTGATGAACAATGTATTTCCTGTTTAAAAGGAAAACAACACAAAGTGTCACACAAATCAATTGATGAGTCCAAAACAACCCAATGTTTACAAATGCTACACATAGATCTGTTTGGCCTTGTAAAAATCATAAGTTTAAGGAAAACAAGATATTGTCTTGTTATAGTTGATGATTTTTCTAGATTTACATGGACTTATTTTTTACACTCTAAAGATGAGACTACATGTATCTTAAAGAACTTTGTCACACAAGTTGAAAAACAATATGATATTCCAGTAAAAATCTTTAGAAATGATAATAAACATAATTTAGAAATCAGGAGTTAGATGAGTTATGTGTGTCAAAAGGAATTGTGAGACAATTTAGTGTTCTAAGAACACCTGAACAAAATGGGGTGGTAGAAAGGAAAATAGAACCTTAATTGAAGCTGCCAGAACTATGCTTGCAAATTCTGGTCTTCCATTGTCCTTTTGGGCAGAAGCCATTAACACTGCATGTTATGTTCAAAACAAAGTTTTGATTAACCGTTGACCTCAAAATACTACCTATGAAATTCTGTTTAATGCCAGACCAGTTATCTCATTTTTCAAAGTCTTTGGTTACCCATGCTTCATTCTAAATCTCAAAGATTCAATTTCAAAATCACAGCCAAAGTAGATTAATTGTGGGTTACTTCTTGGGATACTTTTCTTAAGCCAAGCCCTATAAAGTGGTTAACACAAAGGACCATGACTATAGAAGAGACTATGAATGTAAAGTTCAATGAACTTTCTTCATTGAAATCCATGCAAACTCTACAGAACTATTTGATCTTGATAAGTTTAACTTTGAAGATGTTACCACTGATTTTGTTGATACAGGTGCACCAAAAGATGTTCAACAAGATTACAAATTTGATATTATGATTCCCTCTCAATTTAAAATCTTTTATACACCACAAAGTTCATCTGCTCAAAGCACATATCAAACAACTGCAAAAATTGTTGACCAAAGTCAACACCAAACCACAGATCAAACAAGTGGTCAAACCGCTGATCCCATTTATGCCCCTCATCTCAAAATTCCATCATTCCATATGTTGGACCGTTTCTTGACCCGAAAACGTCAATCCGAATAGCTCAACTTCTTATGTAAAGGCGGAATCAATGCATATAAAGTCTACAACAGCTATTCCTTTCTAATTTCTATCTCTTTATTGCATTCAGATGTTGTTTTGACAGAATTTTGTTCCAGCAACAATCACCTAGGTTCGCTCCAAGTGTTCTCACACAACTAACTCTGAGACTCTGATCCGCTCAAATGAACAATCTCACCTATATATACATGTTGTGGTTCGCTCATATGACATGCCATATGAGCGATCCAGACTCTAGACGTATAAGCGGACCAGACCTAATCATGTACCTAAGAGCGAACCAGACCTTAACATGGTCATATAAGCGAACCAGCCAACATATTTCATGATTTTGACATTCTAAACCCTATGTTGACCCATATTGACCTAAGACTTGATGTAGACAAAGTCAACAGACATTCCGTGCTCTAACAGACTCCCCCTTGGATGTTGACGTAGTCTTCAGCAATCTTCAGCACCTGAGTCTTTGGTCTTGGTCTTTTCTTCAACTCTTTATCTTCACATCATAAGCATTCTTCACAGGTTTAAAATCACAACCTGACTCTAACTTCCATCTTCCCTTTGACTGTTGATCCAGATTCCCCCTTTCACAGACTCCCCCTCTCAGTATGCTGGAATCTGAGATATCTGGTTCAAGCTTTAACATTTAGCTTTCGTGGGAATGATGAAATTCAAAACTTGTTACCCTGCACATCCTCTACCTCAATATAAGTTTCACAAATTTATAACAGTTAAATCTAAGAAATTTACTGGTAGACAATATTCATTCATCAAACAAACTAGTTACATCAAGTTCAAATAAATGACCTTGATTAACTAACCTCTCAATTTTTCAAAACATTTGAATATGACTTTCAAAGATTTCAACATATTCTCCCAAACCAATTCATCATGAATAGCACTTGAAATTTTGAATATCAGCTCTTCAACATCAGTTGTCGAAAATCTTTTTGAATTTTTCAAAACTTTATGCTAAAACACACTAAAATCTTTTTGGATTTTGAGTTTTAAAAAAATGCAGTAAAGAAATATATACAAACAATATTTTTGTGAGTTTGTGTAAGAGGATCATATCAGTTCATGAGACAAATCACTAGCACCGTTAAGCTTTTAACATTTTAAGCTCTAAACAATTCACCTCGATTGTCGATATACTGATCCATCTTAAATTCTCACACAAATTTCAACTTACTCAGGATACGATTTAGATGAATTAAGAACTTAGATCATTCATGTGTCCCACCTGTTGAATATACTCCTGTATCCAGAATCTCAATAATCAGTCTTACAGGTGAGAATACTACAATGATATCTGTATATAATTTAGGTATGCGATGGCCGAGGGATCTCAGATCGATACTTCCGTATACGCAGAGAGATATCAGCTTCGACTTTTCGGTGTGTCCCCTTTAGAGGATCTTTTTGCTTACAACAGCAGCATATATCAATTTTATTGTTTCAACATGCTGAGGGTTTAATGCTGTGTTTCAAGCATTGCAGCAAGTATTAGCCAAGGACTAGGTCAGAACTACCGTTCAGCAGAAGTCCTGGAATAATACCCCAGATATCATAGAGTATAAAGACCTAGTATATCAGATTAAGAGACCTTTCAAACGAGATTTCAGGGGTTACCTATATATCCAAGTAGTGTTCCCCACGAATTCACAAGTTTGAATTTAAGTTTATATCCCGAATAAATCTACTAAATGTGTGAAAACCTATCGACACATCATTAGTGAGATCGTTTATCACATTTGACATTTCATATCTTTAGCATGCAGTGATAGTCCACTGATTTACTATCATTTCCTCTTTTTCACAACAAAACTCATTTTTGCTTTTTCAATGTTTTTGAAATTTTCAAATTTTCTAATTTTAAAAAAAAAAAAAAATTTTCTCCCCCTAAAATCAAAATATGTTTCAATTTTGATTTTCTGAGAAAATTTGAAAACAAACTATACAAGTAAAATGACAAACTGATATCAAATCGCTTCAATTCGCCATTCACTCGGCATAAACAATCAGAACTCCCCCTGACAACAAACTATTTTCCCATTTAGATTTCAAAACATTTAAGTTTGTTTTAATCAAATGATTTTTCCGGAAAATTAGTTTTGTTTGTCTTTTCACAAACTCGGGGTTTCATCACATTGTTCTTCTTCAACCATCTTAAAATTAACAATTAAGACCCTTGACAACAACAAACACTAGTAGAAAATCAAGTACAACTTAATGTCCCTGATTTACCACTTGTAAATCGAAATATCACAGTTACCAACCTGTGAATTTCTCAAGAATGATGCCGATACCTGCTTCACTCTTACCAACCTGGAAGCTCCGGCAAGTCAGGTTTTTCTATTTGAAAAGTTTCACCCAAGCCTGACCAGCCTTGGGTGATTTTGAATTCTTGTTCAACAATGATGGAAAATTTGCATAATCCATTGTTAAACCTGAATTCTCAGATTTTACCTCAACACTAGGCTCCTCTGGCTTTGATGAACCAGAATCATTGCCTGCACATGGCTTGTCTGACTTTGACTTGTCAGATTCATTCCCTGATGGTGGCTTATCTGACTTTGACACATCAGATTCATCGCCGACCATTTTCTTCTTCTCCTTTTTCTCTTTTGTCCTCAAATTTGTAACTGATGAACTCGGCTTGTTTGACTTTGCAGTCGATTGAAGCGATTCATCAGTACTCTTATTCTTACCAACCGAAGAACCCGAAGACAAAATCTTTTCCAGATATTCTCTCGCCTTCTTCCTTTTCTTCCTCAGTCTGTCTTTCTGCCCCTGAGAAAGCTTCACTTTCTTTTCTTGAATTTTCTGATCCTGAACTTTAGGTTTTAGAACCTTCTGTTCATGGGGCTTGACATTGACTGGCTTCTTTGCCATTCTTTGAGATTCAACCCTCGATCTTCCCATTGATCTCCTTGGGCAATCTCTAGCAATATGTCCTCTGATTTGACAATTAAAGCATCTTCTTGTCTCATAACTCCAATTCTGGCAGTTAACAGCAATGTGTCCTCGAATACCACAAAAGTAACACACTCTATTATCGTACCATTCACCACTTTCACACCAAACACTTAAATCATAGCATTGTCTTGCTTTGTGGTGATTATCACTCCTCCTGAAAACTTGATTTGGCTTTGAAGCACTGTGGTCAAACCTGCACCACTTATTACCAACTTTTTGTGAGTTTTCATTTTTAAATTTTTGTGATTTTTGATAATGATTGGATGATTTATCTGATGATCTTTTATTTTCAATTTTAGAATTTTTCAAATTTTTAACTTTTTGTTTCTGTTCTACACTCTTCTTAACAGGTTTTTGTTTAGAACATTCACCCGTTTCAGTAGATTGCAAAACAGTATTTTTAAATTTTTCTTGTAAATCTAAAAATATTTTTCTTTTCTTTTTCATCATCAGATATTTCATCACAATCTTCAATTTTGACTTTGACTTTGTCAAAATTTGTGACCTTGTCACTTATTGGAACTGAATTGATCGGTTTTGGACACTCATAAGGTGCCGAAGTCACAAAACCTTTCAATTTAACTTCAAGCTCTTTGATTTTCATCCGAGCTTTTTCAGCTTCATTTTCAAGCTGAATGATTTTAGCAAGATGAGAATTGATTTCAATTTGTTTTTGAAGATTATCTTTACCAAAAATATCTCTCTCATCTTCTAAAATCTTTATTTGATTTTTCAAATCTGTTTCTTTTTCTTTAAAATTTGTATTTTCTAATGTCAAACTGTCCAAACTACTCAACAGTTTGTCATTTTCTGACGTCAATTTCTCACAATTTTTTCTCATTTCAAGAATCTGTTTATTATCAGATTCTTTCTCATCCTTCAAGCTTTTGATTTCCAATGTTAAACTCTCCACATCCTTCAAGAGTTTGACATTTTCTGCTTCGGATTTTTCGCATTTCAAGCATTTTCCATTCATCTTTCCATTATCAGCTTCTTTCTTTGTTTCCTTCATGTATGTTCCTGCACAGAAAATTTTAACAAAATCAAGAGGATTCATATTTTCATCAATATAACAACCCCTCTTAATATCGTATCTCATAACATTTTTTGCTGCAAGACACACAGTAATTCGTTTTCTCATTTCAATGATCACATCCAAATCTATCTTTCTTGATTCTTCTTTTATTTCATCCAATAATTTCCTTTTTCTTGAATCTTCATCACTCCTATGATTTGTTATTGTATTGATGAAACTTCTTAAATCAAAGCGTGATAAACTAGAATCCCGTTTCAGTTCATTCACGAATTTATCCCATTCCAAAGGTAAAGCATCAACAAATTTCAAAATTCTTTCATCCTTTGAATGATATATCTTATATTTTTCTAATTTGATGATTAATTCCCAAAATCTTTCTTTCAACATCTCCATCGATTCATCCTTCATACACAAGAAATTTTCGTATCTTTTTATATAAACCTCTTTATCATATCTCGTTTCATTCCAAGCTTCCTTTTTCCAGTTATTCAGATTTTCAAGATTCTTGTTTTCTTGTTCATCAAACATTTTGACTTCTTGGTATTTGTGCCTTGTAAATCACCTCGAATCCCTGCAATTCAAACAAAGCAAACGATCAATTTAAACACACTGAACACGTAAAAGTGTTTGTTGACAAACTCAATCTAAGACTCGTTGTCGAAGATTCGCGGATTTGATTCAATGTTGTTTAAATGAAAACACGAACCAATATGCGCACGTGACAGATAAGCGAATCAAACAGGTTCAAATAAGCGAACCAGAAAGATTACTAATGAGCGAACCAGAAAGTCTGTTCAAGCGGACCAGACTTAAGTTCGTTCAAGCGAATCAGATGTTGTCCTTTTGAGCGGACCAGCTGATGTTTGTTCGGGCGAACCAGCAAATGTACAAATAAGCGAATCACACAAGCTGTTCGTTCGAGCGAACCAGCTAATGTACAAATAAGCGGACCAGGTCAATGTCCGGATAAGCGGACCAGATCTATGTTCTCTCGAGCGGACCAGATAAGAATTCTAGATCTGAAACTTGCGATGTCCGTAAAAGCGAACCACAAATTTTAATCAAATTTTAGACCGAATTACAAACTAATACTTTCAAGGATTGTAATACAGTTAATTCCGAACTCAATGAAATGATTTTCGTCCAAATCCGACCACTAATCCATTCTAGATCTAAATTTAAAGTTTCTGTCCGAAAAACTGATTATTTTTTTTTATGAATTTGAATGAGTTTTACGGTGTTTTAATGTCTGAAACTTATACGGATTGATTAACAACAAGTTTCGGTCAATATACTTGAACTTCAAACCATTTTGTCCGACAAAACTTGTTTAAACCGAAAAATAAAAGAGAAAGTATGAGTAGAAATGAGATAATATCGCAGAATCAGCTGATGTAGTATGAGCTCTTCGTCCTGAAGCTCTGATACCACTTGTTGGACCGTTTCTTGACCCGAAAACGTCAATCCGAATAGCTCAAATTCATATGTAAAGGCGGAATCAATGCATATAAAGTCTACAACAGCTATTCCTTTCTAATTTCTATCTCTTTATTGCATTCAGATGTTGTTTTGACAGAATTTTGTTCCAGCAACAATCACCTAGGTTCGCTCCAAGTGTTCTCACACAACTAACTCTGAGACTCTGATCCGCTCAAATGAACAATCTCACCTATATATACATGTTGTGGTTCGCTCATATGACATGCCATATGAGCGATCCAGACTCTAGACGTATAAGCGGACCAGACCTAATCATGTACCTAAGAGCGAACCAGACCTTAACATGGTCATATAAGCGAACCAGCCAACATATTTCATGATTTTGACATTCTAAACCCTATGTTGACCCATATTGACCTAAGACTTGATGTAGACAAAGTCAACAGACATTCCGTGCACTAACACCATACACTAGAAACTATTCATTTCTCAGATTCCATCCACCAAATCAAGTCATTGGAAACATTAATGATGGTGTGCTCACAAGAAGTCAAACCTCTAATATCTGCCTCTTTGTTGGTTTTATGTCATTAACCCAACCTGTCAAGTACCAAGAAGCTTAGAGAGACAACAATTGGGTAGAAGCCATGCAAGAAGAACTCATTTAGTTTAAAAGATAACAAGTGTGGGAACTTGTTCCATTGCCTAATGACACATGTCCAATTGGCACAAAATGGGTCTTCAAGAACAAAACTCATGAAAAGGGTATAATTGTAAAAAAAAAGAAAGCCATGTTTTTGGTTCAAGGATACAGATAAGAAGAAGACATTGACTATGATGAAACTTTTGCTCTTGTAACAAGGTTAGAAGCCATTAAACTCTTCTCAGCCTTCGTTGTCAACCATAACATCAAGGTGTATGAGATGCATATAAAGTGTGTCTTTCTTTATGGAAAAATCCGTGAAGAGGTCTATATGTGTCAACCACCAGGATTTGAGGATACATTCCATCCTGATCATGTCTACAGACTAAACAAAGCTCTGTATGGACTGAAACAAGCACCAAGAGCCTGGTATGATACCCTATCCACTTTCCTTTTATCTAATGACTTCAAAAGTGGTATAATTGATAAAACCCTGTTTATAAAATGGAAAGGGAAGGATCTGCTGATAGTTCATATCTATGTGGATGATAGCATCTTTGGATCCATATGTGACAAAATGTGTGATGATTTTAGAAAATAGATAACTGCTCAATTTGAAATGAGTGCCATGGGTAAGCTGCAATGTTTTCTTGGTTTACAAGTAAAACAACTTGAAAATGGAACTTTAATTCATCAAAACAAATATATCAAAATACTTTTGAAGAAATTTGATATGAATGAATGTAAACCATGCAACACTCCCATGTGTACAAACAAACCTTTTATTTCTGGTGAAAAAGATGATTTGGTAGACCAGATACTTTACAGGTACATGATTGGATCCATGATGTACTGATACGTGGTTGAATAACGGTGTTTGTGTATGTTTAAGTTTGGGTTTTTACTTGACTTTTAATCTTGAATAGCCTACTTTTAATTAGATTTGTGTTTTGCAGGTTTAATGAAGTTTAAGGTGCTTTTTGGGAGCTTTACGAGCTACCGGGATGAAAAACGGACAACCGGGACGCGTTACGGATCAATCGGAAGCTTAAGAAGTGAAAAACAGAAAACTCAAGTTAGAGGGGCCGTCGGCGACGCCTAAGGCTGGCAAATCGTGTCTTAACAGGTTTAACAGGTTTCTGACGGCGCGCACAACATAAGTTTCAAACCTGATTACGACTCGTTTAACTACTTTCTACCTCATGTTTATAAAATAGTTTTATGTTTTATGTACAAAGATAAATAAATGATAGATCCTAACATTGTAATTTTAATTATTTTAAAAATTAAAAAAGTCAAAGGGTGTATTTTTCAGTCAAACAGGTCTAATCGTGTCTTAACAGGTACCCAATTGCCAGCCGACGCCCTCTAATGAACCCCGTCGGACCAGAATCGCGTAACCAGTCAAACAAGCCGTCGGACGGAAAGCAGATCAGGGGACCCCGTCGGCGACGGGGTCATGTCCGTCGGCGACGGGCAGTGGTTTCTTGATACGCCAATTTTGGAATATTTTGGTGTGAAGAACGATTTTCATTGGCTATTTGGCCATGAATACGAGAGTTACACTTTCTTAGAGTTTGAATCTTCATTTGGGAGCCATAATTCATCACTCTTACCACCACTTGATCTCTATTCCATCCATCATCACCCGAATCATCAAGGAACATCCAAGATCATCCACAATCACCATCCACAAAACCCTAACCATTCACCTATCATTCTTTCTGCCATCATCTCTCACCAAAACCCTAACCATCAACCATTCTTCCATTCTACAAGATTCAAGATGATTCAATTCGCGTTCCAAGCATCCGGTGATCAAGTTCTTTCAACCATGAGCGGCTAATCACCTTGGTTTCACCCCGGTGTAGGTAGTTGTATTATCTAGAGTTTCGATTTGTGTTTAGTTTTGACTTGTGTGACAAATTGTGTTTTGATTTTGAACACCTTTGATAATTGCTGTGTATTTGAATTGAATTTACAAATTGTCGAATGATGATAAAGTTATGACTTTGTGAAATGAATTTGTGCACTTATGCGTTATCTTGGTTAGGATTTACTTGTGTTGATTAAGAAGTGCATTCTTGTCCATTCTTAGGAATGTTGATAGTTATTGGCACCTAAGTCACGGTACACTAAATCCGTTAATCACTTATCCAATTAGGTCAATTCTAAAACTTGTAGGAACCTAGGTTTGCAATTACCGAAACCGGGTGTGAACCCTTTTTCTCATTATTGTTTAAACAATCAATTACCTTTCTTGCAATTTGTTAATCATTAGTAATTTAATCAATCCCATTAGTTTAATTCACATCTTTTCAACCAAACAAAAATACAAAAATATTCTAGCAAGCTTCATAAGTGTGACATTTGTTTAAATTCAACCAAGTCCATTCGCAAACCACATACTCTTCGTGGTTCGACCCCTTACTACCACTAGCTATTTGTTAAGGGTAATTAGGGTTTATAAATATTATCTTTGACTGGAGCGTGACACTCTGATCAAATTTTGGCGTTGTTGTCGGGGAGTGCGTGTGCTTTGTGTTTGGATTATTGTTTGAATTTGCGTGATTAACTATTTAATTCGCCTAGTTTCTTTTTGTACTTTGTCTTTTTCTTTGTTACGCGGGGTGTGTTACTTGTGCAGGTTACAGGTAGTGCATGCGTACACGGAATTCCGGGAGGACTTCACCATTAATCTACGAGCCGGAGATTGAAAGAGTAGCAAGAAGAAATCTAGCAAGCCGGTTAGAAGCAACTCTTGTTTCTAACCAAGTCACCCAAACACCACAATTTACACCATCCATTGAAACCGATTCAATGGCAAACCAAAATTCCAACCTAAACCTCAATTACCCAAATCTCAATCAAAACCAATTCCAAACTCGAGGAAACCTCAATCCCGCTTAAAATGTCCAACCTATACCGCAAGAGCAACCGGGTGGTACTAATAACTCTCGACCACCCACACCACCTTTCCAAAATTAAAATCCCAACAACACCCAAAGAACACCCCAACAACAAAACCTTCACCGACATCATTCCTTACCCAACAACCTTGATGACCGAAACGTTAATTCCGACCATAGAGGCAATCGAGATCGTGGCAATCCCGCGAACGAAGACTCGTTCTTTAATATCGATGACTTGAGAAATGCTATCCCCGATGATGAGCCGTTTAGTGTTCCCGGATACCAATCGCCGGAGCGTGTGAGTATTCACTCAGAATACTCGGATGACGGGGGTAATTATAATGAACGGGTAGATGATGACGAATGGGGTTATGTGAATCGGGACAACATCTACAATGATAGAGGTTTTGAAGATGATGAGTTTGGCTACCAAAATGCAAATTTTATGGGGAACGATAACTACGGGTACGGGAATGTGAGAAATGACGGGTACGGAAACAACCCTCAACCACGAAACAACAATCAAAGGAACCGGAATGATGGGTTCTACAACAACAATAACAACAACAATGTTAACCCTAACCGGATTCCTCGTTTCGTGGGAGGAGGTAATCAACGAGGTAATCAAGGTGGAAACCGAGGAGGTAATAGAGGAGGTGATCGAAGGGATAATCGAAGACCGGTTGATCAAGAAGTTAACGGTCCACCTCGTCGTCAACAACCTCCACGGGGAGTAAATGACCATTTTAGGCCGGTGGTCACCGACAATGACTCTCCGATAGTTTGTGAATGAAGGATGTTCGATTGCAAGCCCCACTACATCAATATACTTCCCCACTTTAATGGGAGGTCTAATGATGAACCATAAACTCATTTGGCGGATTTTTCGGCCATATATAGCACTATTGGGGGGCATGATTTTGCATTGGAAGAGGTCAAGCTTCGGTTATTTCAGTTTTTGCTAAAAGATAAGGCGAAGCAATGGTTTCTTACACTTCCGGCAAATAGTATTCGGACATGGGGCGAGATGCAACAAGTCTTCCTTGACGAGTATTACTCGATGGCAAAGACCGATGATGCTAGAGATGAAATTAGGTCTTTCCGCCAACTCTCAAGTGAACCATTACACGAAGCTTTCACAAGGTACAAGGAATTGATTCGAAAGTGCCCACACCATCAAATCGAAAAGTGGGAGTTGGTTAAATGATTTGTGAGAGGATTGGATGACGAGACATGGAATCGCCTTGAGTCAACGAGTAAGGGAACTTTATTAAGTAATCATGAAGATGATGATTGGGAATTTCTCGAGAGGATAAGCAAGCCGTCCAAGGCAAAAGAGTCGGCCGATAGAGCTAAAAAACATCCCGTATCCCGGTCACTTCCCGATCTTGACTCTAAGGATCAGATTTCTACTTTAGAAGGGGAGATAGCTCGCATGAAGAAGAAGGAGGAGAATGCGGTACAATTTGCGGTTTGTGAAGATTGTGGGGAGATTGGTCATCGGACCGATCAATGTCAGACGGGACCGGGTGACTACACCGAAGAGGTAAATCAAGTGTTCGGTGATAGAAAGAACAATGATATGAATTCGAACACTTATCATCCCGGATTGAGAAACCATCCCAACTTCCGATATGGGAATGCCGCGAATCAAATGAACCCGAATTTTCAACCGGGTAACCAAAGCGGGTCATCGTATCAAAATCGTCAAGGTGGTAATCAAGGGGGTTACCAACGTAATTACAACCAAGGGTACCAAGGTCGAGATAATAATTATCAAGGTGGGTATCAATGGAATTACAACAACCAAGGCGGTAATGGAAGTGGGTTAAACAACCAAGGGGGTGGTAATGATTTGAATGCAAAGATGGATGCGATGCTTTCGATGATGCATGGGGTCCAAGAAAGAGAATGAGATTCGGGACAAATCGCATGAAGCATTGGCAAAGCAAGTGGGCCAACTCACGGAGTAAATGGCTCAAATGAGGGGAAGGATGGGAAAACTTCCAAGTGACACCACGGTGAACCCTAAGCATCAAGGGTCAAGCTCAAAGAACACACGTGAGGTACCAATTAATAAAATAACTTTACGTAGTAGTCGAGTCGTAGATAACGGTGTCAAAACAACATCACCCCAGTTTGTTGAAGGGGTGGTGGAAGATACTAGTGATGAAGAATGTGAGGATGGTCAAACGGGTCAAAACAAAAATAATTTAAAAATTAAAAATGACACTCCCGTTGTGACCATCCCCGTCCCTAAGGCTAAGGAAATGGGTGTGGAGGTTAATACCGCCCCGTATCCTGAAGCATTGAAGGGACCCGTGAAGAAGGTTGTAAACAAAAGAGGTCCACAACAAGAAGAGTTGTGGGAAGTTTTCAAACAAGTAAAAATTAATTTACCTCTTTTGGATCCAATCAAGCAAGTACCGTCTTGTGCTAAGTACTTGAAAGAATTGTGCACCCAAAAACGAACTCACAAATTTCCTAAAAAATTAGATTTAACCGAAAACGTGAGTTCGATTCTTTCGGGCGCACTTCCACCCAAGCTCCAAGATCCGGGTGCACCTATCATTTCAATTCAAGTAGGTGATTTCAAAATCAACCGGGCACTTTTAGATCTTGGTGCTAGTGTGAGCATTCTACCGGCTAGTTTATATGACCAATATGAGTTTGGTCCACTTCGTTCGTCTAACACTACTGTGGTGCTAGCCGATTTGACACCTAAATTACCCCGTGGAATTGTCTCGGATGTGATAGTAAAAATCGAGGATTTTTATTATCCGGTGGACTTTTTAGTACTCGATTATGTGGCTAAGGACCCAACCAAGCAACCTATGGTGATTTTGGGTCGACCGTTCCTAGCAACCGCAAATTCTCAAATTGATTGCAAAACGGGAGCGGTAGACATGACATTTGGAAACCGAAGGTTGAGGTTGCATGTTTTTTCGGGATTGACGACTCCTTCAGTCGATGATGAATGCTATATGGCGGACATTGTTGAGACGTGTACACCTCTTTGCGACACAGTAGTGGATGAGGAAAACATAATGGAGGAATGTTTTATGCTTGACAGGTCACAGGTTGAGACGAATCGATGCATAGACGAGGAGGTGAAGAGTTTGGAGGTGCTTGCGGTTAAAGAAGGAAAACCGAAATGGACGTACCAAGTGGAGAGTTTACCGGAGAACATTGACACTAAATTGAAATTGTCATTGGTCGAGCCTCCGGAGGTTGAATTGAAGGTGTTGCCTAAGCATCTTAAGTATGCTTACGTTGGTGAAGGCAACACACTCCCGGTTATCATTGCATCAAACTTAACCGAGGAGCAAGAGGAGAAGTTGATGGGTGTTTTGGTCACCAATCGGGCGGCGATTGGATGGACCATTGCTGATTTGAAGGGAATTAGTCCCTCGGTGGTGATGCATAAATCATCATGGAAGAAGGTGCGACTGCCGTTTGAGATGCACAACAGAGATTGAATCCGAATATGCGGGAGGTGGTGAAGAAAGAAGTGTTGAAATGGCTTGACGCGGGTATCGTTTATCCGATCTTGGATAGCCAATGGGTGAGCCCAACGCAGACGGTTCCAAAGAAAGCGGGTATACAAGTCGTCAAAAATGACGCAGGTGAAGAGGTAGCCTCTCGGCCGGTAACCGGGTGGCGAATTTGTATTGATTATAGGAAGTTGAATACTGCAACTTCCAAAGATCATTTTCCCTTACCGTTTATCGATCAAATTATTGAGAAATTATCCGGGAAACAATTCTATTGCTTTTTAGATGGCTATTCTGGTTATAATCAAATTTCCATCCATCTGGAAGATCAAGAAAAGACAACGTTTACTTGTCCCTACGGCACATTCGCATTTAGGCGAATGCCGTTTGGACTATGTAACGCCCCCGCCACCTTCCAAAGGTGCATGATGAGTATCTGCTCAGATATGGTGGGGAAGTCTTTGGAAATCTTCATGGATGATTTCTCAATTTTTGGGTCGTCGTTCGAGACTTGTTTGGACCAATTAGACAAAGTACTAAAAAGATGTGTAGAAACTAGTTTGGTCTTAAGTTGGGAAAAGAGCCATTTTATGGTTCAAGAGGGAATCGTGTTGGGTCACGTGGTGTCGAGTCGTGGGATAGAGGTCGATCGTGCAAAGGTACAAGTTATATCCACTTTGCCGTATCCCACGAGCGTTAAAGGTGTTAGGTCATTTTTAGGTCATGCGGGTTTTTATCGACGGTTTATTAAGGGTTTTAGTGACATAACCAAACCTTTATGTAATTTACTGTTAAAAGATCAACTGTTTGATTTCAATGAAAATTGTCAAAACGCGTTTAACAATTTAAAGGAAAAATTAGTTGAGGCCCCAATCTTGCAATCGCCAAATTGGTCGTTACCATTTGAAATTATGTGCGATGCAAGTGATTATGCGGTGGGGGCCGTGTTGGGACAACGGGTTGACAAGAAACCTGTTGCCATATACTACGCAAGTAAGACTCTTTCGGATGCATAATTGAATTACACCACCACCGAAAAAGAGCTACTCGCGGTGGTATATGCATTGGATAAGTTTCGGTCATATATATGGGGTAGTAAAATGATTATTTATTCTAATCACACTGCTGTTAGGTACCTCATGGAGAAAAAGGATGCCAAACCGAGATTGATCCGATGGGTGTTATTGCTCCAAGAGTTTGATTTGGAGATCCGGGATAAAAAGGGTACCGAGAATGTGGTAGCGGACCATTTGTCCCAGTTGATAGTTGAGGAAGATCCTAAATCTGTAGAGATCAATGAGTCGTTTCCTGATGAGCACATTATGAAATTAGATAAGTTACCTTGGTATGCTAATATTGTGAATTATCTTGTTATAGGTGACTTACCGCCACGTTGGGATAGACGGAGGAGGCAACATTTTATGTCTCAGATTAAGTATTACCGATTGGAGGAACCACATTTGTGGAAAGAGTGTGCGGACCAAGTGATTCGAAGATGCATTGACGATGAGGAGATTCCAAGCGTGCTGAAGCACCTACATTCGTTTGCATGTGGTGGCCATTTTAGTGGTCACAAAACGGGTCACAAAGTGTTGAACAGTGGTCTTTATTGGCCAACTATTTTTAAAGACGCATTTGAGTTTTCTAAGAATTGTGTAGAGTGCCAGAAGTTAGGGGGTATTTCAAAAAGGGATGAGATGCCCATGCAACCAATCCTCGTCGTTGACATTTTCGATGTGTGGGGTATTGATTTCATGGGCCCATTCCCCAATTCTTATGGTAATTTGTATATCTTGGTGGCCGTTGATTACGTGTCAAAGTGGGTCGAAGCAATAGCCACTAAGACAAACGACCATTCTGTAGTTTGTAATTTAGTTCAAACCCATATATTTTCAAGGTTTGGGATTCCTCGTGTCATCATAAGTGACGGAGGATCTCATTTTAAGAATTTTCGGTTTGGAAAACTCTTAAAACGGTATGGTGTTGACCATAGAATTGCTACCCCCTATCACCCGCAAACAAGCGGGCAAGTAGAGGTGTCAAACCGGCAAATCAAAGAGATTTTGCAAAAGTCCGTACGGGCAGACCGTAAGGAATGGTCAATCAAGTTGAACGATGCTTTATGGGCCTACCGTACAGCACATAAGACACCCATTGGTACTACACCTTACGGTTGGTTTACGGTAAAAATTGTCATTTACCAGTTGAACTTATGCATAAATCATTATGGGCTATTAAAGAGGTCAGTGTTAAATATGATGATGCAGGTAAGGAACGGAATCTTAATCTATGCGAGTTGGAGGAGCTTAGGGAAAAGGCATATGAATGCGCATCCAAGTACAAGGATGGGATGAAGAGGGCGCATGATGCCAAGTTGAGGAAGAAAGAGTTCGAGATTGGGCAAAAGGTATGGCTCTACAACTCGAAGCTCAAGTTTTTCCCCGGAAAGCTCCGAAGCAAATGGATGGGACCCTATGTGATCACCCGGGTGGGACAATTGGGAGATGTTACCATCGAGGACCCGAAGGATGGGTCACGACAAACGGTCAATGGCCACCGGTTAAAACCGTTTCTCGATGGTAACGAAAGAGTGGACGAAAACAAGGAATCGGTGAGCTTTGTGGTAAGCATCCCGGTTTATGAGGTCGACTAAAAAGGACCGGTAACATTTTGTGTAGAGTTATGTATAATTTATTTAATTGTTTGAGTAATTTGGGTATAATCGTTTTCGTTTCATACTAACCCCTTTGATTGTGTGAAGTCCGGATATTCCGAATGGGTCATGAAGACGCAAGGTATGTTTTTAGACTTTGTTATGTGCATTGAGGACAATACACGACTTTTCGGGGGGTGGTAGACCGTTAAACGGTTTTGGGTTTTTCAAATTTAAACTTATAAAAATTTACAAAAACATTTTTAATAATTTTTAGGATTTTTATTTGTATATAGCTCTTTTATTAAAAGTTCATATTTTTCTCCCTATTTTTCAGAAAAAATAAAAAAAATATTAAATTTTGAAAAATAAAAAAATTGGTGAAAGAAGACCCGTCGGCGACGGGGTGAAGTGCGTCCGGGACGGGCTCCCAAAAGTCCCGTCGGCCAAGCAAGCCCGTATCCAGGGGATTAGGCCGTCGGCTGCATGTGTCCAAATGAGAGGGCGTCGGCGACGGGGGCCAGGCCGTCGCCGATGGGCTTCCTAAACTGGTCCGACACAGCTCATTGGTTAGCGTGAAAACTCGAACCCAAACCCTCTTTTATTCGCTAAAACTCAACCAAAACTCATTTTTAACCACACATGAGTCCCGGGATTTATATCACATTAATCCTAGTTCCAGTAAACCTTCACAATCAGACCAACAACCTTCCCATCTCTCTCCTCTCACTTCATCTTCTTCATCTTCTACTCCAAAACCCTAAAACCTTCAAGCTTCCATAACTTCTTCAAATCTTAACCAAATCACCTGATTCTTGAGTCCATTTTGTGTGATTTTTCGAGAGGAACAAAACCCCTCTCACGGTTTTCATTAATTCTTGCTCGTTTGCAAGATTTCTGGGCGTGAATTTTTGGGTTTTTGAAGGGTGTTCATCAAGTTTCTTGCTTTGCATCTTTTCTTAGTTTTCTCGTTCATCTACACCAAAGGTATTGATTTCACTTAAATTTAAGCATGATTATCATATGTTTAGTTGTTTTTCTTCTGAAATTTTAAACTTTCTAGTTTAAGAGTAGGTTGTTGAAACAATGTATGTTGTTCTAGCATGAGCTTAAGTATGATTTGTTGTTTTGGATAGGATTTGAACATGTGATAACCATAGTGAAGTGATTACACTCGTTATTTACATGATTGAACATGAATATGATGTTGAAACCTTGTTGAAGTCATAAGAAATTGAGAATAAACAAGTAAAATTGATATGTAGACGACAAAATAGGCGACTTTGGAAGTTTAAAAAGGCGATTTTGCATCTATTTGTTAATTAAAAATTCAACATCATACATTAGGTTCAAAGTTTGAGAGTACGTGAAGGTTAGGTTTATATTGATGATTCGTTTATTTTGTGATTGTAGTATGGCCGGAGATAGGAAAAAGGCGAAAACTACGGGGCAAGGATCATCATCCGGAGTGGGATCTTCTTCCGGATTGATACCGAAGAAGTGTGAGCAATTAAGCTCAATAGAAGAGGGTGATGCAAGGTTATACAGGCAGGATTGGGCGTGGGAGAAATTCAAGGATAGTCGAAGCGCTAGGGTTTGGGATGAAGAAAAAAAACAAACCTCTATCGACATTCCAAGATAGGAAGTTGGAAGTTAAATTGTGGAAGTGGAAAATGGTTAATAATGTGACTACGGTAGTGCCGGATAGGGTTGTGTGTGAAAGGGCGGTCAATGTTGAGGAGTTTAGGAAAATTGGGATTGTTCAAATGCTTGAGCGTCAAGGCTGGGAAAGATTTCTGGATTGGTGCGAAGACAACACCTCTCGGGTTTATTTGGCAGAGGTGTGCGAGTGGTTGGCGTCGTTGAGGTTTATGAACAAGGATGGTCCCCCGGACCAATGGAGATTGGTTGGTAAGACAAGCCGAGGGGAGATGGCAATGTCATTTGAAACGATCAACTGCATTGCACGATTTGATTCCTTGGGGGTGCAGGCGTATGATTATCCAACCATCGAACATTTCTTGGATAACCATGCAAACAGCCATGATCCGGATAAGATGACTGAAGCTATATTACCATATAATGACGGGGTAGTGGCCGCAAGGAGCCACCTGACGGTTGAAGGGAGGATTCTTCAAGGAATTTCTCTAGAAAATGTTATGGTTAGGTTTGGTGATAGGGGGAGTGAGAGCAAGCGATTGTAGAGTTCTTCATTCCTTGTTGTATGGGACACCGACGTTGTCATGGAGGCATATTATCATGATGAATACGTGGTTAACTCGGGAGCCGTTTCAAATGAGGATGATCCCATACGTGCGCCTTATCAGTGCCATGATCCTCCAGCAAAACTGTCATCCCCCAGAATCGCTTTGGGTATCTAAGCCTTTGGAAGAATTCAGCTTAGCAGCGATAAAGAAAAATTGGAAGATACATGTGAAGCTTTCGGGAAGCAAGTTTGTGGTGACCGACAAAATGGGTCACAGGTATGAATTCGTTGATCCAGATGTGCAACAAGGGGCTGAGGAAGATGTGGGGATGGTTGACGAGGAAGATGAAACTGAGCATGCTAGTCCACGGGGACCAAAACAGAGGTATATGAGGCCACACCGGGAATTAAATGCAGAGGTGGCGAGTTTTGTGAATTTTTGGCGGGTACCCTCATACTGGGAATTCAATCGGGGTCAACAGGAGGTGTTTGATAACATCTCTGCGGGTATAGGAGAGGGTCGAGAGTATAATAGGAAAAGGCAGCACTGGGAGGAAACACATGGAGCCCAGATGCAGGAACAGTAGGCCCTCCAAGCGGCCTATCGTGAGAGGATGGAAAAACAAATGAAAGAGCAGCAGATGCAACAAGCGCTCCAAAGATCCCAAGTGGAACGTTTGATACAAATGCAGGAGGAAGAGACGGCCCGAAGACGGGCATGGGAGGAAGATGAGGAGAGGCGTCAAAACGAGCAAAATGAATTGGAACGACGCCGATGGAGTGCTTTATACGTCTCCAATGAAACGGCTATTAACAACGCCAAAGTCCTCCATGATCAAGAGCGACACCGAAGAGATTATGAAGCAGGCCTCCCCTATGTAGAACACGCGGGGTGGACCGACTACTCCAACCTACGTGTTCCACGAGGCCCATCTGATCCATCCCCTCATTGGCCCGAGGCAGTCGGGTCCAGTTTCATCCCGATACCATACCAGCCGCCAGCACAAGGAGAGCCGGGGCCCCTCGATAACTACCGGGAGATGTTCGAGGCCCTCACTGGTTACCCATACCAACCGAACCCGCCAGTTGACCCGAAGGAGTGATATCAGCGGTGAGGGCAAGGTATGTTTTTTGTTGTTGTTGTATATTTTGGTTTTCTTTATTTTTATTTCTATTTCGTTGGTATTTATTTTGCCTAGATAAATGAACGTTGTGGGTGTGTTCCCTCTATAACCCTCACGAGACCTACTCGTCCTCCCAAGCTATTGGGGGGTTTAAAAGGGCTTGTTGCATAAGTTAAATGCAACCGTGATTCCTACGAAAGTGAGTTAGGACTGTTGTTGTTGTAAATTTTTTTCCACATAAATCAAGGTAAATTAACGCATGACTTGGTAACACTTTCATAAAAATGGTAGAACTAAGTAGCTAACAAATTTCAATGGTTGTGAGAAGCATGCTTCTACACAAGTGTTAAGATTTGTAGGTACATCATGTTCGAGGGACGACCATTTTTGTGAAGAGAAGAAGAAGATATGGGCATCTAGCGAGAAAAATCAGGTGTATGCGTTTCCTTTTTACCTTGATTCTTAGATTAGTAATAAGTGGATTGTAATTGTATGTTATTTTCCGGGGTGGAATTTTTGGGAAGTTAGCCGTGTCACATCCCTTGTGTGTTTTAAAACTCTAGTTCTTACACATTGAGGACAATGTTTACCTCAAGTGTGGGGATGGGGGAGTAGTAAAAGTTTTCGATTTTGACCTGTTCATTTAAACACTACACATTGAGGACAATGTTTACCTCAAGTGTGGGGATGGGGAAAATTTCAAAAAATTTTCAAAAATGTCTTGTTTCGAAAGCGATCTTAAAGCACA
The DNA here is from genome assembly GCA_030545235.1 of Helianthus tuberosus. Classification (NCBI taxonomy): domain Eukaryota; kingdom Viridiplantae; phylum Streptophyta; class Magnoliopsida; order Asterales; family Asteraceae; genus Helianthus; species Helianthus tuberosus. The sequence goes on along the minus strand of CM060437.1, from coordinate 58,217,471 downwards.
AGTAACTAAGTCAACGAGGGATGGCACAACCCATTTGGTCTTTTGTCATGGTCAAGTTCAAATTAATAGCATGACGGGTATTTAGCGGGTGGTTATTTGGGAATAATCCGACTAAGAAACTAGCACATTATGCATGTCACATACCATACCCTTTATATATGTGAGGTTTTGAGCCACTTCTAAATCATAGAATTACATATGCATGTTTCTTTGTTTGAGTGGACCATTAGTCATGTATTGTAAAACTTGCAACTCTTGATACGTTTGAGACCATAGACCGAATACAAGCATGAGAATGATTAAGGCATTAGGTAAACCTTTTCCTTTTTACACCATTTATATACCCTTACCTAAAAATTTATCCCTTAGTATCCAATTTTGAGCCTAATCCTTTCGTTTGATCACCCTATAGCCCATAACCTTAAACCTTTTTCTTTTAAACCCGTGTTATGGAAATTCGATTATAGGAGTCAAGTTTGTATAGTTGTGAATTGTTTGTTTGCATAAAAAAAGAGAGAAAAATCAGAAAATGTTATGAAAAAGAATAGAAATTTTTTGAGAAAAGAACAAAAATATGTGTTTGTAGCTTGAGAAATAAAAGGCGAAAGATGGTTGCCTTCTAGTTTGAATTTGGTAGTTAGTCGTGCTTAGAATAGTTGTTTTGTAATAAAAATTGAATTTTCATCACCTTAGCCACTTTAAAATATCCTATTTCCTACCCTTAACCTAGCCCCATTACAACCCTTACAAAGACCTTATGACTTGTGCTGAGTATTCGTGTTCGGTGGTGAAGAATGATTGAGTTGCAAGCCTATGCGGGTACGTGTTCTAATCGGTTTTGAGCGATTATTCTTTGAAGTGCTAATACATTATGAAAATTAGCCAATTTATAAACCGAGTGGAGAGAACATTATGAGGGATGTGCATGAATTGTTGGTTTCACGGGCGGGTTAATCTTGGATAACCATTTTATATGTGAATGCTCACTTTACCGTTAAATATGTTGAAAATTGTAAAGAGTTTGAACTTTAGTATGAAAATTGACCTTAACCTTCGTCTCGGGAATGAGGAGTGTATTCTTTGTTCCACCCACATGAAAGTGAAAAACAGATTTGCTTGAGGGCAAGCAAAAGACAAGTGTGGGGATGTGATACGTGGTTGAATAACAGTGTTTGTGTATGTTTAAGTTTGGGTTTTTACTCGAATTTTAATCTTGAATAGCCTACTTTTAATTAGATTTGTGTTTTACAGGTTTAATGAAGTTTAAGGTGCTTTTTGGGAGCTTTACGAGCTACCGGGATGAAAAACGGACAACCGGGACGCGTTACGGATCAATCGGAAGCTTAAGAAGTGAAAAACATAAAACTCAGGTTAGAGGGGTCGTCGGCGACGCCCCTAGGGCCGTCGGCGACGCCCTCTAATGAACCCCGTCGGACCAGAATCGCGTAACCAGTCAAACAAGCCGTCGGACGGAAAGCAGATCAGGGGAGCCCATCGGCGACGGGGTCATGTCCGTCGGCGACGGGCAGTGGTTTCTTGATACGCGACTTTTGGGATTTTTTGGTGTGAAGAACGATTTTCATTGGCTCTTAGGCCATGAATACGAGAGTTACACTTTCTTAGAGTTTGAATCTTCATTTGGGAGCCATAATTTATCACTCTTATCACCACTTGATCTCTATTCCATCCATCATCACCCGAATCAATAAGGATCATCCAAGATCATCCACAATCACCATCCACAAAACCCTAACCATTCACCTATCTTCTTTCTACCGTCATCTCTCACCAAAACCCTAACCATCAACCATTCTTCCATTCTACAAGATTCAAGATGATTCAATTCGCGTTCCAAGCATCCGGTGATCAAGTTCTTTCAACCATGAGCGGCTAATCACCTTGGTTTCACCCCGGTGTAGGTAGTTGTATTATCTAGAGTTTCGATTTGTGTTTAGTTTTGACTTGTGTGATAAATTGTGTTTTGATTTTGAACATCTTTGATAATTGCCATGTATTTGAATTGAAGTTACAAATTGTCGAGCGATGATAAAGTTATGACTTTGTGAAATGAATTTGTGCACTTATGCGTTATCTTGGTTAGGATTTACTTGTGTTGATTACGAAGTGCATTCTTGTCCATTCTTAGGAATGTTGATAGTTATTGGCACCTAAGTCACGGTACACTAAATCCGTTAATCACTTATCCAATTAGGTCAATTCTAAAACTTGTAGGAACCTAGGTTTGCAATTACCGAAACCGGGTGTGAACCCTTTTTCTCATTATTGTTTAAACAATGAATTACCTTTCTTGCAATTTGTTAATCATTAGTAATTTAATCAATCCCATTAGTTTAATTCACATCTTTTCAACCAAACAAAAAATACAAAAATATTCTAGCCAGCTTCATAAGTGTGACATTTGTTTAAATTCAACCAAGTCCATTCGCAAACCACATACTCTTCGTGGTTCGACCCCTTACTACCACTAGCTATTTGTTAAGGGTAATTAGGGTTTATAAATATTATCTTTGACCGGATCGCGACACTCCGATCATGTACTTACCTGCATCAAGACCTGATATTATGTTTGCTACTTGTGTCTGTACTAGATACTAAGCATCACCTAGAAAGTCTTATTTAATAGCTGTGAAAAGGATTTTTAGATACCTTAAAGATGCACCCACACTTGGTATCTGGTATCCTACTAATGGAAACATTGAGCTTTCAGGTTACTCAGATAGGGATTTTGCCGGTTGCCACACCACAAGAAAGTCCACATCAGGAGGGTGCCAATTCCCTCGTAATGCCTTGGTATCTTGGCGAAGCAAAAAAGCAAACAACAGTTTTAAGCTCTACAACAGAGGCAGAGTTTATTGCTGGTGCAAGCTGCACAACCCAACTTTTGTAGCTTCAAAACTAATTACCTGATTTTGGTATAACTGCTTTAAAGACACCGTTGTCACTGGACAATCAAATAGCCTAAAATATCATCAAGAATCATGCGTCACATTAAAAAACAAAGCATATTGAGATCCGTCATCACTTTGTAAGAGATTTTTACGAAAAATGTTTGATTTCCATCCACCATGTTCCATCTGAAGACCAGGTAGCAGATGTCTTTACAAAACCTTCAGATACATCTACTTTTGAAAACTTGATCTCTAGAATACGAATGTTAGACATGGACTAAAAGTGAAATTTTAGTCCTTCATACTAAAACATTAACATGTTGGATAGAAAATATCAAAATTTTGCATAAACTCATTAAAATGTTGTTTTGAAAATCATTAAAAAACTCTGTTCAAAGAAGCAAAACCACTGTTTTAGTGGTTCTAAAGTCTGTTTGACCAAAGTCTACCATATTGCACAAGTAACCTCTGTTTCTTTATCATTTGATTCATTCATATGTTGACTAGTCAATAGATATTTCATCCACTACTTTCCATTTAAAACCATTGTTTACATCAAACAATGGTTTATATCCCTAAAATGGAGGTTTACTAAGTGGGACGGACTTAGGCAAACAGACCTTTTCACTACATTTAACCTAAATGACGAGTCACGTATGAAATCTTTCTCCAAAAACGACCTTTACATTGAATTCATAGAAAGTATGATGCACAAATTGTGGAAGCCACAATTTTCAAACCAAACTTCCCACCAACAATGAAAATTTTCTTCCATACCTTTAGTATGTCTTTCAGCAAAAACCACTTATGTCAAAAAAAAAAAAAATTTGAAAACTTAGTACTTGGGATATGGTATTTTAATAAATTCAAATTACAATCTATCCCAGACTTTGTTCATGGATTTGGTAGGAAATGTGAAAGCCATAAAAAAGGTTCTGCCAAAGCCTTTCTCATGTATCCAAGGCTTCTAAGCTTTTATCTACAAAAGATTTTAGCTCAAAATATTTTGAACAGGGTGAAGCCCTTCAAATGAAACCTTCACTCGCATGATGACCACTAAAGGTCCAGGAAATGTTGAGGAAGGAAATATTTTAGAAAATGCGGCAACATCTATTGTTGAGCCCACTTCTCTTAATGGCCATAGTGTCCAACCCAACATTGTGGAACCCACATCAGAAATCTCCACAGAGACCATTCCCATTCCAAAATCCAAACGCACCAAAAGGGTCTCCATGGAAGATAAGATACCAGAGAGACCTGTTGTAACACAAATGCAACTTATAACATATGTTGATACTTCCTCTCAAGATATGAAGATATCTCAACCCATCCAAATTCCTCACTTCTCCTCACAAAAGGAGAGTGTTGTAAGCACAAGGGAACCAAACACTGAGTTCTATGATTCACTTGAACATTTATACTCAAGTCCTTTTCCTGGGGTTGATTCTCTTTCATCTCCACCACCCATAATATTCCCATCCATTAAACCATTGCTTGAGGCAATTGATGCCACTGACTTGAATAGACCTAGTTCCTCTCAATCATCTATAGGGGTGCAAACGAGCCGAGCTGAGCCCGAGCTTGACCAGGCTCGAGCTCGAGCTCGATTAACTTATGAGAGCTCGGGCTCGGCTCGATTCGAGCTTTGTTTTCAAAGCTCGAGCTCGGCTCGTTTGTATTTTCTCAAGCTCGAGCTCGGCTCGGGCTCGGCTCATTTATTATCTATTAATTAGTATATTATATAAAAATAATATAAATAATAGACTTTTTAAGCTCGCGAGCTCGATAAATGAAGCTCGAGCTCAGGCTCGTTTACTAAATAAGCTTATTTTTAGGTTCGAGATCGGCTTGTAAACAAGTTTAAATAAGCTCGGCTCGACTCGGCTCGTTTACACTAAGGCTCGATAAGGCTCGACGAGCCTAACGAGCTTCACATGCGAGGCTCGAGCTCGGGCTCGATAAACAAACGAGCTTTGTTTTTAGGCTCAAGCTCGGCTCCTGCTCGATAAAGCTCGACTCATTTCAAGCTTTTCCTCAAGCCGATCTCGAGTATTTCGCGAGCCGCTACGTTTGCACCCCTAATCATCTATCACTGAGAGTATGCACCAACAAGTGGCTAGATCAAGTCCAGAGATCATTGCTAACCCACAAGCATAGGAGGGTACACCTCTGCACTCACAAGTGACTCTTTCAAGTTTTTCAAGTGAAGCAGCCACTAACTGTAGGGCAACGATCATACAACTGAATAGTGGTTACATCTTTAAGACTTCCTTGAAGGCAGCAACTGTTGAGTCTACAATATTACACCTATTAACAGTTGGAAGTCCCTAGAACCAAGACCAAGGGGCATCTGGTCTAAAACCAGATACAACCACCTCTGGTGGGAATTCAGATGATCCTATTAATATAGGTGATAGATTAAGATATCAAGAATTGACGGAGAGGTTTACCAAGATGGAGTCTTCCATTAATGAAGTAAAGGAGATGCTGAAAATCATGGTACAAAACTCTAAACCTTAACAATCCACTGTAGATCTTGTCAAAGACTTATGGCTATTTGGTTCAATCATTCCTTAGTCTTCAAAAACAATTTGTAGATGCCACCCACGATATACACATGGAACTTATCAGAAATATGGTTGAAGCTAGGTACAAAGATACTCAACTTGAGAGAAAGGCCATCAAAGACCATCTTCTCCATACTACATGCTCTACTCCTAACCCCAAGTATCCTGATGATGCCAAAAAGGGGGAGAATGAAGAGGGAATGAAAAAACTGTTGGAAATTTGTGTGTTGTGAATGAAAGTCTTAAATGTGGTGGACACTTTGTCCCACATCGGAGTGGGAACAAAAGATAAGCTACATATAAGGTGAAACCTTAATGAAGCCTTTGAAGTCTTATGACATGTTTTACCACAAGTCCTACCGCGCGCGCGCAGGGGGGGTGCAAAAAATGGAACCGGATTTAGTTGAACTCGTGTACGCCCGCACGTCCTGCGGACACGAATGCAGTTTCGAAAACCCGGGTCCGCGTGGAGCAGTTTTTTGCACTCGTGACTTTCTGTTTTGTAACTGATTTATGTTTTGAAACTGAAATGAATGAGGATCATTATTTGATTTTTTCAAACTGACTATCAGTTTCGTAACTGATACTCTAATGACCATTATTTGGTCTTTAATTTGCTGATTTCGGTTATGGTTCTAGCATTATAAATCGAAGGCAAAGCTGATCAGTTGAGACACAGAAAACAACTTCTCTTTTCTCTATCTCAGTTTCTGCAACACAGCTTCTTGTTCTTTTCAGGCAAGTGATCAAGTCCGGCAGTGCGCGGTGCTGCTTCGAACCGGCGTACCCTGGGAACAGACGACAAATCTGTTTAAGGGAATTGTGTTAAACACAAGCCTGGTTCAATCGTTTACTGTTTCTTCTCTACTTCTAATTGCAACTTTTCCTAACCACTGTTCTGATCAGTGGTTCTGTTCAACTTGCCACTGTTTCAAACCGACAGTGGTTGATCAGCGGTTAGACTGATCAGTGATTAAACTGATCAGTAGTTAAGCTCATCAGTGGTTAGACAAATCAGTGCTTAAACTGATCAGTAGTTTAACAAACTGATCAGTGGTTTCTAATCAGTGGATTTCAAACAGTGGTTATTTTCTAACAAACTTAAACAGATTTTATTTACTGATTGTTCTTGTTCTTTTCAGAATGGAATCCCAGCCGATGACTACTGCTGTTTCTGCTGTCTTGACCAGTGCTGTTTCTGCGGTCATGACTTCTGCTGTTACCGTCACTACCGGTCTGGTGACACCACTGCCTAATGCAGTGTCGCATGCTGAGAAACCAGAGAAATTCAGTGGTGTGAATTTCAAATAGTGGCAGCAAAAGATGTTCTTCTATCTGACCACGTTGAATCTGGCAAGGTTCCTGACTGAACCTAAACCCCATGTTGATGAAGGGGATTTGAATACTCAAACTGTGAGCGCGATGCATGCTTGGAATCATTCGGATTTCCTGTGCCGCAATTTTATTTTGAATGGTTTGGTGGACACATTGTATAATGTGTATTGCAAAGCCAAGACTGCCAAAGAATTATGGGAGTCGTTGGATCGCAAATACAAAACAGAAGATGCGGGCACTAAGAAATTCGTGGTGGCTAAGTTCTTGGACTTTAAAATGATAGATGCAAAAACTGTCATGAGTCAAGTTCAAGAATTGCAAGTTATTCTTCATGATATTCATGCGGAAGGAATGGTCCTCAGCGAGACATTCCAAGTTGCGGCAATGATTGAAAAACTGCCACCAAGTTGGGTTGATTTCAAGAACTATCTCAAGCATAAGCGAAAGGAGATGACCATTGAAGATCTTGTTGTTCGTCTTTGGATTGAAGAAGATAACAAAGTGGCCCTAAAAAAGGTTGATGGTCCTGAAACTGTGAAGGCCAATCTTGTTGAACATGGGCAATCTTCGAAGGGAAAAAACAGTGGAAAGGGCGGAAAGAAAAGTCATGGGAAACGCTCCAACCTTGGTCCTAAGGGGGGAGTTGGGAAAAAGAAGTTCCTTGGAACTTGTTACAATTGTCAAAAGCAAGGCCACAAGGCTAGCGAATGCAAGCTTCCCAAGAAGAAGGAAAATGCTCAACAAGTGAACATGGTAGATGAAGTCGATAAGCTTGTTGCCATGGTCACGGACCTCTCGATTTTGGTCACGGAAGTGAACATAGTTGGGCAAAATAACAAGGATTGGTGGGTCGATACGGGGGCTACTCGACATGTGTGCTTTGACAAAAGCCTTTTCAACACCTTCAAGGAGGTGACTAATGGAGAAAAGGTTTTCATGGGAAATTCTGCCACGGCGGAAATAAAAGGCGAGGGTAACGTGGTTTTGAAGATGACTTCTGGAAAAGAACTCACATTGTCCAATGTGTTGTATGTTCCAGAAATTCGTAAGAACCTTGTTTCGGGGTGGCAATTGAACAAGTTTGGGTTCAAAATGGTGATTGAGTCGGATAAGGTCGTGTTGACCAAAAATGGTGTGTATGTTGGTAAGGGCTATGCCCTAAATGGAATGTTTAAACTCAATGTAATTGTCGTGAATGCAATGAAAGAAAATGCTACTAGTTCTACTTACTTGATTGAGTCTTCTAATTTATGGCATGGTAGACTAGGTCACGTAAATTATAATTCCATTCGTCGTTTAATCAAACTTGATTGCATACCAACATTCGATATCGACTCAATTAATAAATGTGAAACTTGCGTAGAAGCAAAACAAACGAAATCATCATTCAAAAAGGTGGAACGAATCACCGAACCCCTCGAGATGATCCACACTGATGTGTGTGATCTAAAAGCAATTCCTACTCGTGGTGGGAACAAGTACTTCATCACGTTCATTGATGATATTACAAGGTATTGCTATGTGTACTTACTTAAGAGTAAGGACGAGGCTATTGACAAGTTTATCTTGTTCAAAGCCAAAGTTGAGAATCAACTAAATCGAAAATCAAAATTGTAAGGAGCGACCGAGGAGGTGAATATGTTTCACCTTTTATTGACGTATGTGCAAAAAGTGGAATCATCCATGAACTCACAGTTCCTTACTCCCCTCAATTAAATGGCACAGCGGAACGGAAAAATCGTACCTTGAAAGAAATGATGAATGCCATGATGATAAGCTCCGGTGTAAACCAAAACATGTGGGGGGATGCAATCTTATCGGCAAATTATGTGTTGAACATGATACCCAATAAGAAAAAGGATGTAATGCCTTACGAATTATGGACGGGAAAGAAAGCACCATATAAATCCTTGAAAGTGTGGGGGTGTCTAGCTAAGGTGGTGGTCACACCACCTAAGCGGCTACTAATAGGTCCCAAAACGGTGGATTGTGTATTTATAGGATACACCCGTCCTTATGGTCCTTATCGTTTTATTGTGCATGATTCCAAGAACCCTGGAATATGCAAAGGCACCATAATCGAATCTAAGGATGCATCATGGTTTGAACATGTGTTCCCATGCTTAGATAAAAGTGAACCGAGTTCTTCTAGACCGGTTGAGGAAATTGTTCCCGAGGGTGAAGTTGAAAACGATGAACCTCGAGAACAATCTGAGGAAGTTGAAATCAGGAAAAGTAAACGACAAAGGACAGGAAAATCCTTTGGACCTGAGTTTCTTACCTATATGGTAGAAGATGAACCTCAAACGTACCAACAAGCGGTACATTCCTCAGAAGGACCTCAGTGGAGGGAGGCAATCAAAAGTGAGATAGACTCTATCTTACAGAACCATACCTGGGAACTAGTGGATCTTCCTTAAGGATGTAAACCACTAGGATATCGATGGATCTTCAAGAAGAAGATGAAACCAGATGGAACCATCGATAAGTACAAAGCAAGGTTGGTGATCAAAGGATATAAACAGCGAGAAGGTTTAGACTACTTTGATACATATTCGCCAGTTACGCGAATAACATCCATCAGGTTGGTGCTTGCCATTGCCGCCATTAGAAATTTGGAAGTTCACCAAATGGATGTGAAAACAGCTTTCTTGAATGGAATTCTAGAGGAAGAAATCTACATGGAGCAACCCAAAGGCTTCACAGCTATTAGGCAAGAAAAGAAAGTGTGTAAACTTGTGAAATCCCTGTATGGATTGAAACAAGCTCCAAAACAATGGCATCAAAAGTTTGATCATGTCATGCTTGATGTTGGGTTCAAAATCAATGAATGTGACAAGTGTGTGTATGTGAAGGACACATCTGATGGATATGTCATTTTGTGTCTATATGTAGATGATATGCTCATTGCTGGAAGCGATGACAAAATCATAAAATCTACAAAGAACATGCTAAAAGCAAGATTTGACATGAAAGACATGGGTCTTGCGGATGTGATTTTGGGGGTCAAAATCACACGAACCCAAAGTGGACTCGTTTTAAGTCAATCCCACTATGTGGACAAAATTCTTGAGAAGTTCAATGCAAATGACTCTAATGAAGCTAGAACTCCACTTGACACAAGTCAACATCTAGCCAAGAATAGAGGTGAACCCGTAAACCAGTTGGAATACTCAAGAATTATTGGTAGCTTAATGTATCTTATGAGTTGTACTAGACCAGACATAGCATTTGCAGTAAGCAAGCTAAGTAGATACACAAGCAACCCGAGTTCAATGCATTGGAACTGTATAACTCGGTTGCTTCGCTACTTAAGATACACTCGGGAATTCGGGTTGCATTATAACAGATATCCAGCAGTTATAGAAGGACACTGCGATGCAAATTGGATATCTGACACGAATGATTCCCGAGCAACAAGTGGGTATGTATTCACACTTGGAGGTGCAGCGATATCGTGGAAATCATCAAAACAAACGGTTATTGCTAGATCCAAGATGGAATCTGAGTTCATCGCTTTAGATAAAGCAGGTGAAGAGGCAGAATGGCTACGTCAATTTGTTGAGGATATACCAAGATGGCCTAAGCCGGCAACGGCCATTTGTATACATTGTGATAGCCAATCGGCACTTGGCAGAGCTCGTAGCACAATGTATAATGGTAGGAACAGACATATCAGACGTAGACATAATACGATACGACAACTAATCTATACAGGAATTATCACTGTTGACTACGTGAGGTCAAAGGATAATATTGCGGATCCGCTGACAAAAGGCCTAAGTAGAGAGTTAGTACAGAAGTCGTCCGTGGGAATGGGACTGAAGCCCTTGAAAAATGAAGTTCATATGATGGAAACCTAACTCAATAGACTGGAGATCCCAAGAATTGAGTTCAATAGGAAAACCTAATTGTATGAATAAGCAAGGTCACTGTGGGGGGATAACCCTACGCATTTAATAAGAGAGTTTATTATAAAGATTAATAAACTTCCTAGTCCATTCCTAAAAGTGACAAGTGTGAGGCTAAGCCTATGGCTTTTAATGATTCGACTAAGGTAACCATACATAGTGAATCACCTATGTGAGAGAGAAGTGGGGTCGCTTCGAAGGGTATTGTTGGGGCATAATACCTAATGGCTCTCGCAGAACCAGGCATCATGTTCATGACCATAACAAACATAACTATGAGGACTTGACTTTGTCAGAGAGAGTCTTGTGTGAAGTGCATTGTCGTCTACACAAACGGCAGACGAGTTCAAAGACATCGAGTTCTACTCAGAGCTAGTGGGCTAAGTGCATTTCATGAGCGAAGGTTCAAAGGGTAACACCTACCTATCGTATGCAAAACTCAACTGCTGAAACGTAATAAGGAATTATGTTGTTTCTGAGATCGACCTCCATTCATGTGGGGGATTGTTGGAAATTTGTGTGTTGTGAATGAAAGTCTTAAATGTGGTGGAAACTTTGTCCCACATCGGAGTGGGAACAAAAAGATAAGCTACATATAAGGTGAAACCTTAATGAAGCCTTTGAAGTCTTATGACATGTTTTACCACAAGTCCTACCCGCGCGCGCGCAGGGGGGGGTGCAAAAAATGGAACCGGATTTAGTTGAACTCGTGTACGCCCGCACGTCCTGCGGACACGAATGCAGTTCCGAAAACCCGGGTCCGCGTGGAGCAGTTTTTTGCACTCGTGACTTTCTGTTTTGTAACTGATTTATGTTTTGAAACTGAAATGAATGAGGATCATTATTTCATTTTTTCAAACTGACTATCAGTTTCGTAACTGATACTCTAATGACCATTATTTGGTCTTTAATTTGCTGATTTCGGTTATGGTTCTAGCACTATAAATCGAAGGCAAAGCTGATCAGTTGAGACACAGAAAACAACTTCTCTTCTCTCTATCTCAGTTTCTGCAACACAGCTTCTTGTTCTTTTCAGGCAAGTGATCAAGTCCGGCAGTGCGCGGTGCTGCTTCGAACCGGCGTACCCTGGGAACAGACGACGAATCTGTTTAAGGGAATTGTGTTAAACACAAGCCCGGTTCAATCGTTTACTGTTTCTTCTCTACTTCTAATTGCAACTTTTCCTAACCACTGTTCTGATCAGTGGTTCTGTTCAACTTGCCACTGTTTCAAACCGACAGTGGTTGATCAGCGGTTAGACTGATCAGTGATTAAACTGATCAGTAGTTAAGCTCATCAGTGGTTAGACAAATCAGTGCTTAAACTGATCAGTAGTTTAACAAACTGATCAGTGGTTTCTAATCAGTGGATTTCAAACAGTGGTTATTTTCTAACAAAAACTACCTCCTCAGGTTAAGAGAGATCAAAAGAAGCCTAATCTGTCTGCAAACAAAAAGGCAAAGGAGAATGCTTTATAAAAAAAGAGAAAAGAAAAGATACTAGAGAAGCCAAAAATGACTTAGTGGTACAAGAAATACTTGAAAAACAGAAAATTCAAAAAAAAAAAATTGGGTTCTTCAACAGAAGCTGCTAGAAAACAACCTACAAAGCAAGTTAATATCACTTCTCAAAAATTTAAAATTCAAGACTTGGAGACGCTTATTAAAATGTTCCTGTGGGGTGGCTCGGGTGAAAATAAGAAGATGTATTGGGTAGCTTGGGATCGGGTGTCTATTCCAAAAGAGGACGGGGGCTTGGGCTGAGCAAATTGAAGAACATCAACATAGCCCTCCTCTCCAAATAGGGATGGAGATATAAGTCTGAGAAAAATCAGTTGTAGAAGAAAGTGGTAGAGGCGATACATGAAAACAGGAATAACTGGGACTTTCTCCCGATAAAAAAAGCCAAAGTGGAGTGTGGAATAACATTGTGAAATATTTTTTCCAAAACGATAATTGTTGATACCCTATTGCGTAAGTTTTTTAAAAGTCTGGTCGGTAATGATAGTAACATTTCGTTTTGGTTGGACCCTTGGCTTTTTAATGAACCCTTAAAAGATATATACCTTAATATTTTCAATCTTTAGTCTAACAAAAAGTGTAGTGTTGACAGCAGGTTAAGTAACAATGGAGATGGATCTATCAGGACAGACAAATTGGAGCTGGAGGATCGGACCTGGAAGTTTTCTAGAGCTATCAGAATTAAGTTGGCTTATGAGAGACTTGGGGTGCCACTTTGGAAGATATGGAAGACAAGTGGACATGGTTTGGAGTGGGTTCGAAAGAGTTTTCGATTGGAGCTGTGAGAAGAGCCTTAAATAAAGGAGTCGACCATAGCGGAAATTATGTGATGAAGTGGTGCAAATGGGTTCTGACGAAATGCAACGTTTTCGCATAGAGAGCTGAAATGGGGAAAATTTCTACAGGATCGACACTTAGAGATAGAAATATCGAGATCGAAGATGCTTCATGTCCTCTGTGCGGTTCGAGCAAAGAAACGAGCAATCACCTATTCACATCTTGCTTGGTGGCGAGTAGGGTTTGGTTGTACATTGTGACAAGGTGTAGAGTTGCTCCATTTATTGTCTACACGTTTAGATAGATTTTGGAGCTTCATAACCATGTGGAATTGAAGAGTTTGGCTAAAGAGATTTTCTACAGATTATTATTATCGGGTGTTGGAGTATTTGGCGAACTAGGAATGGTGTTAAATTCTCCAACATACAATTTCGAGTGGAAAATGTCATTAGTGAAATCAAGTTGATTGGATATCTTTGGATTAGTAGTAGACTGAAATCGAGGACTATGTCTTGGACCGAGTGCCGAGTGGTGTAACTTTGTAATTATGTAATTTGTTCTCATGTGGCCGCCCCATTTTAGGGTTTGGTGGTTTCTAATGAAGTTTACTTTTAAAAAAAAAGTACCTCAATCCACTGCTCAGACTTGCCAAACCACTGTTGCCACTACTCATCAAACCTTGCTCCTCAATCCACCGCCCAAACTATCCACACATCTGTTGGCATTGACAAAATGCAAAACCTATCTCATAAAAGACTCCAATTGGTTATCTAAAATGAAAACCACCAATCCACACTCCATATCCTCCATCAAAAGCACCTACACCTTGTACCAGGGGGAAAAGACAAAAGTTTATCATCCAAGATGATGATGAAGAAACTCCAGCCACACCTCAAAACGACAAAACCACAAAACAAATCACCACCACCATATCATCAATTCCACCAACCAAAAAACAACTCACCATCGCCACTTCAATATCAAATCCAACTTCCTTATCAACATATATCCCATCAACTACCACTGCCCTTATCACCACTGCGCATCCTTTAGAAGTGTCATATGTATCCTCAAAAATACACTCCTTCTAGTCTTCACATGATTCAAATCAGCTCACCTTTCCATCTCTTCAAAACTTTTCAAAGCCTACAAATGTCAAAGAATATCTGGATTTAAAGATAAAACAAGCTGAAAGGATAGGTGCAGAGAGACAGGCCCGTCTCTAAAAATGTTTAAAAAAAACTTTTTGGCCCTAGGCGAGATAAAGAAAATGTGCCCTACCCCACTATAATATAAACTCATCAACCTCATTGCGATGTGTAGACTCGTCAAATTCATACTGAAACATAAAAAATGATAGTAAAAAAATAACTAAGTTGAAACGCTAACAAAATCACGTAAGAAAGGAAATATTTTTTTTTAAATTAAGGACTTATTCGTCTATGCTAAGATGACTTGTACATTATCACGCATAATTACAATTTAAACGAAACTTATATTAAAACGTAAATAAAATAGAACCAACCAATTGTGATCCGTCATTTTTATGCCCTAGTTCCTCTTTATCTCCATTTCTATGCCTTGTTTCCTTAAAAATGTTAGTAAACCGTGATTTAATCAAATATAAAAGGAAAATTACTTAGAATATTTTATCTGAAAAAAATAAATAAGTTATAAAAGTTAATTAAGATAAAATTAAATACGTTATGAGAAAATTATTACCTTGGTGGTGTTCAAATGGATGTATGTAACCATGTATGATAACGATTTTTTTTAAATAACAAGGGCTCGTAGCGGTATTGTTCCCTATTAAAAATGTTTACAAAATGAAAATATTTTGCCACAATGTAGCATCGAATCATAGACCTCTTGTATACATGACCAACGCTCTCCCACTGAGCTATACGGCCAAATGTTTGTGATTTCAATGTAATAAATATTAATAATCTTCAAACAAATAAACTATAATTGATTTTTTTTAAATTAATAATCTTCAAACAAATAAACTATAATTGAAATTTTTTTAAAAATTTACGGGCCCCTTTAGATTTTTGGTCCTGAGTCGATGCCCACTCGACCCATGCTCAGGGCCAGCCCTGCAGAGAGAAGTAAAGGAAAGTATAACAAAGATGCACAACAGATATTTTTTTTATAGAATTCAAGAAAGTAAATGCTCTTGAAGACCATGTTAAATATGCTTGCAACAAACTCTTTCATGTTTTAATACACATATCTGAAGAAGCATGTCCCGAGCGGGTCGGTACTTCTACGGTGATGGATACGGATATGGCCACACCTCGTCTTCTTCGCCCGAAACCTAGACCTGCAAATAAGAAGAAGAGAGAAAAATGGGGATGTAGAGACGGCCGGTAGGAGAAGAATCCCCTATTTCCAGCTACAAAAGTGTTTGCCCCATATATCATGCCCTAATAAGGAGGTGGAGACCTCCTTATATAGGAGATATGGGAAAACCCTAACCTCAATGGGCCAGGCCCAGTTAGGGGTTGTCTCTACAAGCCCACAGCCTAGTGTAGTATGTAAACTACAATGCGCTGGGCTTCGCAGGTTAGTACGTAATAATAATAATAATATTTAACATAAAAGTGATAAATAGCAGGAAAGTCCGACCGCTCGGGTCGGGTCCAGTACCATACCTCCTCATGTCCCTCAGTCTAGTGTTGCTCCCGCGTGCAAGCGTGGGAGGAACACTTAGACTTATTAGGAGCTCGGGAGTGAAGATCACTAATTTTAGGCTTACATGTCGTCCGGGTGCGAGAAAGTCGTCGGCCACGTTGGTTGTGGTTAGCTGTGAGTGGAGATAATGGAGCAATGAATATCCTACGATTGTTCATCGTGGAAATTGGTTGGGCAAACATGGCGCGCGCTGATCGGTTGTAGGCAGTTGCCATTTGTACTGGCGCATTACCATGAGCTTGTCCAGGTTGTACGTAAGTGGTTAGGTCTCATGCACGAGTCTTGGAACAGGCTGAGTTTTGGCGGTTAAGTGCCTCGCCTTTGGATGATTTTTGAGGTGTGGCCCTGCTTTAGCGGTGCGTACGGTCGTGTGGGCTACTATAAAATATTCACCCTTTGATGTGACTTTTGTTGGTTAGCATATGGTGTGCTAACGGCGTTCAACCCATTGAAAGAGTTGATGTTGATGTGACGACGATCCCTACCACGCGTCCGTGTCATCGGGATCTCCGTTGTCGTAATGTGCAGCCATTGGTGGTCATAAATGCACATGCAGATGCTATGCCACCTTAGGCGAATGTAGAACTGCTGGCGGTTGTACCAGCTGTCGTTATTGATGATCCGACTATAGCAATCATCGTTGCAGTCGGGAAGAATGTTATACAATGCACCCCTGCAGAAGTGCTTGCTATGCTTAGTGACCTCGGAAGGGTGCTTAGGGCGTTATTTATGTTCCCCACAATGTTTGTATAATTGTGAGACAAGTACTTGGTTTTTCATCAATGGTTGTGCATCTATTACCAAGATACCCACTGGAGTAGTAGTGGTTGAATACATCTATTACCAAGATGCCCACTCTTAGCGTTGTATAATTTGATCATCTGACTTTGTTATTATGAAAAATATTTCGTGTCAGAGTTGTTTTTTTACCGTGATATGCAGTTCAAATGCGGTGGTAATATTTTGTACCGTAATATGCAGTTTAAATGCGGTGGTATGTTGTGTTTACAAATGTTTATATGAACACTTGTAGATATCAGAAAGTGCTTTATAACCCGCGCGGCGTTAATGAACACTTGAACAACAAAGTGCTTTCTACGCGCTTGGCGTGAGTGAACACTTATTGAGATAATAAAATGCTTTATACGCGTTAGGCGTGAATGAGCACTTTATGTAAGCTACTACGTGCTTTTCCTGGACGCGCACTGGCGTGTGGAATGCTTATAGTAGGTGGCATGTCTGCTTACCTCGCCGATTGTGGCGTGAGGGTTCTCTTTTATCCATGTCGCAGACTGGTGTGGAGAATACATATCCGAATAAGTATTTTTCCTGTCGCATAGCGTGTGGAATACTTATTCGAATAATCAAGTATATTGGTTTTGTCGTGCGTTTGTCTTGACTACCAAATTGCATATGTTGTGTCGAGTGGTATAGTTGTAGGCCAAATGATGTGAGAAGTATAAATATCGTCTGGTATATCGAGACACCCACATTATATAAGATCCGATGCGGGATGATGTACAGTGGGTATAACCTTAATGGACAGCCTGAGAAAAGATGATCACTCTTAAGGCGTAATGGTGCTATACCCTGCTAGTCCCCCAGTTCAGTGCTGCTAAAGTATGTTAGTAGCTTTGAACTCAATAGGTACTAAAAAGAAATCGGCAAGTAAATATGAAGTATAACATGCTAAGAAACTCTGACATGCTTATTAATCGATTTGAACGTATTGTAGATAAGTGTGCGTAAAATAGAGGTGAAACCTTTATCGACACTTTCTGTTTAATGGGCAATTCTAATAGGTACTCTTTTGATGTATGAAAGAATTGTCAAGTCATTTTGAAAAGCCACTATATAACTTATGGCATATGCCGTCAAGCTATCAAGTTATGTGAGAGCACCATATTTAAGGACGAGATTACGAACCTGTCACCCGTGAGTCTTGTGCGTATATGTCTAGCAGTAAGAAGGCTTGACAAGAGGTTGTCCAACCGAAATCTCATTGTTGAAGAAGGGTTTTCAGGTGTGCGTGAAGATCATTCACCGCGTTTTGCCAATTGAATGTATCGCAGTATCCCGGTGGAACATTAAGAATATCTATTTTTGAAATAGATCACTGTTCTATATTGTGGCGAGGGTTGCGCCATGATAGTCCTCAAGTTTATTGCTGCTAAAGTTAGCAACATTGAACTAAAATATTGGTTTGTGAATAAGCAACATGTGTATATTAATATACCGCATGTAACGGATATATCACTGCGATTGCTTAAACAAAACGAACATATATTTGTTTAGTAACAACGAAGTCTTATGATCATGCTTTTTTTTCAACAGTTTTCGTCCATGGGAATGTTAGATAAAGACATCATGAGGGTTGCTGAAGTCCAACCACCACGTATATATTTGTTAATCACCCATGTCATGTCTTGAGTATTGTGTCAAAAAAAATTTGTATGACTTAACATCAGTTTTGACATTAGTTGTTGTAATATATCCAGCAATTAAAGAGGGCCACTGTAAATGCTTACTTCTACTATTGTGCTCCCCGGAAATAGCTTACAACCATTTTACTTGTGGGAAACGAACGATAGTCCGCCGGGGCTACATGTTGATGATCCGCTTGATGTGGCGGACCTGGACAGTAGTCTGCCAGAGAGAGGGCGGAGCAATATGAAGTAGCAGAGCGAGATTAGCTATGAGTGGTGGTCGGAAACATGACACACTGCGCGCGGTGACGGAGATGTTTCTGCTGGCACGTCGTATGCGAAGGGTGAAGGAGACCTGGCACGCTATGCAGATGGCAGAGTCTGTTCCACATTGTGTGTTTAGGGTGTGGTAATGGCGTGACCAAAACAGTCACCCACCGGAGATAGTCGGAGCCTGAAGGCATCCCGCCGGAGATGGTGGGAGTGAGCTCAAAAATCCGCCGGAGTGGCGGGTAGAATGAAAACTGTCCGCTAGGGGTGTGGGCGGATGTAAAGCGACCGCCTGAGTTGCGGGTGGATAAAAGTTTCCGCCGGTAAAGGCGTGTTGAAGAAAATTGCCTGCTGCAGGTGGCGCAATAGGCTATAAGTTTTCATCCGGGCCCTTGATTCCGATCAGTAGTAAGTTTTGTAACAAAGAACCCCCGTGATGAGACATGTCGAAACCTGCGAGCAGGGTTGTATCGACTATGGAGTATGCTTAATCATGCCGACAAGGACGATTATACTTCGTTTTGGGTTAATAATATTAAAACATGTAGAGTCATCTTCACGGGTCATAGTGGACGTCATGGAGTCTTAAAAATATTTCGTAAAGGGGAAACAGGCATCGCTGGGTCTTAGAATTCATTTGGAGTTGGATGCAACTTTCTCATGGACCATAAAAGAGACGTACCAATTATTGCAACCAATTAGCAATTATGCAATGCTGCTTTTAAATTGTATAGATAACACGAAACAGTAACGAGGTCGTATGAATCACCTTACTAAGGGCACCAAGATAAAAGAAAACTCTGGCGCACAACATGTTATTCTCGAAATCTTCTAGTGGATAAGCAATTTGAATTTATTTTATGTTGAAAAGGTAAAAGCAGAGTACACACCTTATATACTGATTTATTGCTAAGTGTGTTAGGAGAAAATGACGATGTGCCACTTGCATGTCGTTCGTAGTGAAACTCTAATATCCATATGGATATTTGGAGTAACAAGAAGATCGTCGGACATATGGACCGAATAAAATCCCTTTGCACCCAAATACGGATTGACAATGAGCCTTGCATGAAAAAGGTCGTCTGACTAAGATCACCTAGTTCGCATCACTGCGTAGCGGAGTCTGATTGGCGCAAACCGAGTTTACCCGTGCGCAGAGCTTTTCCGGTGGATACGCGGGTAGAGTTTGCCTCATGCGCGTAGTAGCAGACTAGTTTGGAGTGAGCGGGTAGCGGAGTGCGTGCCCGACAAGCACGGTGAAGCTATTCCAGCAAATGCATGGTACGCATATGCACGGCCTAGCTTTCCGATCATGTCAACAAATGTAAATGTATGGCCATATGTCAGTTAAAATAGTATATGTCCATGCGCCAATTCTTATAATATGCGAGTATGTATTCTGAGCCATAAAGTATGAGCTTACAACATTCTTAGGCGTCATTTATGCAAAGTACTGTAAGTTGTGGTGGAAGTTTTGAAAAAAAAAAGAAATGTGTGCACACAAGAATTAGTCAGGTACGTGCAATTTTGTCACTCCGTAGATATTTATTAAATTAAAGATAATAATAGAAAATCTTTTAGCTTCCTTCTCAAGCTAGATAGACACAGAGGAGAGGACGTTGTCACTTACAAGTTTTTTAGCTTCAAGTGAGCATTCATAGGAGAAGATCTAGGAATTTACAAACATCTCTTATGGTACAGAGGCTAGCAGCGGAGTAACCTGTGGCGTGAAGCACGTAGCGCGGACGACGGTTGCGCGATGGCAGGAATGCTCTAATAGTGCTTCATGATGGTTATAAGCTGTAGATGGCGGAAAAAGATAGCGGGCGCGCAGTGGCGGAGACTGTTTGACGACATGTTTTAAAGATGTAGTAATGGCGTGACCAGAACGGTCACCCGCCAGAGATGGGCGGAGCACGAGGGCATCCCGCCGGAGATGGGCGGAGCACGACGGCATCCCGCCGGAGATGGGCGGAGCACGACGGCATCCCACTGGAGATGACAGGTGGTTGACACGCGTGACTACGTGGGAGAGTTGCCCGCCATGCGCTTGTGGCTAAGGCATGTCCCGCCGCACAAAGTCGGAGCGAGGTGGCGAAGCTGTGTCCGCGCACGATGGTCGTCAATACAGCGGCGCATGAGAAGTAGCCATCTTCGATACATGCTCTTTAACAAATAAATATGCATTATATTTCAACGAATCAAATACCTTTTCAAATTCCTTAGCCATGATTATATTTATAATCATTGATCAATTGCGTGAATTTAGTATTTTGCAATTTCTGTTTAATTAAGATTGATGGAATCTTCATTAAATATATGTGCTATCATAGTGCCATGGGCAACTCAGTTTAGGATTGGTACCTCTGGTGCATGGTTTACGATTTGCAAACTCATGCCTGTATAAGAGAGCACTACGCACGTCTGACGTGTCATGCAGTGAGGGAACCGTTTCACAAGGTTTTGTTCAAATCCCGTTTTGCAAAATCTTGCATACAAAGGAAGGGAAATAAAACTTACCTGATTTCCTCTCGTAATTGATGAAAAAACACAGATCTAGGAATTTGGGTAGGAAAGAATAGCGAGATGTGGTTCGTGTCTGTCCCACGGATGACACCAATGAAGAAGCATGTCCCGAGCGGGTCGGTACTTCTACGGTGATGGATACGGATATGGCCACACCTCGTCTTCTTCGCCCGAAACCTAGACCTGCAAATAAGAAGAAGAGAGAAAAACGGGGATGTAGAGACGGCCGGTAGGGGAAGAATCCCCTATTTCCAGCTACAAAAGTGTTTGCCCCATATATCATGCCCTAATAAGGAGGTGGAGACCTCCTTATATAGGAGATATGGGAAAACCCTAACCTCAATGGGCCAGGCCCAGTTAGGGGTTGTCTCTACAAACCCACAGCCTAGTGTAGTATGTAAACTACAATGCGCTGGGCTTCGCAGGTTAGTACGTAATAATAATAATAATATTTAACATAAAAGTGATAAATAGCAGGAAAGTCCGACCGCTCGGGTCGGGTCCAGTACCATACCTCGTCAATATCCTTATCTTAAAAGAACTCTTGGAAGATTACTTGAATCATATTACGAAGAACAAGTCATACAAAGCAAATGGAGCTCAATTCTTAGGGTGGACAACTTAGCCTTAGTAGATAAATATTTAAAGATTGAAAAGTTTCTCCTTGACCCTCTGCAAAAACCTACACCTTCAAATTAGAAGGCAAGAAAAAGGACAAATGACAAAAAGCCATGCAGTTAAAAAGAATGAAAGAGGAAATGGTTGAAAACCAAAGCCCTGTTGAAGAACAACGCACTGATGAAAAGAACTAAACATATGTTTTATGCCTAAACAAATGTTTAGTATTAACAAACAGAGGTTTCCAAAACAGATGATACCAATACAAGTTATCAAGGAGATGTCAGCCCTGATAACTAACAAATGTTTGTACTTCCTATAATTAGATCTCACATGTTAGAGATCTATTTATCACTATCACACAAAACATTCCTTTTGTACGAACAAAGTGTAGTGATCAGGCGAAGGGGGAGTGATACTCGTACTTGTATATGTAATCTTTTGATTATAATTGAAAACAATATGACAACTTTCCAAGTTTGTGTTTGTATTTAATTCCGCCACATTCATTTTATTTCCATTTATAATTCATATAATTCACCAACACTTCACGGATCCACAAAAAAACACATACAAACTTAAACTCAAATCCTAACATTAATGAATCAACAACCTTTAATCATGGACACGTTTTGAAACAACAACCTTTGATCATGGACATTTTGTTAGCAGGTACTAAATTAACAAGTTTACATCAAACAAATTGTCAGTTTAATTAAATGGACACTAAAATAATGTGTTATAAGTATTGTTACTTTCTATTTATACATCTTTTACTACTAGTGGGGAGCCCGCGCGTTGCAGCGGAATCGACAACACATGCGGGAATTTATAGTAGGAAACCCGCACAATGTAGCGACGACAACAATTTACAATGCGATACTAATTTTCTAGTTAGTTTATCAATCCCCGATATATTGTAGTGTATTTCAGTTAATTTCTTTATTCGTATAATATTCTACAAAAGTTTATTATGTTGATTTTAATTTATTCTTATCAAAGTTTTTAAGTTATTAGCATTAGTGATCAACTATCTAGTGATATATGGTCTTATTGGATGGGTTTATTTTTAACCTGATTTTGTGTTTGGATAATTTTATTTGGCCCAAACTGATACACTTATCGGCTTTTTAATCTAACAACCATAATTGGATCATTAGTAGAAAAAACAATGAAAAATGAATAGAGGATCATGAGAATGCATGGCTTTGACGAACAATGCATGTACAACTGGATAGAAAACGACGTCAAAAAAATTGTTTTCACTAATTTTGCATTCTAAGCAAAAACACTAACATAATAAAATGGCAAAACTGATTTTCTCTCAATTATAAACCAAATAAAACAAAGTGTCAAAAAGTTGAAATTTTATAAAAAAATTTCATTGTAAATTACAATTTGGTTTACTTTAGTGGTAATTAAATATCTACCATTTACAAAAAGTTGAAGTTTTTAATATCTATTTTATTAACTTTATGATTTTTTTAATCATCGATTTTTAATATTTATTTTATTAACTTTATGATTTTTTTAATCATCGATGTAATTATTTTACTTTCTTGTGACAACCGAATAACGACCCATTCCCTTATTCGGTTAGTCGGGTTCACGTTGTTCAAGTTTTGTTTTAAACAGTTTCGGATACATTGGGTATTTAGATTGTAAAAAGGCAAATGGGTTGCTACAAAGTAAAATCTGAACAAAGTGTTAGGCTACTAAAAATAAACTATGTAAATCCAATTGGGCTTGTGCTACATAGTAAGTAGTAAATCAAATCATGGAAACATATTCGCATCTCTAAATCATGGAAACAGAGTGACAGCAAAGATGGTGACTATTTCAAGAGTCTGGTGTAAAAAAAACCACAAACAAAAAATCAATGCAAATAACAAAGGTTTTATCCAATTTTACTAACTGCGAAACAAACTAAAAAAATCGTTGGTACTAAACAGTTTTGCTTTGAAAATAAGCTTTACATAAGAACAAAGAGATCCTTACTGAAAAAGTAAACCCATAAAATTCCAAGCCAATGCATAAACCCTTAATCAAGTTAACCCGGCTATCCATAGTCAAGCATAGTCAACTTCTGCATTGATTCGATTTAACAAAGATATAATGTCGCTTAGTTTATTAAAAATCTACTAATAACACAAATATATAACGAAGACTACTCCATGACAATATATACAAATGAATCATCTTCAA
Organism: Helianthus tuberosus; assembly: GCA_030545235.1. Lineage (NCBI taxonomy): Eukaryota > Viridiplantae > Streptophyta > Magnoliopsida > Asterales > Asteraceae > Helianthus > Helianthus tuberosus. The sequence continues at coordinate 58,193,713 of CM060437.1, read as the reverse complement.
ATGCATTCTAGAATGAGGATTACATGTGCTTTACCATCAGCAGGGTCAACTATGTGAGTCAAAGATTCACCTGTATTTAAAAAAAAAAGTCACCACTATGAAATATTTGTTTGTTTCTTGACCCCTTTCTAGCATATCAATGCTTGAGCTGCAAGCTTACTTCCAACAACATTAACAAAGTTTTGTGAAGTATAACTCTATTATGTTGAAAATAATATACTAAAAACTGAAGTAAAAATAGGAAGGAGCAAATGATACTTTTTGATACGGGTCAAAACAATTCAACTCGCCAACCGACACGATTGACACCCCTAGTCAAACAATCAGTTTGTAACTATGAGATCGATAACAAGAGTGTATGTGAAGATTTACATGTTAATATCATCTTAGAAAGAATTAACAAAATTTGTGTTTTTTTGTATCAAACTGTGGATAAAGGAAAATATCACTCACACTAAATTCATCATACTTTGTATGTTATGATCCAACCAGCACTACAGACGACAGTCCGCTCATTGACAGCTTTTATGATGTAGTTTTCTAGATGTTGGTTAGGTGCCACATGGATCACTGTAGTCGGGTCTTTTACAAGATGAATGGTTGAGTTAATCAAAAGCATACTGGTCACTTCTTGCAGTCTGCTCCCAGAAAGCAATGTAAATATTGTCGACCTTGTGTAAAAAGCATAAAAATATCAAGAGATCAATTCAAGTATTCTCAAGAAAAAACCAAGTTGGAATCATTTTTAGAGCAAATTTTACCACGAACATCTGCGCTTGGGAATATGATATATGGGATATTGCAGCCTTACCATTCAATTATTAAGTGAATATTATTGATATATCTGACTCTTAAAAATATGTTATGTCTTTGCCTTTGCTTCCAAGTGTACAAGTCAGCAGTAATTAGTTCCTTTCCCATAATTGGTTCAAGAACTCCCTAAATGATGCGTATGAAGTGTCACTTAAGGTATGGATTATATCAAAACGGGTCAAACAGGTTTAGTAAAAATTAACGTGTTAATATCAAATATGACTACAATATTATGCCCTTGAAATAATAATTAGAAGGTCGTAAGCATTTGAATACCCTCTAGAACACTGTTAACCGCTGTATTTTTATCTAAGATTTTAAAGTTCACCCCATTTGACATGTGGGATATGGATATAATATATCACCCAAATTGGACCATATGTAAGAAAAATGGGTTGAAATGGACAGTTGGACACCTATGCAGTGAAAAAAATGATCCAAATACATTGTGAATGGGATGTAAAAGAAGTTTTCATTAGAAAAGAAAAAGAATCTTCACCTGAATTGTTTGCTGATGAAAAGAGTCTCTAGAAGTAAACTGCATGGAATGATTGCAAGTTTGGTCATCTGCAATGAAACCATTCATCAAAGTTAAATAAACTACATTGCAAACAAACCCATTATTTAGCTCCAACTTCCACTACCTCTCCATTCACACAATTCACCCACTTACAAAGCCCAAAATTCACAAATATCAAATTCAATGACAAGAACAGAGACTATAGGAACTATTCTTAATTCCAATCATGTGTGCCTCAGGCATGTTCAGTTGAAATGCGATCATAGTGAGCTCCATAAACCTCTTCAATGACAAAGTGTATTCAAAATTACCTATGAACAGACAACTTTGTGGGTTTCCTTTATAGGGAACTCCCTGCAGTCTTGTACAAAAGTAATGAAAAACACAAGTTCATAGATATGGAAAGAGACCTGGCTGTTACGGAAGGCTGCCTGTTGTTGCCTGTGATGAGAGAAAGTAATCGCCTCTGTATCGCCCATGCCGCCATGACCAGACTCTAATAACCCCTTTGGATCCCTGGCCTCACAAACACATAAAGGCATATCCATGAAAGCCTATCAATCACAATGTCATGTGAATAATTATGAAATGCAACCTTTTATAATCAAGAAAAGCTCAAATTTATACATATAGAAGTATAGAACTAACCTCAATGAAATCTCCCTTCGGAAGTTTGGCTCGACAAGAATCGCGATCTTTTCTGTAGGGAGATATCACACTGGCAATGCAGATAACTCCAGCATCAGAGAACAACTTTGCAACTTCTCCTAAAAATCCATAATTAGTATACAATCAATACAGCAAACGCGAGTACTACAATTAGGCATTAGCTATGGAAGAATTAAACTCACTGATTCTTCTTATATTCTTAACACGGTCTTCTGGTTGGAACGTAAGATCACTGTTAAGACCATGTCTGACATTATCACCATCAAGGGAGTATGTTAGCTTCCCTCAAGAATGCAAACCGCGTGTTAATGCACAAGCCAATGTGCTCTTACCTGAATCACATTTGTAATTGAAGCTTTTTGTCAGGCCTCAGCGCCGCATGGTTCTAAGTTGGGCTAATCTTGATGGGTTCGGGTCGAGTACGGGTCAAAGTCTAGTCATTAAACAGCTAACGGGTCATGGGTAAGGATTGGTCCAAGTTTGACCGAGTTTCATGCATGTGTACATTGGATGTTGAAGGTGCACGTTGGTAACTACAAGACCGAAATAGGGCTTGGCTGGTCTTGATTCTCATTTGCATTTCAAGAAACCCCCTGCAAATAACCAATTACACATTTGAGATTTGAGTATCAAACATATTAATTAGAAATAGAATTTAACTAATTTTTTAACTTAAAATCAGAGTGCATAGTCGGAAACAAAATAAATTAGTGTGTCTCGAATAACGTTAAGAGCATACATGATTGACGATAAAATATAATCTAGCCATAAATAAATCAAAGGCTTTGTCTCGACGTGTGTCTCGAATAACGTTAAGAGCATACATGATTGACGATAAAATATAATCTAGCCATAAATAAATCAAAGGCTTTGTCTCGACTTAGTTCCTCAATGAAGCTCAAAAACTACAAAAAGACATCACATTTCATCAAACACCTGGAGCGCAAAGCCACCACTAAACTTCGGATCTTTAACAATTAGAACAAATCAATGAATTTATCGAATGTAAACCATAAATGTATTTCATCAAACATCTGAGGTTCAAAGTGACTTCTAAACTAACTTTTTTTGCAGATTAGAACAAACAAATGAATTTTATCCTATGTAAATTATTATTGCATTTTTCATATAACACGTGAAGCACAAAGCAACTACCAAACTACAAATAATTAACATCAGAAGAAATCAGTAACAACAAGATTCTCATTAAATAAAAAAGCGTGAAAACCTAAAAAACAAAACCTTACAAAAATATACCCGGAATATCGTCTCGAAGAACCAGACGGTGCGAGCAAGGGTTTCGGTTTCAATGAACGAATGGGTTTTGGTTTCTTTGGAGGTTCGAGATTCCGAATATATCAAGGATGTGACCGAAACTGTGTTTACATACCAAGAATACAATCATGAACAAAACTTACATAAAAAAGGACAAAATTAACAAGTTGAAGCGATGTAATTGATGAAATTTACCTAAGAAGCGACGGAATCTGCATCATAGAACAAACCCTAGAAAAATTGAATCAGGAAGCTATAAGACAAAGTAATTACCTCATAGAAGGATTGAAGGAGGTATTGCGTAAGGAGCTATGTCACGATAGATGATTCGAGGACCAATAAGGAATTGCTCCCACCATTAAATCGACATTGAATTTCAAGTGACTGATATGCGATGATGAAGAGAGGCAGAGTGTCTTGTATATGTGTGTGGGAAGCACAAACGATTTGGAAGGGAATAAGGGAAGGTGGAGAGACAACAACATCTTGAAAGCAAGACTCAAATTTGTGACGATTGATCCTGAACAACGTAAGAAGCATTAAGGGGCTGTTTGGCTAAGCTTATTTTAGTGACTTATTTACTTATTGACTTTTTGGAAAAGTAAATAAGTCAGAATGGAGTGACTTATTTACTTATTCCTCTCACATAATAAGCTAACCCAAATACCTTTTAACTTTTCAAAAAGTCAATAAGTAAATAAGTCACTAAAATAAGCTTAGCCAAACAGCCCCTAAATCCTAATTAAAGGGGGGCAAATTCGGAAGTTTGGGACGAAAGCGGGGGGATTAGGTTAATAGGTTGGGACGTCATATGGCGTCTTAAAATTGTGTGGTGAAATTACATAATTGTCCCACTGAAATGCTTTATATAGGTCTATAGATTTAAAAAGAATTGGTTATTTTTGTTAATATAGATTCTTGTAATTTTGTATCCATATATTAAAGTGTGTGTAATTATTATATATTATTTAGAATCAAAATTTTCTCTATTTGTGCGAAAAGTGATAAAAGGATAATTTTCATGATTATCTTTTAATTATAAAATTAGAGTTTCTTTAATTAAAGCGAATGTATGACATTAAAGGTTTAATTATTAGGATTCAGGTCTTTGTCGCTGGAAATTGATTAACGGACGAACAAATTTACGTGAATGAATTTACATAAAACTGATTTAGAATATAACTTGATTTTTAGGTTTCTTATTTGGGGACGACTTGACTATGTTCGCTTTGATAAACATAAGGTACGAATTCGTGATTCTTTACATCGTACTATAACTTTATTTTTTTCGTTTTGTTCATGATTAGTATATTATGTTAGTAAATAATAATTTATGACAAGGTTAATTTACAAAAGTATGTAAATGAAAAATCATAAACTATGTTCTATGAGGGTGATGTATATGTGGTACGTTAAAGTCCTTAGTTAGAATCATATGTTTTATAACTAACTTGATTTTCAATAATTACTGCCGCACCACCATTCATCGCCTCCGTCGTGTTTCAACCATGACCTACTCCACTGATTTGCTACGCACATCTCGCTGCCACCTTGGTTAGAATCATATGTTTTATAACTAACTTGATTTTCGTTATAGTTCAAAACTGAACCGAACTGAACCCGTGCAACCCCTAAAACAGTTATCTAAATGTTGTGCTCCTATCGTATCGCGCGGGCATCCTACTAGTCTAAGAATATATTTGATTTGAATTTGGTGGCTTGTGATCTTAAAAATTAGCAACCCAATTGTAATTAATTTTTCAATCCGTGTTTTCTCTCTCAAAAACCAAAACCCAAGTAGAAGAGCTAAACTTTCTCTCTCTAGGTATATAAAATAAAACATAAACCAAAACAACTATAAGTTTGAAAAATCTATCACCATCTCTAGTGTAATAACTGGGTTCTTGTATATAAAATGTACACACTCGAACTGCATAGCATGACCCACGGCCTCTAAACATTCACAAGTGCAAAACTCAAGTTAATAAATATTAAGCACCCATATTCATGAAAAATAATCATGGCTTAAGAACTTGAAAGTATAAACACACCATACCACCTAGAAAATCAAATATCATAAACTAATGTTAAGATTCATCAACACCAAAATGATAAAAAAAGACTAGTCATAACTCATAAGTAGTTATAAACACAAAATAACTAACACTTGGTCATATAATCATGGTGTGGTCACAACTGATCAACTGAAGCTAAATGAAGTTTTACAAATTTTTCTTGATTTAAGCAAACATTGTTTTTCTCTTGAAGGGTGACAAGGAGTAAAACCAGGGCTAGAACCTTCAAGGTTCGTCCCCTAGAGTGTTAAAAGTGGTATGTGGGTGATGTGGTGGGTAGAAGTGGATGCTTAAAGTTGGTGGGAGGCCTTCAGTTTATAGGATCATTCTGCCCACGTACGACCATGCATAGAGGATGCATGGTCGTGCCAATATCTTGTTGCACACAGGATGCACGGTCGTGCCAATATCTTGTCGCACACGCTTGTATACTTCTTTAGAATTGGCTGGCACAGTTGTGCATGTGTGTAGGCACGAGTGTGTGTCAACGATTCTGATTGGCACGTCTGTCCGTGCACTTTATCGGCACAGTCATGCTTCTATTGGAGTTACTTTATAAGGCCATCTTTAAGGGTCATCTGCATGCATCCATGATGTACGACAGTGCATTGTTTTACTTGGTGTTTTACTGATTTTTCTTATCTTTTCCGTTCATTTATCATCAAGAAGCCACACAATTTCACAAAGAAAGCTATTAAGTATCAAATCATTTGGAATTGCATTTAAATAAGTCAAATATGAGGATATGATGCTTTTCAAATATGTATAAATGTTGACACGTATGATGTACAAGCATCGAAACCGAGATTTTCCCAAGGTTAATACTAAGGGGTTTTCTAATGGTACACCCCCGTCTATCCACACACTTTTTCAATTCAATACGCATCTATAAGATGCGTATTGAAATAAAGTAAAAGACATGGCAGACTGACAGGTGCAGGTTATGTCTGGCGACGGGCTTGATACGCATCGTATAGGCCTATATGATGCGTATCAAGTCACTGATTTTTTTAAGTTTATTTTTTGGTGTGTTGTGTCGAATGCGAAATCGAGAAACGAAAGAGATTTCGAGCAGTTGGTCGATGACATAATAGATAAAGATCTTGACACGATCATATCCATTTTCAAGTATTAAGCTAGATAGTCCAAGATGAAATATATTAAAACCATTCAAGCCCACCAGTCTACAATGTGTTATGGTGAGATTTTTCAAGTTTGCACAGTGGGAGAAAAGACCAGCACTCCTGTCAGTATTGTCCTTTAAATTCGCATAAACATATATTCGTTTCATAACCTCCTCCTATAAATCAACCACAACTCACCCAAGACCGACCTATGGATCACACATGATAAAAGCGCTTCTCTAGACAATCTGGGATTATGTTCCGTTCTATGACACATGACATATGATACGGCACGCTTACCTTAATCTCATCTTCCATGGAGTCACAGATCCGACAATAGGGCCCATGGATCTTATGCCCACCCGAGACTGACCTCTGGATCACACGTGGGAGAAAAAACCAGCACCCTTGTCGTTCCGTATTTTCTCCTTTTCTAATTCTTGAAGAATCTCGTAACGTATTCTCTGTTTCTCTAAATCGTCTGTAAAATTATAAAAAAAAACAAACTATGCGGGCTTTCTGTCCAACATATGACACATGATAAAAGCGCTTCTCTAGACAATCTGGGATTATGTTCCGTTTTATTACAGTCGTGAGGTGGTCAAACCTTTCTAAAAGTAGAAAAAAATAAAACATTAACAACTAACAAAGATTGAAGAACAAAAGAAGAAAATGTTCCTCTTTGTTACCAAGCATGTCATCTGAAACAATTAATAGGACATTGTTAACATGGGAATTCTATTGGAACACCTGATTATCTATCAGCATACCTTATGCCCACCCGAGACCGACCTCTAGATTACACGTGTTGAATGATCGAGAGAAACTTCTTCGAGCTAATTGCCGATATCTCATCCTTCTTATCATGTTATTAAACGAGGTATAATAGCTAATAAAATATGTTTAACTTTTGAAGTATGTATATTCTCTAACTTTTGAAGGTTCTTTATATGCTTCTTTCTTGATGCAAGTCTGTGTCGAACAATTTCTCTGTCGCTAATTTCTCCACTCACCGTGAAATCGAACAGTTTCTTCATAGATTTCGTCCGGTTTCAAAGCCGGTTGTGGATTACGAGTGTTCTAGACTCGTTCAAGGCATGCTTGTTTGTGCGATTTACAGAAACAAGGATGCATTCCACGGTAAACGATGCAGCTGGTGAAACCGAAGTTGTTATTTCGGTTGTTCAGTACTTCCGAGACGATTCAAGTGAGTCCTATGAAGCAAGTGTCTGTCTATTCAATTGAGAGGAATCATTTCATTACATCCCCGTTGAAAACAAGTGGTTGTAATTATTGGACCCTTGATTTGAAATGCATTTTTGAGAAATTTATAGTTTAATACGCATCGTATAGGCCTATACGATGCGTATTAATCGAGGAAATTACTGAAATACCCCTGTTTTTTAATAAATTCAGGGGTATTTTTGAGAAAATTAAAAGTTTAATACGCATCGTATAGGCCTATATGATGCGTATTAAGCCGGTATAAGATACAACATAGGCCTATACGATCGTATATGGCATAATTTGAAATTTAGTTTTATCGTGTTTTCCTCAGTTCGACTCGTATACGTGTCGTTTTTTATGAACTTTCGCACATTTTGCCGTTCTATGACGTATACCTTCAACATACGTCGTTTCAGTAACGTTCGGTTGCGTGCGAATGTCGTATTCTATGATTACGTACAGTTTTGTTTGAAATCCACTTGTACTGCATAGTGCCGTGTTATATGTATACACGTGTGGAAATATCATTAGTCGCATATTTTGACGTATTTTTGCCTATTTTGACGTATTTTAACATATTATTGCGTATTTTATAGTATTTTTGTGACAACCCTCATAATTACATGTATCCGTACGATTAATTAATATTAAATTGTGCTTATTGATTGTGCAGAAAATTGACTAAATAGTCCTGTATGCTTTCCTAAGTGTTGGGAATTAAAAGGGTTACAAAAGGATACTTAAAGGACACTAAACGGTGCAATTTAGCACTTTAAGGAACCGGTATTTAACCGAACAACCGGACATTACCCGGAACATAAAAATATTACTAGAAGCATTGTTTTAATGTTTCTGAACTAGTTATGGTCCCCAAACACCATAACACCTCTTATAACTTAATAACACATCAAGTCCCTTGTCACACCCCTATTTCCACGTATCACCGGTTGGCCCGGTGGGGAGTATCGTGACGTAGTTGATATTATCATAGTCAAACAACACAATATATAAATGCACAGCGGAAGCAAAAGGTAAATATATTACAATCCGAATATAAAGTAATATCAAAGTATTACAACGGAAAGTAAAGGATCCACAGGCGGATCTTAAAACATAAACATTGTTCAACAGACTTTAGGCGCCTAGAACTTGCAAGATTCCTTATAAACGCCCTGAGCTTCCAGCCAATTACGTTCAGTACCTGTCACTTAACCCTTTTGGAAAATACGTCAGTTTTCACTGGTAAATACACTCAACCGACTCATTTTGAAAAGGTTTAATAAAATTTGATTTGAATGCACAAGGCACAAACTCTTTATAACTTGGGACAATTATATTTATAATCTTGTATACAGATTTACATGTTCGTTATACGTTCAGGGCCCGATGTAGAAACCGAGTCAGATTAACAGACACGCCACAAGTATAGGCCCACAAGAGAGTGAGATACCGTTTTTCCTTAAACAACTGTCAGGTGTATGCCTACACCCCGTGTATAAGGCGTGGCCATTTTATAACACAATGATGTCAAGGATATCCGGGACATGGTCATTAACCCCTAAAAGTCTTTATTTCAAACAATACAGATTAAACCGGGTTACCTCAATAATTTAATCACAATAAGATTAAACATTCAATACCCGACCAAGCGGTATTATTATAATACCGTATCCCAAGCCCGTATAGGGAAAATAAGTTAAGAGTATTTACCTGAGCTAGCTCCTGACTTAAATAGCAAGAATTTAATAACTCAGTCGTATTCACTTAAGTAAGCGTAGGTACCATTTACCGGAAGGCTCTAGTCTGGAATGATGGTATAAATAACCAATTAGAATGCTAACGGGTCTTTAATTAAGCCTAAGCTTAGACCGGTTAGTTTTACAGAAAGATACGGTTCAAACGCATGATAAGGCGAAGACCGGATTAGAATGTGGTTTTGACCCGACAAGTTTGAATACTTGTATAATATGGGTAATCTAAACACATTCTGTATTTTGAGACAAAAATGATATGGTTTGACCCGTTTCGGCTAATATATGCAAACTAGTCACATAAGCCGATCCGAACGCGAGAAGTGCGTAACGAGTAACCAAAAGAGTCATATGCGAGTTTCCTAAGTTATTATGCTTTAATTATGTTGTGACATCAGAAAGATATCTTATATTATGCCCAAAACGGATTTAGACTCACATTACGCCCGTAGGGGTATTTTGGTCATTAAAAAGGTTATAAAAGAGTTTAAATATGAACCTGAGTTTCGGGTCTGGTGTAATCAGTAAAATTACTCAATTTACTAGGTTATATCAGTAGGGTATCATATATATGTGAAATCTATCCTTTATAACCAAACTATGCCTCTTAAGGGTACTTTGGTAATTTCACATAGGCTTAAAAGGTCAAAACTGGAAACCTGTGTTTAAAAACTTTTACTTACTGTTAATATATAAAAACATACTAATAATATCAGTAGGTATCAACCTTATATGTTTAATATGGTTTTAGCACACACTATGCGTTAAAAACGCTTAAAAAAGCGATTTGGAGCCATTTCCGGGTTTTCAAAGGAAAGCTGATATTTTTATAATTCCAGAAGGCTCAAAATACTTTATTTATTATATTAGATCAGTAGAAAAAGGTTTGGGGTCAAAAGGATTTGTAAAACTCATTTTATGGCTTAAAAGGGTAAAACCGGCATTAACCGAATCATACTTAGAACTCTAAGTTACGCTCAGTCTAAAAATAAATAAAAATCTCCAAAAATCCTAAAATATTATTTTATATCAGTGGGTAAATAGATTGGTATCAAAAAGTGGGTTTAGATAGGCTATATGCTAATTACGCCATTTAACTACTAAAAAGCTTTCAAATTACGCTAATTAGCATAACTCTTAATCTAGACCTCAATCTGATGTCAAATTTTAGGTGCAAGTTTATAAATTAGTAACTAAGGTTTCAACTCTTTTACTTTTTCAAAAATATCATTTTAAGGTCAAAAGGGCATAATAGTCAACATTTAAGCATTTAACGGAATCATGCATATGAATCGGATAACTAATGAATCAAGTTGTATAATCACAGAGGGTTATACTTATAGGTAACTTGGTCCTAATAAAGCTCTAAGGAATTTCTAAACTATGCTTAAACGGGTCAGAACTGAAAGTCAAAGCATAAGTCAAACTATGCGACTTTCGGTCCCGAACCGAGCCTAAACTGAAAATTGTCGAGTTGAACATGTTGGGACATGTTCTTACATTAATTACCAAGTTACATTAATGATCAAACAGGTTACATGTATCCTACATTGCTAATTATGCTTTAATTTGGAAATAAACATTCTGTTGACTTTTTAAAGTAAGCTTTGACTCGACAATTAACATAGTTAGAGTGGGAATCAGAGAGTACCCTTTTAAGGGTTTATTACCCACCTAAATACCTACTTAAAGGTACTTTTAATTCGGGATTAGACTGAGCACATATTAATTAATCACGAAGTCAAACCTTAATTACGACGGTTTGACTTTTAGCTAATTAACTAAGCTAAAACGAATTTAGAAAGGTTAAGTATACTTACAAGGGTCCTAATTATAATTAGGGATCACTAGGAAGGTTGCTTGCTGACCAGAGAGCTCCAGAAAGTAAGTTGTGAATGTTGCAAATGCAAACACCCAAATGTTGCAACTTTGCATCTCTTATATAGGCTTTTAAATTCAAGTAGATCATGCCATGTAACTCTAGTGATGTTATAAGATCATCCCAGGTGGCCTAGGATGCTAAAAACCAGATATAGGAGCCCCTTGAATCGAAAAACCAGCTTTTAAGTCGGTGTAACCGTTTTAACAGGCAGCTGGAAGTTTTTCTGCACCTGGGACCTGCTTGCGCACCGCAACGTCCACAATGTTGAGGTGCACAAGGGACATGCCAGCACAACACATCTTTCAAATGTTTACAGTTTGGCCCCTGGACCTTCCAAACGTCGTTTTCACATTATTTCTTGCATTATAAGCCTTCTAAATTTACTTTTGAGGGTTCCAAGACTTATACAAACTTTGTTAAGTCCTTGGTTAACTTTGTAATCACCCGAAAAGCCATAATTTCCTACGTTGACGCTTTTAACCCCTCGTATATGAATTTGATCATAACTTTCTCATACGATTACGAAACTTGATGATATTTTTATCATGTATTCTAGTGAGCATATTTAATCGTTACAAAGCTTCGGGTTTGCTAAAAGGTCACTCAGAGGTATACTTTAAACATGTTGACACATGTAACCCCTGTAGTTTGTAATCTCTCACTTTCTTTTATATTTAGCTTCGTATGATCCATGATTCATTCGTGTGAATGTATAAACATCTTGTAGGGTTATTGTAAGGCATATTTATCCATTGTTGACATTTTGAACCTTTATATTCACATAGTTTCTTTATTTGTCAACTTTAGTCCCTCTAGAGTATTCTTTCACACGTTCAAGCTTATGACACGTGTCAATACATTATAGGACGTGAATTTTCGAGGTGTTACCTCCTCACCCCCTTAAAAGAAATCTCGACCTCGAGATTTGTTAAAACGCTGGAAGTACTTTTTGTCGCATAATGGACCTAACTCCTATAACATATCTGGAGTCTTTCCAAGCTCCCACAGTTGACCTCTATAATAGGCACATGTATCCTTTTTGGAGCTTATTCACCTGTCGATCCTTAATCGACATAGGTTGCTCATTATATCATAAATCTGCATATCATTAGGTGATAGTGCTTCTTGACTTATTGGCGAAACACATCTTTAAATCATTATTGTGAAATGTATTGCGAGCTTCGCCAAACTTCTTAAATAGGTTTTAGCTTATAAGCTATTTGATCCTGATACATTCGATTCCTTCGAATGATTCAATATATTCAGAGCTCAACTAGCCTGATAATTAACAAATTGGCACACCCTTCTAGGGTGATATCTTTGTTGAACCTTATTCCTTCACAAGAACTTAGGAGGGTTGCTATTTTCATAAATCCTTGATTTCCTGCCGTATACTGGCAACTTACAATCGATCATGGACTTGTATGATCTTATTTGTTGTTTCCTAGGCAACTTTCGAATCCAGATAATTGGACTCACCAATTCTCTATCTAACAATAGATGTTTAACATTCCATCTATACAAGGTCTCCAAAGGAGCAGCCTTAATACTTACATATCAATTATTATAGAAAAGCTTATCTTAAGGTGGGATGGTTATTCCAACCATTGCTTAAAACTAATCTTAAGGAATAGCTAATCCTTGCCGTTAGTCGAACAAATCGACGATTCTGGGCAGCTGATGGCAATTTCTTAATTGTTGCCTAATTAGGGTTGCGGTAATCAATGCATAAGCAAGATGAACCGTCTTTCTTAATTAATTATACTGAATTCTCAGAATATTGAGTTAGGCTATATGAATCCTCTATATCAAAACTTAGTTAATCAAGGTTTCGATTCCTCCAATGATGATACTAGCCGTTTTGGAGATTTCTTAATAATACAGCCCTAAATGGGTTATAAATGTTAACTCTATTTGCCCCTCAGGAGGGAAACAGGGTAATCTTAGGAGAAGATAATCAGGATATAAGGAGGTTATAGAGATTTTCCATATCTCAGGCTCTAGTTCATCCATTATTGCTTGTGTCAAATAAGTGACACATTTATGTTATAAGTCCACGAATTCATTAATCGGGGATATTTACTTGGACAATTCCATTCTGGATATCTTCTTTGAATACCATTAGTTGACTTTAGTACCATATGACCATCGGAATATCTTTGTGGTCCCATGCATTAAACCTCCATACTGATCAGGCATGGAAGCAATCTATGGAACATATTAAGATACACCAATCCTCATCTGGCGCTTTTATCGTACCGTCTGGTATTCGCAATCTATGGAAGCAATCTATGGAACATATTAAGATACACCATGCATTACCCTTGAAACTTAACTTATTTATGAATTAGAGATTGAAAGTTACATTTTACCCCCCCCCCTTCTCATGTATACGGTCACATGGGGGTGACCCCACCAAATATATGCTAAGATCCTACAATATCCCTCAAGATCTTGCTTGGATTTGTTTTGATATTCTTAAGATATGATGGAGATATTGGAAGATATTATAAGATTTTGTAGTGTATTAATTTGGATGAAAGTTACACTTAGACCCCCCCCCCTCACATGGTGAACGGTCACTCATGGCCCCACTTTTGATCCACCAAGATCTTGCACAATCTTTCCATGATATTCTCTAGATATGTTACTTGATCTCGTAAGATACTTTAGATACATAAAATCTATAATAGATTATATAAACCACAAGACCATCATCATCTTCACCACAAGCTCACTCCACACCCTCATACTCTCTCCCTCCCTCTCGGCTCACCTTACAACCACCACCACCACCACCACCACCTTGCCACCACCATCACTCCATTTTTAAGCTTCATTCAAGTGTTAGAAGGTGATCCTTGGAGCTTGAGGCTTGTGGATCATCAAGGAGCTCTCTTACTTGCATTCATTCATCATTTTCATCATCTTTTTCCCTTGTGTTCTTCCCTAGCTTAAAGCTAGTTGTAAGTTCTTAATTAACCCTTGTTTACTTCTACTTTAATGGTTAAAAGATGTAGTATGTTGATAATAACTAGAACACTAAAAGACTTGAATCTTGAATCATGAGATGAAATATGATGATATATTGTTAGAATGATGTTGTTTAGTAGATGGATGATGATTGCATGTAAATTCTGGGATAATTGACTTATAACCTGCTGTAAATAATCGATATGGGTCGTGGGTGCATTAGTTATTCGGTTGGGGAGTTCGAGTAACGATTAGAGCTGAAACAGAATCTGTCTATGATTCTGCAGCCAACTTCAGTTGGCTGTAAACAGACCGTTATAAATCAAAAAATTGATTTTCTAAAGTCTAAATTATGTAATTTCGAAATACGGTTCTAATGGCACTGGAATCATAATTTTTGGACTTCGTTTGCTATTTTTAAATGGTCGTTTTTCACAGCAGCAAAAGCTGCGTTTTTACTACATAAAATGTGTGTTATGTTTTTTGTCATAACTTGAAATCTGTGTAGAATTAGCTCATGAAATTTGTACTGTAGATGACCACTGATGTCGTTGTAATGCTCCAACTGGAATTTCATCAATCGGACTTACGATGAATTTTAAATGAATTATTCCGTGGACTGCAGTCAGAAAGTGATGAATCTGATTGCAGTCCGGTAAATGATTTTTTATAAAATACTGGTAATGAGTTGGATCCCGATATTTTTACACAGTAATATTTGGATTGTTTAAAACATTCGGTAAAAATTTTGGAATTTTTGGAGTAAGTTTACTATTTTATTAAAATCCCCGAAAACAGCCCAGTTTTGAATGTTAAAGCTGAAACGACATAAGTAGTAATTTGCGGGTCTAAATGTCGGGTAGGTTATCTGAGGATGTTCTAACGTGTTATATGTCAATGAAAGTGTTATGTGCAATATCGTATGTTTTCTTATGAATGGGAATAGATGGGAAGTTTATATGGGCATGAACCGTTAAAGTAAGTGCATGTTATGTGGTAGATGCGTGTATGAACTTCGTGCTTATTTGAAGTCACTAATAAACTAAGTGGTAATCATGTGTAGGAACTTCGTGCTTATTTGAAGTCACTAATAAACTAAGTGGTAATCATATTAGGACGTGATTGACCAACACCGATTGTTAGCTACTTTAAGAGTTCAACCGAGCAACCAAAGGTGAGTTCACACTCTTAAGGCATGGGATTCCTGGTGGGTTGGGAATGGGATTAAATAGCTAAGACGGAACTTGTACTTTCACCACTACTAGACTACTTACCTCCGTCCTCGGATTGGGAAGGACGCCAGCGCTAAACCTACGTATTCACTACGTACCACTGTCCTCGAATTGGGAAGGACGTCAGCGCTAAACCTACGTATTCACTACGTACCACTGTCCTCGGATTAGGAAGGGCACCAACGCTAAACCTACGTATTCTTATACGTACCTCTGTCATCAGATTGGGAAGGGCACCAGCGCTAAACCTACGTATTCTTATACGTACCTCTGTCCTCGGATTGGGAAGGGCACCAGCGCTAAACCTACGTATTTAATATGTACCTCTGTCCTCAGATTGGGAAGGACACTTATATATACATCTAGTCTAGTGGTTCACAACATGGGGTAGCCCCCACCGTTTATGGTTTGGAAAACAAAGAAATCTGATTTAACTGGTAGTTGCAAACAAACTCATAGTTCTTGAAAAACTACTTTATAACAAACACCTACTGTGAACTCGCTCAACTTTGTTGTTGACTCCTTGTTACATGCCTTGCAGGTCGTTAGGAATCTATGGAGCTTGCACGAGAGGAAAGAGTCGTTGTGGGACATGGACAGTGTGTGCCATGTTAAACTTGCTAAACTTATAACTTATGTTTTGGTTTTACAATTTATGCTTCCGCTGTTAACTTAAAGTTGGTTCCTTTCTTTTGGTCACCAATTATACTGTGGTTGGTTTTATTTACTTAATTACGTTGTTCAATATGATTGGTGGCTGGATCCTGGTCAGTCACGCCTCCAAGCGGTGATGCTCTGCATGTGGATTTTTTGGGGTGTGACAGATTGGTATCAGAGCCATTGGTTATAGTGAACTTGGTTTTAAAAAGGAGAAAGATCTTTTTAATAAAAACCAGACTATAACCTGTTCAGTGCTCAATGATCCACAACAACGCTTCGCTCCACGTGCAAGACTCAACACTCTAGGTGGTATGATTTATGTATGTATTGCCTGCTTGCTAGTTTACATTTACATTGTGTGTTACACATGGTATGCCTAGTTAGAGTAGTAGCATGTTATCTACTAGCCTGAATGTGCTCTTTATGACACCCAACTGTTTACTTGAAACTTGACATGTGGTGGTCAAATTCTTCTTTCGTCACCCCGCTACAACGACTGTTTATGCGTTCTATCTATTCGTACGATCATCTCGACATGACGTCGCCATTTGACCCTCCGTACATTCGGCTTGTACGTCAACATTCACGAAGACCATACCTGGCTCAAACGAACTCGGGTTTTGGAGAACTATACCCACGCATCCCGGTTGATGAACCTTATCATCTCCACCGGTCGTCGTTACTAGAAACGAAGCAGCCACAGTTACACGCGTTTGTCGTTTTGCAACTCGCAACCCTACCAACCAAATTCTGTTTTGAACAAGTGATGTACTTTCGTGACCGTGATGCAACGAACTTCCCTATTTGTGTCGTGCCGCCACACCTCACTACTAGAATTGCTTCTAAGCAACAGATTACTTGGTTGAATTCTTCTGTTATTGGTGGACCCCTGTTTTCACTCGATTCTTCGCATGAACCTCATTAATTCCCTGTTTCTTCGATTGGCAACTGATTTAACGAAACGCTAACAACCATACCATGATTTCCACCGATCACAAGATTACCCCCCCCCATTACCTTGTTGGGTGGTTAATGCTTCTCCTACTTGATATACTCCTTTGTAAACCCAACCTAGCGAATGGATGGCCTTACTGATGGGATAGTCTTCTTAAATACGCGGAATCTTTACACTAGCTTTTATGCCGACACATGATTGTTGATTAATGATACGTCCAATTTCTACCATTGGCTTAGATCAAACCATCACTCACTTACCACAGTGACATTACGTTCTCGCTACTCTATGTTGAGATACTGAAACGAACACGCACTCGCTTAGAGAATTTGGAAGGCTCGACCTTCGATCATTAGTGATCACTCTTTGAAACCTTAAGGGTGGTGATGTATTATTGATACGATCATACTCTCTTGAACACATTTTCGCGTCTTTCCTTTGGAACCTCACGACTACGCAGAGGTATTTTGGATTCATTCGCACAACCCAAGGAACTCCTCCTAACTTGGTTGCTTACGTGATGAATCACAAACCCACCTAAGTTCATGGATTCAGGTGAATTGTTCCTCCTTCGCATGTGGGCGAGTCCGACGACTTTTGATGGAAGTCTCAGTGAATCTTAACACTACACACTTGTACGACAATCATGTTGCTATGTTGAATTCTTGTTCTGGTTGATTTAACCCCGTGACAGCTATATTCGATCAATGGCATACTTTATCCTAACTATACCCAACTTGCGTACAACCCGCTGTACCTTCGACATCAGGCAAACCCCTGCTAGGAATTATTAAACGCTCATTCATCGATTGCGGCTACCCTTTCTCATGTTTCCCCACCCATACACGTTATACTTTTGAACCCTACGATCTTAAAAGTGTTCCCTGCGGACACTCGCTTGGACAAGTTACGCTCTATGAACGTTACTCAGTGAGCATTGGGCCATGAACATGTTAATACCCCAGGTACTTTTCCTTGATCTTGATACGGCCGATATGGATCTTCAGACACGATAGATATGTCCCTTATTTTCTTTGACGACATCCGAACCCACTTGAAGAATTGTCCTCGCAACTACAAGAGCTCTTGGACAAGGGTTTTATTCGCCCTAGCTCTTCGCCCTGGGGAGCTCTAGTCTTGTTTGTGAAGAAGAAAGACGGTACTTTTAGAATGTGTATTGACTATCGCGAACTCAACAAGGTGACTGTGAAGAATCGTTATCCCCTCCCACGTATAGACGACTTGTTCGACCAGTTGTAAGGGTCGAGCTATTACTCTAAGATTGATTTGAGATCGGGATACCATCAGCTGAGAGTCCGAGAGGAGGACGTCTCCAAGACAGCATTCAGAACTCGTTACGGCCATTACGAGTTTCTGGTCATGCCTTTCGGGTTGACAAACGCACCTGCGGTCTTCATGGATCTCATGAACCGAGTGTGCAAACCTTACCTAGATAAGTTTGTCATAGTTTTCATCGACGACATCCTGATCTATTCGAAGAGTCAGGAAGAACACGAGCAACACCTGAGGCTTATTTTGGAACTTCTTCGAACAGAGCAGTTGTATGCCAAATTTTCGAAATGTGACTTCTGGCTTCGCGAAGTCCACTTTCTAGGCCACGTGGTAAACAAGGATGGGATTCATGTTGATCCATCCAAGGTAGACTCGATCAAGAACTGGCCTGCACCCCGTACACCAACAGAAATCCGCCAATTCTTGGGTTTGGCGGGCTACTACAGAAGATTTATCAAGGATTTCTCAAGGATTGCGCAACCTCTCACTTCACTGACTTAGAAGGGTGTCGCCTATCCTTGGAGTGATGTACAGGAGTCCGCATTTCAGCACTTAAAAGATAGACTTTGTAGCGCGCCTACTATTTCGTTGCCTGAAGGCACAGACGATTTTGTGGTTTATTGCAACGCTTCCATCCAAGGACTTGGTTGCGTGTTGATGCAACGTAACAAGGTCATTGCCTACGCATCGCGCCAACTTAAGGTTCACGAAAGGAACTACACTACACACGACTTGGAATTGGGAGCAGTTGTTTTCTCACTTAAGATATGGAGACATTACCTGTACGGTACCAAGTGCACCATTTACACCGATCATAGGAGTCTCGAGCATATCCTCAAGCAAAAGGAGTTAAACATGTGACAACGTCGATGGGTCGAGCTCTTGAATGATTATGAATGAGCTATCAAATACCACCCAGGCAAAGCCAATGTTGTGGCCGACGCCCTCAGACGAAAGGATACTGTTAGGGGTGGATTTCTAAATGACCCATGATCCTCAAATATTATCCTGTTTGGTGATCCTTACTTCTGTGTCAGTTAGTGATCCTCAGAAGTGCTTCAGGATCAGGATCATGGATCATCCTAAGGATCCTTATACTAATGATTGTTCACTTTGAATTCGTAACTGTTTTGCAGGAATATCAATTGGGACTTGGTCTTGGCGATATTTCTGGAGAATATGCTAAGTCTATTCCGCACGTGCTTGGTCAGAAATGGACGTTGTGGAGTCGTGGAGGACTTGCACCATTTGCGGATAGTTTGTTATTTAGATTTCTATTAGATTTAAATGGGGTAGCGAGCTAATTAGACAACACTTTTTGCTATTCTTGGCTACACACACTCTCACAACCGCTCACAACAGCTCTCGTTCATTCACTTAGCAATTTCGTAAACTTTTCACACAATACACTATAGTGATCCTTGTATTTAGCTCGCTATCATCCGAAGTTGTAACACATTATTTGTTTAATTTGAATTGGTGATCGGTAGTTTCCATCACCCGGGGTTTTTTGTGCCGGAGATCAACTCTTGATCAAGGGCTTTTTCCCCGTATAAACCTTGTGTCACTTGTTATTTATTTTCATAGTGATCCTTATTGCTATAAACCAATTCAAGCATCATACCCCGTAACAGGTATCTTGAGGTACATGTAGATTCTTTGTTAATCACTAATCACTTTAATGGATCCTATGCTGTTAAAGGGGAAAAGCTAATCAAATATCTGGAGTTAGTCAAAGAATTGGCACTCTCTTTTGTATCCTTTAGTTTGACACAGGTACCAAGGGAAGAGAATGCAGAGGCAGATGCACTAGCCAATTTAGGATCATCCTTGAAGATCCCGGAGGATATCAAGATCCCTATTATCCATATCCTGGCCCCGGCTATCGAGGATCATGTGACTATGGAGATAGGAGAGGATTCTGCAATCACCCCTAGCGATGATAATCAATCCCATTCAGGATCATGGATCCTCCCAATCATGAGATACTTACAACATGGAGAGATTCCCACAGGAGAAAACCCTAGGGCTTTCAAAATTAAGGTATCTCAATTCACAATTTTAAATAATATATTGTATAGACGATCTCTTGCAGGACCATACTTAAGATGCATTGAGGATCCTGAAATCCAAGAAGTTTTAAAAGACTTCCATGAAGGAGATTGTGGAAACCACACTGGGGGCAGGGCGTTATTCTCAGGGATCCTGAGGACAGGATACTACTGGCCAACCATGAAGAGAGATGCTGTGGAGTATGCTAAGAGATGTGATCCTTTTCAGAGACACAACAATATCCCTCATCAACCAGCTGAATTTTTGCATCCTATATCCTCCTCTTGGCCATTTATGAGATGGGGTATGGACATAGTAGGTAAGCTCCCTAAGGCACCTGGTGGAAAAGTATTCATGCTTGCTATGACTGATTACTTCTCCAAGTGGATAGAGGCTGAAGCTTTTGCCCAAGTCAGAGAAAAGGAAGTTATATCCTTCATTAAAAGAAATATTATAACTAGATTCGGTATCCCTTCTGAAATTATATGTGATAATGGTTCCCAATTCATTGGGGGCAGAACCACTAACTTTTGTGACAGCTGGGGGATTAAGATGATAACATCAACACCAGTCCACCCACAAGCTAATGGTCAGGCAGAATCCTCCAATAAGATCATCATCAACAATTTGAAGAAGAAGCTTGGATCCAAGAAAGGGAAATGGGCAGAAGAATTACCTTATGTGCTTTGGGCTGATAGGACAACTCCTAAGAATGCTACAGGCCAAACTCCATTCTCTTTGGTATTTGGGGCAGAATCAGTGATCCCTACAGAAATGGTGGTTCCAACTGCTAGAACCAGTATTCGTGATCCTGAGGAAAATGATGAGAACTTGGTTCAAGACCTGGATACTATAGAGGAAATCAGGGACTTGGCAAGGATAAGGATGGCCAGTTATCAGCAAAGAATGGCCGGTGCCTACAACAAAAATGTTAGGATCAGGAAATTCCAAATTGGTGATATGGTACTAAGGAAAGCATTTTAGAATACCACCAATCCGGCTGATGGAAAGTTGGCACCAAAATGGGAAGGCCCTTACTTGATTGAAGCTGAGGCAGGAAAGGGGGCATATCGATTGCTAACAATGGAAGGTGACTTACTACCAAGAGCTTGGAATGCTGTCCATTTGAAGAGATATTTCATGTGATAAGGATCCATGATCCTCACATGATAAACATCCTTAAAGGATCCTTAAAGCACAGATGATCCTCATTTTTGGTAACATTCTAATCTTAAACTATTTCATTTCCTTACTTTCTTACATAAGGATAAGGATCTTGCATCCTTTATCCCCATTTCACGAGATTTTGAGTTTTGAAGGTTCAGGTACTCTTAGCAAAAGCATGATTATCCGCACAAGCAACCAGTTACTTGGGTTTGTCCCCAGTTATCCTTGGGTTTAACCCCAGTTCCGCCAGTAGCGCACGATGATCCTGGTATAGTTCATGGCAGTGGGACCAGTACTCGTTTTAGGGGCTGATAATTCCATTGTACTAGCTATACCTAGGATCCTACGTATAATGGTAGACGTACCATACATCCGTTCTTAAGGTTTCTAGCGTTTTCACGTTAGCTAAGGTTTTGGCATTTTCATGCCACTAAGTTTGGATAGTCGCCAGTTAGGGCCATACTCCAGTTAACATACGATCCTTGGGCTTGTCCCCAGTTATCCTTGGGCTTGTCCCCAGTTATCCTTGGGCTTGTCCCCAGTTATCCTTGGGCTTGTCCCCAGTTATCCTTTGGGCTTGTCCCCAGTTGCTAACCTTTATCTTATAATGGCTTAGTCCCAAGTTATGTTTTGTTTCAGGTTTTCGAAGTTAAACAACCAAGGATCCTTGATCCTTACCTTTTACTAAGGTTTGTTCTGTGATTATCCTGGTTATAATAATATTAAGAGTTAGGATCCTAACTTGGATCCTCAGGTATGATCCTTAACTATTTTGATTTTATTCATTGATTATTTGAATAACCCTAATACTTTGACAACTGAACTCATGATCCTTAAAATATACCACTTTTTGGAATTTTTCAACTATAGGATATTTGATCCTGCATTATATCCTAAGTTTTTTTATCTAAGTTGTTCAACTTTTCTTACTCAGACAAGTGTAAATCAATACAATTGAAAAATAAAACAACAACAAGGATATCAACACAAGATAAGCCAAAAAAGATTAAGGTTATTTTATTAACAAAAGTTTAACCATCAAAGGTTGTCAAAATTACCTACCCCGAGCATCTACCAGCAATACGTGGTCCGTCCGCTGGGGTAGGTAAAGGGTGTCCATTGTCTAAAGGTCTTGGTAGTGCAGGAATTAAAAAGATGGCAGGATCACAATGGCTTCATCCCCCAAACAGAGGATCCCTCCACCAGTTGTAATCCTACCTATTGTCCAAAGGATCATTCATGATCCTTAACCCTAATAGCTATTGTTTAGTTATTACAGACCATCATTGTTCTAAAACATCACAACCACAAAAAACTACTACCAAATTTAAAAATTGGGCTCCGGCTACGTCTAGGAATGTCCATCATCGCCCAATTGTGCAGCCTACACCTTCGCTGCATCCTCGTCCCCTCCAGCTTCGGTATCCTTAACC
This sequence comes from Helianthus tuberosus, assembly GCA_030545235.1. Lineage (NCBI taxonomy): Eukaryota > Viridiplantae > Streptophyta > Magnoliopsida > Asterales > Asteraceae > Helianthus > Helianthus tuberosus. Next base: position 58,170,612 of record CM060437.1, on the reverse strand, counting down.
TGATCCTTCCCACTGCCTCCAGCCTCGATCGCCAAAACCTCCTCAGCCTCTTCATCATCTTCAAGATCAGCCAACCTCGCTTTCCAGCCTTCAACATCCCAGCTGCTTCTGTCGAAGTTAGGATCTTGAGCTTCCTGGGCCATCTTTAGTTTTGTCTGATACATCGTGATGGCAGCAGAGACCTTTGCACCTTCTATGAGATCATGCTTCTCATAGTCGACGTCGATCAGGATTTTAGCTGTCTTAGTCTTGGCATCTTGAAGGGCTTTTTCAAGATCAGCAATCTTAAGATCCTTAAGCACTGCAACTTGTTGAAGGTCAGCAATCTTCTTATCCTGCTCCTCGACGCTTCCCACATAATCTTCAATCTCAGCAAATTTCTGCAAAGAAAAAGACAAAGCAATTCAAGATCAGATGATCCTCAAATTATTAGGATACCTAGGCAGAATTGATGATCCTCACGTCATTGAAGTATTCAAGGAACTGGTGGCGGATCAGTGGTAGGCCTTGTAGGTCCTCTGTGTCAGAAGTTTTCCTGTTTGGTGATCCTTACTTCTGTGTCAGTTAGTGATCCTCATAAGTGCTTCAGGATCAGGATCATGGATCATCCTAAGGATCCTTATACTAATGATTGTTCACTTTGAATTCGTAACTGTTTTGCAGGAATATCAATTGGGACTTGGTCTTGGCGATATTTCTGGAGAATATGCTAAGTCTATTCCGCACGTGCTTGGTCAGAAATGGACGTTGTGGAGTCGTGGAGGACTTGCACCATTTGCGGATAGTTTGTTATTTAGATTTCTATTAGATTTAAATGGGGTAGCGAGCTAATTAGACAACACTTTTTGCTATTCTTGGCTACACACACTCTCACAACCGCTCACAACAGCTCTCGTTCATTCACTTAGCAATTTCGTAAACTTTTCACACAATACACTATAGTGATCCTTGTATTTAGCTCGCTATCATCCGAAGTTGTAACACATTATTTGTTTAATTTGAATTGGTGATCGGTAGTTTCCATCACCCGGGGTTTTTTGTGCCGGAGATCAACTCTTGATCAAGGGCTTTTTCCCCGTATAAACCTTGTGTCACTTGTTATTTATTTTTCATAGTGATCCTTATTGCTATAAACCAATTCAAGCATCATACCCCGTAACAGAGAGTTTGGTTACATTATCCTTATCTGATTTTTTAACCAAAACAGTTTGGCGCCCACCGTGGGGCAATTGGTGCTTCATTTCTAAGAAATTCTCATCTTTGTGATCATTCCGGTTCATTGCATACGAGCAGATGGCTTCATCATCAAAGAATACATCCAGTGCGATGTCTGCAGTCAATTCATCCCAGGGCATTCCACATTTGCCTCCACCACCTTCTGGACCTCAGAAAAATGCCGAGAAGAAACCAACTCCCATTTTCTCAAAACCTCCAACTTCTTCTGCTTCTTATACTCCTACTACTAGTGACTTGTTTACTCTGATTTTGCAGATGAAGGAGCATATCCAGCAGCAGGACAAGACCAATGAAAGGATCCTTAGAGAAATTGGAGACATCAAGAAACAAAAAAGATCGGCAGCGGATCATTCCCCACTAATGCCCAGATCTTTGAATTTTGATACTCCGGTTATAACTTCTCATCCTTCAGTGGTTCCAGACGTTCAATATGTTGGAGGACCAAAAGGAGTGCATTACGGATCATCAGCAATGACTCAGGCTTCAGGATTACACTTTCAACCATCAGGATCCCATCCTCAGCATATAGGATCCTTTGCAAGCTCAGGAGGATACTCGGGAGCGCAACAGATTCAAGGGTGCTGGCCGTTTCAAGGATCCTCCCAGGTTCAAGGATCCTCCCAGGTTCAAGGATCCTCCCATGTTCAAGGATCCTCCCAGGTTCAGGGATCCTCCTATGTTCAAGGATCCTCCCAGGTTCAGGGATCCTCCTATGTTCAAGGATCCTCCCAGGTTCAAGGATCCTCCTATGTTCCAGGATCCTCCCAGGTCCAAGGATACTCACAGTTTCAAGGATCCTTCCAGATTCCGGGATCCTTAAGGAGTTTGCAATCAGGAAGTTCCGACATCCATCAGGGAGATTTCATTCCAATGCAAACCATTGCTTCTACTGGTCCATCGGTCATTCCAGAGCCCCAACAATATGGATTAACATCCACTCTTCCTAATTTGAATCCAATGGGAGGTAACACTTTTAATAATTCTTATACTACTAACTGTTTTGGTCAAAAAATCAGATGAGGATATTGCAACCAAACTCTCGATTACGGGGTATGATGCTTGAAATGTAGAACAATGATGAGGATCACTTTAGTGAAAAATTGCACAAACAACACAAGGGTTTATACGGGGAAAAAGCCCTTGATCAAGAGTTGATCTCCGGCACAAAAAACCCCGGGTGATGGAAACTACCGATCACCAAGCTCAAATAAATCAATAAATGTTTACAACTTCGGATAGTAACGAGCTAGGTACAAGGATCACTATCGTGAAATGTGTATAAGTGAGTGAAAATGAATGAATGTTCATCGAGAGCTTCAAGTGTACGAGTATACGAGTGTGTGTAGCTGCAAAAATGGCTAAGTGTTTTCTACTAGCTCGTTACCCCTTTTAAAATAGAAATTAAACTACCAAACTAACTATCCGACTTTTGTGCCAAGCCCCCACGTTCTCCATAACGTCCATTTTTAGCTAAGCACGTGCAGAATAGTTTGGGAATATTCTCCAGGAATGTCGCCAAGACTTGGTCAAGCTGGTTATACCTGCGAGATAGTACAAAACATAAGTAAACAATCGTCAGTACGAGGATCCTTAAAGTGATCCATGATCCTGATCCTGAAGCTCTTCTGAGGATCATCACCTGTCACAGAAGTAAGGATCACTAGTTAGGATAACGAATAAGGATCACTAATTGTTAGAAAATCCTCCCCTAACAATTGCCCCCAAAATATAGGGAGTTAAATTGTAAATATGTGAGTTATATTTTACTGATCTTATCCGCAACAAACTAACGGATATATAGCCGTTAAAATAGAACTATCCGTTACGATCATGACGTCACGGAAGTGACAATCCTGCAGAATCATAATTATAAATAGAGATATAGATAGGATCATTATGCATTCAAATTCGAAAGAAACTCCCTTTAAATTCTCAGTCGACGATCAACCAGGTATTTCTTTCTCCTCTTTCTTCTTCTCTTACTCTGTTTTTCTTTCTTTATCTCCGTCACTTCGAAAATGTTGCTCCGAAGTTCACCAACCAAGGATCACCCAAAGAACAGTCCTCCGAAAAGCCAGGGGATTATTGAAGACTCCATTAAAGAGCGATGTTTCTTCAATGATGCTCAGATAGATAGGATCCGCCACTGCTTCCCGGCGAACACCGAATTTAGGCCTTTTGACCCCAATGCCTTGAGCGATCATATCTCCGATAAGTGGGTTGCTTTCCCCGTCACTCCTTTCACCATAGGCTATACATATCCTTTTCCAGCCTTCACCCAATCTTTCTTTTCTCTAACCGGCATCTCTTATATCCAAGCCATGCCGATGATTTGGAGAGTTTTGTACACCCTTGAAAGGATCATCGATCAGGAGGGAATAGATCTAGGAATGGCAGAGCTGGGAGAACTGTATGATCTTACCACCTTTGGCTCTCACCGTTATTTGTTCAAACATAAACCCGGTGAGGAACACCCGATCTTCAAATCCACCAAGAATGATGCTAATTGGAAACGGCGCTTCTTTTTTATCAAGAGAGATTCCATCCAGGATGGAAAGGATCTTCCTAAAAAATGGGCTACCCATGGTAGGATGGAGGATCCTGAGAAGGATCACCAGGAACTTTCTTTTGATGTAAGGATAACTTATATTTTTGCTTTCTTTTTATGCAGCTATCACCGTCTCACACCTCAAATTGTCCCCTGCTGCTAAGGAGAGGCTCCTTGCTTTCAAGAAACTTGATCCTGAGACAAGAACTTTCAAGACAACAACCCAAGATTCACAGGAGGTATCCTCAGGCTCTGTCACAATGTCAAGTAAGTATCCTTGTTTAAAATTTAAATAAATAGTGATATATGAATTAAGAAAAGATACTTATCTTGTTTTGGTTGTGTAGGTGCTGGAAAATCCACCAAGTCTGCTTCCAAGTTCAACGTTGCTGATCTCACCACTGTCAGATCTTCCAAGAGGAAAGCTCCTACCAGTCCGACAGCTTCGGTCCCCAAGGCACCCCTCAAAGGGAAGGCAATCAAGAAGAGAAAAGCCTCTGAAGCTGGGGATCTGCAGGGTCTGCCTCTGATCCGTCATCAATTTCTTGAGTACTTTAACGAGGTGAGGATCACTGTCTTTGCTCGTATATCCTGTTGACATATCCTGCTGGTATATCCTGCTGGTATATCCTGCTCATTACTTGATCCTGACCTTATCCTTTTTACAGAAATTCGCTGAGATTGAGGACTATGTGGGCCATGTTGAGGATCAGGATAAGAAGATTGCTGATCTCCAGCAGGTTGCGGTGTTGAAGGATCTCACAATTGCTGACCTTCAGAAGGAAGTCCGGGATACCAAACAGCAGATGGCCAAGGTGCTAGTTAATGTTGACTATGAGAAGAGTGAGATCACCGAAGATGCCAAAATCTTTGCCGCCATTACAATGTACAAGACCAAGCTTCAAATGGCATTGGAAGCTCAGGATCCTGCTTTTGACAAGAGCACCTGGGATATTGAAGGTTGGAAGGCAAGGCTTGCTGAGCTGGACGATGAAGAGGCTGAGGAGGTTGAAGAGATCCTGACAATCGAAGATGGAGGCAAAGGTGAAGGTGGTGAAACAAGTGGAGCTGGAGGTGACAATGCAGCGAAGGCTTAGGCTGCATGATTGGGCGATGAAGGACATTTCTAGACGTAGCCGGAGCCCAATTTTTAAATCTAATGGTAGTTTGTTTTTTGTGGTTGTGATGTTTAAAACAATTTCATGGTTTGTACTTTGAACAATAGGTTTTAGGATTAAGGATCATGTATGATCCTTAGGACATTAGGCAGGATTGCAATTGGTGGAGGGATCCTCTGTTTGGGGGATGAAGCCATTGTGATCCTGTCGCCTTTATATTCCTGCACTACTCTTGAACTTATTATCATGGACACCCTTTACCTACCCCAGCGGACGGGCCACGTTTTGCTGGTAGATGCTTGGGTAGGTAATTTTGACAACCTTTTAAGGGTTAGTCTTTTGTTTATAAAAACTTAACCTTTTGTCGCTTATCCCGTGTTGTTATACTTTTTAATATCTTACTCTCCAACTGTTGTAATGTTCAATCTGTTTATACTTATCAAGCCTTGAAAAATTAGAAAAGATATCCAGAAAGTTGAGGATATGATCAAGGATCACATATCCCATAACCGATAAGTTCTAAAAAGTGATATGGTTTAAGAATCACGAGTTCAGTTGTCAAGTATAAGGGTTACTCAAATAAATAATGAATAGAATTAAAATAGTTAAGGATCATACCTGAGGATCCAAGTTAGGATCCTAACCTTAATAAGGATAACTATAAGATAAACCTTAGAATAAAGTAAGGATCAAGGATCCCTAGTTGCCTATCTTCAAGAACCTGAAATAGAGCATCACTTGGGACTAAGCCAATATAAGATAAGAATTAGCAACTGGGGACAAGCCCAAGGATAACTGGGGACAAGCCCAAGGATCGTATGTAAACTGGAGTATGGCCCTAACTGGCGACTATCCAAACTTAGTGGCATGAAAATGCCAAAACCTTAGCTAACGTGAAAACGTTAGAAACCTTAGCTAACGTGAAAACGTTAGAAACCTTAGAAACGGATGTATGGTACGTCTACCATTATACGTAGGATCCTAAGCATAGCCAGTACAATGGAATTATTAGCCCCTAAAACGAGTACTGGTCCCAATGCCTTGAACTATACCAGGATCATCGTGCGCTACAGGCGGAACTGGGGTTAAACCCAAAGGACGGATTGCTTCAGTGGATAACCAATGTTATGCTAAGGATACCTGAACTTTCAAAACTCAAACTCACGTAAGAGATGGATAAAGGATACATGATCCTTATCCTTATATGAGAAAATAAAGAAATGAATTAGTTCAAGTTTAGGATATTACCTAAGTAAGGATCACCGATGCTTTGAGGATCCTCTAAGGATATCCCTATTGTGAGGATCATCTGTGCCACTAGGATCCTGCTCACATGAAATATTTCTTCAAGTGGACAGCATTCCAAGCTCTTGGTAGCAAATCACCTTCCATGGTTAGCAATCTATATGCCCCCTTTCCTGCTTCAGCTTCAATCAAATAAGGGCCTTCCCATTTTGGAGCCAACTTCCCATCAGCAGGATTGGTAGTATTTTGGAATGCTTTCCTTAATACCATATCTCCAACTTGAAACCTCCTGATCCTGACATTTTTGTTGTAAGCACCAGCCATTCTTTGCTGATAACTGGCCATCCTTATCCTAGCCATATCCCTGATTTCTTCAATAGTATCCAGGTCTTGAGCCAAGTTTTCATTATTTTCCTCAGGATCACGAGTACTTGTTCTAGCAGTTGGAACCACCATTTCTGTTGGGATCACCGATTCTGCCCCAAACACCAAAGAGAATGGTGTTTGACCAGTAGCATTCTTAGGGGTTGTCCTATCAGCCCAAAGCACATAGGGTAGTTCTTCTGCCCATTTCCCTTTCTTGGATCCCAGCTTCTTCTTCAAATTGTTGATGATGATCTTGTTGGATGATTCTGCCTGACCATTAGCTTGTGGGTGGACTGGTGTTGATGTTATCATCTTAATCCCCCAGCTGTCACAAAAGTTAGTGGTTCTGCCCCCAATAAATTGGGAACCATTATCACATATAATCTCAGAAGGAATTCCAAATCTAGTTATAATATTTCTTTTAATGAAGGATATAACTTCCTTTTCTCTGACTTGGGCAAAAGCTTCAGCCTCTATCCACTTAGAAAAGTAATCAGTCATAGCAAGCATGAATACTTTTCCACCAGGTGCCTTAGGGAGCTTACCAACTATATCCATACCCCATCTCATGAATGGCCAAGAGGAGGATATAGGATGTAATAATTCAGCTAGTTGATGAAGGATATTGCTGTGCCTCTGACAAGGATCACATCTCTTAGCATACTCCACAGCATCTCTCTTCATGGTTGGCCAGTAGTATCCTGTCCTCAGGATCCTTGAGAATAATGCCCTGCCCCCAGTGTGGTTTCCACAATCTCCTTCATGGAAGTCTTTTAAAACTTCTTGGATTTCAGGATCCTCAATGCATCTCAAGTATGGTCCTGCAAGAGATCGTTTATACAACATATTATTTAAAATTGTGAATTGAGATACCTTAGATTTGAAAGCCCTAGGGTTTTCTCCTGTAGGAATCTCTCCATGTTGTAAGTATCTCATAATTGGTGAGATCCATGATCCTGATCCTGAATGGGATTGAGTATCCTCACAAGGGATAATTGCAGAATCATTTCCTATCTCCATAGCCTCGTGATCCTCGATAGCCGGGGTCAAGATATGGATAATAGGGATCTTGATATCCTCCGGGATCTTCAAGGATGATCCTAAGTTAGCCAATGCATCAGCCTCTGTATTTTCTTCCCTTGGTACCTACGTCAAACTAAAGGAAACAAAAGAGAGTGCCAAACTTTTGACTATCTCTAAATATTTGGTTAGCTTTTCACCTTTAACAGCGTAGGATCCATTAAAGTGGTTTGTAATTAACAATGAATCTACATGTACCTCAAGATACCTGATCCCCATATGCTTTGCAATTTGCAAACCAGCAATTAAGGCTTCATATTCAGCCTCATTGTTAGTGGTTTGGAACTCACAAGCTATAGAATGGGGTATTATGTCCCCCTGTGGCGATTTTAGTAGTATTCCAAGCCCTGTGCCTTTGACATTTGAGGATCCATCAGTATAGAGTATCCAAGGATCCTTGGTCTCCTCTAGCTGCTGGACTTCTAACTCAGCTTCTTCTTGTAAATCACTACTGAAATCAGCCACAAAGTCAGCTAATGCTTGGGATTTGATGGCTGTCCTAGGCTCGTATCTTATATCATATGCACTCAGCTTCACTGCCCACTTAGCCATCCTTCCTAACATCTCTGGTTTCCTGAGGACATTCTTAATTGGAAAATTAGTTTTAACAATGATAACATGAGTTTCAAAATAATGTCTTAACTTAGTAGATGCCATAATTAATGCAAGAATAAGTTTTTCAAGGTGTGAATACCTGGATTCGGCATCAAGTAAACTTTTACTTACATAATAGACAGGATGTTGTGTACCTTCATGATCCTTAACAAGGACCGCACTTACTGCTTTTGAGGATACTGCAAGATACAAGGATAACACATCGCCTTTTTCTGGCTTCATCAAGGCCGGGGCTGAGGATAGGTAATCCTTGAGGGATCTTAAAGCATTTTCATGCTTCTCAGTCCACTCAAATTTCTTGTTCTTCCTTAGGATATCATAGAATTCTTTGCACTTCTCTGAGGATTTGGATATAAATCTGTTCAAAGCTGCTATCCTGCCTGTTAGCCTTTGAACATCCTTAGCATTGGCCGGGGATTTGATGTTCACTATTGCTTTAATCTATTCCGGGCTAGCTTCAATGCCTCTCTTTGTCACCATATATCCTAAGAATTTACCTGCTTTAACACCAAAGTGACATTTTGAAGGATTAAGTTTCATGTTATATTTGTCAAGGATATCGAATGCTTCCTCCAAGTCTCTTAGGTGATCCTCAGCTTTTAAGGATTTTACCACCATATCATCTATGTAAACCTCCATAGTTTGTCCAATCTGATCCTTGAACATCATATTCACCAGCCTTTGATATATTGCACCTGCATTTCTTAATCCGAACGGCATAGCAATATAGCAGTATATACCAGTTGGAGTCATGAAGGCTGTATCCTCTTGGTCGGGTGGTTCCATTTGGATTTGTTGAAATCCAGATGAAGCATCCATAAAAGTTAACAGTTCATGACCCGCAGTTGCATCCACCATGGAGTCAATGTGGGGTAAAGGGAAAGGATCCTTGGGACATGCCTTATTTAAATCGGTAAAATCGCCACATACCCTCCACTTTCCGTTTTTCTTTTGAACAACAACCACATTGGCCAACCATCTTGGATACTTGACCTCCCTAATCATACCTGCCCGGAGCAATTTCTCTACCTCTTCCTGGATAATGGCATTCCTTTCCGGTGCAAACTTTCTTCTCCTTTGATGGATTGGTTTGAAGGATCTGTCAATGCCGAGTTTGTGAGTGATTACATCTTTGGATATACCAGTCATATCTTCGTGTTTCCACGCAAAGGTAGTCTTTCTTCTTTTAAGGAAGGATACGAGGTCTTCTTTCATTTTGCCAAGGATCCCTGATCCGATATAGATTTTGGATTCAGGATCATCAGGATCCATGAGGATTTCTACCACATCCTGCTCTCTTGCCTCCAAGACATCCCTTGGAGGATACCTTGATTGCTATTGCTCCCTTGACTTCGAGGCTGGTTTCATCGATGAAGTGTAGCAATTCTTGGCCTCCTGCTGATCACTATCAATCTTCACTATTCCCCAAGGACTAGGGAGCTTCACACATTGATGGTAGGTAGATGGGACTGCTTTCATATCGTGTATCCAAGGCCTGCCAAGGATAACATTACAACAAGATAAACAGTCAATAACACAAAATTTTTGATAAGAGTGTAGGCCTTCAATGTATATTGGGAGTTTAATGTCCCCCAGGGTATTCTTGGTTTCGCCACTAAATCCCACAAGCACGGAGGATCTTGGTACGATATCTGATTCAGGAATACCCATCTTCTTTAGAACATCAAGCTGGATAATGTTCACTGAACTCCCTCCGTCTATAAGGATCCTGCGAACAAAATGGTTAGAAATGAAAAGAGTAATAACTAAACCATCGTGATGAGGATCCTGGATATCAACACGATCATCCTCATCAAAGGTTATGACTTTTCCTTCGGAGACACTTGACGTTCGAACCGGTCTTTCTCCATTATCCATTTTAGTTTCCTTTGCATGCCTTTTAGCTGCTGAGAAGGATGTGCCACAGATGTCCGATCCTCCAGAAATAAAGTTTATCACTTGTGCATCTGCTGGAAGGGCTGGAGCCTTCTCAGGGATCCTTTCAGGATCCTGAGTCCTTGACTTTTTTCTTCCCAACAATTCCTTTAAATGCCCTTTGCTCAACAAGTATCCAATTTCCTTTCTTAGTGCAATGCATTCTTCTGTGAGATGCCCAAAATCTTCAAGATATGCACACCACTTAGATTTATCCTTAGTTGCAGCTGGCCTATCATTTTTTCTCGGCCATCTAGCTTTATCACCTAGGTTCTGCATAGCAAGGATTAATTCATTGTTATCAACACAAAAACAATATTCAGAAATTGGAGGATAATCTTCATCATCCTCTTCTTGATCAATGGAATGCACGTTCTGGTTATCAGATCTGTTATAGGATTTGAACTTGTTGTTCCTGAATGTGGATCCTTGCTTATCCTGCTTTGAGGATCCTGCTAACCTCTCGTGGATCCTCTTATCGTCCTCTAGCCGGATGAACCTAAGTGCTCGTGTTCTTACCTCATCTAAGTTCCTGCATGGTGTCATAACAAGATCATCATAGAACAATGAATCCCTAAGCAATCCCATTTTGAAGGCCTCAACAGCCGTGGCTATATCTAAGTTGGGAATGTCTAAGGATTCTTTACTGAATTTGGTAATGTAATCCCTTAATGATTCATTATGACCCTGTGTTATCCTATATAAATCACTAGTTAATCGTTCAAATTTTCTACTACAAGAAAATTGATTATTAAACAAGTTAACTAGGTTAGCAAATGAGGTAATAGAATAGGGAGGAAGACTTAGCAGCCATTTGAGAGCTGATCCAGTAAGAGTGGATCCGAATCCCTTGCACAGGCATGCTTCCTTTAACCTTTCTGGAATTGGATTGATCTCCATCCTCTCCCTGTATTGTGCTATGTGTTCCTCAGGATCTGTCGAACCATCATACAGCTTCATTGTTGGCACATGGAATCTCTTGGGTATCTCAGCATCACAGATTGGTGGTGCAAAACGAGATATCTTGTGGCTCCCATCTGCAATCTCTGGGATAGGTTTGACCACTCCTGGAACACTTGATATCATATCCTTTAACTTTTGCAATTCTCTGGCCATGGCATGATTGATACCTGGATCCTGCATAAGACCATGGTTAGTAGTATAAGAATTATTAAAAGTGTTACCTCCCATCGGATTCAGATTAGGAAGATTGGATGTTAATCCATATTGTTGAGGCTCTGGAATGATCGAGGGACCAGTAGAAGCATTGGTCTGCATTGGAATAAAATCTCCCTGATGGACATCTGAACTTCCTGTTTGCAAACTCCTCAAGGATCCTGGCATCTGGAAGGATCCCTGAAACTGAGACGATCCTGGAACGAAGGAGGATCCTTGAACCTGGGATGATCCTGGAACGAAGGAGGATCCTGGAACCTGGGATGATCCTGGAACGAAGGAGGATCCTTGAACCTGGGATGATCCTGGAACAAAGGAGGATCCTTGAACCTGGGATGATCCTGGAACGAAGGAGGATCCTTGAACCTGGGATGATCCTGGAACGAAGGAGGATCCTTGAACCTGGGATGATCCTGGAACGAAGGAGGATCCTTGAACCTGGGATGATCCTGGAACGAAGGAGGATCCTTGAACCTGGAATGATCCTGGAACAAAGGAGGATCCTTGAACCTGGGATGATCCTGGAACGAAGGAGGATCCTTGAATCTGCTGCAATCCTGAATACCCTCCTGAATTCGTGAGGGATCCCATATGCTGAGGATAGGTTCCCGCTGGCTGGAAATATGAGCCTGATGCCTGGGTCATTGTTGTTGTTCCATAGTGCACTCCTTTTGGTCCACCCACATATTGAATGTCTGGAACCACTGATGGCTGAGAAGTAATCATTGGAGTATCAAAATTCAAGGATTTTGGCACCAGTGGGGAATGATCCTCTGCTGTTGTCTTTTGTTTCTTGAGATCTCCGATTTCTTTGAGAATCCTCTCATTGGTCTTATCCTGTTGCCGTATCTGATCCTTCATCTGCAAAATCAAAGTAAACATGTCACTAGTAGTGGGAGTGTAAGAAGCAGAAGAAGTTGGAGGTTTCGAGAAAATGGGAGTTGGTTTCTTCGCAGCATTCTCAGCATTCTTCTGGGATCCAGAAGGTGGTGGAGGCAAGGGAGGGACGCCTTGTGAAGAAGTGGATGATGGCATCAAATTTGAAGCAATCTTCGCTGAGGAAGCCATTAGCTTGGTTGTAGTGAACCGGAATGAGCACAGAAATGCGTATTTTTCTAAGGACAAAGCACCAATTGCCCCACGGTGGGCGCCAAACTGTTTTGGTCAAAAAATCAGATGAGGATATTGCAACCAAACTCTCGATTACGGGGTATGATGCTTGAAATGTAGAACAATGATGAGGATCACTTTAGTGAAAAATTGCACAAACAACACAAGGGTTTATACGGGGAAAAAGCCCTTGATCAAGAGTTGATCTCCGGCACAAAAAACCCCGGGTGATGGAAACTACCGATCACCAAGCTCAAATAAATCAATAAATGTTTACAACTTCGGATAGTAACGAGCTAGGTACAAGGATCACTATCGTGAAATGTGTATAAGTGAGTGAAAATGAATGAATGTTCGTCGAGAGCTTCAAGTGTACGAGTATACGAGTGTGTGTAGCTGCAAAAATGGCTAAGTGTTTTCTACTAGCTCGTTACCCCTTTTAAAATAGAAATTAAACTACCAAACTAACTATCCGACTTTTGTGCCAAGCCCCCACGTTCTCCATAACGTCCATTTTTAGCTAAGCACGTGCAGAATAGTTTGGGAATATTCTCCAGGAATGTCCCCAAGACTTGGTCAAGCTGGTTATACCTGCGAGATAGTACAAAACATAAGTAAACAATCATCAGTACGAGGATCCTTAAAGTGATCCATGATCCTGATCCTGAAGCTCTTCTGAGGATCATCACCTGTCACAGAAGTAAGGATCACTAGTTAGGATAACGAATAAGGATCACTAATTGTTAGAAAATCCTCCCCTAACACTAACCATGGCCTTATGCAGGATACAAGTATCAATCATGCCATGGCCAGAGAATTGCAAAAGTTAAAGGACATGATATCAAGTGTCCCAGGAGTGGTCAAGCCTATCCCATAGATTGCAGATGGGAGCCACAAGATATCTCGTTTTGCACCACCAATCTGTGATGCTGAGATACCCAAGAGGTTCCATGTGCCTACCATGAAGTTGTATGATGGTTCAACGGATCCTGAGGAACACATAGCTCAGTACAGGGAAAGGATGGAGATCAATCCCATCCCAGAAAGGTTAAAGGAAGCGTGTCTGTGCAAGGGATTTGGATCCACTCTTACTGGATCGGCTCTTAAATGGCTGCTAAGTCTTCCCCCCTTACTCTATTACCTCATTTGCTAATCTAGTTAACCTATTTAATAACCAATTTTCTTGTAGTAGGAAATTTGAGCGTTTAACTAGTGATCTGTATAGGATAACCCAGGGTCATAATGAATCATTAAGGGATTATATCACTAAATTTAGTAAAGAATCCTTAGATATTCCTAACTTGGACATAGCTACGGCTGTTGAAGCCTTTAAAATGGGACTGCTTAGGGATTCGTTATTCTATGATGATCTTGTTATGACACCATGCAGGAATCTAGATGAGGTAAGAACCCAGGCCCTTAGGTTCATCCGGCTAGAGGATGACAAAAGGATCCAGGAGAGGTTAGCAGGATCCTCAAAGCAAGAGAAGCAAGGATCCTCATTCAGGAACAACAAGTTCAGATCTTATAATAAATCTGATAACCAGAATGTGCATGCTGTTGAACAAGAAGAGGATGATGAGGATTATCCTCCAATCTCTGAATATTGTTTTTCTGTTGATAACAATGAACTAATCCTTGCGATGCAGAATTTAGGTGATAAAGCTAGATGGCCCAGAAAAAATGATAGACCAGCTGCAACTAAAGATAAATCAAAGTGGTGTGCATACCATGAAGATTTTGGGCATCTCACAGAAGAATGCATCGCATTGAGAAAATAAATTGGATACTTGTTGAGCAAGGGGCACTTGAAAGAATTATTGGGGAGAAAGAAGTCAAGGACTCAGGATCCTGAAAGGATCCCAGAGAAAGCTCCAGCCCCTCCAGCAGATGCACAAATTATAAACTTTATATCTGGAGGATCAGACATTTGTGGAACATCCTTCTCTGCAGCCAAAAGACATGCGAAGGAAACCAAGATGGATAATGGAGAAAGACCCATTCGAACATCCAGTGTCTCCGAAGGAAAAGTTATAACTTTCGATGAGGATGATCGTGTTGACATCCAGGATCCTCATCATGATGGTTTGGTTATCACTCTTTTTATTTCTAACCATTTTGTTCGCAGGATCCTTATAGATGGAGGAATCTCTGTGAACATTATCCAGCTTGATGTTCTCAAGAAGATGAACATCCCTGAATCCGACATCATACCAAGATCCTCTGTGCTCGTGGGATTCAGTGGCGAGACTAAGAATACTCTGGGGGACATTAAACTCCCAATCTATATCGAAGGCCTACATTCTTACCAAAAGTTTTGTGTTATTGACTGTTTATCTTGTTGTAATGTGATCCTTGGCAGGCCTTGGATACACGATATGAAGGCAGTCCCATCCACTTATCATCAATGTGTGAAGCTTCCTAGTCCTTGGGGAATAGTGAAGATTGATAGTGATCAGCAAGAGGCTAAGAACTGCTACACCTCATCAATGAAACTAGCATCAAAGTCTAGGGAGCAATAGCAATCAAAGTATCCTCCAAGGGATGTCTTGGAGGCAAGAGAATAGGATATAGTAGAAATCCTTATGGATCCTGATGATCCTGAATCTATAGTTTATATAGGATCAGGGATCCTTGGCGAAATGAAGGAAGACCTCATATCCTTCCTCAAAAGGAGAAAGACTACCTTTGCATGGAAACACGAAGACATGACAGGTATATCTAAAGATGTAATCACTCACAAACTTGGCATTGATAGGTCCTTCAAACCAATCCATCAAAGGAGAAGGAAATTTGCACCAGAAAGAAATGCCATTATCCAGGAGGAGGTAGAGAAATTACTCCGAGCAGGTATGATTAGAGAGGTCAAGTATCCAAGATGGTTGGCCAATGTGGTTGTTGTTCAAAAGAAAAACGGAAAGTGGAGGGTATGTGTCGATTTTACCGATTTAAATAAGGCATGTCCCAAGGATCCTTTCCCATTACCCCACAATGACTCCATGGTGGATGCAACTGCGGGTCATGAACTGTTAACTTTTATGGATGCTTCGTCTGGATTTCAACAAATTCAGATGGAACCATCCGATCAAGAGGATACAGCCTTCATGACTCCTACTGGTATATACTGCTATATTGCTATGCCATTCGGACTAAGAAATGCAGGTGCAACTTATCAAAGGCTAGTGAATATGATGTTCAAGGATCAGATTGGACAAACTATGGAGGTTTACATAGACGATATGGTGGTAAAATCAATAAAGGCTGAGGATCACCTAAGAGACTTGGAGGAAGCATTCAATATCCTTGATAAATATAATATGAAGCTTAATCCTTCAAAATGTCACTTTGGTGTTAAAGCAGGTAAATTCTTAGGATATATGGTGACAAAGAGAGGCATTGAAGCCAGTCCAGAACAAATCAAAGCAATAGTGAACATCAAGTCCCCTACCAATGCTAAGGATGTTCAGAGATTAACAGGCAGGATTGCAGCTTTAAACAGATTCATATCCAAATCCTCAGAAAAGTGCAAGGAATTCTATGATATCCTAAGGAAGAACAAGAAATTCGAGTGGACTGAGAAGCATGAAAGTGCCTTAAGAGCTCTTAAGGATTACCTATCCTCGGCCCCGGCTTTAATGAAACCAGAAAAAAGGAGATGTGTTATCCTTATATCTTGCGGTATCCTCAAAAGCAGTAAGTGCCGTCCTTGTTAAGGATCACGAAGGTACACAACATCCTGTCTATTATGTAAGTAAGAGTTTACTTGATGCTGAATCCAGGTATTCACACTTAGAAAAACTTATCCTTGCATTAATTATGGCATCTACCAAATCAAGACATTATTTTGAAACTCATGTTATTATCGTCAAAACTAATTTTCCAATCAAGAATGTCCTCAGGAAACCTGAAATGTCAGGAAGGATGGCTAAGTGGGCAGTGAAGCTTAGTGCATATGATATAAGATATGAGCCCAGGACAGCCATTAAATCCCAAGCATTAGCTGACTTTGTGGCAGATTTCAGTAGTGATTTACAAAAGGAAGCTGAATTAGAAGTCCAGCAGCTAGAAGAGACCAAGGATCCTTGGATACTCTACACTGATGGATCCTCAAACATCAAGGGAACAGGGCTTGGAATACTACTAAAATCGCCACAGGGGGACATAATACCCCACTCTATAGCTTGTGAGTTCCAAACCACTAACAATGAGGCTGAATACGAAGCCTTGATAGCTGGCTTGCAAATTGCTAAGCATATGAGGATCAGGTATCTTGAGGTACATGTAGATTCTTTGTTAATCACTAATCACTTTAATGGATCCTATGCTGTTAAAGGGGAAAAGCTAATCAAATATCTGGAGTTAGTCAAAGAATTGGCACTCTCTTTTGTATCCTTTAGTTTGACACAGGTACCAAGGGAAGAGAATGCAGAGGCAGATGCACTAGCCAATTTAGGATCATCCTTGAAGATCCCGGAGGATATCAAGATCCCTATTATCCATATCCTGGCCCCGGCTATCGAGGATCATGTGACTATGGAGATAGGAGAGGATTCTGCAATCACCCCTAGCGATGATAATCAATCCCATTCAGGATCATGGATCCTCCCAATCATGAGATACTTACAACATGGAGAGATTCCCACAGGAGAAAACCCTAGGGCTTTCAAAATTAAGGTATCTCAATTCACAATTTTAAATAATATATTGTATAGACGATCTCTTGCAGGACCATACTTAAGATGCATTGAGGATCCTGAAATCCAAGAAGTTTTAAAAGACTTCCATGAAGGAGATTGTGGAAACCACACTGGGGGCAGGGCGTTATTCTCAGGGATCCTGAGGACAGGATACTACTGGCCAACCATGAAGAGAGATGCTGTGGAGTATGCTAAGAGATGTGATCCTTTTCAGAGACACAACAATATCCCTCATCAACCAGCTGAATTTTTGCATCCTATATCCTCCTCTTGGCCATTTATGAGATGGGGTATGGACATAGTAGGTAAGCTCCCTAAGGCACCTGGTGGAAAAGTATTCATGCTTGCTATGACTGATTACTTCTCCAAGTGGATAGAGGCTGAAGCTTTTGCCCAAGTCAGAGAAAAGGAAGTTATATCCTTCATTAAAAGAAATATTATAACTAGATTCGGTATCCCTTCTGAAATTATATGTGATAATGGTTCCCAATTCATTGGGGGCAGAACCACTAACTTTTGTGACAGCTGGGGGATTAAGATGATAACATCAACACCAGTCCACCCACAAGCTAATGGTCAGGCAGAATCCTCCAATAAGATCATCATCAACAATTTGAAGAAGAAGCTTGGATCCAAGAAAGGGAAATGGGCAGAAGAATTACCTTATGTGCTTTGGGCTGATAGGACAACTCCTAAGAATGCTACAGGCCAAACTCCATTCTCTTTGGTATTTGGGGCAGAATCAGTGATCCCTACAGAAATGGTGGTTCCAACTGCTAGAACCAGTATTCGTGATCCTGAGGAAAATGATGAGAACTTGGTTCAAGACCTGGATACTATAGAGGAAATCAGGGACTTGGCAAGGATAAGGATGGCCAGTTATCAGCAAAGAATGGCCGGTGCCTACAACAAAAATGTTAGGATCAGGAAATTCCAAATTGGTGATATGGTACTAAGGAAAGCATTTTAGAATACCACCAATCCGGCTGATGGAAAGTTGGCACCAAAATGGGAAGGCCCTTACTTGATTGAAGCTGAGGCAGGAAAGGGGGCATATCGATTGCTAACAATGGAAGGTGACTTACTACCAAGAGCTTGGAATGCTGTCCATTTGAAGAGATATTTCATGTGATAAGGATCCATGATCCTCACATGATAAACATCCTTAAAGGATCCTTAAAGCACAGATGATCCTCATTTTTGGTAACATTCTAATCTTAAACTATTTCATTTCCTTACTTTCTTACATAAGGATAAGGATCTTGCATCCTTTATCCCCATTTCACGAGATTTTGAGTTTTGAAGGTTCAGGTACTCTTAGCAAAAGCATGATTATCCGCACAAGCAACCAGTTACTTGGGTTTGTCCCCAGTTATCCTTGGGTTTAACCCCAGTTCCGCCAGTAGCGCACGATGATCCTGGTATAGTTCATGGCAGTGGGACCAGTACTCGTTTTAGGGGCTGATAATTCCATTGTACTAGCTATACCTAGGATCCTACGTATAATGGTAGACGTACCATACATCCGTTCTTAAGGTTTCTAGCGTTTTCACGTTAGCTAAGGTTTTGGCATTTTCATGCCACTAAGTTTGGATAGTCGCCAGTTAGGGCCATACTCCAGTTAACATACGATCCTTGGGCTTGTCCCCAGTTATCCTTGGGCTTGTCCCCAGTTATCCTTGGGCTTGTCCCCAGTTATCCTTGGGCTTGTCCCCAGTTATCCTTTGGGCTTGTCCCCAGTTGCTAACCTTTATCTTATAATGGCTTAGTCCCAAGTTATGTTTTGTTTCAGGTTTTCGAAGTTAAACAACCAAGGATCCTTGATCCTTACCTTTTACTAAGGTTTGTTCTGTGATTATCCTGGTTATAATAATATTAAGAGTTAGGATCCTAACTTGGATCCTCAGGTATGATCCTTAACTATTTTGATTTTATTCATTGATTATTTGAATAACCCTAATACTTTGACAACTGAACTCATGATCCTTAAAATATACCACTTTTTGGAATTTTTCAACTATAGGATATTTGATCCTGCATTATATCCTAAGTTTTTTTATCTAAGTTGTTCAACTTTTCTTACTCAGACAAGTGTAAATCAATACAATTGAAAAATAAAACAACAACAAGGATATCAACACAAGATAAGCCAAAAAAGATTAAGGTTATTTTATTAACAAAAGTTTAACCATCAAAGGTTGTCAAAATTACCTACCCCGAGCATCTACCAGCAATACGTGGTCCGTCCGCTGGGGTAGGTAAAGGGTGTCCATTGTCTAAAGGTCTTGGTAGTGCAGGAATTAAAAAGATGGCAGGATCACAATGGCTTCATCCCCCAAACAGAGGATCCCTCCACCAGTTGTAATCCTACCTATTGTCCAAAGGATCATTCATGATCCTTAACCCTAATAGCTATTGTTTAGTTATTACAGACCATCATTGTTCTAAAACATCACAACCACAAAAAACTACTACCAAATTTAAAAATTGGGCTCCGGCTACGTCTAGGAATGTCCATCATCGCCCAATTGTGCAGCCTACACCTTCGCTGCATCCTCGTCCCCTCCAGCTTCGGTATCCTTAACCTGATCCTTCCCACTGCCTCCAGCCTCGATCGCCAAAACCTCCTCAGCCTCTTCATCATCTTCAAGATCAGCCAACCTCGCTTTCCAGCCTTCAACATCCCAGCTGCTTCTGTCGAAGTTAGGATCTTGAGCTTCCTGGGCCATCTTTAGTTTTGTCTGATACATCGTGATGGCAGCAGAGACCTTTGCACCTTCTATGAGATCATGCTTCTCATAGTCGACGTCGATCAGGATTTTAGCTGTCTTAGTCTTGGCATCTTGAAGGGCTTTTTCAAGATCAGCAATCTTAAGATCCTTAAGCACTGTAACTTGTTGAAGGTCAGCAATCTTCTTATCCTGCTCCTCGACGCTTCCCACATAATCTTCAATCTCAGCAAATTTCTGCAAAGAAAAAGACAAAGCAATTCAAGATCAGATGATCCTCAAATGATTAGGATACCTAGGCAGAATTGATGATCCTCACGTCATTGAAGTATTCAAGGAACTGGTGGCGGATCAGTGGTAGGCCTTGTAGGTCCTCTGTGTCAGAAGTTTTCCTGTTTGGTGATCCTTACTTCTGTGTCAGTTAGTGATCCTCATAAGTGCTTCAGGATCAGGATCATGGATCATCCTAAGGATCCTTATACTAATGATTGTTCACTTTGAATTCGTAACTGTTTTGCAGGAATATCAATTGGGACTTGGTCTTGGCGATATTTCTGGAGAATATGCTAAGTCTATTCCGCACGTGCTTAGTCAGAAATGGACGTTGTGGAGTCGTGGAGGACTTGCACCATTTGCGGATAGTTTGTTATTTAGATTTCTATTAGATTTAAATGGGGTAGCGAGCTAATTAGACAACACTTTTTGCTATTCTTGGCTACACACACTCTCACAACCGCTCACAACAGCTCTCGTTCATTCACTTAGCAATTTCGTAAACTTTTCACACAATACACTATAGTGATCCTTGTATTTAGCTCGCTATCATCCGAAGTTGTAACACATTATTTGTTTAATTTGAATTGGTGATCGGTAGTTTCCATCACCCGGGGTTTTTTGTGCCGGAGATCAACTCTTGATCAAGGGCTTTTTCCCCGTATAAACCTTGTGTCACTTGTTATTTATTTTTCATAGTGATCCTTATTGCTATAAACCAATTCAAGCATCATACCCCGTAACAGAGAGTTTGGTTACATTATCCTTGTCTGATTTTTTGACCAAAACAGATACTACACCTAGGCGCGTGCGAGCGTTACAACTTACCATCCAATCTAGTCTTCCTACTCAGATACGAGATGCTCAGGTTGAAGCATTGAAAGCAGAGAACATCAGGGCGGAGTCCTTACGAGGATCAAGGAAACGGTTAGAACAAAAGGAAGACGGCGCTTACTACGTAACAGGGCGTATCTGGGTTCCACTTTACGGAAACTTACGCAAGCTTGTGATGGATGAAGCACACAAGTCTCGTTATTCGGTACATCCTGGTTCGGATAAGATGTACCATGACTTAAAGACTACATAATGGTGGCCTAGCATGAAAGCCAACATAGCAACCTACGTCAGTAAATGCTTGACTTGTGCTAGGGTCAAGGTCGAATACCAGAAACCATCAGGCCTACTTCAACAACCAGAGATCCCGACATGGAAATGGGAGCAAATTTCCATGGATTTCATTACTGGCCTGCCTAGATCTCAACGCGGAAATGACACCATTTTGGTGATAGTGGATCGATTGACTAAGTCTGCACACTTCTTGGCTATCAAAGTTTTCTACTCTAGCAGACATCTACCTAAAGGAAGTAGTATCAAGGCACGGAGTACCAACCTCCATCATTTCTGATCGTGACTCACGTTTTACATCTGAGTTGTGGCAAGCTATGCACAAGTCCTTTGGTTCTCGATTAGACATGAGCACGGCATATCATCCACAGACGGATAGGCAATCTGAACGCACCATCCAAACCCTTGAAGACATGCTTAGGGCATGTTTAATCGACTTTGGTAATGGCTGGGAAAAACACCTCCTGTTAGTGGAGTTTTCGTATAACAACAGTTACCACACCAGTATCCAGGCCGCTCCGTTTGAGGCATTGTACGGACGTAAATGCCGATCACCTCTCTGTTGGGCAGAAGTTGGCGACAGTCAAATCACTGGCCCAGAACTTGTAGTAGATACAACCGAGAAGATTGCTCAGATATAAAAACGAATGGCGGCGGCTCGTGACCGTCAGAAAAGCTACGCTGATAAGCGCAGGAAACCACTCGAGTTCCAGGTTGGGGATCGAGTGCTACTCAAAGTCTCACCTTTGAAAGGTGTAGTTCGTTTTGGCAAACGAAGCAAACTGAATCCGCGTTATGTCGGACCGTTCGAAATCATTGAGAAAATTGGCAAAGTCTCTTACAAGTTGAAACTACCTGAAGAACTCAGCGGAGTTCACAACGTATTCCACGTGTCAAATCTGAAAAAGTGTCTGTCAGATGAGACCCTCATAGTTCCCTTAAAGGAGCTCACAATCGACGACCAGTTGCGATTCGTCGAGGAACCAGTTGAAATCACTGATCGAGACGTTAAGGTTCTCAAGCGTACCAGAATACCTCTTGTTCGAGTTCGTTGGAACTCCCGTCGTGGCCCAGAGTATACCTGGGAACGAGAAGACCAAATGAAACACAAGTATCACCAGTTGTTTGAGAAAAGTGCAACCACTACTGAGGCTGAAGCTACTGCAGAATTTCGGGACGAAATTCCAAACCAATGGGGGGATGATGTGACACCCCAGGAAAACCAGTAAACCACGCAACTTAACTAGCTTCCTCAGTAACCACGCGCTAAATTTTGGGACGAAATTTTCTTTACAGGGGGAGAATGTGACAACCCTCATAATTACATGTATCTGTACGATTAGTTAATATTAAATTGTGCTTATTGATTGTGCAGAAAACTGACTAAATAGTCCTATATGCTTTCCTAAGTTTTGGGAATTAAAAGGGTCACAAAAGGATACTTAAAGGACACTAAACGGTGCAATTTAGCACTTCAACGAACCGGTATTTAACCGAACAACCGGACATTACCCGGAACATAAAAATATTACTAGAAGCATTGTTTTAATGTTTCTGAACTAGTTATGGTCCCCAAACACCATAACACCTCTTATAACTTAATAACACATCAAGTCCCTAGACTTTACCCTTGAAACTTAACTTATTTATGAATTAGAGATTGAAAGTTACATTTTACCCCCCCCCCCTCTCATGTATACGGTCACATGGGGGTGACCCCACCAAATATATGCTAAGATCCTACAATATCCCTCAAGATCTTGCTTGGATTTGTTTTGATATTCTTAAGATATGATGGAGATATTGGAAGATAGTATAAGATTTTGTAGTGTATTAATTTGGATGAAAGTTACACTTAGACCACCCCCCTCACATGGTGAACGATCACTCATGGCCCCACTTTTGATCCACCAAGATCTTGCACAATCTTTCCATGATATTCTCTAGATATGTTACTTGATCTTGTAAGATACTTTAGATACATAAAATCTATAATAGATTATATAAACCACAAGACCATCATCATCTTCACCACAAGCTCACTCCACACCCTCATACTCTCTCCCTCCCTCTCGGCTCACCTTACAACCGCCACCACCACCACCTTGCCACCACCATCACTCCATTTTTAAGCTTCATTCAAGTGTTAGAAGGTGATCCTTGGAGCTTGAGGCTTGTGGATCATCAAGGAGCTCTCTTACTTGCATTCATTCATCATTTTCATCATCTTTTTCCCTTGTGTTCTTCCCTAGCTTAAAGCTAGTTGTAAGTTCTTGATTAACCCTTGTTTACTTCTACTTTAATGGTTAAAAGATGTAGTATGTTGATAATAACTAGAACACTAAAAGACTTGAATCTTGAATCATGAGATGAAATATGATGATATATTGTTAGAATGATGTTGTTTAGTAGATGGATGATGATTGCATGTAAATTCTAGGATAATTGACTTATAACCTGCTGTAAATAATAGATATGGGTCGTGGGTGCATTAGTTATTCGGTTGGGGAGTTCGGGTAACGATTAGAGCTGAAACAGAATCTGTCTATGATTCTGCAGCCAACTTCAGTTGGCTGTAAACGAACCGTTATAAATCGAAAAATTGATTTTCTGAAGTCTAAATTATGTAATTTCGAAATACGGTTCTAATGGAACTGGAATCATAATTTTTGGACTTCATTTGCTATTTTTAAAGGGTCGTTTTTCACAGCAGCAAAAGCTGCGTTTTTACTACATAAAATGTGTGTTATGTTTTTCGTCATAACTTGAAATCTTTGTAGAATTAGCTCATGAAATTTGTACTGTAGATGACCACTGATGTCGTTGTAATGTTCCAACTGGAATTTCATCAATCGGACTTACGATGAATTTTAAATGAATTATTCCGTGGACTGCAGTTAGAAAGTGACGAATCTGATTGCAGTCCGGTAAATGATTTTTTATAAAATACTGGTAATGAATTGGATCCCGATATTTTTACACAATAATATTTGGATTGTTTAAAACATTCGGTAAAAATTTGGGAATTTTTGAAGTAAATTAACTATTTTATTAAAATCGCCGAAAACAGCCCAGTTTTGAATGTTAAAGCTAAAACGACATAAGTAGTAATTTGCGGGTCTAAATGTCGGGTAGGTTATCTGAGGATGATCTAACGTGTTATATGTCAATGAAAGTGTTATGTGCAATATCGTATGTTTGCTTATGAATGGGAATAGATGGGAAGTTTATATGGGCATGAACCGTTAAAGTAAGTGCATGTTATGTGGTAGATGCGTGTAGGAACTTCGTGCTTATTTGAAGTCACTAATAAACTAAGTGGTAATCATACTAGGACGTGATTGACCAACACTGATTGTTAGCTACTTTAAGAGTTCAACCGAGCAACCAAAGGTGAGTTCACACTCTTAAGGCATGGGATTCCCGGTGGGTTGGTAATAGGATTAAATAGCTAAGACGGATCTTGTACTTTCACCACTACTAGACTACTTACCTCCGTCCTCGGATTGGGAAGGACGCCAGCGCTAAACCTATGTATTCACTACGTACCACTGTCCTCGGATTGGGAAGGACGCCAGCGCTAAACCTACGTATTCACTACGTACCACTGTCCTCGGATTGAGAAGGGCACCAGCGCTAAACCTACGTATTCTTATACGTACCTCTGTCCTCGGATTGGGAAGGGCACCAGCGCTAAACCTACGTATTCTTATACGTACCTCTGTCCTCGGATTGGGAAGGGTACCAGCGCTAAACCTAAGTATTTAATATGTACCTCTGTCCTCGGATTGGGAAGGACACTTATATATACATCTAGTCTAGTGGTTCACAACATGGGGTAGCCCCCACCGTTTATGGTTTGGAAAACAAAGAAAGCTGATTTAACTGGTAGTTGCAAACAAACTCATAGTTCTTGAAAAACTACTTTATAACAAACACCTACTGTGAACTCGCTCAACTTTGTTGTTGACTCCTTGTTACATGACATGCAGGTCGTTAGGAATCTATGGAGCTTGCACGAGAGGAAGGAGTCGTTGTGGGACATGGACAGTGTGTGCCATGTTAAACTTGCTAAACTTATAACTTATGTTTTGGTTTTACAATTTATGCTTCCGCTGTTAACTTAAAGTTGGTTCCTTTCTTTTGGTCACCAATTATACTGTGGTTTGTTTTATTTACTTAATTACGTTGTTCAATATGATTGGTGGCTGGATCCTGGTCAGTCACGCCTCCAAGCGGTGATGCTCCGCATGTGGATTTTTTGGGGTGTGACAATTTTTGACGTATTTGAGCGTATTCTAACGTATTTTAGCTTATTTTAACCTATTTTAGGGTATTTTTACGTATTTCGGCGTATTTTAACGCATTTCGAGGTATTTTAGCGTATTTTATCGTAATATGACGTATATTAACATATTGCAGCATATTTTAGCATGTTTTCATGTATTTTAGCGTATTTTATAGTTTTTTTTTCGTATTTTAGAGTATTTTAGCGTATGTTGAAGGATAACGCAAACAAGTTCTCCACAGTTTGTTATTCAGATCTCTATTCGGTCATCTTTCCAAACTACAACACACGATAAGTTTAAACTTTATAATGTGTGATTTGACTAGGAAAGGATTGGAGGTGATTTATACTTTTAATAAGTTGTCACAGTTGTCAAATTCGTTCCGTGCATTCATATTGTTTGGACAACAACAGATAATGAATGGATTGTTGGACTTCTTGTTCCAAATGCAGCTGTAGGATCCGTACTTAAAGGTCTCTAAAATATGCAACCGAGACCGCATTGCTAATTTTAATGAAGCAATGAAGATTGAATGTGCAAACTGCACCCGTTTTTTACTACGGGGTTGGAGCATGAAGAAACGAAACCCTAACATTCGTTGAGTGAGAATGAGTGAGAAAGGGATTTTGAGCAGTTGTTCGATGACATGATAGATAAACATCTTGACATGATATAATTGCAAGACTATTTGTCGGGCTTCCAATGCTCACACAGGGTGATAAACAACGCTGATATGAACACATACCAACTGATTCAGATTTAAATAATGCACGCCTCAATTCATCTTTTATACTATTTTCTTCGATTTCAACAATCTTTTCAATAATCAGTACGCAACAAATCTTTGTTTCTTTCCTTTTCATGAGGTAAAACCGGTTTCAAGTTAAATCCACGATCAATGTATGTTGGTTAATTGTAAGTATTGCTTTTGCGTTAACACATGACTGTTTAATCTCTTTAATCTATTAGAACGATCCTTGTTTTGTCACGTACATGCGTTTAATTCTGAAACATCATTACAAATTCCATGTTTACATTGTGTAGTTATTCAGAATGTTTCGAATCATCATTGAAGATGAAACCTCAGCAACCATTTTTCCTTTTCCTTCAATTTCGAGAACATTCTCCCTAACATGAGAAACAAAAGGGATTTCGAGCAGTTGGTCGATGACATGATAGATAAAGATCTTGCTACAATCACACGTGTTGAATGATCGAGAGAAACTTCTTCGAGCTAACTGCCTATATCTCATCTTCTTATCTTGCTATAAAACGAGGTATAATGTCTGTCTATTCAATTGAGAGGAATCATTGCATTACATCCCCATTGAAAACAAGTGGTTGTAATGACGGGGCCCTTGATTTGAAACGCATAATGTGAAACACACAAATATGTGGTTTCATCGGATTGTTGGACTTCTTGTGATGAAACCGGAGCTGTTATCTCGGTTGTTCAGTACTTCCGAGACGATTCAAGTGATGAAACCGGAGATGTTATCTCAGCTGTTCAGTACTTCCGAGACATTTGTTGGTCTTCAAACATCTAGGAAACATTTAAGAGGTATTTTTTAGAAATTCATTGTAATCAATTGTATTTTTTACAGATTTGTATCTTATTGGCCAGTATTTGACCGAATTTTTGAAGTACACGTTCTCCGATACCTAATCGTGTTTGGTTTAACTACCAAAAGAATGCATACACAAATAGTTCTAGTGGACGAAGCAAAGAGACCTCCTTGTTAATTTTAATGAAGCAATGAAGATTGAATGTGCAAACCGCGATCGTTTTTTTACTATGGAAACTGTGTCTATAGGAAACACAAATCGCAATCTTTTGTGACTATGGGAAACACAAGTTTTCTTTTTAAG
Source organism: Helianthus tuberosus (assembly GCA_030545235.1). NCBI lineage: Eukaryota > Viridiplantae > Streptophyta > Magnoliopsida > Asterales > Asteraceae > Helianthus > Helianthus tuberosus. The sequence continues at coordinate 58,143,201 of CM060437.1, read as the reverse complement.
CTTGATAGATGTCCGTTATCTCAACGCTTCTCCTTACATTACTGATCTGGAATTGGAGAACCGTTGTGTATTTGCTTGCTGATCTGGAATTGGAGAACCGTTGTGTATCTGAATCAGGTTCTCAAACAAACACTACTAAAGATGAGTTGTTATTGAACCAAGAATATGAAGATTACAGTGCATACACGTGAGAAGAAAGTCATTGGACTGCCGCATATGAAGTCTAATGTGATCAAACTTGGACATCAGACATAAATCTTGAAGCAAATATGTGGTTCCCAATTTGCGGAACATAATCCCAGATTGTCTAGAGAAGCGCTTTTATCATGTGTCATATGGTAACAAGAGTATGTTGTTCCAATGTCACGACCCCCGACCCCACCCTGGACGGAATCGGGAGCCGCAACCCAGTTCAGTGGTACCGGTGGTTATTTAGAAAAGTAGTGCAGCGGAAATTTTATCAGGACCGTGAGTTAGGAAAAATATCAGAGTTTCAAAAACACCAGATTTTATTTACTAAATAGATGGGATAAAACCATGTTTTGAAAGGTAGCTTTAATATGGGATAAACCCGAATACATAAAACAACTTTTCTTAATTTAATTTAATTGATAAATTAAGCCACTTCTGTAAGCCTTTTGGTGCCGTATCATCACTCTTATTCTAATCTACTGTAATTACCTGAAACACGTTTTAAAAAGATTTGGTCAGCAGGAAATACTGGTGAGTTCATTCAGTTTGTACAAAAAGACACGTTGTTATAGATTACAGCATAAGAGCGATTACAATGGCTACTATCTTATTTTTATCTGGCGTCGTGTCACACCCTGGTGACGATGGTCATACCACTTATTGGGTCCTTTCACCCAAGTAGTGATGATTATCACTGTTAGGTTGATGAACCTAACCGTGAGAAATTAGTAATGTGCACAATACCCCACTAGCCAGTGATTCAAGATAACCACGACTTAATCCCTGTAATTATAACTTTTGAAAATAATTGGAGTATTGTAAAACATTGTTGATAAAAGAGAATGACTCACCTTGTTAGCATATAGTCTTGTTTAAACAAGCATCTTGATTCTAAGCATCTACTTTATGGTTCTGAATCTTCTGATGATTAAGCATCTATTTTGATTGTAAGAGTATGGTGTAGAGTTTCGGGTAGTTAAACATTTAGTTTAACAGAGTGGAATACGCATTAGTGTAAAACCACATCAAACCTAACGATGGTCACGAGATCAGAACCTTAACGAAATTCACAAAGTATAGTCTTGTTTAGACAGCACTTTGGCAATCGTTTAATGAAATTCACAAAGTACAGCACTTTGGCATTCGTTAGTTGGTTCCCGAATCGATCGGACAGAACATCGCATTGGTGATGATTGGTTAAAACACCAACGTATAGAGAGAAGAAGAAAGGAAATGAGAAGGGAAGAATGAAATCCTAGGCTCCTATTTATAGGTAAGGCAGATTCCTTTCTTAGCTAGGAAGTTTTCTTAATATTTAAGTTTCCTTTTATTTATTTAGTTTTTCTTAACTATTAAGTTTTCTTAACTATTAAGTTTACTTAACCATTAAGTTTACTTTAACCATTTAACTAAATAACTTACTTAGCTTTGTTAATCTTGCTTAGCTTAATTAATCTTGCTTAGCTTAATTAATCTTGATTAGCTTAATTAATCTTGCTTAGCTTAATTAATCTTATTTAACTGGTTAATTAATCTTACTTAACCGATTAATTAATCTTAATGGTTTAAATCAAGTAATTTAGCCGATTAATTAAATAACGTAACTAGCTGATTAATTAACTTACTTAACTTACTTAACTGCTAAGTTTCCTTTCCTGTTAAGTTTCCTTAGCTATTAAGTTTTCTTAACTGCTAAGTTATCTTAATTGCTAAGTTTGATATACTAGTTTAACAGCTTCCTGATTATGAGTTCTAATGCTAGATACAATGGAACTCGTATTAGCGTATTAACCCAATTCAACTTTAACGATAATCACGAGATCAAAACTTGCAACGAATGACAAAGTATAGCCGCATACATGCAGCACTTAAACATCCGTTGGATCAGTTTCAATCGATCGGATAGGATATCGTACCAGTGATTAGAGTTATTACCCTAATAACGGACAGAGTTTCGGGATTTAGAAGGTATAATCCCGAGCTACTATTTACTATAATAAAAGATGAAGGAAAGAAAAGAATTGAGCAGTTTGAAACGTAGCAGTGATCGAGTTAATACCCTGGATTTGTAGCAGCGACTTGACACCGAAAAACTCGTTTTCAGCAGAATATGACCGTTTTGAGACTGAGATTTCGAACACAGAAGCAAGTCCCATGCACAGGCTACTTATAGCACCATTTTAGGTTTTACGCGGCCCGCGTAAACCTTAACATGAATCTTACGCGGCCCGCGAGGGCCATAAAGGCGGTAGTAGGGTTTGCTGAGTCATCGGTGGTATTGACACGTGGACGACACGTGTCCCTTAAGCTTATCCGGAGACTTTCAAGTTGTCGCGGCCCGCGTAGCCTTACCTTATGGCTTACGCGGCCCGCGTGAAATCCAATTTTCTTGATTTCTTGATTTTTCATGCTCATTAGGGTTTCAGGGGTCCGGGTTTTCACTTACGGAGCGTTTTAGAACATTTTTTGGTGAGTCGTTACATCCTCCCCACCTTGTTTTAAATCTCATCCTCGAGATTTGGGCTATGATATCTCTTTTAGAGTTATGTCATGTCTTAATAAGAACAGTTTTAAGATATGTTCAAATGAATACGTGTTTTACAATAAATAGGGCTCAATGGTTTAGCTGAATTAGTTCAAGAAGTCAATGTCAAATGAGATGAAATGTTATAGTTTCTAAGGTGATTAGGTTCAAGTCAAAAGAGATATATGATCAATAGATGGGAATGTTTACAAGTTGTGAATGATTTTTAGAAACAATAGAATTCACTGTCAATAGAAATTTACTTTGATTGTCAACTGAGGAAGACTCAGAATCAAATAAGCTCGAATGAAATAGAAGTACGAAAATGATTTGTCAACTATTGAATTATGATATGAGAAAAATCAAAGGGGTTGGTATTTATCGAATTACAAGGATACACCAATATACAACAGAGTTTAGTGTATCATTGTCTTAACACATAGTTGTATTAAGACGACTTTCAAGGATGAGTTAAGCGAAAGGTATATATAGATTAGCTTAAGCTACAAGTCTATACTGACGCCACAAGGTGTCGTAGTGATCGAAATAATAATAGCGGTGACTGGACGAGTTCACCGTGTTTTAAATTAAATGAAGTAAGTCCGAATGTTTGTTTTAAACAAATCTAGTAGGATTTTCGATTGAAATTGAAACAATTGAATAATGTGTTTCGATTGAAGATGATAAAGCAATAAATATCACGAAAGGCTCGATTGATGCTGTAAGAACCATTAAGAGATACACTGGAATATGACATGAATTTGTGTATCATTGTCTTGGCACACGATTATGTTAAGATTGCTTTTATAGGATAAACCAACAAAGCGGATTCAATATAAATAAATAAATAATTAAATCCGTATATGATGTGTGCAAACGAGATTAGCGCAAGCTTCAATTTTGTGAAAACGTCACCACAAGGTGATCGTGATCAAAGAAACGATTTAATGAAGTCGAAGACCAAGCAAGCCTGTTATGGTTCAAACTAATTGAAGGGCTTGTTAGGGTTAATTCGAATATGATGACCTTAATCTATCATACGGGACCTTGAATTGAATACGTATTGCGAGCAAGTTCAAACAAAGGAATTTGGTTTAAACATAACGAGTTCATGTATCAATAAGAAAGTTCTAACATGGTCACAACAAAAACCATGTATACCATTCAAAAGAAAATCGAGTTTTTCAAGAAATTCATCGATTTGATATCAAAGAGTCATCGTTTTGCAGAAAAAACGCGGTTTACAATGCAAAGATCAAGTATAGCGGAATGATATTTGAGTTTTAATAAAACAACAAATTGGAATGAAGCCCTCCCATGGTCTTCATAATTCAAACTAACCACATGCGCAACAAGCAGTGCATGTGTAACGTGTGGATTTACCAAGAAATGAAACAACCAAATAAATATTCGCGATTATGAAAGAAATCCTCATGATGACCATTAGGAGAGTAGAAATGCAAAAGTCTATTCACTATATGCAGAGGTCTGAATTTTAACAAAAGGAATTTAAGAATTTTATCTGGAATTTTGTGTGATAACTGTTGTTAAGTGACATTACCAGGGAATGTCGAATAAAATGAAATAGGGGGATTGTAAAGGTATGTGACTTTCTTTTGCAGCGTCAATAATTATGATTCTGATTAGACTATGCACCGATTGTTGTGAAATCTTGTTCTATCGTACCTCAGCAAGATTCATGTTGTTTGTAGGATCACATGGCCAAGTGCTGCTTTTTGATTAGTAATTCTTCCACTGACGGATTAGCATTGGTGTCGTCGTGCCCAATCATATTTTCCAAAGGTCTTGCCTCGAAAGTCGTGTGTGATATACTTCGACGTCTGTGGTCGTATAATTTAAGTTTTATGTGTTTTCTTGTGCATTAGCACAACTTTACATGCTTCTTACTTGCGTTAATAGTCTATGGTAACGTATTGGAAATTCTTATACTTTTGATGGCGTCCCAACTTAAAGGGTTTCCATTTTTTTTGTCGCACGAGTTACGAGACAGATGATCAAACGAAATAATGTTTGATATCGGAATTATAGATATATGCAAGAGATTCCTGATAAAGAAATCTAGAATTATCATTGACACTTATGTTCGTGATTTATTTTAAATTGTCAATCGTTATGGCTTTTGGAATTCCTTATAGATATACACATCTATATAATCATACATACCATTCATAAGGTCAATGTATTTAACAGATTCATATTTCCAAAAACAAGTCAGATATCAAGTCATGATACTATTTAGGGAAATCTTGTCACTTGTTTGACATATTATATACCCCGTCTTATCCGGTTCTCGCCGGAGAGGTAACCCCAGTATATCCGGACAAGCTGGAGAGTCTGCTACACCATACCCAGTCTTGCCGGAGAAGAAATTTGTATTTCCCATAAATAGTATTTTTTTTCAAGATTTTAAAAGTGCCTCTTTTATTAAGGCTTTCATCTAGAATCAAGAAAATTTGTATTCCCATAACATATCTTATTCTAGACCAATTAGTATCAATAAGCAAGAATTAACAGCAATTAAGTGTTATTGCTTATTTATCGTACTTTGCAATTTTTCTAATCATTATTCTTACGGCATACCAATATCTATCACATTATACTTATATAAGTAATTAGCTCATTTTGGAGCTCATATTAAGGCATCTTTCTTAAGTTCAAGTCTAAATACTATCCTGGGTGTTACTAGAAAATATCAAGTTCCTAACTCTTCGTTTAAACTTAGGTATTATTACAACACCTAATTGCTTAAACAAGTGGCTCTGATACCACCTTCTGTCACGACCCCCGACCCCACCCTGGACGGAATCGAGAGCCGCGAACCAGTTCAGTGGTACCGGTGGTTATTTAGAAAAGTAGTGCAGCGGAAATTTCATCAGGACCGTGAGTTAGGAAAAATATCAGAGTTTAGAAAACACCGGATTTTATTTACTAAATAGATGGGATAAAACCATGTTTTGAAAGGTAGCTTTAATATGGGATAAACCCGAATACATAAAACAACTTTTCTTAATTTAATTTAATTGATAAATTAAGCCACTTCTGTAAGCCTTTTGGTGCCGTATCATCACTCTTATTCCAATCTACTGTAATTACCTGAAACGCGTTTTAAAAAGATTTGGCCAGCAGGAAATACTGGTGAGTTCATTCAGTTTGTACAAAAAAACACGTTGTTATAGATTACAGCATAAGAGCGATTACAATGGCTACTATCTTATTTTTATCTGGCGCCGTGTCACACCCTGGTGACGATGGTCATACCACTTATTGGGTCCTTTCACCCAAGTAGTGATGATTATCACTGTTAGGTTGATGAACCTAACCGTGAGAAATTAGTAATGTGCACAATACCCCACTAGCCAGTGATTCAAGATAACCACGACTTAATCCCTGTAATTATAACTTTTGAAAATAATTGGAGTATTGTAAAACATTGTTGATAAAAGAGAATGACTCACCTTGTTAGCATATAGTCTTGTTTAAACAAGCATCTTGATTCTAAGCATCTACTTTATGGTTCTGAATCTTCTGATGATTAAGCATCTATTTTGATTGTAAGAGTATGGTGTAGAGTTTCGGGTAGTTAAACATTTAGTTTAACAGAGTGGAATACGCATTAGTGTAAAACCCCATCAAACCTAACGATGGTCACGAGATCAGAACCTTAACGAAATTCACAAAGTATAGTCTTGTTTAGACAACACTTTGGCATTCATTTAATGAAATTCACAAAGTACAGGACTTTGGCATTCGTTAGTTGGTTCCCGAATCGATCGGACAGAACATCGCATTGGTGATGATTGGTTAGAACACCAACGTATAGAGAGAAGAAGAAAGGAAATGAGCAGGGAAGAATGAAATCCTAGGCTCCTATTTATAGGTAAGGCAGATTCCTTTCTTAGCTAGGAAGTTTTCTTAATATTTAAGTTTCCTTTTATTTATTTAGTTTTTCTTAACTATTAAGTTTTCTTAACTATTAAGTTTACTTAACCATTAAGTTTACTTTAACCATTTAACTAAATAACTTACTTAGCTTTGTTAGTCTTGCTTAGCTTAATTAATCTTGCTTAGCTTAATTAATCTTATTTAACTAGTTAATTAATCTTACTTAACCGATTAATTAATCTTAATGGTTTAAATCAAGTAATTTAGCCGGTTAATTAAATAACGTAACTAGCTGATTAATTAACTTACTCAACTGCTAAGTTTCCTTTCCTGTTAAGTTTCCTTAGCTATTAAGTTTTCTTAACTGCTAAGTTATCTTAATTGCTAAGTTTGATATACTAGTTTAACAGCTTCCTGATTATGAGTTCTAATGCTAGATACAATGGAACTCGTATTAGCGTATTTACCCAATTCAACTTTAACGATAATCACGAGATCAAAACTTACAACGAATGACAAAGTATAGCCGCATACATGCAGCACTTAAACATCCGTTGGATCAGTTTCAATCGATCGGATAGGGTATCGTACCAGTGATTAGAGTTATTACCCTAATAACGGGCAGAGTTTCGGGATTTAGAAGGTATAATCCCGAGCTACTATTTACTATAATAAAAGCTGAAGGAAAGAAAAGAATTGAGCAGTTTGAAACGTAGCAGTGATCGAGTTAATACCCTGGATTCGTAGCAGCGTCTTGACACCGAAAAACTCGTTTTCAGCAGAATATGACCGTTTTGAGACTGAGATTTCGAACACAGAAGCAAGTCCCATGCACAGGCTACTTATAGCAACATTTTAGGTTTTACGCGGCCCGCGTAAACCTTAACATGAATCTTACGCGGCACGCGAGGGCCATAAAGGCGGCAGTAGGGTTTGCTGAGTCATCGGTGGTCTTGACACGTGGACGACACGTGTCCCTTAAGCTTATCCAGAGACTTTCAAGTTGTCGCGGCCCGCGTAGCCTTACCTTATGGCTTACGCGGCCCGCGTGAAATCCAATTTTCTTGATTTCTTGATTTTTCATGCTTATTAGGGTTTCAGGGGTCCGGGTTTTCACTTACGGAGCGTTTTAGAACATTTTTGGGCGAGTCGTTACATCCAAGATCAATTCCAATTGTAGTGTTCAACTCTCCTGGCTATTTTCAAACAAGTGGTTGTAATGATGGGACCCTTGATTTGAAACACATAATGTGCGTTGATTGGATTGTAGATATTCGTTGCGTGCATTCATATTGTTGAGACAACATCAGATAATGAACGAATTATTGGACTTCCTGTTCCAAATGCAGCTGTTGAAACCGCAGCTGTTATCTCGGTTGTTCAGTACTTTCGTGATAAATACAATGTTCATCTTCGTTCGCGTGACGGAAAGTTACCGCGTGACAGGAAGCTACCTTGCAAAATTAAAAAATTAAATCGACACCTTCAATACGCATCGTATAGGCATATACGATGCGTATTACTTTTTGATAAGGGGAAATTGTCAGCCTTTAACTAACATAGAAGTTTGAACCCACCTCAATACGCATCGTATAGGCCTGTACAATGCGTATTGAGGGTGTCGATTTAATCCCCCAAGGTGTGCCAATAAAACGACCAAATACTAATCTAGTTTCCCACAAGGGGGTGAGAGCCTTAGGGACAATTTGGTACTGGATTCGATTATCACAAGGGGTGTTTTTTCCAAATTTATTGTGTTTCCTTCTAATAGATATGATCGGATGGTTTCGTTGGTAGCACGATGATACTCCAATAATACGCCGTCAATGATCCAAATTTGTGGTTAAAAATGCTAATATAGTTTTGCGTGTAGAGTGGTCGATGATAACCGAAGAGAACATATGCAAAATTATTATATACTAAGGGCATGTTTGGCTAAGCTTATTATAGTTAAAAAGGACTTTTGGAAAAAGACTTTTGGGAAAGGGAGTTTTTAAAAAAAGTGTTTGGATTAGCTTATTGATGTAAAATGACTAAAATGGGCATTCTTTTATATATAAGGGGGTAAAAAATGGGTATATTGGTAATTTGTAGTTTGAAAAGTTAAAAGCTGGCCAAGAAGTCACAATATTGTGACTTATTGAAACCTCATTTTTCTTCTTTGCAAAAAGCCATTTCTAAAAGGACTTTTCGCTTAGCCAAACACAAAAACAACTTATTGGCTTTTTGATAAGTCAATAAACCAATAAGTTGTTTTGAAAAGCTTAGCCAAACATGCCTTAAAAATTTTAAAAACTTCAACGACGTTGCATCACACGTTAAAACGTCGGCACTGATAGAGACGTGCTCACTAGATCTAACTTTATAACAAACACCTTCATCCCCTCTCAACCGTTTTTTCATTCAAATCTGCATCTGGCATCTGATTCCAAACCCTAAATCCCCAAATCACACCTTCATCTACTCAAATCTCCTTCAAATTCAACCTACATTTTCCTCACCGATCATCAATCTCTCACCGGAGATTCAAATCTACAATGGCGACAATGGAGAGCTTGATCGGGCTCGTGAACCGGATACAGATGGCGTGCACTGTGTTAGGAGATCACGGCGGCGAAGGTATGTCGCTTTGGGAAGCTCTGCCTACTGTCGCCGTTGTTGGTGGTCAGGTGAGGTTACCGTTATTATGCTCGTTTGTTACGTTTTCGTTTTGTTGACCTAATAGTGATGATTTTGTGGTGAATTGGATCTAGAGCTCCGGGAAATCGTCTGTGTTGGAGAGCGTTGTCGGTAGAGATTTCCTGCCCCGTGGATCTGGTATGTTTGGTGATTATGTGTGTTGATTTTTGGTGTTTTTGTTAGATTTGATGTAGGAGTGTGTTTATGAACATGTATGGTGGTTCTGTATACAGATTTTTAGTGCAGTTATTTGATTTGATGTAGGAGTGCGTTTATAAACATGTATGATGATTTCTATGTACAGATTTGCAGTGCACTTATTGGATTTTATGTATGCGAATGTAAACATATATCATATATGATGATTCTATGTACCAACTCTTAGTGCACTTATTAGTTTTGATGTAGGAGTGCCTTTATAAACATATATGATGGTTCTATTTCTATATACAGAATTTTAGTGGACTTATTGGATTTTGTGTAGGAGTGCGTTTATAAGCATATAAGATGATTAGAAATACAGATTGTTAGTGCACTTATTGGATTTCATGTAGGAGTGTAATCGTGTATTTATAAACATATATGTGATTCTATATACTGATTTCTAGTGCACTTATTGGATTTCATATTGGAGTGTGTTTATAAACACATACTATGATTTTAATTACATATTTTAGTGGACTTATTGGTTTTGATGTAGGAGTGCGTTTATAACATGTATGATGATTCTATACACAGGTTTTTAGTGGACTATTAAATTTGATGTAGGAGTGCATTTATAACATGTATGATGATTCAATATACAGAGTTTTAGTGCATTGGAGTGCCTTTATAAACATGTATGTATGATGATTTTATATAAAGGTTTTTAGTGGACTATTAAATTTGATGTAGGAGTGTGTTTATAAACATGTATGATGATTCTGTATACAGATTTTAGTGCACTTATTGGATTTCATGTAGGAGTGCGTTTATAAATACATGTATGATGTTTTTAACTTCATTTATTCTTATTTTGTGGATATTTTGTTGAATGTAAGGTATTGTTACAAGGAGGCCATTGGTATTGCAGCTGCATAAGATAGAGAGGGGGACTGAGTATGCAGAATTTCTTCATGCTCCAAGGAAGAAGTTCACTGATTTTGGTATGGTAATTAGAAATACTTGATTTTAACTTTTTGCCAAGTTTCTTTGGTGTTAGGTACTAGTGTCATTAACTGATTATTGATAGATTATTGCTGGTTCACATAGCATGGGCAATTGTATAACATAACAATCATCTTGTAATAGCAATACTATTAGAACGGAAATACACAGAAAAGATAAAGAGTGAGGGTCCAGCAATTTGAACACAAAACCCAGAAACATCAGTGAGAATTAAAGTTAGGGTAAATTTCTTTTTGAGTCCCTGTGTTTTAGTGGTTTTAACTAGTTGAGTCCAAAAGCAAAAAGTTTAACGACCTGAGTCCCTATAAGCATTTTCATTAACCATTTGAGTCCTTTTGAGTCCAATTTTTTGGACTCAAATCGTTATAAAATTAAGAAAATTGGACTCAAAACGTTATAAAATAAATGGCTAGGGACTCGGGGCGTTAAACTTTTTGATTTTGGACTCAAGTGGTGAAAACCACTAAAACACAGGGACTCAAAAAGTAATTTACTCTTAAAGTTATCACTGATACTGTTCGATTGTCTTTATCGCTGGATGAAATGCTAATCTTACTTATTCATTTGCTTGATTTTATCATAATTTAGGTGAAAGAAGAGTTCCTAAAGATGTAACATCTGTCTAAATAGTTATTACAATGAAATATCATGTTTCTCCATGATAATAATTCTACTACATATCATCATGTAAATGCTTTGCTCCAATATGCGTGTCACCTTGAATAAATATATCAGTTCATAATTTCATATGTCAGATCACTAATTATTTGTTTCTCCTAGCGCAGCTGCAGTGCGTAAGGAGATTGAAGATGAAACCGAGCGTGTTACTGGGAGGTCAAAAGCCATCTCTAACCGTCCAATTCACCTTAGCATTTATTCTCCAAATGGTACTATCACTTTCAGTCGTTGTTACTTACTTCACAATCATATATACATTCATATAAGACTAAATTACTTTTTGAGTCCTTGTATTTTAGTGGTTTTAACCATTTGAGTCCAAAATCAAAATGTTTAACTCCCTGAGTCCCTAGACGTTTTTTATAACCATTTGAGTCCTTTTGAGTCCAAATTTTAACCTTTTGAGTTCAATTTTTTTTTAACAAAATTGGACTCAGACCGTTATAAAATGAACAAAATTGGACTCAAAACGTTATAAAATAAATGGCTAGGGACTCATGGCGTTAAACTTTTTGATTTTGGACTCAAATGGTTAAAACCACTAAAACACAGGGACTCAAAAAGTAATTTACTCTTCTTATAAATTTTCATCAATTTGAATATTATTTATGATAAAGAATAGCAACTGTACACTCAACCTCTTCTTGAACCATAAGTTTTTATTTTTACGGTTTTTGAAGTTTCTTTATGGGTTCACTGCACTTTTTACTGCAATGTTTGACTTTTGACACGTGTAGCCAGACTCCATTGTATCTTTTTTCTTATGTTTCCATTTGGCATACGACATGTTCACAATCTTGGTGGATGATTTGTTTGGGATATATCAACATTAAGTGCCTTATATTTGTTTTACAGTTGTGAACCTGACTCTCATAGATCTTCCTGGGTTAACAAAAGTTGCTGTAGGTGAGAATTTACTATTATTCAAGTATTAGTTAATTTGTCCAGCCTCGTGTGTTATACCATGACAACTTTAACTTATGCAATGTAACGACGCTGTCGGCTTTTGCAGAGGGACAGCCAGAATCAATTGTTGAGGATATTGAAAATATGGTCCGTTCTTACGTCGAGAAGGTAACAGAACTTACGCCAAATGTTATTTTAGCATAATGTGTATGTGTTGTGAATATTTGCTTTTAACATAACTGGTGTGGTTTCTGACATACAATTAGTTATTCATCTAATAATATAATGTTCGTGTAGCCAAATTGTATTATTTTAGCAATTTCTCCTGCTAATCAAGACATTGCCACGTCTGATGCTATAAAGATTGCTAGAGAAGTTGATCCTACAGGTATTCTACGGTCGTTAAGTCAGCTTCTTCATGATTCTTAAGTTAAGGTACTAATTAGGGCTGCAAATGAACCAAATGTTCAGAGAACAGCTCGTGAATCGTTCGGCAGGAAGTTTGTTTGTGTTTGTTCGTTTAATGAATGAACGAACATGAACAAGAAATTGCGTTTGTTTTGTTAATGTTCGGTAACGTGTTCGTTTATGTTCGATATTTCATTTTTGTTTTTAATTTTTTATATTTTATTTAAATACTTCAAATTCCGATAAATAAAATATTAAATAAGTGTTAGTGTATTATATATTCTGTTCATGAATGCTTATTTGTGTTAATGAACATTAGTTTGTGTTTGTTACCTAGAATTAACAAATGAAAATGAACACGTTCATTTCCTTAACGAACGAACACGAACATAAAATCTCGTTCGGTAAGTGTTCATGAATAGTTCGTGAACACATGTATTTTCTTAACAAACGAACACATTCATGTTCGTTCGGTTTGTAGCCCTAATACTAATTGTAAACTAGATTGGAATTATCTGAATGGTTACGATGGAGGCAGAACCCTCAAAATATACAAGATACGAAACCTAGAAAAGCCCATCCCATAGGCTGTGTACAACTAAACCCTAATAATAATATCTATAACTAATGCTAAATTATACATTATTTTGTAGGTGAACGAACGTTTGGAGTGGTAACTAAACTCGATCTCATGGATAAAGGAACCAACTGTCTGGATGTATGGGTTTTATATTCTCATGAGTTTTCTAGACATATTTTTCGCTTTGATACTATGCATATTTGGTTGCTTATAGGGGTGCAACCGAGCCGAGCCCTAGCTTGGCTCGGCTTGGCTCGTTTATTATCTATTAGTTAATATATTTAATAAAAATAATAAAAATAATAGACTCATTTAGGCTCACGAACTCGATAAGTGAAGCTTGTGCTCGGGCTCGTTTACTAAATAAGCTTATTTTTAGGTTTGGGCTCAGCTCGTAAACAAGTTCAAATAAACACTCGGCTCGGCTCGTTTACTAAACACTTTTAAATAAGGGGTTGTAAATGTTATTAAATATTAATAAAACTAATATTACACCAAGGTTTGACGAGCCTGACGAGCTTCACTTGTCAGGCTCGAGCTCGGGCTTGATAAGGCTCGGCTCGTTTCGAGCTTTTTCTCGAGCGGCTCGGCTCGTTTGCACCCCTGGCTGCTTATTAGCTAGAATTATTAGGTAACCATTTAAAGATTAAAACATTCCCACAATATAATATTATAATGACAGGTTCTTGAGGGAAGATCCTACAGGCTTCAACATCCATGGGTCGGAATAGTGAATCGTTCACAAGCAGATATTAACAAGAATGTTGATATGATGGCTGCTCGAAGAAAGGAGCAAGAATATTTTGAAACTAGCCCTGATTATGGGCATCTGGCACCTAAAATGGGTTCAGTATATCTTGCAAAGCTTTTATCCCGGGTACTTGTTTAGTTGATTACAGTTTTCTTCATCATATGGTTTGCTAAGTTTCTGATTTCTTTCTTGTTTCTCCATCAGCATTTAGAGAGTGTTATCAGACAGAAGATTCCAAGCATAGTTACATTGATTAATAAGAATATTGATGACATTAATGCTGAGCTGGACCGCATCGGTAGGCCAATTGGAACAGATGGAGGGGTAAATGATTAATGAAAACCATTTAAGTTAAAGGGTTAATATCATAAGAAACCAATATGCTTTCTTTTTTTTCACGGAAAAGTCTCTCAACCTTGTTTTTATATATTAAAGTCCCTCGACTTATAAAAATACACGAAAAGCCATTAAACTAATTTTTGTATATTAAAGTCCTTAAACTTGTCTAAAATGCACGTACTTTTGAAGTTTTAAAAATTATGACTGGTCAACTCTTAAATTAATCAAAATAAAATGGTATAGGGGTAAGGTTCGGCTACAAAGTCCAAAACTCCTAAAAAGTGTTACAGGTCTGTATAGGCATTGTGTTTTAAATTATAGGCATTATGTTATAGATTCTTTTGGCATTGTGTTACATAGAAAAACACAAAACATAACAACTTAAAACACCATAAAATGTATTCTAGGCATAAAATTTAAAACACACTGATTAACTTTCTTGGCATTGTGTTTTAATTTTCATGCCTAGAATACATTTCATTGTGTTTTAAATTGCTACGTTTTGTGTTTTTCTATATGATACCATGCCAAAAGAATCTAAAACACCAACCTAAAATTTAAAACACAATGCCTATATAGACTTCTTACACTTTTTAGGAGTTTTGGACTTTGTAGCCAACTCCTAGCCAGATGGTATAAATGTTTTTTTTTTTTATTTACAAAAATGTTGAATGTCACTCTATCAAGTTTTGACCAATTTAAGAGTTAACAAGTAAATATTTAAAAATAGAAAACATAAGCACATGCATTTTAGACGAGTTTTTAGAGACTTTATTATTATACAACTAGTATTGCGAACTTTTTACAACTTGATGGGCTTTTTCATGAAAAAATAAGAAAGTATATTGGTTTTTGTATGACATTAACCCCAAGTAAACTAGTTCTTACGAACTAGAATAATTATTGTTGAACTTATTTCAAGTTTTCGCGTATGCTTATCAACAGGCACAACTTTATACAATCTTGGAAATGTGTCGTGCATTTGATCGTGTGTTCAAAGAGCACCTTGATGGAGGGTAATTGATGATTTTTACTTAACCTGCTGATCATCTTCTATAAATCTAAACATGAAACTAGCACTAAAAAGCGATTTCTTTTTCAGGCGACCTGGTGGAGATAGGATATATGGAGTGTTTGATCATCAGCTACCAGCGGCGATGAAAAAGCTTCCACTAGACCGCCACCTGTCAGCCAGTAACGTCAGAAAAGTTGTTTCAGAGGCTGACGGTTATCAGCCTCACTTGGTTGCTCCTGAGCAAGGATATAGAAGACTTATCGACGGATCTCTTGGTTATTTCAAGGGCCCCGCTGAAGCTTCTGTTGATGCAGTAAGTAAATATAATAAATAAACTGTTCTTTTGAGTAAAATGCCATTTTCGTCCCAGAGGTTTGGCTAGTTTTAGGACTTTCGTTCAAAGGTTTGTTTTTCACATCTGGATCCAAAAGGTTTGAAATCTGCCATTTTCATACCCCTGACATAACAGAAAAAAATGGATGGAGTTAACGAGCCAGATGAAAATGGCAAGATTTCAAACCTTTTGGATACAGATGCGAAAAACAAGCCTTTGGACGAAAGTCGCAAAACTGGCCAAACCTCAGGGACGAAAATGGCGTTTTACTCTGTTCTTTTTTACTAAACAAGTAAAAAGCTCACACATCTATTTGACTTAACTCATTAACTGTGTTCTTCTCTCCTAAGGTACACTTCATTTTAAAAGAACTTGTGAGGAAATCCATTGCAGAGACAGTGGTAAGTAAATCATTTTGATTCTTGATGACATGTGGTTATTCTTTTGCATTTTGGGGATGTTTTGTTTGCAACAAAATTAATCGCTCTTTGCAGGAGTTGAAGCGTTTCCCATCACTCCAAGCCGACATAGCAAATGCTGCAAATGAATCACTGGAAAAGTTTCGCGATGAAAGCCGGAAGACTGTTAGCCGACTGGTCGAAATGGAATCAACTTATCTAACAGTCGATTTTTTCCGTAAAATTCACAAGTCTGACATGAATCCCAGAAACATGTCTGATAAGAATTCCAGAGATGATAAGCATTCTAGAGACGATAAGCATTCTAGAGACGATAAGCATTCTAGAGATGACAAGTATTCAAACCGATCAGGCCCAAATGCAGCACCAGATCGCTATGATGATTATCACTTTAGGAAGATCGGTAAACACATTGACTATTGTGTCTTTTTCTTATGTTGTTAATGCTAGATGTGGGAATATGGGTGGGCTGGGTAACAGTTCAAAGAGGGTTCGTGTCAAAAAGGGCGGGGCCGGCTTGTTTTGAGTGTTGACCCGCAAATGGGCCGGGTTGTCATATTCATATTTATACTTGATCTGTTATTATATATCATACACTAGGTTATAACCCCGTATATTACACGGGTTGAATAAATAAATTTTATATACTAAATAATAAAAAAATATATCTTTAAAAACCTCATTTATTGCACAGGTTGAATAAATATAATTTTATATATTAAATAATAAAAAGTTATATCTATAAGAACCATATTGTACGGGTTGTATAAATGTAATTTTATATACCAAATAAAAAAGTTATATCTTTAAAATCACGTGTATTACACCTGTTGAATAAATGCAATTTTATGTACCAAATAATAAAAAAATACATCTTTAAAAATGTGCATTACACGGTTTGAATAAATGTAATTTTCTGTACTAAATAATAAAAAAAAATATACCCTTAAAAAACCCCGTGTATTGTACAAATTGAATAAATCTAATTTTATATATCAAATAATAAAAAGTTATATCTTAAAAAACCTCATGTATTACATGGGTCGAGTAAATGTAATTTTGTATAGTGAAAATAAAAATATTTAATATATTAATACAAAGTTTGGTTTTCGTGATAAAAATAGATTATTCTGTTGTTGCAAAATTTGTTAACGAAGTCAATAAATTTAACCCTTTATTTAAAACTCCGTAAATGTATAAACGATAAATAATATTAGTTAATTTTATTTTAAGTTTCGTAAAATCTATTTGATACCAAACTAAACAAAACGTTCAAATATAATTAATTCAAATAAATAATATTATAAATGAGGAGATTAAACTAAATAATAATTATCCATAAGATATTAAACTAATAATATTTAGTAGGAGGGTTATCTATAATATAAGATATTAAACTAAATAATATTTAGTAGGAGGGTTATATATAATTAATTAATTAGAAGAGATTAAACTAAAATAATAATTATCTATAAGAGATGGTCTAATATGATGACAAGTGTCCCAAAAGTGGTTTCTTTTATTATATAGTATAGATTTTAAGTGCCATATTTAGTGAGTGCTCCACAAAGTTGGAAGGTACATCTTATTAAATAACTTGTTTTTTAACTGCCGCGCGTTGCAGCGGCGCCGTACACAAATAGTAACGTACAAACTACAATCGACCAGACTCGTTTCCGAACTAAATTTACGTCAAAGCGTATGATAACTCAAATTTATACTGTCGAATCAAAATGTATACATTTGATCCGATTTGTCTTCAAACTAAATTTACGTCAAAACGTAGTCCAACTCAAAATGTACATAAAATATCAATATATAATTGACCCGACTCGTTTTCAAACAAAAAATACGTTAAAGCGTAGACGGACTCGAATTTATACCGACACTCCCGTAAAAATAAAAACGTAAAAAATTAGTTTTAGGGTAAGCTCGAAACTTTAGAAACTTGAGAGGGTTAAAGTGACATTTACAAAGTTAGAGGGTTACCTTTGATAAGATAGCAAAGTTTGGGGGTAGAATGAGTTACATGTCAAAAGTTTGAGGGTTAAAGAGAAGTTAGAAAGTATGGGGGTCTTTTTTGTCAAGTTAGAAAGTAGTTTTTTGTCAAATTAGAAATTTGAGGGGCGAATTTTGTCATTTAGAAAACTTGGAATGATTTTTGTCAAATCAAAAAGGTGGTCGGCACCGACCTTTCAATTTAAGTTATATATAATATATAATATAATGTAATATGCTTTCTGAATGTATTATGTGATTGTGATCAGGGTCGAACGTCTCTGCTTACATTGGTATGGTTTCTGATACTCTGAGGAACACGATACCAAAGGCTGTCGTTTATTGTCAAGTCCGGGAAGCAAGGAGATCGTTACTGAATCTCTTCTATGCGCAAATTGGTAGAAAAGAGGTATGCTCTTTAATCTAATAATTTCATGATTACAAGTTACTAAGAACCTATTACTATAATAACCTTTTGTTATGCTGTTATTTTGATGCAGAAAGAACAGCTTGGTAAAATGTTGGATGAAGATCCGTCGCTCATGGAAAAGAGAGAGATGTTAGCCAAGAGACTTCAGCTGTACAAGACTTCCAGAGACGAGATCGATTCAGTTGCGTGGAAGTGAGTTATGAAATCGGGTATGTTTGGATTTCAACAAGTTTAAGGGTCTTGTTATGTTGTACTCTAATTCATATTCATATTCATTACTTGTAGAGTGAGTGATTTACGGAAAATGTGATCAAAGATACTGTTTTGTTTGTGTTACTGCCCCTGCTTGGATAAGCATTATACAAGCCGCGAAAAAATATACAAACACTCTGTAATTATACATATAACTCACTAAGTGATAAAAACAAAAGCAACATGGTAGATCATGGCCTGCTCGCCAAGCATAACTCATGCAACTCGTTAAGAATCCACTCTTCGCCGGTGTGACCACCCAACACAAGAACCCGTGTACCCCCGACTACGCAAGTACTATGACCCCAAGCATACTTTGGAGCTTCACCAGGCACGTTTAGAATCCTCCAAGACGGTTTCTCCTCTGACGGGTCCAACAAGAACACTTGTGAAGGAGAGTGTAGGCCTGCAATCGAACCACCGAATATTATAACTCGCCCGCATGGCATGCTCATGGCGACATGGTCAAGCCTAGGTGGTGGAACCACTGCACCTTGGGTCCCTACCCCTGTAAATGCATTGCATTCTAAAACCCTCCATTGAGGCTTCTCGTCCACTAGATCTATCGTGTACGTCTCGCTCGATCTTAACCTTAAATGACCGCTGTTTGCAAGGCCACCAAACATAAGAATCTTGGTTCTTCCGTAAACCGAGAGTGAATGTCCCAATCGAGAAGGTGGGATTCGTGAAGTCGGAAGCTCTCTCCACATTGGTTTTTCCATTGTGAGATCAAGCAAAAACGTGTCGTTGAGAAGAACCCCTGCATCGGTGCACCCACCCGAGACCACTAGCTTTGACCCTTCTACAGTGCATGAGCTGTGCCAAGATCTGGGTGGCGGTGGACCGCCACCAAACACTTCTATCCATGTTGGTTGTTTGGCATCTAGGTCAAGAACAAACACATCATTCAACAATCCTTGTTTCCCACAGCCACCAAACACCACTAACCAAGACCCGTTTAGGCACGAGAGTGTGTGGCCCCACCGACCCGGTGGAGCCGATTTCACAGTCACCTGCCGCCATTGCGGATTCACAGCATCCAAATTGAGGACAAATGTATCATCCATCGGCTGCATGTTAACTCCTTCCCCACCAAATAAAACCAATCGGTTCCCAGCAGCACACGCGCTGAAATTGCAACGTGACGGCTCTACCGCACCACCGACTCTAAGCTTTTTCCAACAAACGGCTTCAAGCGTGGTGAGTTCGCGAGCAAGCCGACCCCACCCCAACTTCTTCGTTATGTGTTCCAACGAACCTGCCACTTCTCTCCCCCAAGCATTTTGACACACCATTTTCCTAACATGCTCGTTTTTAGTAAGCTGGCGAATTCTTCTACAAACCGATCCAATCGAAGCAACATCTCTAAGCGACAACCGAGACAAAATGTTCTGAGCCATCACTTCATCAGGAAGTTGAAGAATCCCACATACCTCCCGACGCTCCGTACACTTAACTATCCCGCTTTTCGGCGAATTTTCACACGCCACTTGATCCCCTTCATTCTTACAAGTTTCTTTAAAAACAGGATACGATACGCTGTTTAGATCAATTTTGGTTTCTGTAAACACTTGGATGCCGATTATGTGTGTGACTACACCGTCATCATCGTGTATGGGAGCGAGCTTTAGGCGGTTGACTAGCGGCGTACCATCTTTTCTGAAGTTGAGAAGCTCTCCCTGGAAATCTATGCCTTCATCAAGGCATCTTCTGATCTCTGAAACACAAACAGGATCCACCAACGGGTGCCGCCTTTGGGTTCTCGAGTCTCTGTACTGCAAGAAACGACTGAGAACAAACATTTCCAAATCAAGAACATGATCTACATTTGTTTTCTTATTTACGATGACAATTTATAAAATTTATATAAATAATAAAGATATTAATTATGATAAGTTAACAAGATAGAAGAATAAATTTCATCTAAAATGTGCATAAATATAAATTAACATATAAACTGTTTAGTTTATCATTAATTTTATCAATATTCATGCCAGAGTTAGGGGTACAACTTTAAGAAAAAAAAAGTCAAATCGCTAACTACAGTTTTAGAAAACAACAAACCAAACCGATCAAGTTGTAAGTCGACCACAAAGGCTAGTCTTAGCTTTTTGAACCGATTTTTTTTAATTCTATTTTTCAAATGTTTCTCGATTTTTAAAATAAGAAAACATGGTTTATAAATAAATCAGTGTTGGATCTAGAAAATAATTCTAGGGTAACGTTTCAAAAAAACTTTCTATAGGGTAGCAAAATCAAAAAAAAATTTGAAAAATCGTCAAATTTTATTTTTTTACACTACCGCCGGAAAATTAACCGGAGCATTAAGGGGTAGTCGGGGCTACCCCTTGATACAAGGTAGCTCCGCCCGTGAAATAAATATAATATGTACATAATCATTTATTTCAAAAATAAATGAAAAAAAAGCTAAATGGTATATCTTTTTACGCGCCGTTCCAAGTTTCAAACTAGACACCTAAGCAGTAAAAACCTAACCATAAACCAAACCACATAAATCTTTAACCAGCCCGACTCAGTTTAATCTAATCCGAACCATTAGATATGTTTCACCTTTCTATACCCTAAACCATGATTAAAATCATAAAAAAAAAACCACAAACTTTTTATAAAAAAACCTTATGTCAACAACAAAAACAAACTAATATAAAAACCAAATGAACTATTATTATTCCAGAAATTATACACATCAATTTTACGAGATCCATAAATAATATACAATTAAACACTAATTCCATCACAAAACATAACCCAATCAAATCATTAATTAAATTATCTTAAAAAGAAAAAGAAAAAAAAGAACCATACCAGTTCCGACCAAGGACTTCATCAGCACGATAACCGGTAACAGATTCAAACACCTTATTAACATAAATAACCGGACAATCCGGTTCCAAGGCATCCGAAACAACAATCGAAGTGGGCAACATGGGATTAATAAAGTCACCTAAAGTCAAGGCAAATCCAGTGCTAGTGTCGTCTTGATAATCGTAGTGATTGTATTTGAGCTTCTTTGTGGTGGTGAGATCGGGTGAATGGTGGTGGTGGTGGTGGTTTCTGGTGATCCCCATGGGTTGGGTGTGAAAGATACAGGGTGTAGAGTAGAGAAGAGAAGAGGAGATATAATAGAGATATAGAGAGAGAGATATTTATTATGAGACTTTATAAAATATCTTGGTGAAATATCCGCCGGAAGACCAAATAAATAAATACAACGTCATTTATATTGTTTTTTAATTTTTTAATGCCTTCTTAATCACAAAATATCTTGGTGAAATGAAATATCCGTCGGAAGACCAAATAAAGACAACGTCTTTTTTATTGTTTTTTATGCCACCTTAATCACTCAAATTAGCTGCTGACACGTCTACATCATTGTGTTTGGCGAATGATTATTATTATTTTTTATTATTAATTTAAAAGGTGGCAATAATATTAACGAGTCGTTGGCCTCCCGAGTCACGGCGAGGGAGTAAAATCATGCCTCTAACGTTGTAGGGTGGGTGTAAAATCATGTTAAGTAGTAACTGAATGACGATTAAACCGGAAAATGTGTAAAATACGAATTTTCAACATCAAGTGGCTCAGGTGACGTAAAACGTATACAAAGTTGAATTTATATTGACACGTGTTAGAAAATTGAGGGGGGTAAAAAAAACTTGAGGGAACCAAAATGTGACCACCAAACACCCGTGCTAAGTAGCAATCGAATAAAGATTAAATGCGAGAAAAACAAAACTAATGAAAAATAACTTGTTTAACTTTTGAGGCAAAATAATAAAAAACCAAAATTTTATTAGAATAAAAAAAAACCTTAAAGTTTACCATGTAACACTGATCTAGCGTGTGTTACGAAAACGAAGATCAAACACGTTGATTCAGTGAATACCCGTGTAGTTCTTCCCCAACCCCCAAAATTCAACCCAAACTCTTGCCCTGCCTACAGGACCCCCAGTGCGAGCTTCTCCTTTTAAGGTCATGCATGGGGGTAGCTAAGTTGCTGTTTGGGTTGCGGACCTGCCAACCCCACTTGATGGCAAATGCGATATCCTATTTTGATGATGGTCTCCGAGAGGCTATTGAAGACATTGTTGTTTGCGGGGGGTCCTACTTTGGTGACCTTCAGTGGCGTTTGGCATCTTTGCCGATGCGTCTGGGTGGTTTGGGCCTCATCTCAGCTCGGGATGTTGGAGTTTATGCTTTTGTGGCGTCTAGAGCTCAGTCGTGTGTACTGCAAGACCATATCCTTCGGAACAGTGGGGTTGTTAAGCTTGACGTAGACTACCAACAGGCCCTTGAGTATTTAAGTGTCTCTCTTCCAGACTTTGACATTGGCGGTTTCTCTAATATGGACACCGCCCCCCCAAAGCAACAAAAAACTTTGGCGAATGCTCTATTTGACAAAATCGCTCGGAGTCTGGGAGAAACATTTGATCTGTCTCCCCTCCAGAAGGCGGTGATTGAGTGCTTGAAAGGCCCCCATGCGCAAGACTTTTTTACTGTTATCCCGATCGAGGGGCTGGGGCAATGCATGTCGGCTGTTGAGTATAGGGCCATCCTCAAATACCGGCTGATGATCCCTATGTATCCAGAAGACGAAACCTGCCCAATCTGCCATAAAGCCTGCATGGATAAATACAGGGAGCATGCTGTTCATTGCAAGGAGCTCCCTGGTTTCAAATATCGGCATGACTGGGTGAGGGATGTTTTGGGGGACATCTTGAGGAGAGCGGGGATTTCTGCCAAGAAGGAGGCCCCTGTGAATTTCCTTACAGACCCCATGGAAGGGAGATCTACATTGAGACCAGCGGATCTGCTCGTCTTTGGCTGGGCGGGAGGGAAACATGCTTGTGTGGATCTCACAGGAGTCTCCCCCTTAGCTGGTTTAAGGGAAAGCAGGTTTGTAGCAGGACAAGCTATAAGGAAAGCATAATCAAAAAAAGTGGATAAACACGCTAAAGCATGTGCTGATAACCAACATGCATTTGTCCCCTTCGCCTTCGACACCTTTGGATCCCTTGCTCCAGAAGCTATCCGTTTGTTGACTAGGGTCCAAAAGGTTGTCCACAGCAGTGGCTCATCAACCGGGGGGGGGGGGGGGGGGGCAGGGGTTTGTCTTTAATAGGCTAGGGTTTGCTATTCAGAAAAGGGTAGCGGCGCAGCTTGTTGCTCGCTTACCTGCGATATTGATGTAAAGTGCATTTAGATTTGAATAAAAGATTTATTCCAATAAAGGGCACAGAATTTGAAGTGAAAATGAGTTAATTAAAAATTCAAGTCTGATCTTTCAAATTACTAGAGAAACATATAAATAGGAACATAAATTCAAAATGGGCCTCAAAAAGACAATGGGCCAAACACAAACCCAAAAACAAAATGCCCAAAACACTTCAAAAACATAAAAACGTAAATAACTAGTAGAAATAAGCGTTTGTTGGCCCAGACGATGACCCAAACCGCCGTAGGCGTTTGCAGCAAGATGGAGCTCGTTCTCACGTTCGTTTCGTCTGGTCGCACGCCCAAAACGGACCCACGTAGCCCAAGTTAGATCCATTTTAGTGAAGCCCCTTTTATTACACGATCTTGTGCCTCCAAATACAAAATGACCCGCTCCTCCACATTTGGGCCCGCATCAAACACACACACAAAAGACACAATAACAAAAAGAGAAAAATATCACTATTAATTCTAATGTTGAAAATTAATATATACTAAGATTTTCCCACCACTCGTTGTGGCAGGGAATCCACGTACGAACTTAACGAAAAGACCAGTATGAAGTTGTAAAATATAAATGTGTAAAACAACCAAAAATGAAAAAATGTAGCAAATAGAAGAACCAAAAACGAAAAAAAATGTAGCAAAAAGAAGAAAATATGGTGACGTGGTGTTGCGACCGACATGCTGGATATTACCAACCTGTAATAACAACCACTCGCAGGTGTGATCGACAACGTATTTGTTTTTTTTTTTTTTTTGTAAAAAATAATAATATTTTTTTTCAGTGGGGACCGGGTCTGTCCGTTTAAAAAAGTATATCGCGTATTTAGTTTTTGTAAAAGAAAATAATTAACAAAAGTTATAGAAAAAAATAAAACTAATGAATTAAAGACATATATTATTTATAATGTAACTGGTTAAAATGAATGGTTAAAATGAAATTTTAAAAGTAAAAAAATATATCGTAGCCGATCAACATAAATAATAGTACAAATGAAATTATTATGATGTAATTTAATACATATAATAATTTCTACCCTTAATACTAAATAATAGTTAGAGTAAACTTCCGTTTTGCTCCTTGTGGTTTGGTCACTTTAACGGTTTTGCCCCAAACCTTTCAAAATAGCCATTTTACTCCCTGATCTATGAAGGCCTTCATGATTTTGCTCCCCACCCCTAAACGTCATCCATTTTAACAGTTAGGGTTTTAAGCTGGAATTGTAAAGGGAGAGTTGGGAAAAGACATAATTGCCCCTCAGGTGTTTTGCACGTGACAGACTTTAACTGTTAAAGTGGATGACGTTTAGGGGCGGGGAGAAAAATCATGAAGGCCTTCATAGATCAGGGAGTAAAATGGCTATTTTGAAAGGTTTGGGGCAAAACCGTTAAAGTGACCAAACCACAGGAAGCAAAACGAAAGTTTACTCTAATAGTTAAAAATATGAAAGTTTCATGGTAAATATGTAGAAACAAAAAAGTTTCATGTAGCTATCATGATTGTTAGAGCAATCCTACAATGATGATATTTAATATATATAATAATTATATATACCGAACAGATGCCCATAAAAGGACTATATTGGTACAGCATGCGCACAAAAGACTTTACTGAACAGATGCCCTCACAGGGACTTAAATTAAAATATGTTCATTAGGAAATTATAATAAACCAACGTCCTCAAAGGGACTATACAGAAAAGATAGATCCTAATAGAGACTTTGAAGCGATACTAGTCCATATGGGAACTGAAAGGAAAATATAAGTCCGTATAGGGACTATAAATTATGTTAACATTGGGATTATAGTGAAACGATATGTCCTCAAAAGGATTTTAATGAATTATTTGTAACGCCCGGCTCTTTTGTACTTTCCATTTATAGAAAGTTTTGTTCGTATTTCTATTTTTGGAAATCTTGTATTCTTGTAATCGACTTTTCGTGGTAATTGTTGTAAAATCCGAGACTTGAATCATGAATAAAACTAGTATTTTGTTAATTACATGTTATACATACCTTATATGTGCTCATACGTTCAATTTCATGAAACATGGAAACTATGTGCTAAACTTGTAAATACGTGAAACTTATGTATGCATCAGGCTTTGAACCTAAACGATACTTGATAATAAAATTCATATTTTATACATATTTTTATTCACACAACCAATCATTTAAATACGTATTTATACGCAAACCGACACTATTCATACGTATAAATACTTATACGTACATCCTCAATACTTGAATTATACTTTTATACTTTTTATATACTCAATTACATAATATATACTTAAGAAATACCAAGAAATATACCAATCACCTTTTCCACCTCTTTTCTTCTCTAATCACCTTTTCCACCTCCTTCAATCATCTTTCCACCTCATCAATCCTCTTCCACTTTTTTTAACCAATCATATTTCACCCTTTTCCACCTTCTCTACCTATAAATACCAACCTCCTCCTACCATTTTCTTCACACCATTCTTCTCTCTATCTCTCTAATTCTCTCAATCTCTCTAAATCAAGAATTCTAAGAATTCTAAAAGAACACCAAGTGTTCTAACCATTCTCCTCTCTTCGTAGTATGCTCTGTGGTTGCAGCTTAGTCTGATCTTCCACATCAGAAACGGGGATTCATTTGACTGTTTTGTATACGTAGAATTGTACCGCTTATAGGCTTGAAGTTTCCAACCTTCAACTCGCCACGGGATTACCAAAGGAACAACTTTGAGAAACCGTGAGTATACTCGATCCCTTTTTCCCCTTTACACTTTGGGATGCAACATGTATAATTATGCAAACATCTTTAAACTAAACTAAACATACTCAATCCTTGTACAAACATGAAACTAATGTGCTTTACTTATGATTCTTGTATGCTCTATTTGAACGATTTGGAACGTATATGCTCATTAACTTTGCTAGCCCACCTTAACAATTATAGCGCTATAGGATTTACGCACCGCCCGTTAAACTTGGGGTATTGTTAAGTTAAACATTTACCATCCCGCTATCAATTGGGATTAGGTTATTTTATGCGTTGGATTCTTGGGTTTGATCATAGTGTACGCCAAAATTGCATACTAGTAATTCACATATTATGAATCATGTTGGATTTGAGCCTTTTATTCTATTATGCTATATAAACAAACTTGTATACTCGCTCATTGCCTTTGCATTGAAACTCTATTTTAATACATGTTGCAGGTTGATTTATGAGGTATGGATGAATGATGAAACAAGTTTAGGGTGGACTAGATACACACCTTTAATCTATCTATCTTTTGTTTATTTGAATTTGAACAGTGTTGTATTTTCCATTTTATGTATTGTATGACAATTTAGCATTTGAAATGAAATTTGAGTTTAATTAAATATTGTCACATAGTGTTATGAAGTCTCTAGCAATCTTTACACACTTCGTCTCATCCCGATGTTTCCGCCATCGGTTGGGGTGTGACATTATTATATTCGCCAGGGGACTTTAATGACATAACATGTCTACAAAAGATTTTTAATGAAATAACATGTTTACAAAAAGATTTTATTGAAATAACACGTCCATGTAAGGACTATAATAGAGTATAAAGTCTATGAATGATTATTTTGAAGTATGTTGTCCACGAAAGAACTTGTAACATTCTCAAAAAAAAATTATTATAAAATTTAAAATAAAGTATATAGAAACTTATGTTATTAAACGGATTGATCATGAGTAAGCTGACTGTTCGAAATATGAAGTACCTATACGGACCTAGGAACTCTTTTAATAATTAAATTATAAATATACAATATATTTAAACCTACTCTGTTTTTAATGAAACTTGGTTTAAAATGTAGATACAAATATTCTCGTTCTAATGACATATTCATTGTTTTATAAAATGTTATATTTTAAAAGTTATACACACCAAATAAGTGAAGCAAATGAATTAATTATAATATATAAATTAATAATTATGTGCAAAACTAAGATAACTAAGATAATCTCTTAATTATGTGCAAAAGTGCGGAAATAATCAAAGGTTATACTAGATACGAGTCGGAACCAAGTGATTCATCTTGTCTATCTGTTTTTCTTTTATTTTTATTTTCAGCATTTTAGTTAGTTTTTAATTTTCTTAGTTTAAAACATTTTTCTAAACTTTTATTTTGGTTAGACGTTGAGAATAAACCGGTACTAAAAGCTCTTGTGTCCTTGGACGACCTCGGTATCTTACCAACGCTATGCTACACTCAACGATGGGTGCACTTTCCCATATGTGTGTTTAGTGTTAGTGAAATATCGTGTTTTATAAATTTAAAACTTGGCTAACATAAGTGTTAAAAAAGGGCTTAAAATATACACCTAATATATATAACACTTCACACGCATCAGGGACTGAAGTTGATGTCCTGCACACAAGCGAACAAATACTTACGCAAACAGTACTTTGCCTTTTTAGCCCACGTGGTGGAAGAAAAGGGCAAGGGAAAGAGTTTAAGTGATGTTCCAGTGGTGCGCGACTTCCCTGACGTCTTTCCTGAAGATCTACCTGGTCCTCCTCCACCTCGATCCGTTGACTTTCGTATTGACCTCGTACCTGGTGCGACTCCTGTTGCCAAAGCTCCTTATCGTCTTGCACCTTCCGAGATGCAAGAATTATCTTTGCAACTTCAAGAACTCCTCGATAAAGGCTTCATTCGTCCAAGTACCTCACCTTGGGGTGCTCCTGTGCTTTTCGTTAAAAAGAAAGATGGCTCTTTCCGCATGTGTATCGATTATCGCGAGCTCAACAAACTCACTGTCAAGAATCGTTACCCTCTTCCGCGTATCGACGATCTCTTTGACCAACTTCAAGGCGCTACCTGTTTCTCCAAAATCGATCTTCGTTCTGGTTATCACCAACTTCGGGTCCTCGAAGAGGACGTACCCAAAACCGCTTTTCGCACTCGCTATGGACATTACGAGTTCGTGGTTATGCCTTTTGGTTTGACCAACGCACCCGCCGTGTTCATGGATCTAATGAATCGTGTTTGTAAGCCCTATTTGGATCGTTTCGTGATCTTCTTCATTGATGATATCCTCATTTATTCTAAATCTCGAGCCGATCATGAACGTCATCTTCGTCTTATACTCGAGCTCTTACGTAATGAACACTTATACGCTAAGTTCTCTAAATGTGAGTTTTGGATTAAAGAAGTCCAATTCCTAGGACACGTTGTTAGTGAAAAAGGAATCCACGTTGACCCTGCAAAGATCGAAGCTGTAAAGAATTGGACCGCGCCTAAATCGCCTTCTGAAATCCGTTCTTTCTTAGGATTGGCGGGTTATTACCGTCGATTCATCTCGAATTTTTCAAAAATCGCCGTTCCTCTCACTTCGTTGACCCAAAAGGAGAAACCTTTTGCTTGGGGTCCTGAGCAAGAGGAATCCTTTCAGACTCTCAAGGACTTGCTTTGCAACGCTCCTATTCTTACTCTTCCTGATGGAAATGATGATTTCGTAGTGTATTGCGATGCATCGAACCGTGGTCTCGGTTGCGTTCTCATGCAACGAGGCAAGGTCATCGCTTATGCATCTCGTCAACTCAAGATACATGAGAAAAACTATACTACCCATGACCTTGAACTTGGTGCGGTTGTTTTTGCGTTGAAAATTTGGCGACACTACCTTTATGGTACTAAGTGTGTGGTTTTCACTGACCACAAGAGCCTTCAACATATCTTCGACCAAAAGGAACTGAACATGCGTCAACGTCGTTGGGTGGAATTGTTAAACGACTACGACTGCGAAATCAAGTACCATCCAGGTAAAGCGAACGTAGTAGCTGACGCCCTTAGTCGCAAAACTCATATGAAGGGTATTCGTTGTCTCCAACTCATGAACGATCTTCCACGCCGCATTCGCGAAGCTCAGTACGCCTCTATTAATGAAGGTAACTTCCATGTTGAGATTCGAGGCGCTAAAGAACACAATCTTGTCTCCAAGGCCGATGGTATCCTATACCTCGACAATCGTGCTTGGATCCCTGATCGCGAAGAACTTCGAGACTTCATCATGAACGAGGCACACAAATCCAAGTACTCAATTCATCCTGGCGCCGAAAAGATGTATCATAATCTACGTACATCCTATTGGTGGCCTGGTATGAAGAATGACATTGCCGTTTACGTCTCTAAGTGTCTTACGTGTTCAAAAGTCAAAGCCGAACATCAACGACCTTCTGGTCTACTCGAACAACCTGAAATCCCCGTTTGGAAATGGGATAGCATCGCAATGGACTTCATAACTAAACTCCCTCGTACATCTTCGGGTCACGATAGCATTTGGGTGATCATCGATCGTTTGACCAAGTCCGCTCAATTCATTCCTATTCGCGAAGATTTCAAGGTTGAACGACTTGCTCGCATCTATACCAATGAAGTCATACGACATCATGGTATTCCTCTCGACATCATTTCTGATCGCGATGGTCGATTTACTTCGCGTCTCTGGCAAACCTTTCAGTCCGCTATGGGTACTCATTTGAATCTCAGTACGGCTTTTCATCCTCAAACGGATGGACAGACTGAACGTACTATCCAAACCCTAGAGGACATGCTCCGTTCGTGTGTCATCGACTTTGGTGGTAGTTGGGATGTGCATTTACCTTTGATCGAGTTCTCGTACAACAATAGCTACCACTCCAGTATTAAAATGGCTCCATTCGAGGCATTGTATGGTCGCAAATGCCGATCTCCTTTAAACTGGCACGAAATTGGTGACAAACATTTTACTGGCCCTGAGATCATACAAGAAGCAACGGACAAGATTCACCAAATCCGTGATAATCTACTCAAAGCTCGAGAACGTCAAAAGGTCTATGCTGATAAGGGACGCAAACCAATGGAACTCAACGTTGGAGATCATGTTCTACTCAAGGTGTCTCCTTGGAAAGGAGTGGTTCGGTTTGGTAAAAAGGGAAAGCTTGCCCCTCGCTATGTTGGTCCTTTCAAGATACTCGAAAGGATTGGTGCGGTGGCTTATCGACTCGATTTACCTCAAGAGCTCAACAATGTTCATCCAACGTTCCATGTCTCAAATCTAAAGAAGTGTCACGCTGAAGAAGGACTTCAAGTTCCTCTCGAAGATCTCCAAATAAACGACACTCTGCATTTTGTGGAGAAACCCGTCGAAATCATGGATCAAGGAGTCAAGTTATTGAGGCGCAGTAAAATTCCTATCGTCAAGGTTCGATGAGAAGGTAAACGTGGCGCTGAATTTACTTGGGAACTCAAGAGCGAGATGAAAAAGAAGTACCCTCATCTTTTCCCTACGTCTTCCTAAATTTCGGGACGAAATTTCCTAAAGGAGGGGAGACTGTAACGCCCGGCTCTTTTGTACTTTCCATTTATATAAAGTTTTGTTCGTATTTCTATTTTTGGAAATCTTGTATTCTTGTAATCGACTTTTCGTGGTAATTGTTGTAAAATCCGAGACTTGAATCATGAATAAAACTAGTATTTTGTTAATTACATGTTATACATACCTTATATGTGCTCATACGTTCAATTTCATGAAACATGGAAACTATGTGCTAAACTTGTAAATACGTGAAACTTATGTATGCATCAGGCTTTGAACCTAAACGATACTTGATAATAAAATTCATATTTTATACATATTTTTATTCACACAACCAATCATTTAAATACGTATTTATACGCAAACTGACACTATTCATACGTATAAATACTTATACGTACATCCTCAATACTTGAATTATACTTTTATACTTTTTATATACTCAATTACATAATATATACTTAAGAAATACCAAGAAATATACCAATCACCTTTTCCACCTCTTTTCTTCTCTAATCACCTTTTCCACCTCCTTCAATCATCTTTCCACCTCATCAATCCTCTTCCACTTTTTTTAACCAATCATATTTCACCCTTTTCCACCTTCTCTATCTATAAATACCAACCTCCTCCTACCATTTTCTTCACACCATTCTTCTCTCTATCTCTCTAATTCTCTCAATCTCTCTAAATCAAGAATTCTAAGAATTCTAAAAGAACACCAAGTGTTCTAACCATTCTCCTCTCTTCGTAGTATGCTCTGTGGTTGCAGCTTAGTCTGATCTTCCACATCAGAAACGGGGATTCATTTGACTGTTTTGTATACGTAGAATTGTACCGCTTATAGGCTTGAAGTTTCCAACCTTCAACTCGCCACGGGATTACCAAAGGAACAACTTTGAGAAACCGTGAGTATACTCGATCCCTTTTTCCCCTTTACACTTTGGGATGCAACATGTATAATTATGCAAACATCTTTAAACTAAACTAAACATACTCAATCCTTGTACAAACATGAAACTAATGTGCTTTACTTATGATTCTTGTATGCTCTATTTGAACGATTTGGAACGTATATGCTCATTAACTTTGCTAGCCCACCTTAACAATTATAGCGCTATAGGATTTACGCACCGCCCGTTAAACTTGGGGTATTGTTAAGTTAAACATTTACCATCCCGCTATCAATTGGGATTAGGTTATTTTATGCGTTGGATTCTTGGGTTTGATCATAGTGTACGCCAAAATTGCATACTAGTAATTCACATATTATGAATCATGTTGGATTTGAGCCTTTTATTCTATTATGCTATATAAACAAACTTGTATACTCGCTCATTGCCTTTGCATTGAAACTCTATTTTAATACATGTTGCAGGTTGATTTATGAGGTATGGATGAATGATGAAACAAGTTTAGGGTGGACTAGATACACACCTTTAATCTATCTATCTTTTGTTTATTTGAATTTGAACAATGTTGTATTTTCCATTTTATGTATTGTATGACAATTTAGCATTTGAAATGAAATTTGAGTTTAATTAAATATTGTCACATAGTGTTATGAAGTCTCTAGCAATCTTTACACACTTCGTCTCATCCCGATGTTTCCACCATCGGTTGGGGTGTGACATTATTATATTCGCCAGGGGACTTTAATGACATAACATGTCTACAAAAGATTTTTAATGAAATAACATGTTTACAAAAAGATTTTATTGAAATAACACGTCCATGTAAGGACTATAATAGATTATAAAGTCTATGAATGACTATTTTGAAGTATGTTGTCCACGAAAGAACTTGTAACATTCTCAAAAAAAAATTATTATAAAATTTAAAATAAAGTATATAGAAACTTATGTTATTAAACGGATAGATCATGAGTAAGCTGACTGTTCGAAATATGAAGTACCTATACGGACCTAGGAACTCTTTTAATAATTAAATTATAAATATACAATATATTTAAACCTACTCTGTTTTTAATGAAACTTGGTTCAAAATGTAGATACATATATTCTCGTTCTAATGACATATTCATTGTTTTATAAAATGTTATATTTTAAAAGTTATACACACCAAATAAGTGAAGCAAATGAATTAATTATAATATATAAATTAATAAAATAATAATAATAATCAAAACTTAAAAAAATGGACGTCTTAAATAAAATAATAAAATAATGAAAAGTCTAAAACAATTTCATTCAAATTAGAATGTAGAATTTTACGTGTGTGAGTAAAAAATTTATTTCTTTGTGTACGTGGCCATGAAAGACTTGGTCTCGAAGGCATATGACAACTATAAATAGGATAGTGACTCTTCAAAGCCAAATTGCTTGAGTCTCTCCATCTCTCGACCACTTATTCTCTAAATTGTATTTTTCATTTTATTTTTATCTATAATAATAATAATAAAGCCATGCCCCGTTTTAAGTGTTATAACCCCTGACCACTGAGTCAATACCCTGTCCGATTGATTTAGGACCCACCAACGCATGTCAGGGCTCTGCCCGACTAAGTACGTTGGGGTTCTGTCTCGTGACGTAGGGATAAAGTTGAATTGGGTTGCTATACTTAACGCGAGTGCATTATATATTTTATTAAATAGTTCAGGAGTTGTACCCAAAATATAACAACCCTCCTAAAACACCCCTGACACCCCTATATATCCTAAAATACACCCCGTATACGAAAAACGGCCCCGTAATACCTTTATTTCATTAAAAATCAAATAAAACAAATTCTGGTGGGCGCTCACGGGCCGCGACCATGTTGGTTGTGTGCTTCGCGGGGCGCGACAGATGGCCACCAGGCCGGACCACGTTGTGCCACGTGTTGGGCTGCGTGTCAAAGCTAGTCCTTGAGTCAGCAAAGCTAGGGCCTACTCTATAAGCACTCGCGGGCCGCGAAGCCTTGTGCTTAAGCTCTCGCGGGGCGCGAGCCGCCCCTAATCAGACCCTATAAATAGGGAGTTCGAGCCTTAGTTTCAAATCGTTCACGAATCGACTTTCTCTCTCAAAATTCTATATAACAGAAATTCTGCTCGGGTATTATACCCACTAAAAAGCGAAGCTCTGCCTTGTTGTAAGTATTTTAACCCCCGGTTACGTATTATATACGCTGCCCGATTGATCTAGTGCTCCGTAACGGTTGTCGAGGCTATGTCCGACGTAGTCGTTGGAGTTTCTGTCTCGGGGAGGGTATAACTAATGTAAATTGGGTTATTATACTAACGCGTGTGCATTATTTAAAATTTATAGATTATAGCCAGGAATCCACAGGAAAGCACCTAAGATAACAATGTGAGTAATCTACTTTTTGCAAAATGTTTTTACATCTTTTTTAATTACCACCCACGGTACTATCAACCCGACTTGTGGTCATGTTACTACTCACAATGTAGTAACAAATTTTGTAAGTGCGGACAAAAGCTTTGTGTCCTTAGAATTCGAATCATTGTTAAATTGCACACGCTCTAAACTACCTAAGTCGTTTTCCGTTGAAGTCGCCAATGGCAAGTCCATCTTAGTCGATTCCGTTCTTCGTGATTGTCGTCTTACTCTTAACGAACACGTCTTCCCTATCGATCTCATACCCATGCAACTGGGTAGTTTCGACGTCATCATAGGCATGGATTTGCTTCAAAAGAACCATGCCGAATTCGCTTGTCACGAGAAATACGTTCATTTACCCCTTCCTTCTGGTGATGTTTTACACGTCTATGGAGACCGGCCTTCAAAGGGACTGATGTGTGTAAAATGCAACATATAAATTACATCAAATGAGGCATAAAACTAACCCTTTTTAAGTACTAATATTGGAAAAAGAGTGTTTTTGTCTTCCTTTTGTATTTTCACGATTAAATGAGCTCAAAAACGCAAAAGAAGCAAAAAGACAGCTAAATCCAACATAAATACAAGAAAAGGAACATTAGTGGACTGCCCGACCCCTCAACGGCATCTTCCAAAGCAAAATAGAGAAGTCAGAAGACTGAACACGCCCCGTGCTCAGCCAGCACGGGGCCGTGCCCAAGAAGCAGCAGAAAAGACAAACCTATAGAAGCTTCTATTGCCCACCACGGGGCCGTGCCCAGCGGACACGGGGGCGTGT
Organism: Helianthus tuberosus; assembly: GCA_030545235.1. NCBI lineage: Eukaryota > Viridiplantae > Streptophyta > Magnoliopsida > Asterales > Asteraceae > Helianthus > Helianthus tuberosus. Next base: position 58,107,942 of record CM060437.1, on the reverse strand, counting down.
CGAAAGTACAGCAGGCGCATTTATTGTAATTGCGAATTACAATTAATGAGGAGAGAGATTGTCAGACGGACACGGGGCCGTGCCCAACGGACACGGGGCCGTGCCCAGCGGACACGGGGCCGTGCCCAGCTCTCTGTTCAGCCTATAAATAGGAGTGCTTGGATTCATTTCACCTCATCCCTTGGCACACCACCTCTCTCACACTTCATCCACCACCCACCACCATCACAACACCATCATCCACCACCATCATCCATTGTCCATCGTAGAGTGTGTGAGTCGTCTCGGGATCCTAGATTGATCGTAAGAGTTCTTGACAATCAAGGCCATGTTTGCCTAAGTCTCTTACATCACTTGGTGAAGACAAAGTGTCTAGTATAATACTTTTTATTTCTAATCTTTTGCACTTTTTATTTGGTTTTGTATTAATGACTTTAATAACTAGTTACTTATGTTGAAGGTGATCTTTCCTTATCGTTTGTCCGTGGTGTCTTGGCATTATTTTACTGTCTATATAAAATAAAGGATTTTCACCATTCATATCTCCACGGTCTATATGGAGATATGTTGGCTACCTGGTAGGGGGTTAAGGGAACGGTTTGGTAAAGGTCTTGCCATTGTTCAGCGTTTAGAGGTCCTGCAATGGACCTGGGTCAAATTTAGTAGGACCTCCTTCAATACTTCACGGTATTGGATGGCGGGGGTCCAAACTCTTTGATCCCCTCATAAGTTAACTACTATTAATACTATAACCCGGCTATTTAGGACTGTATCCCTGCTGACTCAGACTACTTAGCCGAGGGTAACGTCACCGCCAAAAGCGGGGCCTACCACAATACTGCATTAATAACTTAATTCATTATCTTCCAATAATCCACCCTTTTAGGATTGTATCCCTGCTGACTCAAACTACTGGGGTGAGGGTAACGTCACCTTCAAAAGAGGGGCCTACTACAATAACTAAGATAATCTCTTAATTATGTGCAAAAGTGCGGAAATAATCAAAGGTTATACTAGATACGAGTCGGAACCAAGTGATTCATCTTGTCTATCTGTTTTTCTTTTATTTTTATTTTCAGCATTTTAGTTAGTTTTTAATTTTCTTAGTTTAAAACATTTTTCTAAACTTTTATTTTGGTTAGACGTTGAGGATAAACCGGTACTAAAAGCTCTTGTGTCCTTGGACGACCTCGGTATCTTACCAACGCTATGCTACACTCAACGATGGGTGCACTTGCCCATATGTGTGTTTAGTGTTAGTGAAATATCGTGTTTTATAAATTTAAAACTTGGCTAACATAAGTGTTAAAAAAGGGCTTAAAATATACACCTAATATATATAACACTTCACACGCATCAAGTTTTTGGCGCCGCTGCCGGGGACACAAGGATTTTAAGAAAGTTAGGAATCGACAGCCTAACCATTTTTTTTATTTTTATTTTTCTTTTTAATTTTTTTTTTTAGGATTTTTCTTAGTTTTTCAGCTTCTGCAGAGCTCAGCACGGGCCGTGCCCGGTCAGACACGGGCCGTGCCCAGTATCATTACTGGCAGTTTTTATTTTCTGAGTTACAGAGAGCTGAACACGGGGCCGTGTCGGTGCAACACGGGGCCGTGTCCAACTCCCAGTAACTGGGATACAGAAAACAATTAACTGTACTTCTGACCACGGGCCGTGTTCACTGAGCACGGGGCCGTGGTGAACATTCTGACCAGCGTTCTTTTCTGTTTTTGTTGCAGGACTTGGAACCCCGGCGCCACATTTGAACCTCCTACGTAGTGCATGAGCTCCAGTTCTAGTAGAGACATAAAAGAACCCCTAGAAGAACCCGAGCGCTTTCTCAGAAAAAGACTAAAAGCTAAAAATCAAGAGAAAGCTTCGGGGGACCCACTTCCAATGGCGGACCAACGTACCCTCATGGATTACCTACGGCCTACCGTAGGCAATCTTGGCGCCACTATCAATGCACCGAATGTCGAGGCCAACAATTTCGAACTTCGGCCGCATTTGATACAAATGCTCCAAAACTCCGCAACCTTCCACGGGCTTGCGGACGAGGATCCCCATCTACATATTACTAACTTCTTAGAAATATGTGATACATTTCGGATCAATGGAGCATCAAATGACGCCATCCGCCTTCGAATGTTTCCATTTTCACTAAAAGACCGAGCTAAGGCTTGGCTTAACACCCTCCCAGTTGGATCGGTAAACACTTGGGATGAACTTGCCCAAAAGTTTCTATATAAGTATTTCCCTCCTGCTAAAATGGCTAAATTAATGACTGAAATTAATACATACTCACAAGAGGATGGGGAATCCTTATATGAAACTTGGGAAAGGTTCAAGGAGCTTCTAAGAAAGTGTCCTCATCACGGTCTAGCGGTGTGGCAACAAGTATCCACTTTCTACAATGGGTTGTTGCCACACACAAGACAAACACTCGACTCAAGCTCCGGGGGACTCTTAGGTAATCGTCGCCCAAATGAAATATATAACCAAATTGAGGAAATTGCTCAAACCAATTTTCAATGGCACACTCCCCGAGGTAATAAATCTATTGCCCCGGGCGCCCATAAGGTTGATGAAAGCACCTCTTTACAAGCCCAAATCGAGGCCCTCTCTTCAAAAATCAAAAGGCTAGAAATGACAAAAACGGCCTCGGTTATGGCTTGTGAAGGGTGTGGTGGGTCACATGAAAATTGGAGTTGTATGAAAGAATTAGATGAACAAAATGAAACGGTAAACTACATGGATAATAGACCTAGGCCGTCGGGTCCTCCAACGGGTACCTACAACCAAGGATGGCGTAACCACCCAAATCTTGATTGGAGAGATCCCGGCAATAGTAGTAACCAACAAAACCAACGAACTAATTTTCAACAACCGCAAAATTTTCCTCAACAACAAGGTGGAAGAGAAAGGCTTGAAGATACTGTATCTCGCCTCATCTCTGACACTGAAAAGAAAAACTCGGATCGATTTCAACAATTGGAATCGAATTTCAGAAATCAACAAGCTAGCATTCAAAACGTTGAAAAACAATTAAATCAACTAGCTCAAAATTTCTCCGAGAGACCACAAGGCGCGTTACCTAGTAATACCGAAACGAACCCGAAGGCACAAGTACATCTCATCACATTAAGAAATCGAACCGTGGGTCCCGAGGATGCTCCATTGCCGCCAAATGAAAGAAGCCATTCTAGCCAGCCTGTGACTCCTCCTGCGCCAGAAAAGGCTTCTACACCAAATCAAGAGCCCACCAAGACTCCTCCAATTCCGTACCCCGGTAGGTTGAATCGTCAAAAGACCAATGAGCAATTCGCAAAGTTCGAAAGTTTACTAAAACAATTGCATGTTAATATTCCTTTTATTGAGATCCTAACCCAAATGCCTAAATATGCAAAATTCATGAAGGATTTCCTCACTCACAAAAGGAAAATTGAATCATTGCAATTAGTTAACTTAGGCGAAGAATGCTCAGCTTTAGTACTCAACAAACTTCCACAAAAGAAAATCGACCCCGGGAGCTTCACAATCCCTTGTTCGATTGGGAAGTCCCCCGTCCGAAATGCTTTAGCCGATCTTGGGGCTAGCATCAACCTCATGCCCACATCAATGTTCAAGTGACTCGGCCTAGGAACAACAAGCCCTACAAAGATGAGCATACAACTCGCCGACAGGTCCGTCAAATTCCCACAAGGTGTCGCCGAAAATCTGCTAGTCAAGGTTGACAAATTCGTCTTTCCAACCGACTTTGTCATCCTAGACATGGAAGAAGCCACCGCCCAAGCATTGGTGGATATGAATGACGGAACTCTAACATTGAAGTTTGGGGATGAGGAAGTGAAATTTGAATGTGGAAAGCGAGTAGAGGAAGAAGATCCGGTCAACTACATGAAGGTCATAGACTCAAGCTTGGATGACGCTCGCCGACGGTGCAACATGGGATGCAACACATCCCACTTGGGTAACATATGACCAGGCTTTGGGTCTAGCCAAGGACCCTTATAAACGTGGCGCACCATAGAGGCATTCCACGGAACTATCCTTAGTTTAATTTAGATTAATTTTTATGTTTTCTAGTTAGTTTTAATTTTCAGGAATAAAACACACTCATGGTGGTAAAGGATGAAAAGGGGAACGAGAAAAATGAACCCATGCACAAAGAACAAGACAACCCGACAATTTTCTCCATTTCAGAAGGTTCAACACGGGCCGTGCCCAACCAACACGGCCCCGTGCTGAGCACCCTGCAGAAAACGCCCAGTTCAGGTAACTGGACACGGGCCGTGTTCACCCAACACGCCCCCGTGTCCAGGCTTCTGTTTCTCTTGTTTTAATTCTGTTACTGGCACTTGAACACGGGGCCGTGCCCGGACAACACGGGGCCGTGTTCAGTGCCCAGTAACACAAATTTTTGCTTTTTAAACACTATTTTACACATCTAATCAACCTAAAAATTTATTTTTGGGACACATTGAGGACAATGTGTAATTTAAGTGTGGGGGGGATGCTAAAACCTTGAATTTTGCAAGTCCTAAATACAAGCCTTACACAAAACTCTATTGGAACCGCTAATCACCCCAAATTTTTTTCAAAAATTTCATTTTTTTTACTTGTCTAGGTTTAACTCGGGAAATTCAAGTTCTCAAAAAGGTTATATTTTTACAAATTTACAACCGATAGCGTAGTGATAAAAAGAACCAACATAAGAAAATTATGAAAAGGCATAGCAAACTTATTTAAAATTTGATTATATATACTTGATCACATAAAAACCCATTCCCACAAAAGTGAGTTTTGAGCCTTATTTGAGCACACAATTACATATCATTTGACTAAATGCTCATTTTTCATTTCTTGTGTGAATAGCCGCTTGGTTCTTACGACTCTAGAACTTGCCATGACAATACATTCCCGGTCCTTATCAACTTAAACCCGAGTAAGTAAATGATAGAGGCATTAGGACTAACCCTTTTTATTTTTACACTATTATTTTTTTTTACCACCTACCCACAAACCCCCCTAGTTAGCCCCTTTGAGCCTAAACCTTTTCGTTTCATCACCCAAACAAAAACCCTTTTTCCCACCAAAACCTTTTTCAATTTTAACCCTTTATTTTAGTAACAAGTTCGGTTCTTCGTAAAAAAAAAAAATTGCGATAATGATGAAGCAAAAAGAAAATAAACAAACAAGTTAATAAAAAATAACTTAGTTTGAATAAAAGCCTCATCAAAATAAAAAGTTGCAAAAATACGAAAACCGACACTTGTTACGCTTTTAGCCCTTTTTCTTCTAACCACTAACCCAACCACCTACCTTTAACCCTAGCCTAACCCTTAACCCACAAAGTCCTCTTGATATTTACAAAGGTATAAAAGTTAAAAAGGAGGAGGATTGATTTCTTGGCAAGCCTATGGTAGGAATAAGTTCCATGCCGCTCTCGAGTGATTCACTAAAAATACACCTTCGGCCGAGTGTGAGTGACTTCTCCCGTGAGGTATGTGAACTTGTATATAAATGGAATTTTAAAAAGGCATGTTATGCCCAAATAAGTAATTTCTTTTATGAAAAATTCTAAATAAATCATTACGAATAGAATTGTAAATAAATAAAAATACAACCCAAAAAGATCTTGGATATCCCGACACTCTACGACAAGCCCAAAACCTTCTCTTCTACCTATTCCATTTGGGAGTGTAAGCCACATATTAAAGAGTTTTGCTTGAGGACAAGCAAAAGTTCAAGTGTGGGGGTATTTGATGTGTGTAAAATGCAACATATAAATTACATCAAATGAGGCATAAAACTAACCCTTTTTAAGTACTAATATTGGAAAAAAGTGTTTTTGTCTTCCTTTTGTATTTTCAGGATTAAATGAGCTCAAAAACGCAAAAGAAGCAAAAAGACAGCTAAATCCAACATAAATACAAGAAAAGGAACATTAGTGGACTGCCCGACCCCTCAACGGCACCTTCCAAAGCAAAATAGAGAAGTCAGAAGACTGAACACGCCCCGTGCTCAGCCAACACGGGGTCGTGCCCAAGAAGCAGCAGAAAAGACAAACCTATAGAAGCTTCTATTGCCCACCACGGGGCCGTGCCCAGCGGACACGGGGGCGTGTCGAAAGTACAGCAGGCGCATTTATTGTAATTGCGAATTACAATTAATGAGGAGAGAGATTGTCAGACGGAAACGGGGCCGTGCCCAGCGGACACGGGGCCGTGCCCAGCTCTCTGTTCAGCCTATAAATAGGAGTGCTTGGATTCATTTCACCTCATCCCTTGGCACACCACCTCTCTCACACTTCATCCACCACCCACCACCATCACAACACCATCATCCACCACCATCATCCATTGTCCATCGTAGAGTATGTGAGTCGTCTCGGGATCCAAGATTGATCGTAAGAGTTCTTGACAATCAAGGCCATGTTTGCCTAAGTCTCTTACATCACTTGGTGAAGACAAAGTGTCTAGTATAATACTTTTTATTTCTAATCTTTTGCACTTTTTATTTGGTTTTGTATTAATGACTTTAATAACTAGTTACTTATGTTGAAGGTGATCTTTCCTTATCGTTTGTCCGTGGTGTCTTGGCATTATTTTACTGTCTATATAAAATAAAGGATTTTCACCATTCATATCTCCACGGTCTATATGGAGATATGTTGGCTACCTGGTAGGGGGTTAAGGGAACGGTTTGGTAAAGGTCTTGCCATTGTTCAGCGTTTAGAGGTCCTGCAATGGACCTGGGTCAAATTTAGTAGGACATCCTTCAATACTTCACGGTATTGGATGGCGGGGGTCCAAACTCTTTGATCCCCTCATAAGTTAACTACTATTAATACTATAACCCGGCTATTTAGGACTGTATCCTTGCTGACTCAGACTACTTAGCCGAGGGTAACGTCACCGCCAAAAGCGGGGCCTACCACAATACTGCATTAATAACTTAATTCATTATCTTCCAATAATCCACCCTTTTAGGATTGTATCCCTGCTGACTCAAACTACCGGGGTGAGGGTAACGTCACCTTCAAAAGAGGGGCCTACTACAATAACTAAGATAATCTCTTAATTATGTGCAAAAGTGCGGAAATAATCAAAGGTTATACTAGATACGAGTCGGAACCAAGTGATTCATCTTGTCTATCTGTTTTTCTTTTATTTTTATTTTCAGCATTTTAGTTAGTTTTTAATTTTCTTAGTTTAAAACATTTTTCTAAACTTTTATTTTGGTTAGACGTTGAGAATAAACCGGTACTAAAAGCTCTTGTGTCCTTGGACGACCTCGGTATCTTACCAACGCTATGCTACACTCAACGATGGGTGCACTTTCCCATATGTGTGTTTAGTGTTAGTGAAATATCGTGTTTTATAAATTTAAAACTTGGCTAACATAAGTGTTAAAAAAGGGCTTAAAATATACACCTAATATATATAACACTTCACACGCATCAGGGACTGAAGTTGATGTCCTGCACACAAGCGAACAAATACTTACGCAAACAGTACTTTGCCTTTTTAGCCCACGTGGTGGAATAAAAGGGCAAGGGAAAGAGTTTAAGTGATGTTCCAGTGGTGCGCGACTTCCCTGACGTCTTTCCTGAAGATCTACCTGGTCCTCCTCCACCTCGATCCGTTGACTTTCGTATTGACCTCGTACCTGGTGCGACTCCTGTTGCCAAAGCTCCTTATCGTCTTGCACCTTCCGAGATGCAAGAATTATCTTCGCAACTTCAAGAACTCCTCGATAAAGGCTTCATTCGTCCAAGTACCTCACCTTGGGGTGCTCCTGTGCTTTTCGTTAAAAAGAAAGATGGCTCTTTCCGCATGTGTATCGATTATCGCGAGCTCAACAAACTCACTGTCAAGAATCGTTACCCTCTTCCGCGTATCGACGACCTCTTTGACCAACTTCAAGGCGCTACCTGTTTCTCCAAAATCGATCTTCGTTCTGGTTATCACCAACTTCGGGTCCTCGAAGAGGACGTACCCAAAACCGCTTTTCGCACTCGCTATGGACATTACGAGTTCGTGGTTATGCCTTTTGGTTTGACCAACGCACCCGCCGTGTTCATGGATCTAATGAATCGTGTTTGTAAGCCCTATTTGGATCGTTTCGTGATCGTCTTCATTGATGATATCCTCATTTATTCTAAATCTCGAGCCGATCATGAACGTCATCTTCGTCTTATGTTGGTGCACACATCTGTCGTCTTCGTCTTGTATCGAGTCTCGGGTTCGGTGCGGATCTAAACAAGACATGATGTCATGATGACATCATCTAGGTGACATCATCAATGATATCACATCATTAAAGACAAAACAAATTCCAAGAATACATGTGAGGTTCGCTTGAACAGAATGATCAAGATTATCAATTTCGCTTCAAGACAAAGTGATAATATGTAGATTTCGCTTGAGTGATTCCAAGCGAAATCATTAGGCTATAAATAGGTATGTTAGCTTGTCATTTGTAACGTTTTTGGCCAAGTGTACTGAAGTGCTGCCGGTTTCTCATCTGATTGTAAAGGTTGTAATATCAATATAAAAGAGGGTTAAAGTGAATATCAAGCTGTTTACACATTCGTTTCTTAGTTTCCGCCTCTGAAACGAATTAGAACTCTTCCGAACGACTCGTTTAGGTCGGAATCCGATCCTACAATTGGTATCAGAGCTCAGGACGAGGAGTTCTTGCCAAAAATAGCTGGTTTTCACCACGATTTCTGTTTCTACACCTTCTTTCAAAATTAATCAACTTTCTACGGATAAAATAGCTTCAAATTCTCACAAATTGTGCGAAAACATATTTTAACAAAGCCTTGAGAGTTTAAGAACCTAATTCGGCCATTTACTCATTCAATCAGATCAAAAACGGACCGAAAATGATGATGTCATGCTGGTTCGCTTGAGTTTACTTGATAATTTCATTTGAGTTTGAAGCGAAATAGAAGGTGTCGCTTGAAATATTCTGATTAAAATTGAAAAGCTGAAGCGAAATTGAAGGTGTCGCTTGAAATATTTTGATTTAGCCTGAAAAGGTTGAAGCGAAATCGCTTGAAAAACTGTTAGGGTATCGCTTGAAATCATATCGTATTGTGTGTAACATTCTGTTCGAGGGTCACAGTTGATTGAAAAATGAAATCATGTGGATGTATCAGTAGTTCAAATTGTCATGTGATCACATTTAAAGTGTCAGCCATGTGATGTGCGCATGTGAAGTAATGTTGTCACCGACCCATGTGAAGATTTGACTGCCGAATAGTTTGTCAGTTCATGCGCATGTGTATTGACATTGATAAGTCCATCACGTGAATTTTAAAAAAATTGTCAGTACATGTGGAAGTGATATTACTTGAATTGTCGGCAACTTTCATGTAGAGGTCCAATCAAAGTTTATCACATTTATATCTATACATTTGTTGTCAGTTGTGAGGTCACAAGGTTTGGAGTTTAGTCGGTTCGCTCGGTTTGATCAGTACGTTTGTCAGTCAAGTCGCACGGTGTGTACTCAGGTCGCGTGGTTTGAGTCGTGGTTTCTGTCAGTCCGTACGGTTTGGAGTTCAAAGGTCTCAAAAAGTCAAGTCACTTGAATTCGATTCGGGTCATTTTGTCCGCACAGTTGGTCAATATTCAGTACGCACAGAAAATCATCAGTTCGAGTACTAGTCTGTTTCAGTTAATTGATAAGTCTTTAAACTGATTGTTGTTTGTTTTGTTCGACAGGTATTCGACAGGTATTTTCACAAGGTGATACAGTTTAGTTGAAAAACCGAAACATGAACGAAGATTTTTACAACGCATTCGCTAATCCGGTTTCCTCGATCACTATGGCACAGAACACGATGATGGAAAACGAAACGGGAACGATGCAAAAACCTCCAAAACTCATGAATATCGAGGAGTACAAGAGTTGGGAAGAAAAGTTTGAAAACTGGGTACAGGCAAATTATCTTGATGCATGGGAATGTGTTGAGACAAAATATGTTCGACCGATGAATGATGATGAAGAAGTGGTTCCGATTAAAGATCTGACTGCTGATGCTAGAAAAAAATACAAAGATGAGAAAATGATGCTGAGTTTATTGCAACAAGCTGTGAAAGAAGATATTTTGGTTCTATTGCAACATAATGGAACTTCATATTCAATTTGGAAAGCTTTACGGTCTAAGTTTCAAGGCAGTGAGGAAATGGTCAAGAACAAAAAGTCTTTACTGAAAAAAGAGTTTGATTTGTTTCGAAGATTGAAAAATGAGGACACTAAGCAAATAATTGAGAGATACTGCAATCTGTTAGCGAATATGAAACGATTGAAGATCATTAAAGACAATGAGGAATTGATTGAAAAATTATCAGATGCGTTACCGTATGAAACATGGGGTACTTATCTCATGATGCTAAGAAACAAGAAAGGTTTTAAAGATTTGACACTGAGCAAGTTTATCGAAAAGATTGAAGCCCAGGAGATGGAGCAGAGAAAGGTTATTCGGATGAAAGATTTCGATGGTGAACAGGATATTGGGTTGTATTACAAAGCAGGGGTGAATGAGAAGTCTACAAATCTATCTCCAAAAATAGAAACTGCTTACAACGCCAAGAATGATTCTGGAAGTTCATCATCAGGATCAAACAGCAAAACAAGTTTCACATCATTTCCGTCTTTTGACCCGAATATTTCAACAACAAAGAATGGCAAGAAATTTCAGTGCAACATTGTACTGAATTTGGAAAATGATGAAGAATATTCAGCAGAAATTGCTAAGAGTCACATGTCTTTATTGGGAACTGTTCTTGAATCTTATGGTAGTTTTGTTGCAGGTCGAATCGGGAATCCAATGCTGACAAAGGAAGATTACGACCAGATCGATGCTGAAGAGATGGAACTGATGGACATAAAATGGTGCTTGGCCAGCGTGTTGAGGAGAGCTGAGAAATTCAAGCAAATCACTGGAAGAGATGATCTTCGTGAGGCTGGTACTTCTACTTTAGGTTTTGACAAATCTAAAGTCACTTGTTTTCGTTGCAGGGAAAAAGGACACTTCAAGAGGGAGTGCAAAAACCGTGAAGCAAGTGGAGCTCAAAATCCGTTTAACAACAACAATGATTACTATCGAAAGGCCATCTACCATCAAGTTGCTCAGCAACCATCTCAACAACGTCAACATCAAGCACAAACTGCACATGGAAGGGATGTGATTGAAGATTCTGGAAAGAGAGCGTGTGCAGTAAATCAAGATTCTTTAAAGAGAGTTAATGGTAGTGCTTTGATAATAGATCAAGACAATGAAAAGTTACCTGAAGGATTTAGTTGGGAAAATTTCACATGGGATGATTATGTTCCTAATCAAGATACAGTTCACAAAGTTTTTGTAGCTCGAGTTGAAGAAGACAGTGATGATGATACTGAGTATTGGGCGAGAAAATTTGATGCTGATATGAAACTGATTGCTGAAAGTGATAGTGATGATGATAAAGTTAAAAAGAAAAAGAAAAAGATCAAAACACCAGTCAGCAGTGATGATGAGGAGGTTTCCGTGAAGAAGAAAAAGGTCAAGACACCAGTGAGCAGTGATGACGAAGAAGTTCCAGTGATCAAAAGGAAAGTGAAGGTTGAAGTTCCAAAGTTTAAAGTTGATGAAGATGTTGATGCTAAAAAGACTCCTGTGAAGTGTGACACTTGTGAAGCTATAAAGAAGCAGAACAGCACATTGATTTATAACTTGAACAGTTTGAAGGAATCTTATGATGTCCTGAACAAAGCTATGAATCAATACAATCAGACAAGTGAAGAACAAGCTACAGCAATGAAGACACTTCAAGGAGCTTTTATGACGAAGCAAAAAGTAGTGAACAATTACATTGAGAAGTGTGCTGCTCTTGAACAGAAACTGGAATTGCAAAGAATTGAAACTGAAAGAGTTAATCGTTTGTTGAAAAGTTACTCATGTACTTCTTATGTCATTGACAGGATTTATCCGACTGTTGAAGGAATGAAGGCATTTGAAGAGGATGAAGTAACTGAAGAAAAGAAGGATGATGGAAAAGACACTGAAGAAAAGACTCCAGAAAAGAAAAACAAGAAGAAGAATGATACAAAGAAAAAGACAGACAAGAAGGATTCTGGTAATAAACAAGAAGTCAGTTATAACAAATGTCCACCCCCGTTGGAAAATGGATATTTGCCAAGGAATCCAAATCAGGAAAGAGTCGAAAAAGCAACAAATTTACAGTGGGAGTCGGAGTCGTCAGTCAATTTGCCAGAAAATATTGATGTCGTGTTTACATCATCTGATACTGATCATGAGTCCGAGTTAATTAAGAAATTCGTCGATCAGGTGTTGGATAAAGATGAAACTGAGGAGTCAAAGTCAGAGTCAGAGTCAAAGTCTGGTTCTGAAAGTTTGAGTTCGACGGTCAACAGTCAAAATTCTTCAGTTAAAAGGGTTTACAACAAAGAATTCCTGTTATCAAAATCTAATTTGAGTGACGAAACATTCAAAATTGCATATACATTGAATGATTCCGACAAATTATATTCTGATGAGGAATTTCCACTAAGAGGTGTAAAAACTGAGATGATCAAAAAGATTTTCAAACTAACAGAAATCAATATTTCTGAATTAAAAGATGTAAACCTTATTGATAAACCTAAAAAATACACCTCAAGAGTACAACAAAGATTAAACAAGAAAAAAGGTTACAGTTCTGGTTCTGGATTTCATAAGAAACCAAACCCTAACCGTAATTTCAAAAAGAAAGGTCTTGGTTTTACTCCAACAGAAAAACAGAAAAATGAAACATATGTTCGTGATTTTAAAGCAAAGATGACATTTGTTTCAGGTACATCAAGAGATGAGGAAGAAAAGAAAAAGTTTTGGAGGCAGTCAAATAGTGAGTTTCTTGCAACGAAGCAAGAAGAGATGAAGTTTGCTGGACAAAGGAAAGATACGAGAACCTGTTTCCAATGCAACACTGTTGGACACATTGCCAGAGATTGTTCTAAGGCAATATCATCAAAACAGGGAGTTTTTCGTAAACAAAAAGAAAAAGTGGTTAAGTTTGAACCGCCAATTGACAGAACTAAATTGTTCAAAAATTCGACTTTTGAAATTGGTGAAAGTTCAAACAGGTTTTACAAGAAAAGAGGAAATCTTGACAACCAGAAATGGGTTGTTAAGAAGTCTGTTGATAGTTCTAGCGATGATTCTGATGGGTTGAAATCAGAGGAGCTATCTTCTAGCGATGAATCTGATTCCATAAAATCAGAGGAGCCACAGGTTGAGTTAAAATTGAAAACTTCAGTTCCTCCAATGGATGATGTTCATTTTCCATCATTGAAGGATGAAAATTTTAAGAAGAAAATTGGTAAAGTTGAAATATCAAACCAATTTTATGATGATAACAAGGTTTTTGATGTTGAAAAAGCCTTTAACCCCACTGTGAAACACATTTTTGGTAAAATGATTGATCGAAAAGTCAAAGGGGTTAAAGAGTTTTACGAGAAGAAGCTGCAGAAAGATAAAATTGAACCATCCCTGGTTCGTGACTGGGATGGCTCATACTACGAACAGTAAGTCTGTGGACTTGCCGGAGATCCCAAGTTGGTAATCGTGGATCAGGAATCGGCATCATTCTGTGTATTTGATTGTGTTTTTCGTACAAGTGGTAAATCAGGGACATTAAGTTGTATCTGATTTTCTACAAGTGGTTAAAAAACAATGTGATGAACCATATCCTCAACTTTACAAGTGGTAAAAACAAACTTATTTTCCGGAAAAATCATTTTGATTAAAACAAACTTAAGTGTTTTGAAATCTAAATGAGAAAATGGTTTGTTGAAAGGGGGAGTTCTGATTGTTTATGCCAAGTGAATGGCGAATTGAGGCAATTCGATATTAGTTGTCATTTTATTGTACAGTTTATTTTCAAATTTCCTTTAATGTGTTTGCATTTTAGGGGGAGTAGAAATTTCAGAAAATCCAAAAACATTTGAAAATTTGAAAAATCCAAAAACATGATAAAATCAAAAATGAGTTTTGTTGCATAAAAGAGGAAATGATAGTACATCAGTGGACGATCACAACATGCTAAAGATTTGGTAAGATAAAAAGGTGATAAACGGTCTCACTGATGATGTGCCAGTAGGTTTTTGCACATTTAGTAGATTGTGACGAGATATAAACCTAAATTTCAAACTTGCTTGTTCTGTGGGTTAACACAAACTTGGATATATAGGTAACCCCTGAAATCTTGTTTGAAAGGTCCCTTATTCTGAGATACTAGGTCTTTATGCTCAGTGATATCTGGGGTATTATCCCGGGACTTCTGCTGAAAGAAATTTCTGACCTAGTCCCCGGATAATGCTTTCTGCAAATGCTTGAAACATAGCATCGCCCTCAGCAAGCTGATGAAACAATAAAATTGATAGTCGCTGCTGTTGTAATGCAAAAGATCCTCTAAAGGGGACACACCAAAAAGTCGAAGCCGTCATCTCTCTGCGTATACGGGAGTATCGACCTGAGCTCTCACGGCCCTCGTACTATAATTTATTCCCCTGACAGATATCATCTGTGGTATACTCACCTGTAAGACTGAATATTGGGATCTGGATACGGGAGTATATTCAAGTAGTGGGACACACGGATAAGTTCAAGTGCTTAAAACATTAATATCGTATCTCGGATCAATTGAACTTTGTGTGAAAATTTAAGTGGATCAATATACTGACAATCTAGGTGAATTGTTTAGAACTGAAAATGAAATGAAGCTTAACGGTGTTGGTGATTTGTCTCAAAAACTGATATGATCCTCTTACACGAACTCACAAAAATATTGTTTGTAAATATTTCTTTATTGTATTTCATTACATTCAAAAATTTCAAAAAGATTTTTAGTGTGTTTTAGCATAAAATTTTGAAAAATACAAAAAGATTTTCGACAACTGGTATTGAAAAGCTGATTTTCAAAATTCTGAGTGCTAAACATGATGAGTATGATTTGAGGGGGAGTTTGTGTTTAAAACTGATTATTTTTGTCAAATCTTCAAGTGGTTCATCAGATTGAAAGATCATTTTGATTAGGTTTTTAGAGAAGAGTTTGAATTAGTGAAAGTTTATATGTTTGAAATGTGTAAATTGTAAAATTTATTGTGAGGTAGAGTTTATGCAGGTTAAAGTTTGAGAAGTGATAATTCTAAAAAGCCAAAATTGTGAAAGTCAGACAACGATCCTGAAGCAGATGACGCTGAAGAACTAAAGGAATGCCAGCACATTGCCAAGGGGAGTCTGTTGATGCTGATAGAAAGAGTGAAGCACAAAGACTGATAAAGACTGAAGATTGTGGAGACTCGACACTTAAGACTCGTCAACATCTGAGGGGGAGTCTGTTGGTGCACACATCTGTCGTCTTCGTCTTGTATCGAGTCTCGGGTTCGGTGCGGATCTAAACAAGACATGATGTCATGATGACATCATCTAGGTGACATCATCAATGATATCACATCATTAAAGACAAAACAAATTCCAAGAATACATGTGAGGTTCGCTTGAACAGAATGATCAAGATTATCAATTTCGCTTCAAGACAAAGTGATAATATGTAGATTTCGCTTGAGTGATTCCAAGCGAAATCATTAGGCTATAAATAGGTATGTTAGCTTGTCATTTGTAACGTTTTTGGCCAAGTGTACCGAAGTGCTGCCGGTTTCTCTTCTGATTGTAAAGGTTGTAATATCAATATAAAAGAGGGTTAAAGTGAATATCAAGCTGTTTACACATTCGTTTCTTAGTTTCCGCCTCTGAAACGAATTAGAACTCTTCCGAACGACTCGTTTAGGTCGGAATCCGATCCTACATCTTATACTCGAGCTCTTACGTAATGAACACTTATACGCTAAGTTCTCTAAATGTGAGTTTTGGATTAAAGAAGTCCAATTCCTTGGACACGTTGTTAGTGAAAAAGGAATCCACGTTGACCCTGCAAATAGAGGTGTACAAAAAAACTGATTACGCAACTGAAACCGAAAAATTAACCGAAACCGGTTGTTGGAAAAACCGGTTTTTTTGTAACCGGTTCGGTTACAAACCGGTTAGACCGGTTATGGATCGGTTATAGAGTTGGGCTTAAATATCGGTTATAAAACCGGTTATACACAAAACCGGTTTAAAAACTGGTTAGACATAAAAACCGGTTAGAACCGGTTAACTGTAAACGACTATATATAAACCGGTTATAAAAACCGGTTAAAACCGGTTAATGGGCCAGATCTGCAGAAAACGGTCATGTGACCGTTGGGACTCAAAACTAGCCGTTTTTTTTGTTTTTTTTTTGCCAAAAATTCATCTCCAATTACTATAAAAGGGTGTTGGGTGTTTTGGTTCAATCACACCATTCTCTAATCTCCTAAATCTCATAAAAACGCTCACTTTTCTTATTCGATAATTGTGAAAAAAAACATGGCAAGCTCTAGTGCTCATGATTCGGTCAATGTTGGCGAGTCTACAACCGACACGGTTGTTCGTGTTCTTGCAACGAAGCGCAACCCGGAAGTTTGGAACCATTTCGATTTGTGCGAGATGGCGAGCGGACCGAAAAAAGCGCGTTGTCATCATTGTAATAGTTTTTACGCCGTTGGGGCAAACACCACCTTGAAACAACACATCGAAAAACCGTTTTGTAGGGCGTTGAAACAACAAACCGCTAGTGGTCAAGCTTCCATGGCAAGCGACGCTACTTTGTTCGCCTACAATTTCGATATGGCAAGGGAGGAAATGGCGAAGTTTGTAATCCAAGAAAGTTTGCCGTTCAACCATTTCGACAACCAACGCTACACCAAAATGGTTCAAAGAACTCTCCAACCGCGATACACTCATGTAAGTCGCGCTACTCTTAGGAGGGATTGCTTAAAAATGTGGAAAAAAGCTAAACTTGAATTAATTTGTTATTTTGAAAAATTAGAAACCGGTGTTAACTTGACTAGCGACGTTTGGTCCGCACCGCACGGTTCACCCGACTCGTATATTTGTGTCACCGCCCATTGGATTGAACCGGCGACGTGGCAAATGATGAAACGCACCATTTTGTTTAAACTTTTTGATTACCCTCACACCGGTGAAGCTATATATAAAGCTATCGACAAATGTATTAAAACATACAAATTGGAAACAAAGATTTTTTCGATAGCTTTTGATAACGCCTCAAACAACACGCTTTCGGTCACGCATTTAAGGTTAAAGTACACTCCGATTTGTGAGGGTATTTTTTTCCATAGTCGATGTGTGGCACACATCATAAATTTGGCCGTTCAAGACGGTTTAAAGGTTATTGAACGACAAAAAGAATCTTTCAAACAAATGTTACGTCATATATATAGTCATACGCAAAGGCATTCAAAATATATTAAAATGTGTAAGGAAGCGGGTCGAGTATGCTACGGACCCAATTGGGACGTCGCTCATCGATGGAACTCGACTTGCACCATGTTTGAAAAAGCTATTTTGCAAAAAGAAAGTTTAATAGAATTTCATAGCCTTTTGGCGAGTCGTGGAAAGGTTTCGTCTTACCACCAATCGAATTGGGGGCTTATTGAAACGGTTACACAAGTGCTTCAAGTTTTCAAAACATCAACAAAGACTTTATCGGGGGTTTACTATCCAACTAGTTCATTGGTACTTCACAATTTGTTTAAAATGTGTAGAAAATTAAACGAGTTGTCGGGGAGAGGTAGACCATATTGTGATATGGTAGATACGATGAAGGAAAAACTAAGAAAATATTTTAAAGAACTACCCGCGGTTTTCACTTGTGCCGCCGCTTTAAACCCTTGCTTTAATATTTTTGGAACCGGTTCTTTGATTGAAAAAATTTCAAACGAGTTGAATTTAAACACCGTAGAAGAACCAAACTTTGGCGAAGCCGCAAAAACACGTTTTAATGAACAACTTTCAAAAATGTTTGATGTTTATGTAACAAAATATGGGCATATCTCGTCACACATTCACGAGTCAATGAGAAATGCCGCTTTCGGCGAAGGGTCATCAAATTTGGAAGATGACGATTTGTATGTTTACAACTATTTGTATGATGAATCGAGTCAAATGCAACGTGGTAACACTAGTAGTAGCGAACTCGGTCGATATGGTGGGTCGAACTTTCTACGAACAATGACTTCACAAGACTTTAAAAATTTTGATTTGTTGGGTTGGTGGAAAAGTAAGGAAGAACAATTTCCGATCTTAGCCACAATGGCCCGAGATTTACTAACGGTCCAAGCTTCCACGGTAGCTTCGGAAAGTGCTTTTTCTATAAGTGGTAGGGTGATTTCGATACGGAGGACTCGACTAACACCAAAGGCGGTTGAGATGTCGATTTGCTTGAAAGACTACTTGGATGCGGCGGAGAGATGTCAACACATACGCTCACTCGAGGGTGAATTAGATTACGAAGCCGAAGTGTACGAAGACGAGGTTCGAAACGAAATGACAACCCCAATGACCGAAGAAGAAGCCGAACTAGATGAATTACTCCGCAATAGTTCGAGTTCGGGTTCGGCCGAAGAAGATTAGACGCGGTTCAAGATATATTACTATTCTTGTCCCACTAAAAAAATATATATACTAGTGTGGACCTTCGTGCGGATTAATATTTGAAGTTTATGTATGAAGTTTATGTATTTTCGTTGTTACGCTTTAGCGTTCGTACCGTTCTTATTTCCTTATGTTATGTTTCCGTTTGTTCGTAGACTTAATGATATTATGTTTTGACTTTTTACAATTTGTATTTTATGTTTTTTTTTTTAAAACTGCTGTTTTTTTTTTAAAAACAGGCTAAAAAACAGCAAAACAGCATCAAAAACAGCATTTTGTGACATTTCCTGCAGACCGGTTTTTTTACCGGTTTTTTTAACCGGTTATAGTAAACCGGTTATAAAATCAGTTAATTTAATCAGTTCGGAAACCGGTTATTATACAAACCAGTTATAACCGGTTGTACCAGTTATTAATTTTCGGTTGCTGAAACCGGTTAAAACCGGTTACGGTTAAACAAAAAACCGGTTGGAGATTGATCCAAAAAAACCGGTTCGGTTAAAAAACCGAAACCGGTTTCTCAAATTAACCGATTTGTACATCTCTACCTGCAAAGATCGAAGCTGTAAAGAATTGGACCGCGCCTAAATCGCCTTCTGAAATCCGTTCTTTCTTAGGATTGGCGGGTTATTACCGTCGATTCATCTCGAATTTTTCAAAAATCGTCGTTCCTCTCACTTCGTTGACCCAAAAGGAGAAACCTTTTGCTTGGGGTCCTGAGCAAGAGGAATCCTTTCAGACTCTCAAGGACTTGCTTTGCAACGCTCCTATTCTTACTCTTCCTGATGGAAATGATGATTTCGTAGTGTATTGCGATGCATCGAACCGTGGTCTCGGTTGCGTTCTCATGCAACGAGGCAAGGTCATCGCTTATGCATCTCGTCAACTCAAGATACACGAGAAAAACTATACTACCCATGACCTTGAACTTGGTGCAGTTGTTTTTGCGTTGAAAATTTGGCGAACTACATGGAAATATGACGTCCACTAAGGGATTTTATTGTAATATAACGTCCCCTAAGGGACTATTTTGAAATATAATGTCCTTGAACGGACTATGATAAACATACGTATATACAGAGTCTCTTTAGAAAAGGTAAGTCTACAAGGACTATGATGAAATAATACGTCTACAAAGGACTACGATAATCAAATGCCCATACAGGGATTTAAAGGAAAAAGAAATATATTGGAAGAAGGGTGTTCTAATGCCTTTCTTGCTTCATTCTGATGGTTTCTCTTCTTTGTCTATAATACGCGGCAGTGACACTGAAGATTCAGGGAATAAAATGAACATTCCAAATTAGGATCCGTTGTAGAAGTAGAATTCAAGGATTTCATGGTTAGAAAAATAAATTGGATCACAGATTGGATTTTAACAAGCATAACCCAAGTTCGGAATTTCAAAACTCGGAGATGGGGATTTGGGATTAATATAATAGCGTCCACATGTATCATCTTCAATATGGGAGCCTCAGGGACCTTCTGGTATGGACTCCGAAGTCTGGTTTAAAGTTTAAATAAGTTTGATTTTGGGAATAGGTCCACAAAGGTCTTTCCTCCAACTGGTTGCACGCTTAACCTAGTTGTGGTACGAAGCTTGGCATTTCGAGGCTTCAGATTTGGAGAATTTCCATCAACGGCTTCTTTGCCTGGCGACATATTCAAAACACATAAAATCGAAAACAATGTTTACTTAATAGGGATGAGAGCATTCCTATGTTAAGTCTAGACTCGGAACGTCTAAGGAATATGCTACTGTGTCATTTGAGATTAAACACTAAAAGCTAGTGTTTAATTCACTCAAACGTTGGCTCTGATACCAACCTGTCACACCCCGATATTTACAGCTCAGCCCGGTGGGGAGTATCGTGACGTAAGATTGATATCGTCATAGTCAAACATACACAGAATAGCACAGCGAAAGTCTTAGAATATAAAATATTATTACAAACCCAATTGTTAGAAAATACTGAAAAAATAATTACATTCGAGCTTGCAATATTAAATCCACAGGCGGATCAATTTAAAATGTACAAAATGAAGTTTAGCAGACTTTAGGGCATCCTAAGGATTTGCAAGATCCTTCATTGACACCAAGGAGCTTCCAGCCAATTAAGCCTGTCACTTAGTCTTTTGAAAATACGTCAGTTTACACTGGTAAATACAATTAACTGACTCTATTGAAAACATTTAAGAAAATTGATTTAGATGCACAAGGCACAAATATTCTTTTATAACTTGGGACAGTTATATAAAATAATCTTGTATACAGATTTACATGTTTGTCGTACGTTCAGGGCCCGGGATAGAAACCGAGTCATGATTAATCAACACACCACTAATATAGTCCACAAGGAGTTATCCTCACGTGTGGTTATATTTTGTATCTTAATTCCCTTTTTGGGGAAAAGAAACCGTATCGCAACTATCAGGTGTATGCCTACACCCCGTGCTTAGGTCGTGGCCATTTGGATTTAAATAATGCCAAGGATATCCAGGACACGGTCGTTAAACCCCAAATGCTTTGTATCAAACAAAACAGATTAAAATGGCTTATCTCAATGATTTAACCACTAATCGATTAAATATTCAATACCCGACCAAGCGGTAATAATTTACCGTATCCCAAGCCCGTATAAGGGAAAATAAGTTAAAAGTATTTACCTAAGCTTAAAATGTAAAATTTGTATTCTCAGCCGTATATCCTACTCAAAAAGTGTAGGTAGCTTTTACTGGGCTCCTAATCTGGAACGGAGGTTTTAATAACCTATTAGATTCCTAACGGGTCTTATTTAAGTTATAACTTAGACCGGTTAGTTTTAAAGAAAAGTTTACGGTACAAAACGCGAGATTAAGCGATGACCGGATTGGAATGCGATTTAGACCCAACAAGTATGAAGACTTGTATAAAATGGGTAAACTAAATACATTCTGTATTTTGAAATAAAAATGATAAGGTTTGACCCGTTTCGGCTAATTTATGCAAACTAGTTACATAAACCGTACCGAACGCGTATAAGCATAACGGGTAACCGGATGAGACAAGTACAAGTTCTATAAGTTATTATGCTTAAAATATGTTGTGATATCAGTAGGATATCTTCAATTATGCCCAAAACGAATTTAAAACCAATTTAAGCCCCGTTAGGGTATTTTGGTCATTTTAAAGTTTATAAAGGTGGTTAAATAGCAAACTGAGGTTCTGGTCTAAAATAATCAGTAAAAATAATTATTTTATCATGTTACATCAGTAAGATATCATACATATGTGAAGTTTACCATTTATGGCCAAACTATGCACCAGATGAGCATTTTGGTCATTTCACATATGTTTTAATGATCAAATTGGAAATCTGAGTTCAAGACTTATAAAAGGAACTTGAGTACAATCTGATGTTACGATCATAAACATTCTGTGAAAACACTTTATTTATGATATAATATCAAACATATGTGTGTTTTATAATTTAAAACCAAACTATGCTCCGTAGGGGCATTATGGTAATTTCACACATAGTTTTGAAGGCTAATTTGGGAATCTGAGTTTATATCATATACCTACTGTAAAAATATTTAAAATGATTTATAAAATCAGTAGGTAACAAGTCTTGGTTGGTAGTTATGGTTTAAAACCATACTACGCGCCGAAACGACGTTAAAGACCGTTAAATGACGATATGTGCGATGTTTAAGGAAAACTGATGTTATGACCAGGTTTATATGACTAAAATATGTTAATTAATATAACATATCAGTGGTAAAAAGGTTTTGTATGAAAATTATGCTTTAAAACTATTTTAGGTGCAAAAAGGGCATTATCGTCAATTAAGGACATAATTCAAGAACGTATGCGTAAACTCAGTTTGTAAACTGAATGGATATCCCAAATTATCCTAATTATGATATTCAGTAGGCAATGAGTTTGGTATAAAAAATTATGCTTAAAACCGATCTACGCGCCTAAAGGGCATTTTGGTCAATTTAAAGCATACATTATGACATTACGCGCAAACTCAGTTTCGATCAGGTTCGTAACATCGAAATATGTTAAACATGTTAACATATCAGTACCTAAGTTGTTTGAAAGCTTATTGGTGTCTAAAACCTTATTTTTGCTAAAAAGGC
This sequence comes from Helianthus tuberosus, assembly GCA_030545235.1. NCBI lineage: Eukaryota > Viridiplantae > Streptophyta > Magnoliopsida > Asterales > Asteraceae > Helianthus > Helianthus tuberosus. The sequence continues at coordinate 58,085,222 of CM060437.1, read as the reverse complement.
ATAATAATCAAAGTACGGCATATTAACGGAACATGTGCAAAAACTCAGATTTCTAGTATGATCGTGTAATATAACCTTATAAGGTTATGCTACATTATATTACAATCATAACAGAACCTAGAATTAGTAGCATACTACCCTAAAACTGGAATTGACGAGCCGAACATGTTTACACACGTTCTAATAATTATTACTAAGTTGTTTAAGTGATAAAATGTATTTTAGAACACTTCTAAACGCAAATAGAAATTATTTCAAAAACTGACTCGTTGAATTTTTAAAACAATATTAAGTTGACTCGTCAATTGACCAAGCAAACGTGATTCTTAGGAGGTGCCCTTTTGAGGAATTAACACCTACCTAATTACGATCACGTAGCCATGTTCGTTGCAAACATTGGCTTGACCGTTTAAGGTCTAACTAAAAGTCAAAGCGTTTATCGTAAACGCTTGACTTTTCGGCTTTAAGAGCCAAATAAATGAACTAGTCACGAAAGGATCACTTACAAGTGGTCCTAGGGACTGAAGAACACTCAAAGGAAGTCCCCAATTGCTCAGGGTCCTCCAAAGATGAGAGATAGGAAGAATGGAATGAAGGTGCAAGGAATTATGATGATGAACACCCTTATTCATAGTTTTTGAGAGTTGATAAGATCTTGCCAAGTGTTTTAGGAATTCAATAGGATCATTACATGTGTCTTACCAGCTTGTTATAATCAGTTAACACCCATAGAATGATCAAATGGTTTTAAATATCATGTGTGGGGAACAAGTAAAGTATAAAACAAACAAATAAAACAACCTGCTGTTGCTGTATAGTTGTTGGCGGCCCACGAAGAAGGAGTCCAGTGGGCTTCGCGGCCCGCGAGGCTGTCCGGCCCCGGCATATCAGTTTGGCAGATTGACTATTTTGGTCCCTGTCTTCATTATGTATGTTTGGAGAACAAGGAAATACACAAAACTAACAACAACCATACTTTGTTGCTGTTGTTTGCAGCCTGGCAGCCCGCGAGAGCAGGCCCAGACCTGGGTCGCGGCCCGTGACAAGGGTCAGCCCAGCCAACAAGAAATCAGCTTTAGCTGATTGGCAGATTTGGTCCCTCAATTCTTTTTAGTACTTCTTAACTTTCAATAATTACACAAATGGCACATTATGTTCTAAATCCTCATATTATGTTAATATAAGGTACAAAACTCTAATGACCAATCTTAGGCATGCCCGGGAGTACGGCCGAGCATTACGGAGTTCCCGGTTCGTATAAAAGGTCACTCAAAAGCGTAGTTTCGTACGTTGACGCTTTTAGTCCTTTTAACGGACAAAGTTGTGTGTAATATCGTTTAACGATATCAAAGCATTACATAGTCCATATTAGGCATTCCCGTGAGTATGACCGAACATCACGGAGTTTCCAGTTCACTTAAATGGTCACTCAAAGGTGTAGTTTTAGACGTTGACGCTTTTGGTCCCTTTAACACACAAACTTGCTCGTATTATCGTTTAATAGCATCAAGGCCTATATAGCCAATATTAGGCATTCCCGAGAGTATAATTGAACATCATAAAGCTCTGGGTTTGTTAAAAGGTCATTCAGATGTAAGAATTAACATGTTGACGCTTTTAACCCTTCATCGCGCAAACTTTCAAACAATTACGCAAACTTTCAAACGATTATGCAAACGGCTCCTTTCGTCCAACAAGTGGTTTATTTGAGAATACGGATACCGTATAAGGTCACTCAGAGACTTAGTTTTAGCATGTTGACACTTTCAGTCCCTCCTCATTCAAAGTTTTTTTGATTTTTCGCAAAATTAGTCCCTCATAGTCAACGTTTGACTTCATTAGGGTTTAGTACACGTGTCAACACATCATTGGACGTGATTTTACGAGGCGTTATACATAATCTCATACCTAAAAGATATTTTTTTTCTAATCTTATACCCGGTCCCATACCCGAAGAAGCGTCCCCGAGTTTAGGTTTTTTTTTTCATCCGTCATATTAAATAGGGAGCGTAGGTCTTGTCACCCTCTCTGTCCACACATACACACATATATCAACTTTTTAAAAAAGTGTCGACGTGCTTCACGTATAATGTACGTAATTATATACATAGGTTGCGTCGTTATCATTGATTTCACGTATAATATTCATAAGTTGTGTAAATATTTATAGAGTGAGTAATTATGTTAGTAATTATTGTGGTGATGGATTTACGTCTCACCCAAAAACACGTCATGTGCTGATGACTATGTATCCTTTGTAGGTCAAGAACCCATGTAATCTTGGCTGTATATGTACATAAAAGCAGTCTTTTCATTCATACGATGTAGAGGTAAGAATGTCTATCTTATCATCCTAAGACGCTACCTTAGCTTTGCTATTGATGATCATGATAATGATACACTATTTCATGTCTTTAAAAATATACTTTAACATACATCCAAAAATTTAAATAAATTTTATTTAATTATTATTATAATTATTCACTTGATTTAAAATTCTATAAAAAAATCAAAGAGTGGATATTAAAAACAGTAATCTGATTTTTATTAATATTGTTCTGAGTTCTAATTTTAAATCATACTCGAAAATACATGCTATTCTCAAGTTAAACGAGTTATTCTGAGTTCTTGATATAGATTACGACATGTCTACATATTAATTATAGTAACTGATGATACGAAACAATAGAATATTTTCTATAAAAAAGAAAAAAAAAGTTAGAGAACTCAAAGTTGACATAAACAAACGTTTAATCCGACAAAAAGTTGATACTTTTAAGCACAAATATTCTCGTTAATTGAATAAGCAACAAAAAGATGATAGTTTTAAACACAAATATTCTCGTTAATTGAATAAGTTAGTTGACCAAGAGAAAAGAATAAAGATATTAGAAAAATTGGCATTTTGGGTGATGGGGCGGTGCAACTCAGCAAGATATTTTAAGATATTTGTCCCACGTCATCATATTATTTCTATCAACGGTTAAGATTTTGTCTCCAAGATATTTTCTGATATTTCAATCATGACATGGCCGGAATCTTTCTCTCCAATATATTTTCTGATCAACGGTTATGATTTTGTCTGATTATCTTGTTGAATGTCTCTTTTAAATTATAAAATAATATTTTTTTTGTATTACTATTGACATGGACTAACTACATATTCGAACAAATAATAACAGCTAGCTTTTATTTGTGTCGCGCTTTACCGCGTAACAAATCAAATGATAATGTTAAATAAATGATAATTGGTTTAGTTTATCATCATACCATAAAACGATATCAATAAAATGAAGCATGTTGTTTCGAAAGCCAAACAGTAGAATTGGGTTAGTTTATCATCGTACCGTAAAACGATACCAAATAAATGATCTAGTTTGAATACAACTTCATTTTAACAATACTTAGACTATGGGGTATGGGGCGGGGGTTGGGTACAAACGCCCAAGTCACCACCCCGGGTGGGAGTGGGTTTAGGCGTGGCCCGTTTGGCGTGTGATTCAGCCCGGACGTTGGGCAGGGCTACCCACATGACATGGCGGAACCTCATTGGCCAAGAGCATTAGTCATGGCGGAACCTCATTATGATGTGGCTTGGCCACGCCCAGTGGCGGACCCATGATTTTTGGACAATGGGGTCCAAAAAAAAAAAACACAAAAAACAAAGAAACAGGTATCGAACCCATGACCTTATGTGTGTAAACAAGGTGTTTTACCACTGCACTAGGCTCACTTTCATTGTTATGGGGTCCAACTAAATTATTTTATGGGGTCCATAGACAATTTTATATACCGTTTCTACTACTTTTTAAAAAAAGATTGGGGTCCGGGGACCCCGTTCCTCGTAACGTAGGTCCGCCCCTGGCCACGCCACCCCAGCCACGCCCCACCATACCCCTTTAAAATTGGTTTTTGGTCTTGGGTGCCCCATACTTCACGTGTCGCACCATGTCCCCAACCCACGCCCCACCATACCCCACGGTCTTATATCGGAATCTTCAGGAGGGAAAAAACACAACTACGTACTTAAGTTTTTTTTTAATATTGAACGAAAGTTATTAAATTAATTGATAAAGGTAATATCATTTTAAAAAAGAAAAAAAGAATTATGAAAAATAAAAAAGTAAATATGTTTAAAGTAAATATAATAATAAGATATTATAATATTAAAATAATAAAATATTAAAAAACTATATATTATTGTCAATTTAAAATTACTATTTATCTTCTTTCAACAACAAAATATATATATATATATATATATATATATATATATATAAAATATATATATAATTGTGTAGTGAAAGAAATCTAGTCACACCGTGGCCCTTAAATCATCTATTGAAGTCAAGTAAGATCTTAATCTTAGTGTAACACCCCGTGTTTTCACAAGTGAAAGTCAAAGTCAAGGTCAAAGTCAACGACCGATTTCGCGCGACGTGACTAGTAGAATTGTTTCTATTATATCTAGATTATGTGGGGTAAATGTCGTACATTACAATAATCAAGCCTCACCAACCATATTTCGACCGATCTACGACTGTGAACGATAGGAAGTAACAATGCGATAAAGATAATCAAGCAAACTAATCAAATCGACACCAAATCGTAACTCGAATTTCGTACTTTATTTGTCAGTTATACGTGTGTGTGTGTGCCCTACGTGTTACCTGTGCATGTTTATTTTATGTTATGTGGTGATAATCAAGCGAACTCAATCGAACTCGAAGTCTAACTCGAATATGATCGAACCCGAACTCGAATCCTGAATCGAACCGTATAAGAAGTATTTGGGACTGAAAGTAATTTGAATTAGGAAACCCTATCAAACCGCCCGTAAATCCGAGCCGAATCAACATCGCATCGAGCTCGCCCAAGGTGGTGGCATCCGCACGGATGGCCCATCCGCACGGATGGCCAATCCGCACGGATTGCCAGCCGCACGGATGGCCGGCCCGCGCGGATAACCTGCCCGGGTGCGTGCCATGCGCACGGCTCATTCTTTCCCTTTTTTGGCATCCTATAAATACACGGGTCACTCTCCACTTTTTCCACTTTTGGCAAGTGACGTCCGAACCACACGCATTCTTCACCTTTTCTCAGATTACTCTCGATCCAGGTAAGATCTTGCACTAATTCTTGTACATCTTTAATCACTACACCATTCTACACACTTCTATCTTTCGAATCTTCGATTCTAACCATGAAATCATCCGGATTTGAGGTATTCACGAGTGACGTCATCATGAAGCTCATAAGAACTTCATGCTTGGCCTCATTCCACTAAGAATATCTCAGATCTAAACGATTTCTACAAGTTTTTACAATAATTCCACCTAGATCTAAACTTTTCTAAGGATAAAAGAGTTGAAAGAAATAAATCTAATGTTTTACCCTTAAAACCGGTACAAATCCGATCAGTCCTAGTGTTTTGCTCGTCAATAGTGATACCCTAGCTCCAGATCTGGAGTTGTACCCTAGACAACTGATTTCGGGGTTAACCGGGACGACCGTTCTGAGTCGCCGACAGGCCGAGTTAGGGTGATTCCTAACCGGTCTAGTCACGCGGGTGAGAACACAACTCCAAGTGGTTGCCACGTAATCAGAACGTCTCGATAAACGACAACAGAAACCAAGCGTAGACGAACGGAACAACCAGAGCAGTTGTCCGCACGGACAGGCTACCCGCACGGACTAGCCACCCGCACGGACAAGCTGTGCGCACGGGTTACCATCCGCACGCACAGGTCATACGCACGGGTTGCCACCCGCACGGACTACCCTTGGGACCCACCTTCTAAACGAGGTTTGAGTATCGACGAACGAGCAATCCGGACGGACGACCTCTGAATGGATTACTCTTCGGATCATGAGATACTAAGGCCTTAAAATAAAAATCGAGCAAACCCCACCCGCACGGACAAGCCGTGCGCACGGACAAGCCGTGCGCACGGACGGGCTATCCGGACGGATTGACTCTGCCCGCGCGCACAGGCTGTCCGCACGGACTACCATACGCACGGACCGCCGTCCGCGCGGCCGGTTTGAAAGGTAGAAACACTTTGGTGTTTTCAAAATGCTACAACGAAAACTCCAAAGCACAAGCCATCATACACAAACACATCTTAGGAAGAAACAATCCACTTGGACGTTTATCCACACAAGCAATCTAACCATACGGGTAAGTCGTCCGCACGTATGACTCGTCCGCACGGGTTACCACCCGCACGGACAGTCACACGCACGGATGACCTATCCGGGTGGAACACCATCCGCACGCATCACCATCCGTACGGATAGGTCATGCGCACGGATGACCCCTATTCACGGACAACTGAACCGCACGATCAGTCATCCTACCCACTCTCACTTGTACTGTTTTACGCGTCACTTATCGTTACGTTATCAAATCTATTCAGGCTAATCGTACTCGCTGTAAAGCGCTCCCTTCAATCCATATCGCTGTGAGTATACTCGAACCCTTTTTGCTTTAGCACTTTTGGGTGTTACATACGTTACAACTATACAAACTACAACTATCACACTACTCAAGCTATTTTAACGCTTAACCATTATCGCATGTTATACGTGGCTTATGAATGCTTGTTTGTTATGTTTACACATGGAATGCTGTCTACCTGCCTTAGCAACGATAGTACTATAGTTTGGACTCAGTACCCGTTTCCACGGGGGTTGTTAAGGATCTTTTACTTGCATGGATTACAGTGGTAATCGTGTATTGCGAACTGCCTCGGGCAGTCAACCCGCAGTCATTGGTATCGATGGATCTATGTCGATAACTAACGTGCTTCATTTCACTATGTGTACGTGCTGGTTATGCGTAAATGAACTCGAACTCTATATGCTATTATCAAACTTGTATGCTCACCTTTACTTTTTATGTATTGACATTATTTTAACGTATGTGACAGGTGCCTAGGTTGTTTATATGCTTCCCGGGCGGTGATGAAATTGAAGCTAGGAACTAGAGTCCTAGAAACCGACGAATAATTTGTTATGTTTAAATCTGAGTTGTCGGAACAGAATATTTGTTTAGTTTTTGTCTGTAATAACTTGTTTTACTATTTGAGACATGGTATGGGACATGTTAACTTAAATTGAATGGTAATGATAGTTGTTATGGAAACTTCTGGACAATCTGTTTCGCTCAGTGCCGCGCCCCGATGATTCCGCCATCGGTTGGGGTGTGACACTTAGTCACTGTAGGGGTGTGTATGGGTCGGTTCTGATAAAAAAACCATAACCGCGATGTCGGTTATTAGATAACATAACCCTAACCGATCGGTTATGGTGGTTATGGTTATTTGATTTTGATGGTTAGGGGAGTGGGGGTGGTCACTAGTGATGAAATTCCATCACTCACAAACATCCAATCATATTCCGCCATGTCAGCAACCACTATTATATCACTCACAAACATTCTTTAGTGGCGGTGGTCATCACTAGTGATGGGATTCCAACGTACAAGTATTAATACACAACGTACAAGTCATACACATACAATCAACAATGTTCAACGCGTGATAAAATCAACGCGTTATAACTATCACTCGTTATAAATATGGTGGCAGCGGTGTTAGTGATAGTTTCACGAGTAGGGCTGTCCAAACTGCTCGACGATCGAGGATCGCTCGACGATCGCTGGAAAATTGCTCGAAAAATGATCGTTCGATTCACGCTCAATTTGTAAATGAGCCGCTCGGATCGGTTCGATTTGAAAACGATCCAAGCATGAGCATAGGTCCGATCGCTCATCGATCGATCGGTTTCGCTCGAAATATTTTTATTAAATAATTAATATATATATTTATTTAATATAAGTATAAGAATAACTAGCCCAATCATACTTAGCCCATTCCTTAACCCATAAAAATAACTAGCCCAGCCCATTCCTTACCCTATTCTAATCATACGCAGCCACAACACACTTAGATGCTCAGTTGAAGTGTTTTACACACTCAAGCAGTCACGCAGGTCGCAGCCACGCTCGTTGCACACCCCGCCCTAGCTCCGGTACTTCACATCGATCTATCATCTAACGATTTCCATCTGCAGGTACTTCACATCTTCACGATATGATCAAATTCGTCTCAAATCCATTTTCGTGGACTTCTTATATTCGTCTCATATAAACCCTTATATTTCGGATCTGTTAGATCGACCCCGTAATAATCACCGCACATCTTGGTCGTGAAATCCATCAACTTCGGTATACATGATTTCAGGTATACTCCGACTCTTATCTATCTATTAACTCCGGCGTTAATCATTTGATGTTTGGTGTTAAGGGTGTTCAATTGACTACTCCGTCGATGTATAAGTGTTGAGAAAAACCGATCGAAACTGAGCGAAAACGATCCGATCGATTTAAATTCGAACCGATCATGAGCACAACTTTTATGCTCGGTTTCCAAATTCAAACCGAACCGATCCGATCGGTTGTAATTCGATCCGATCTCGAGCAGACCCACGATCGGATCGGATCGGATCGGATAGGTTTCCAAATTCAAACCGAACCGATCCGATCGGTTGTAATTCGATCCGATCTCGAGCAGACCCACGATCGGATCGGATCGGATCGTGAACACCCCTATTCACGAGTGATGGATTGTTTATAACGGACCAACCCTGGTGGCCTTATAGCAGTTCGGTTATGGGTGGTTAACCGTGTATTTAGTTTATCTAAAAATAACTTATTTTTTTAACATGGAATAATTGTTATTGCACATTTGTATATATTAATATATTACATAGTATTAAAGAATACATATAATCTATAATATTAATACCAATTATTATCGAATATTCAAATAAAGTGATATGATACATTCAATAAATTCAAATAAACATTCAAACAAAACTACAAAATGATATGAAAACCCCATAAGTACTAAAAATCTTCAGTTAAAAACATCAAATATTAAAAATATGGTGAAAAGTCCTACATCCTATAAAGATTTATTACATGTCGGTTCGGTTCGGTTATGGTGGGTATGGAAAAAACGATAACCATAACCGACCGCTACTTTCGGTTTTCAAAAAAATCATTAACCGACCCACCGGTTTTTCATTTGGTTCGGTTTTTCTGTTTGGTTTTGTCAGTTAATTCGGTTTTTTGCACACCCTTACTAATATGTACCTTCATTTTGTGGTTTCTAAAATCCTCTTTGTTTATGTATTTGACTCGGTGATGATATGTTGAGTCGATCTGGATCATGTACCAAGTCTCTTTGTCTCTTTGGCATCTAGGAAGTTAGAGGAAGCTCACATGTTGATAAGCATTGAAGTATCTTTGTTGTTGAGCAACAAATATAAACATAACTAAATTACTTTTTAAGTCCTTGTGTTTAGTGATTTTAACCAGTTGAGTACAAAATCAAAAAGTTTAACGTCCTGAATCTCTAACCACTCATTTTATAACGTTTTGAATCCCTGTGTTTTAGTGATTTTAACCACTTGAGTCCAAAATAAAAAAGTACAAGTGTTATATATTGGACTCAAAACGTTATAAAATGAGTTGTTAGGGACTCAGGGCTTTAAATTTTTTATTTTAGACTCAAGTGGTTAAAACCACTAAAACACAAGGACTCAAAAAGTAATTTACTCTATAAACATTGATATTTCATCTCCTATGTAGATGATCGGTTTAAGTATCTTTGCTAGTGGTCCAGTATATCTTAATCCACCATTATGGGCACAAACAACTCCTTTTTTTGCTTATTAAACATTTAAAATAGATAAAAACTAATAAAATAACATTTTTCATTAATAAAAGAAGCAAACGATAATCGACAAAAAAAATATAACTAAAAAAAACTAGTTGTCGAGAGAAATTAATAGGAAATAGTTTATAAAGTTGTATGAAAAAACAAATTCATATAGTTTTATGAGTATAAAAGTAACATGAAATAGTTTATAGAGCTTTTTTGAAAGAAAACGTAGTAGGCAATAGTTTGTAAAGTGTTTTGAAAGAAAATTTATATACTATCAATTTTTAACAATCTTGGGCATTAATTGTTGTATTGTTTGCTTTGAAAGTTGTAAAATGGTATTTAGCATAGTATGGGATGATATATACAATGGGTTCTTAGTCTTATGCCATTTATATACTATTAATTTGAAACATTTGTGTGGATCGTTGGTTGTAAGTTGTGTTTAAATGGTTGTACCTTAATCAAATATAGGTTGTAAGTTGTGTTTAAGTGGTTGTACCTTAATCAAATAATAATGGTTTCATTACCTTACCAAATCCAATCTGTTTTGTATGTATGTATGGTTGTAAATTATGCTTAAGTGGTTGTACCCTAATCAAATAATGGTTTCATTATCTTACCATATTCAATCGGTTTGATCCATTCAAAATTGTGTTGTTTTATTTGTAAATTATTATTATTTATAATAATCTAATTAATTTAGCCAAAATCTTGTATAAATATAATTTGCAACATATTGATGCAATGGTTGTTGTAATGTATGCATTATGGTTTGTATAGTGGTAATGATATATATATAGATATAGATTACGATGAACCTGTCAAAAGGGAAAAAGTAGACGCGTGTTTATCGTAACGCGCGAGTCCTAGATCAACTTAGTTATTTTATTCTATATTTTACGTTTCGGTTTAATTTCTTCGCATTAACACCGCAACTTCAGTGTCGGTGATCGCTGACAGTAGTGTGGCATTAGTGCTCGTCCCCGCCGCAACGCGAGGGTACTTAATACTAGTTACATTTATAAATAAAGTTTTATGCAAGGAAAAGGAGCAAATAATAGTTATTATATCATTAACCAAATGAACTTAATATAAAATTAATTAATTTTTTAACAAGCTTATTTTGTTTCTTAAAAGCTTCACCAAGCTCAATTTTATGTTGGTTAAAATATTTAAAAAAACAAAGAATAAGAATGATAATTGTTTTTATGAGTGATTTTAAAAACGGTAAATTACTTTTTGAGTCACTGTGTTTTAGAGGTTTTAAACAGTTGAGTCCAAAATCAAAATGTTTAACGCCCTGACTCCATATAGTCACTTTTCTTAACCATTTGAGTCCAAATTTCTTACTCCGTTTAAATTTTCTATTAGTTTTTCATTAAAAGACTAAATTGCCACTGTATTATATTATTACACTGATCCAGTTAGTCAACTAGTTATTATATATAATCCTAATAATTCTTGTGTAGAAACTAGAAACCCTAAAAAAACATATTTACTTCTGATGAAGTCTGCCGTCGATCAGCATCAGCTAATCGGAGGAGTTGACAAGCAGTTTCTTGCTGCTCCGGTGAAGTCTACCGTTCATAAGTACCAACTAATTCCTGAAAGTTATTATGTTTTATTATTTGAGGCAGACTTCAAGAAAGATCAAACCCAATAGTCCCGCCGGTCATCTTCCCCACCAGCGGCAACCCCAACACCGCCCCACAGCGCCGCCTTCCTACCGGCCCATTCCAACCACCCAAATCCTCAAACCCTAGCATCCCCTTCATGTCCTTCGACATTGGTTCATCTCTAGCCTCCACCTCCTTCTCCACCCCTCAATTCACCAACATCTTCGGCACCGGCTCAACAAACTTTGACGGCGAACCCCCTCTCCTCGAAGAACTCGGCATAAACACCAAACAAATCTGGCATAAAACCCTCTTAATTCTAAACCCATTTTGAGTCAAACCACATCTTCATGAACATGCTGATTTATCCGGTCCGTTTTTGTTCCTTATGGCGTTTGGATTATTTCAGTTGCTTGCTGGGAATTTTGAGATGGAATCGTGACGGAGGCAGCTAGGGTTTTTGGTTCAGTAAGGGATAGATCGCGAGGGAAAAGGGTTGTAGGGGCTGGTGGTTGGTGTGGTGTTGATGGTGGAAGGGATGGAGGTAGTTTAGAGAGAGAAAGAAATATGAGAGAGAGATGAAGGGTGTAGAACGTTTAGAGAGAGAGAAAAAGATAAGGGGGTGGGGGGGATATATAAGAGAGAGAAATCTAATAATAATTATTTTTTACTTTTTTTTAACTATAATAGTATTTTGGCCATTTAACAATACTTAACCAAAAAAATTAACAGTGTTAGAAATTTGGACTCAAATGGTTAAGAAAAATGGCTATAGGGACTCAAGGCGTTAAACATTTTGATTTTGGACTCAAGTGGTTAAAATGTAACCTTTCCATTTTTATGATATAAGAATTATAGGTTTGTTTAAATTTATTAAACACTAGTAACTAATTTTATTTTTAATATAATTATTCGACCCATATAGTTTTAAGAACTATTTTATATAATTGGTCGGAATGTTATACTAATTAATTGGCTTGTATATGTATGACATTTCTATTTTCTATATTAAAATAAAGTATATAAAAACTTATATTATTAAACAGGTAGATTATGGGTAAGTTGACTGTTAGAAATATGAAGTACATAGACGGGTCTAGGAACCGTTTAATAATTAAATTATAAAAATACATTATATTTGAACTTACTCCGTTTTTAATGAAACTTAGTTCAAAATGTAGATAAAAATATTCTCGTTCTAATGGCATATTCATTATTTTATAAAACGTCATATTTTAGAAGTTATAAACGCAATTAATTATATTATTATAATAATTAATAAGAAAAGTTTGATAACTCATATTACATGCATAGTTTATATATATATATTATTATTAACATATAAATAAGCAACTTGAATATGCATACATGTGTTGTAACATGTGCTTAGAGGGTTTTTCAAAAAATAAATAAATAAATAACTAGAATTTTTCTTTGTAACCCTAAAGTTTTTATCTTTAACAATTTACGTTTAAAGTTTAATCTTTGTTTCCTTTTAACCCTAAAGTTTTAATATTTGACAATTTAAGTTTAAAATTTTAATCTTTGGTAATTTAACCCTTTTGATTAATTTGATTTTTCACTTCCAATTCAAAAGTTTCTATCTTATACGATTTAACCACTTTGATTAATTTGATTTTTCACTTCTAATTCAAAAGTTTCCATCTTTTGCAATTTCCTTTTAACCCTAAAGTTTTAATATTTGACAATTTAAGTTTAAAATTTTAATCTTTGGTAATTTAACCTCTTTTGATTAATTTGATTTTTCACTTCTAATTCAAAAGTTTCTATCTTATACGATTTAACCACTTTGATTAATTTGATTTTTCACTTCTAATTCAAAAGTTTTCATCTTTTGCAATTTAACCACTTTGATTTTTGAGTTAAATGCTTGGTTGGTCCCTGTGGTTTTCAAAAATTGCAGACTTGGTCCCAATGGTTTACTAATTACACGCGTGGTCCCTGTGCTTTTCAAAAATGCACTCGGTTGGTCCCTAGCCCTAACATCAGTTAGATTTCTCAGTTAAGTCCATGTTAAATGACCAAATTACCCCTGAGATTAAAATAAAACAATTAAAAAGGAAAAAATAAAGCATTTTAGGGTTTTCTTTGCAAGATCAAGGGTTTTAGGATTCAAATTTCATATCTGAAATCCCTATGTATGCACTGCTGCTACGTCACAATCAATCATCATCCCTGGTATATTTCCATCTCCCTCATCCTCAATTCCCTACCAATGTTGTTCAATTTCATTTGTAGAACAATGTCAACCCCTGCAAGACCTTATTATATCTATCAACAACTCTCTTGTCATGGCTTCCTATCATCATCATCTTCCCACCAATCGTCCCTTTTTACAACCAAATCTTCAAATCAACACTCATTCACAGTCATGTACCTCATAACTTCATGTGGGGTTTCTCCGGAATCCGCAATTTCAGCCTCCAAACATCTTAATTTATCAAAATCCCCAAATTTTGCAGACTCTGTTCTTGCCTTTTTAAAGAAGCAAGGTTTCACCAAATCCCAAGTTTCAAAGGTAATCTGTAGGCACCCCAGAATCTTATTATGTGATCCTGAAAAGACCCTTTTGCCCAAATTTCAAATTTTGAAATCTATAGGTCTTTCAAGAACTGATCTTAATGCAATTGTGACTGCTACACCGCAAGCCATTATGCGCTCAAAGTTTAAAGATACAGCCCCGCCTTGTGTTGATTACTTGAGAACTGTTTTAGGGTCACGTGATTTAGTTATTAGTGCCATTAAGCGCTTCCCGCTAGCGTTAACGTATGATTTACAAGTGTATGCTGCGGAGGTTTGATTGAAACTTTTGTGCGAATATTGTGTCTCTGGTGGTGGGTTTTTAGAGAGAGAAGGGAGGAAACCACCAGGGGATGGGATTAGGGTTGAAGGTACGATTCAGCAATTAGGGTTGAAGGTGACGGTGGATGTGGAGGTGGTGGTGGTGGTGGTGGTGGTGATGGGTTGAAGGTGGAGATGGTGGCTGGTGGGTTTTAGAGAGAGAGAGAGAGGGAAGAACAGGAGATGGGATCATTGGTCTGATGAAGAAGATGAGTCTTCTTTATATGTTTTTTTATTTTTTTTAATTGTTCAAGGGTAATATAGTCATTTCACACAGAGTTAACTGAGAAATCTAACTGATGTTAGGGCTAGGGACCAACCGAGTGCATTTTTGAAAACCACAGGGACCACGCGTGTAATTAGTAAACCATTGGGACCAAGTCTGCAATTTTTGAAAACCACAGGGACCAACCAAGCATTTAACTCTTGATTTTTTTTTACTTATGTGTGGTAATCTTAGCTTTGGGGTTTTTTAAACAAAAAATGGTTATGCATATGGTTGTTAAAACCTTGGCTTTTGGGGGTTTAAAAAAAATTAATGTTTTTACTTTTCACCCAAAAGTATTTCATAAATTACTTTTAACCCAAAACTATTTGTTTTTTTTACTTTTAACACAAAACTTTTAATCTTTTGCAATCTATACTCACAACTTTTTTTTTATTTTCAGCTTTGGTCCTTTATAGTTTTTGTTTTCCGCAAATTTTTCGCTTTATACTTCGTTCTAAATTTTGTGACTTAACACATCGGAACGTGCGTCTTTGGTTTAACGTTTTTACGTTTCGTTCTAAATTTTACGAGTTAACACGAAGCAACGTGCGTGTGTGGGTGAACGTTTTTACATCGTCTATTTTTTCCCGTTTGACAGATTCAACATAACATGCGAGTCTTAAATCGACTTCTTTATAACTAAAGAATCTCCGCCGCATTGCGACTGGTCGTAATTCTAGTTAAAGAAAAAAAAAAAAGAGAAAGTCTTCCACCTTATCCTATGATTCTATGCCTACCTATATTAGCTTCACCAGATGGCTTGAATGCATGTTCATTTTTATTTATTTAGAAATTAGAAATCTACAACCAGCAACCTTACAAAAAAATTCCCTACACCTTACTTGGGCACCACTTCAAAGCTTATTTTGCACCTCTATATAAAGTCATGCAACACACTGTCATCCACACTCAAATTTTCTCAGTCTCGCCCTCTCTCTCTCTCTCTCTCTCTAATTTTCTAATGTTTATTTTTGTTTTCACCCCATAATAACTAGTGAATTTTCCTTGCGTTTCACGACGGGATTTGATCGGTATTAGTTCGGTTCATTATGGTATCGGAACTCGTTATAAATAATCAAAAGAAAATCTTACATCAATCGAAAATAACGAAAATGAATATTGATATTGATACCAGTGTTGTTCGATTGATATCGGTTCAATTCGTTTGCGTTCTTTGTTTATTTTATTCAACATTGCGATATAAATTTTATTGAAAACAAATACTATGTTGCTATCTTACCAAATCGAATTGTAACCGACTAAACAACAATCTATATCGGTACTGATATTTATTTTTATTGCTATTGTTCTTGCTTTCAATAAACTGACATTGTGTCGCTAACATACCGTACCGAACCGAAAAAACGCCGATATCGCTAGATATCACTACCTGTATTCATTTTTATGGTTTCAAATTTAATAATGGATACTGTGCCGCTACCATAGTGAATCAAACCGAACCCGACCGAACAACATCAGTTTGGGTACCAGTATTCATTTTTATTTATTTTTTCTTTCAATAAGATGACACCATATCGCTACCATACCGTCCCTTCATTATTGGTATATGTATGTTAGTTAATTACCTAATTAAGTAACGCGGTTGTATATAATATTTTGATGATTCGTAATAATTGGAAACCAAAATCACATTATATATTAGTATTTCCGAAAAAACACATTAGAGCATTCACATCCATCACACCATATTTTCACCCTAAATTACACTAAAAAACACTACATTTTCTCTCTTTTTCAATTAAATAATATTTTTTATACCTTTATCATTACATTTTCTCTCTCCTCCACTCACAACACTTTCAAAATATATTAAAAAGGCTGATTCTATACACACCCCCTCCCTCCTGATTATACCCCCCTTGTGAGAGGCAAACTGTCGGTCCCATGCGGGCCCCACCTGTAAGTATGTGAGAGGAGGGGGGTGAAAATAGTAATTAGGGGGGTGTAGAAAGTAGCACCCACTAAAAATTATATGGGATGAACAGTGTCCCCCAAAATATACAGATGAACAGTAACATTTTATCTCTCCTCCACTCACAACCACTTTTTATACTCTTTATATTTTAAAAACACTACACACAGAATTTGATGCCATGAATATGAATGCTCTTATGTATTAGTATTACCTAATTAATTAATTACTAATCACATTATGTATTAATATTACTTGAGCAGAGCCCACATATAGTTTGTGTGTGGGTGGGGATGCCCCACTTTCCCCAACTGTCATTCAAAGGCGCTTTCCTTCTATTTGTTTTCTTTACAAGTATTGCTTCTTCCGATAATAATAATAGAAAAATTTAAGATTTTTGTTACTGTTCATCAAGCCTTCAAATTCATATGTATAATAATAATAAAGACCTGTCTCGTTTTAAGTGTTTTAACCCCTGATCACTAAGTCGATACCCCGTCCGATTGATCTAGGGCCCCGTAACGCATGTCAAGGCTTTGCCCGACTAAGTACGTTGGGGTTCTGTCTCGGGTAGTATTGATAAGTTGAATTTGGTTTATTATACTTAACGCAAGTGCATTATACATTTTATTAAATAGCTCAGAGGTTATACCCAAGATTATACCAGGAGGATTTCTAGTTGAACCCTAAAGTTACAAAATTAGTGCATTCTCTTTTCTCACCGTTTGTGAGTCATTCTTCTTTCTGTCACCTTTTTGTGATACAGTTATATTTCAAAATGCTTTCTAAAATCCTAAATGTTTATCAGTTATACTTACAATGATTAAATATTTGTATTCTGTAATAGCTGCCAGTATATGTAGGGATGGCAAAAAAGCCCAAGCCCGACGGGTATACCCGAAACCCGAAACATATGGGCCGGGTATACCCGAAGCCCAATGGGTATGGGCCGGGTACGGGCTTAAAAGAAGAAAAAAATCGGGTACGGGTATAGGATTTAGTGATACCCGCTCGATACCCGACCCATTTACCCGAATAATACCCGAAAGTATCATATTATAGATTTCTATATATATAAACATAATACATGTACTTATTACCTTCTCTATAGTCATATGTGGATATGTATTTGGCAGGTACTTAGTGAACAAGTAACTTATTTTTGAGCATATATATTGGATATGGAAGTTATCACCCTTTATTACAAGGATGTTTATGCAATTAGGTGGTCCTGATACAATTACTTAATTAAGTAATCTTTTTGTTTTAGTTTGGTATATTAGGTCTAAGTATGATATGTAAGTTATTAATCATATTTTCATTTGTTATAGTCATTAAAATAGTAAATTATATAAACATCAAAGTAAATATTACACATTTGTCCCAACATGTATTTTTATGAAATTAACGGGTATACCTGACACCCGCGGGTATGCCCGATACCCGACGGGTAATTACCCGACAAATACCCAACAGGTAACGGGCCGGGTATAGGACAAAGAATTACAACCGGGTACGGGCCTGGGATTACCAATACCCGGCCCATTGCCATTACTAAGTATTTGGTTGACACTCGTTGCTATTGGGCTAAAAGTTAGCCAATAGTAGCATGACCACAAGCACGGGGGTG
The DNA here is from genome assembly GCA_030545235.1 of Helianthus tuberosus. Lineage (NCBI taxonomy): Eukaryota > Viridiplantae > Streptophyta > Magnoliopsida > Asterales > Asteraceae > Helianthus > Helianthus tuberosus. The sequence continues at coordinate 58,067,179 of CM060437.1, read as the reverse complement.
GTGTGTGCGAGGTGTGTTATGATTTTATTGATATTATTAGCCCATTTTACGCATTAGTCAAGTTTTAAGTTTCTAAAACACGATATTCTACTAACACTAAACACGCACTTGGGCACACCCATCATGAGCGTAGTATAGCGTTGGTAAGATACCGAGGTCGTACAAGGACACAAGAGCTTTTAATACCGGTTTATCCTCAACGTCTAATCAATCTAATTTTTTTTAGAAAAAAGGTTTAAACATGAAAAATAAAACTAAAAATGCAGAAATAAAAACAAAATAAAAACAGATAGATAAGATGAATCACTTGGATTCGACTCGCCTTTAATGTATCATTTGATGATTTCCGCACTTTTGCACTTTTTAAGAGATTATCTTAGTTATAATAGTAGGCCCCTCTTTTGAAGGTGACGTTACCCTCAACTCAGCGGTTTGAGTCAGCAAGGATACAATCTCAAATGGTCGGAATATTGAAAGATAATTAATTAAGTTATTAATTCGAAAAGTGGTAGGCCCCTCTTTTGAATGTGACGTTACCCTCGGCTAAGTGGTTTGAGTCAGCAGGGATACAATCCCAAGTAGCTGGTTTAATGTATTAATAGTAGTTTACATATGACTATATGAGGGGATCAAGCCATTCGCACCCCCGCCATCCAATACCAATGGATATTGAAGGAGGTCCTAGTAAGCTTGACCGATGTCTTTGCAGGATCTATACACTGAACAAGGCAAGAACCTTACTAAACCATTCCCTTAACCCCGACCAGGTAGACAACATATCTCTATATAGACCGTAGAGATATGAATGATGTAAATCTTTTACTTTATATAGACAGTAAAGTAATGCCAAGACACCACAGACAAATGATAAAAAAGTTTCTCCTTCAACATAAGAAACTAGTTATTAAAGTCATTAATACAAAACCAAATAAAAAGTGCGAAAAGATGAAAAATCAAAAGTAATAAATTAAATGCTTGTCTTCACAAAGTGATGTAAGAGACTTAGCCAAACATGGCCTTTGATTGACAAGAACTCTTACTATCAGTCTTGGATCCAGAGACTGCTACACACTCTCTAAGGTTGATCATGGTGGTGGATGTGGGTGTTGTAGTGGTGGTGGAGTGGTGGCAAAGTGGGAGAGAGGTGGTTTGCCAAGGGGTGCCTTTGAAGTGAGCCAAGAACCCCTATTTATAGTCTGAATAGAAGCCCGGTCACGGCCCCGTGTCCAGCGGACACGCCCCCGTGGCCATCTCTTTCTCTTCCCTCATTTATTGCATTTGTCAGCATTGGGCTCCACATGGCCCGTGTTCGCTGGGCACGGCCCCGTGGGCAGAAGCGTATCTGTACTACCAGGATTTTGCAAGATTCTGCGAATCTTAGCGTTGACTACGCCCCGTGCTGAGCTGGGCACGCCCCCGTGGTGGGCATAGAAGCTTCCACAGCTTTATTCCTTTTCTTTGTATTTATGTTAGTTTTTGCTGCATATTTGTTCCTTTCGTTCGTTTAAGCTCATTTGGTCCTGAAAATACAGAAGGAAGACAAAAACACACTTTTTCCAACATTAGTACTAAAAAGAGTTAGTTTTATGCCTCGTTTCATGTAATTTATATGTTGCATTTTACACACATCAAATACCCCCACACTTGAATCTTTGCTTGTCCTCAAGCAAAACTCTTTATTATATGGCTTACACACCCAAATGGAATGGGTAGAAGAGAAGTTTTGGGACTTGTCTTGAGTGTCGGGAATCCAAGATCTTTATTGGGTTTTATTTTTATACTATTTACAATTCTATTCGTTATGAATAATTTAGAACATTCCATAATAGAAATTACTTATTTGGGCATAACATGCCTATTTAAAATTCCATTTATATACAAGTTCACATACCTCACGGGAGATCACTCAACACTCGGACGAAGATGTATTTTTGTGAAACACTCGAGACCGGCATGGAACTTATTTCTACCATATGCTTGCCAAGCAATCAATCCTCCTCCTTTTTAACTATAAACCTTCATAAATTTCAAGAGGGCTTTGGAAAGGGTTAGGCTTGGGCTAAGGGTAGGTGGTTTTTGTTAGGGGTTAGTAGAAATGGCTAAAAGCGTAAAAAGTGTCGGTCGTCATAAAACTTTTTGTTTTTGTGACTTTTATTCAAACTAAGCATCTTCAAACAAAGTTTCTTTGAGGAACTTGTTTGTTTATTGCTAGACTTTCATTTTTTTTTTGATAAAGAAACGCCACAAGAAAACCGAGCTTTTTTCTAAAATCAAGGGGTTGAAAAGAAAAAGGTTTTGGTGGGTAAAGGTTTTTGTTTTGTGGGTTTAGAAATGAAAAGGTTTAGGCTCAAAGGGGTTAACTAGGGGGATTTTGGATAGGTGATAAAGAAAATGAAAAATAATGGTGTTGAAAGAAAAATGGGTTAGTCCTAATGCCTCCATCATTTAGTTACTTAGGTTTAAGTTGGTAAGGACCGGTAATGTATCGTCGTGGCAAGTTCTAGAGTCGTAAGAACCAAGCGACTATTCACACAAGAAACGAAAAATGAGCATTTAGTTTAAAGATGTATGCTTGTATGCTCAATAAAGGCTCAAAACTCACTTATTGCAGGAATGGGTTTATAATGTGATCAAATATATATAATCAAATTTTAATTAGATTTGTCATGCCTTTTCATAATTTTCTTACGTTGGTTCTTTTTATCACGACACTATCGGTTGTAAATTTTTAAAAATATAACCTTTTTTAGAACTTGTTATTCCCAAGTTAAACCAAGACAAGTAAAAAAACGAAATTTTTTTTGAAAAAAAAATTGAGGTGATTAGCGGTTCCAATAGAGTTTTGTGTAAGACTTGTTATTAGGACTTGCAAGATTCAAGGTTTTAGCATCCCCCCCCACACTTAAATTACACATTGTCCTCAATGTGTCTCAAAAATAAGTTTTTAGGTTGATTGAATGTGTAAAAAGGTGTTTAAAAACAAAATTTTGTGTTACTGGGCGTCTGGCCATGGCCCCGTGTTGGTCCGGGCACGACCTCATGGTCAGACTGCCAGTATCATAATTAAACAGAAGGCTGGGCACGGGGCGTGTTCAGTGAGCACGGCCCTGTGTCCAGTTACCTGAACTGGGAAAATTTCTGCAGAGCCTTGGGCACGGGGCTTGTTGGGCTGAGCACGGCCCCGTGCTGAAATTGCTGTAATGCTGGAAAATTATCGAGAGGCTCTGTTTTCGTACATGGGGTGTTGTCTTAAAGTTCCCTTGGTAACCTCCACCTTTTCGAGTGTGTTTTATTCCTGAAAAGTAAAGCTAAACTAGAAAATATAAAGGTTAATCTAATCTAAAACTACGGATAGTTTCGCGGAATGCCTCCGTGGTGCGCCACGTTTATAAGGGTGCTTGGCTAGACCCAAAGTCAGTCATATGTTACCCAAGTGGGATGTTTTGCATCCCATGTTGCACCATCGGGGAGCGTCATCCAAGCTTGAGTCTATGACATCCATGTAGTAGATCGGGTCATCTTCTACTCTTTTCCCATCCCCGAACTTCATCTCTTCGTCTCTGACCCTCAATGTTAACTTCCCATCACTCATATCTTCCAATGCGTGAGCGGTGGCAAGGAATGGTCTTCCTAGAATGAGTGGTACTTCGGTGTCTTCCTCCATATCGAGTATGACAAAGTCGGCTGGGAAGACAATGTCTCCAACTTTTACCAACAGATTTTCGGCGACACCTTGTGGGTATTTGATAGACCTATCAGTGAGTTGTATGCTCATCTTTGTAGGGCTAGTCTTACCTAGTCCGAGTCGGTCAAACATTGATGCGGGCATGAGATTGATGCTAGCCCCAAGGTCGGCTAGTGCATTACGTATAGGCGATCCCCTAATGGAGCAAGGAATGGTGAAACTTCCGGGATTAATTTTCTTTTGTGGGAGTTTGTTGAGTAGCATGGCAGAGCATTCTTCACTTAAATTGATTAATTGCAATGTTTCAATCTTCTTTTTGTGAGTGAGGAAGTCTATCATAAATTTTGAATATTTTGGCATTTGAGTGAGGACCTCCACAAATGGAAGATTGATATGCAATTGTTTTAGTAAGTTTATGAATTTTGTGAATTGCTCATCGGTCTTTTGGCAAAGTAACCGAACGGGGTAGGGTACCGAGGGGTTCTTAGTAGGTTCGGGATTTGGCGGAGGAGTTGTTTCTTTTTGGGTTGTTGGTGAGGTCGTGGTTTGAATGGGTGGATTTTTGTCAGATGGGGGTAGCAGAGCCTCCTCGGGACCTACGATACGATTTCTCAATGTTATGAGATGCACTTGCGCCTTTGGGTTGGGCTCGGTATTGCTAGGTAATGCGCCTTGTGGTATCTCGGAGAAGTTTTGAGCTAGTTGATTTAGTTGTTTTTCGATATTTTGAATACTAGCTTGTTGATTTCTAAAGTTTGATTCCATTTGTTGGAATCGACACGAGTTCTTCTTTTCGGTGTAGAAGAAAAGGCGTGAAACAATGTCTTCAAGCCTTTCTCGTTTCCCTTGTTGTTGAGTGAAATTTTGTGACTCATTTCTTGGTTGTTGTAGAAAGTTTGTTCGTTGGTTTTGATTTTGTTGGTTACTACTATTTTCGGGTTCCCTCCAAACAAGGTTAGGGTGGTTACGCCATCCTTGGTTGTAAGTGCCCGTTGGCGGACCCGACGGCCTAGGTCTATTATCAATGCAGTTTACCATTTCTGTTTGATTATCCATTTCTTTCATACAACTCCAATTTTAATGTGGCCCACCACACCCTTCTCAAGCCATAACCGAGGCCGTTTTTGCCATTTCTACCTTTTTTATTTTCGAAGATAGGGCCTCGATTTGGGCTTGTAAAGAAGTGCTTTCATCTACCTTATGGGCGCCTGGGGCAATAGATTTTGTGCTTCGGGGGTGTGCCATTGAAAATTGTTTTGAGCAATTTCCTCAATTTAATTATAAATTTCATTTGGGCGACGATTACCTAGGAGTCCCCCGGAGCTAGAGTCGAGTGTTTGTCTTGTGTGTGGCAACAACCTATTATAGAAAGTGGATACTTGTTGCCACACTGCAAGACCATGATGAGGACATTTCCTCAATAGCTCCTTGAATCTTTCCCAAGTTTCAAATAAGGATTCCCCATTTTCTTGTGAGTATGTATTGATTTCAGTCATTAATTTAGCGGTTTTAGAGGGCGGAAAATATTTATAAAGAAAATTTTGGGCAAGTTCATCCCAAGTGTTTACCGAACCACTTGGGAGGGTGTTAAGCCAACCATTGGCTCGGTCTTTTAGTGAGAATGGGAACATTCAGAGGCGGATGGCGTCATTTGATGCTCCGTTGATCCGGAAAGTATCACATATTTCCAAAAAGTTGGTAATATGTAGATGTGGATCTTCATCAGCTAGGCCATGGAAGGTTGCGGAATTTTGGAGCATTTGAATCAAATGCGGCCGAAGTTCGAAGTTGTTGGCATCGACATTCGGTGCATTGATAGCGGCTTCGAGATTACCTACCGTGGGCCGTAGGTAATCCATAAGGGTACGCTGATCCGCCATTAGAAGTTGTCCCCCCGAAGCTTTCTCTTGGCTTTTAGCTTTTAGTCTCTTTCTTAGAAAGCGTTTGGGTTCGTCTAGAGGTTCTTTTACATCTTTATTAGAACTGGAGCTCATGCACTGCTTAGAAAGTTCAGGTGTTGTGCCTGGGTTCCAAGTCCTGCGATAAAACAAAAGGAACAATGGTCAGAAGTCTCACCACGGCCTCGTGGTCGCTGACCACGGCCCGTGGTCGTTGTTGCAGTGATTGTTTTCTGGATCCCAATTACTGGGGAGTTCAGCACGGCCCCGTGGTCACTCTTCTGTAACTCAGATAACAAAAATTGCCAGTAAGGTTGCTGGGCACGGCCCCGTGTCCGACCAGGCACGGCCCGTGCTGAAGTCTGCATAAGCTGAAAAATTTCGAAAAATCCTAAAAAATAGAAAAATAAAAAAAAAATTGATTAGGCTGTTGATTCCTAACTTTCTTAAAATCCTTGTGTCCCCGGCAACGGTGCCAAAAACTTGGTGTGTGCGAGGTGTGTTATGATTTTATTTATATTTTTAGCCCATTTTACGCATTATTCAAGTTTTAAATTTATAAAACACAATATTCTACTAACCCTAAACACACACTTGGGCAAGTGCACCTATCGTGAGCGTAGTATAGCGTTGGTAAGATACCGAGGTCGTCCAAGGACACAAGAGCTTTTAGTACCGGTTTATCCTCAACGTCTAATCAATCTAAACTTTTTGAGTAAAAGGTTTAAACATGAAAAATAAAACTAAAAATGCAGAAATAAAAATAAAATAAAAATAGATAGACAAGATGAATCAATTGGATCCGACTCGCCTTTAATGTATCATTTGATGATTTCCGCACTTTTGCACCTTTTAAGAGATTATCTTAGTTATAGTAGTAGGCCCCCCTTTTGAAGGTGACGTTACCCTCAACCCAGCGGTTTGAGTCAACAAGGATACAATCCCAAAGGGTCGGAATATTGAAAGATAATTAATTAAGTTATTAATGCGGAAAGTGGTAGGCCCCTCTTTTGAAGGTGACGTTAGTGGTTTGAGTCAGCAGGGATACAATCCCAAGTAGCCGGTTTAATGTATTAATAATAGTTTACATATGAGGGGATCAAGCCATTCGCACCCCCGCCATCCAATACCAGTAGGTATTGAAGGAGGTTCTAATAAGCTTGACCCAGGTCCTTGCAGGATATATACACTGAACAAGGCAAGAACCTTACTAAACCATTCCCTTAACCCCGACCAGGTAGCCAACATATCTCTATATAGATCGTAGAGATATGAATGGTGTAAATCTTTTACTTATATAGACAGTAAAGTAATGCCAAGACACCACGGACAAATCATAAAGAAGTTTCACCTTCAACAAAAGAAACTAGTTATTAAAGTCATTAATACAAAACCAAATAAAAAGTGCGAAAAGATTAAAAATCAAAAGTAATACATTAAATATTTGTCTTCTCCAAGTGATGTAAGAGACTTAGCCAAACATGGCATTTGATTGACAAGAACTCTTACTATCAATCTTGGTTCCCGAGACTGCTACACACTCTCTAAGGTGGATGATGGATGATGGTGGTGGATGTGGGTGTTGTAGTGGTGGTGGAGTGGTGGCAAAGTGGGAGAGAGGTGGTTTGCCAAGGGATGCCTTTGAAGTGAGCCAAGCACCCCTATTTATAGCCTGAACAGAAGCACGGCCACGGCTCCGTGTCCAGCGGACACGCCCCCGTGGCCATCTCTTTCTCTTCCCCCATTTATTGCATTTGTCAGCATTGGGCTCCACATGGCCCGTGTTCGCTGGGCACGACCTCGTGGGCAGAAGCGTATCTGTACTACCAAGATTTTGCAAATCTTACCGTTGACCACGCCCCGTGCTGAGCTGGGCACGCCTCCGTGGTGTGCATAGAAGCTTCCACAGCTTTGTCCTTTCTGCAGATACCTGACCACACCCCTATGTCCAGTGGGCACGGGCCGTGGTCAGCCTTCTGTTTCTTGTTTTTGTTATTGGGGATACTGTTGAGGGGTCGGGCATGTCACGTTTATTCCTTTTCTTTGTATTTATGTTAGTTTTTGCTGCATATTTGTTCCTTTTGTTCGTTTAAGCTCATTTGGTCCTGAAAATACAAAAGAAAGACAAAAACACACTTTTTCCAACATTTGTACTAAAAAAGAGTTAGTTTTATGCCTCTTTTGATGTAATTTATATGTTGCATTTTACACACATCAGGGGGGATTGTGCCCCAGTAGCCATAGCCTATAACTAACATTAATTTTACATTAAATCATTAATAAATTTAATGTATGAGTGAGATAAAATGGTGTGTATATAAAATAGAACTTTATTAATCATTATTAAATTATATATTAAAGAAAATATATTTATTAAACCTAAATTACTATTAACATTATAAAATAATGTTTAGTCAATAAATGTATACCACAATAAAATATGTCAAATATAATATATTCTACTATACTAAGATTATATTTTTAATCTTAGTCACGTTAATATATTAAATAATAATATCACAATTATTTAATTAATATATTATATTTGATAAAGTTATAGCTATTAATTTGACAGAAAATGATATAATTCATTTTCTGGGCTAATTGGTTTTGTGCCATAGAAAATATATTTGACAAAGTAATGTCATGGGTGTCACACCCAAACCGATGGCTGAAACATCGGGGCGCGGCACTAGGCGAACCAGATTGCTCAAGAGAATCCATAACAACTATTAAATGGTAATATTTAAATGGTTAATTGTCCCATACCAATCAACAAATATCCCACAACAATTATTACAGATAGAGTGTCTCAAAAGCAAAATAAGTCCGACAACCTAGATTTATATTTTTGTAGTTTCTAGACTGCCTATCTTGATTTCCACCAAACATAGCATCCTATCAACCTATCACATACGTTAAAATAAAGTCAATACATAAAATGTAAAGGTGAGTACACAAGTTTACATAGCATATAGTAGCGAAAAGCGTTTACGCATAACCAACATGTATCACGTAACGGGCAAAGCAAGTAACTATCAAAACTATGTTCACACTTAACCACGAGATTGCGTTTTGAGTATGCGCAACACACGTCCAGCGAACATGTGAAGTAAAGTAAAGTGATCCCTAGCAATCCCGTCCACGACAGGTGCTGAGTCCAAACTATAGTACTATCGTTGCTAGAGGCGGTACCGTGTAACATTGTCTAAGCATAGTAGCAAGCATTCATAGTTCACGTATAACATGCGGGAGCGGTTAGCGTTAAAAGTATGGTGTTGTGTGTTGTTGTGTTTTGATAGCGAACGTCTGTAACACCCAAAAGTGTGTTAAAAGAAAATGGGTTCGAGTATACTCACAGTGCGTGTTTAGCTAGTAAACACAGACTTGGATTGAAGGGAGCGCGTTGGAGTTTAGCCTGAGCATAGAACAATAGCGTAAGAGTTGAACATCGTGTAAACAGCGTGAGTGTCGAATGGTGAGTCAAACGGATGAGTACCCATTCGATCGGACGGTCATCCGGACGGATGGTCATCCGAAAGGATGTCCATTCGAATGAGTGTGGTTGTGTTGTAAGTCTTTTTGAAATTTTGAAGTTTTCGTTGTAGCATTTAAACAAAAAATGTAAATTATAATACCAAGTCATCCGGTCGGATGGTCATCCGGACGGATGGCCATTCGATCGGATGGCTATTCGGATGAGTGCGTGTTTGGAAAATTGTTAAGTATTGGAAATGATAAGGGACAGGCCATTCAAATGGATAGCCATTCGATCGGATGGTCATCCGATCGGATGGCCAGTCGAGTGGGTATATGGTATGTTTGAAAACCTTGTAAAATTTTCTAAGTAGAAGTTTTGAGTTTAATAGAGACAGCGTGATGACTTGTCAAACAAGGAAACCCACCAAGGTCCAGCGTATTCGATCAGATGGGAATCAGTTCATTCGATCGTACTCACTGTTCTTTTGATGAAGTTTCATGTTCAACCCATAAATCGGTCATCTCTCCGGTGGAAATCTGTTTTCAAGCCGGCTCTCATCTAGAGAATGAGTAGAGAGTCTAAATGAGCATGGATTCCATCGGTTTTGTATAGAATGTTGAAGAAAAGTTTGAAAAGGGATGAAAAGTGCTGAATCTTGTTGAGATTCAGGTTAAAATGTGTGGAAATCCTTTAGATCTAGGCCAATCTTGATGAGATGATGTCACACAACAGTTTTAATAAGCAACTGAGTGAGAACCATCTTCAAGGAGTCCAAATCAGGTGATTTTCATGAAGAAAACCAGTGATTTTGATGGAGAAGATGATGGAGAAGTGTGTAGTGATGATGATTGTATGAGATTTGAGAAGAAATACTTACGAAATGGCCTTGAATCGAGGGAAAAGTGCTTGAGAATGACTTGGGAGAGAGTTGGTCGGATAGAGCTGTCACATCAGTGAACAGTGGTGTACGGGAGGGTATTTATAGTGTGAGAGAGTGAGTAAGGCGGTGCAAGTGAGTGGTGTTTGGGTCAGATGGTCAGTCGATCGGATGGCCATCCGGTCGGATGTCCATTCGATCGTCCGAGTTGCGTTTTGTTAGTTTCCGACTTTCGTTTCGTGTGTTAAGCGTTGCGTTGCGTTTAATCGAGTTGCGAGTAAGCGTGTAAGCGTTGCATTGCGATAACCACATAACATTTAAACAAATAATCACACACATAACACACAATCACATAGATGCATAAAAGTAATTCTGCGTTTCGAGTTTGCGTTTGCGTTTGCGTTAGCGTTGAGATTGCGTTGCGATAGCGTTGAGTGTAATCATGCGATGTAATATGCGATAAAGTGTGCTGAATAGTAAGTGTTGCAAAATGCGTTTAAATGTGATATCTGCGTTTTGAATAAGCGTTGTAATATGCGTTATGATAATCGTTTAAAATACGTTTGAAAACATAGTTTAAAATAATTAACCCTTGGCAATAATCGATATCTTGAGAGTACAAGTCAATTAAGCAAGAATTGACAGATCTAAGTAACGACTCGAAAAATCGAGTTTTACAATGGGACACTACTAAGTTCGGAGTCACTAGCTGAGAGAATAATCAACAGTGATGTGACCAGAGTCACTAGTTGAGAGAATGATTAACAGTGATATGACCAGAGTCATTAGTTGAGAGAATGATCAACAGTGATACGACCCCAGTCACTAGTTGAAAGAATGATCAACAATGATTTGACCACCGTCGCGGGAACCGCCTAGTGACAGATACCTTTAAATAATAGTAAGATATACTATATATCTATTACTTGATAAAACCGCACTATTGGACGAAAGTCAGCCAATGAGTGATATGACCACCGTCACATCGGCACTGCCACCCATGTGACAAATACTGATTGAATTTTGGGTAAATATAAACCAATATAAAAACCCTTAATGCTGTAAAGTATAACAATATATTTTTATAAAAATGGAATGAACTCATCGGTATTTATTACTGAATAAATGTTTTCAAAACGCGTTTCAGGTAATTTGCTGTAAAGATAGTAGAAGCCAGCTATGGAGCACTGAAGGCTTAAATAAAGTGGCTATAAATACCTAAATAAAAGAAGAAGATTATGTTTTATTTATTTGGGTGTATCCCTATTGAATTGAATATGGGTTTTCGCCCATTTATTTAATATTAAAAGTTGGTGATTTTATAAACTCTGAAATTATTTTCTAACTATGATCCTGATGAAAAAAAATTTCGCAGCGTATTTAATAAACACCGGTACCACTTGACTGGTTCACGGCTCCCGCTCCCAGGGTGGGGTCGGGGATTGTGACATAAAACCCCTAAAACACAGGAACTCAAAATGTAATTTACCCTTTTAAAAAATGTTCAAATATTTAAGGTGGTTGGTTGGCATAAATAATAAAAATACAATGTGTTAAATAAAAAAAGTAGGTGATAAGAAATCAAAGTTAATGGCCAATTGAAAAAAATAATATTTTAGAAATTAATTTAACAAAATTTACAGTCATCACATCATTAATTTAACAAAATTTACAATCTATAATACTATATAAAGCAAATCTGATGGACAAACTTGTAATTTTTTAAACATGTATATGACGACGGTATATGTTAACGAATTACATCATATATTATTCTATTAGTATAATACACATGTTTACTCAATTTTGCTATGTATATATATTTTTAAAACATAACTTATTTAATTACTGATTATATAACATTATACTTATCAACCCATTTAACATACATAAGTGTAACCAAGTTTTAAGTAAACATTAGTTTAGTTGTGTAAAGAAGTTTAAAGGTTCTAAATACAATTTAAAAAGGGTATATTACATTTTTCGTCCTTTATGTTTTTATCAGATTGCAATGGATGACCTTTAACTTCAATAATTACAGTCACAATCATTTCTTTGTAAAATCATTACACCCTAGGTCATTTGGCTCTAACCTAGTTATATTTTTTGGTTAGATCCAGTCATGTGCATTGCACATGAGGGTAAATTTGTCTTTTTACTATCTTAGGGACTATTTATGTAATTAACTTAAACTTTTGAACCAAAACTTAAAATAAACATGTTTTACACTTTAATCCCCCATCACAACCAAACGACCACCATCTTCAACCAGTTCCTGAACCAAAGAAAAAAATTATCATTCAAATTTGTACAACTTATCATACAAAAATATGTTAATATCTCATCAGCAAATAACAATCCCAATTAATCGGATCATCCAAAAGTTACAATAAATTAAAAATCAAAATCAAATATATAATATATGCTATATAAAGCAAATCTGATGGACAAACTTGTAATTTTACCATACTTACAAGTTATGAAGCACAATGTACAAAGATGTGTAAGCCATTTTAGAGGGGTTAAATCTGTATTTCCCCCAAAATTTTAAGACACCAGAGGGGTAATCCGGAGATTTCAGCATGAAATTCTAGAAAACCCTAACATCTCCTATAAATGAATCGTCTGCGTTCAATTCGTCCTTTCAATGGAAACACAACAGCATTTCACATCTCAGGAGATGAGGGTTATGGGAGATACACGGAGATAGCACTCAAGCGACGGCCTAGGGCAATTGAAGCCTATCAGGTTCCACATTTTTTTGCTCTGTTCACGAAGACTACGGGTTTCCGTTGAAGGATGCTCTGATATTTCAACTTAAAAGTAAATCAGCAGAAGTCACCATCAAAAGCGAATCACACTTTTACAGTTTTTCATTAGAGTATTATGGCTGGAAGTGGAGACGACACGCCGGTGTTCGGAATTGATCTGGGAACAACGTACTCATGTGTGGCCGTTTGGAAGCATAATCTGGTCGAGATCATACCTAACGATCAAGGAAACCGAACAACACATTCTTCCGTTGCGTTTGTTGAATCAGAGCGTCTGATCGGTGATGGCGCCAAAAATCGAGCCCATATAAACCCTACTAACACAATATTTGGTAAGTTTATGAGGTTTATTCTCGTTATTTCTATTGAATGTCGGTTATTTTACTTTGATCATTAGCATAATATGTAAAATCGGTAGAACATTTGTAAGAAATCGACCTGAAGATTTAGAAAATTGTAGTTAATGAAGTTTTTGAAGACTTTGAATCATTAACTAAACAAAAGACACAATGGCTCATGTATAGGATTTTAGGGTTAGGGTTTAGGTTATTATATATCAGTTGTTAGTATCACTTGCGCTGCTAACTATGATGACATTAGTAGTATTTGATTTCCAGATTCTAAGAGGTTGATTGGAAGAAGATTCAGTGATTTCAAAGTGCAGGAAGACATCAAGTTGTGGCCTTTTAAGGTCATACAAGGGCCGTCCGACACACCAAAGATTGTCGTCAGTTTCAAAGGTCAATGGAAGGAGTTTTTGGCTGAAGATATTTCTTCAGTGATTCTTGGCAAGATGAAAGAAACAGCCGTGGCGTATCTTGGAAAAGTTGTGAAAAACGCTGTGATAACTGTTCCTGCTTATTTCAACCATTCACAACGTCAAGCTACCAAGGATGCTGGTACTATTGCTGGATTGAACATGATCCGTATGATCAATGAGCCTACAGTAGGACCAAGAGTACAAGAAGAAAGCGGAGGCCTTCAATGCATTAGAGGATTGTGTATACAACATGAAGAATAAAGTCGAATAGCTCGGTGTCAAGAAGAGTGTGCACCATGAGATCTTGCAGGTAATGAAAAAAGCCATTGGGGAAATGAGCTAATCGGAGTTTCACTTTTGCTATGACTCGTATGTATGGATATTACGTAGTTTAAATTTCAGATCGTATAATCTTTCGTATTCTGTTGCTCTGTTGTCAAGTATATTTTGTTAAACATTTTCGTGACACATTAACTGATTCATTTATATTAATGGATAATATTTTTTGTGTGAAAAGTGCGTGACAAAAAATCTTTGCAAAGAAAGCACGAAGAAATATTGAAATGTATTAACTTATATTTTTCAAAGAAACACAATCATGCTTTAGCAGTGGCACCTCATTTTGAATTTTGAACTTAGTGGTGGGAAGAGGAAATGTGCAAGCGATCGGCCCGCTTTGATCTCGCCATCTTGGACAAAATGCTCATATGTGTTGTCGTCTTGAAGGGTCGAGGACAACCAAGATGCATCTTTTGCTGAGATTCAACATAAGAAGGTACACCTAGAATTTGTTTGCAAACTTCTGCTTTAGGTCTCAGATTATGGCTGTTGAACATTGGAATCTCAGCTTGTGTTTTTCTTTTTGTTCTGTTGTTTTGTTAGTAAACTATTTTATTTTTAAGAACAAATTATTTTGCAGTTTTGGCTTGAGACTGATAAAGCTGCTTATTTGTTGAGGGTATACTTCTTCAAAAACCTTCATGATTGACTGAGTACATAGCCTTTCTTAAGCCTCGTTGAGCAGAATTGGCTGGCTTTTCAGGTTTGCTTATTATCCGTATTAATTAATAATTTCATTATTATCACAATATCACATGATTTTGTGATTCATTCTTTAATTTTTTTTGTTGTTGTGTATTTACGCTTCTTAATTGTTGTTGCATCTTTATTTTAAAATGATTTTTTTTTTTAATTTTGTATTTACATTAATATTATAAATGTCCTAAGCGGTGATAATTTTTAAGCTCTTAAATTTTCAAGGTAAATGATGTAAAAAACAAATGATCTTTAGAACTTACTATTTGCTAGAGTTCGTGTTCTTAAAAAGGGCAATTAATAGTTACTGATAGTTAAATAATGGTCATCTCACACGCACACATACGCATAGTGGCTTTGTATGAGGTGAATCTTGATAACGATATAACTCTATTGGTTAATGGATGCTCATCAAGTATTAATTATCAAAATGTTAAGTTATCCAAATATAGTAAATCTGATTGAGGTTATTAATGACCCAAACACAGATCATTTCTGCATGGGTATGGTCTCTACCCTTTGCATTAGTGTTTTCATTTTCTTTTTCTTTTCGTTGATTATTAGATTTTTTTTTTCAGTTCTAGAATATGTGGAAGGAAAATGGGTCAATGAAGGTGCTGGATTACCAGGAGGCTTGGGTCAAAATGTTTTAGGGAGGTATTTGCGCGATATTGTTTCTGGGTTGATGTGTCTCT
This sequence comes from Helianthus tuberosus, assembly GCA_030545235.1. Lineage (NCBI taxonomy): Eukaryota > Viridiplantae > Streptophyta > Magnoliopsida > Asterales > Asteraceae > Helianthus > Helianthus tuberosus. The sequence continues at coordinate 58,051,977 of CM060437.1, read as the reverse complement.
ATTCTCATGTATGACTCCGCTTTCAATTCAATTACGATATTTTTTTAACTACAATATTCTATTGTTACTTTCTATATTAATTGTCTTAGCAAATTGGTACTAAAAATAAATTATGTGAAACATGTTATGCAATGGGTGTGATTGAATTGGTCAAATTTAATTTCGACATGATTATTGCTACATGTATGTAAGGGTGTTCAGAATTCGTTTCGAATTCGAAAAATTCGAAATTCGTTTAAATTCGATTCGATTATCAAGAATTCGTTTCGATTATAAGAATTCGAATTCGAATTCGATTCAATTCGAGTAAAGTAAATCGAATACGAATTTACAATTTCAAATTCGATTCGATTCGAAATTCGAATAAAAATTATACATTTTTATTAATTATTTTTATATATAATACATAAATAACTTTTATTAGGCTATACTACCAATTATTTTCAAAATTTATTTAAAGTATTAAAATTATCCATTACCAAACTAACTACATGGCCCATAACTAAAACCTAAGTAACAAATCTATCAATAGATTTCTAACCCTAAAAATATTAACTTGTAATGTGGACTGGTTATTCCCGACTTCTCGTTTTGAATTTTAGATTTATGATACTTTATTTGGAACTATTTTATTATGATATCGTGTTTTATGTTTGCTTTAAAATTTATGTTTCATTTTGATAGTTTTTACATGTTTTTAAAGAATCTAAATCAAGTCGAATTTATTCGAATTCGATTTGAATCGAATTTTTAATCGAATACGAATCGAATACGAATTGGGCTTTTTATTCGAATACGAATTCGAATCGAATTTGGTAGATTTTAATCGAATTCGAATCGAATACGAATCGAATACGAATTCAAGGGAAAATAAAAATTATTCGAATAATTCGATTCGAATAATTCAAAAATTCGATATTCGATTCGATGAACACCCCTACATGTATGACCTTTTTTTGGTTTAAAATTGTGGTTGGTTCTTAGCTGTGGGCAAACCTCCATAGTTATGGTGCTTCATATTATGTTTTTAAACAACTGCAAGAATAAATAATTATAACTTTTGTATGTTCTCATAAGTTTACATGTGATGAGATAAGTTTGAATAACAAAATGTTTCAGTTTGATTTATAGGCGAGGGAAGTAGACATGCTGATGGATGGTTCAACAGTAGCCAGATCTCAGAAGATGAAGGAAGAAAATGGATGACGAACTTTTAGAAGTTTGGATCAAATAGTTCCTCTTTTACTCATTTATTACAATCTCCTTCGTAGCTATAGTTAACGAGTTCACAAAACCTTCTTTTACTTCGTCTTTAGTTTTTATAACATGTTATTTTGATGGTTTGTCTATGTAATCAATTTCAAAACGCGCTAATTTTTCTTTAACATGTTATTTGGATGGTTTGTCTATGTACGTCTGATTATGAAGTACAATATTTTTATAAGAGCAAAATTGAAAGTTATAATTATAGACGACAATAATGCGGTCTATTTTAACCTTTAATTTGATGACGATTGATATCAATATCAACATACAGGTAAATCCGGTGGTAGTTGCTCCAGAAAGATGAGATTATTATTTTCCAATTTGCCTTTATTTTATAATGAAAATAAGATCAAGTTTTCCTATACGTTATTAGATATATATACAATTTTCTATCTCTGTTACTATATAAAGTATCTTCTTAAGATGTAGAAGATAATTTCAATTCAACTTTAAGGAGGTGTTTGGGATTCCATTTGCAAGCTCCTTATTGATTTATAACTTTTATAAAAGGGGGTGACTTTTCCAAAAGTGAGAAAAGGAGAAGGAAAAGGAGAAGGAAAATGAGAAGTTGATAAGTAATCCCACACACCCTCTAAGACGTTTTTTATAGCTTTCGAAACATAAGGTACAAGTGTTCTTTGCAATAATACCTAATTTGCCCTCATTTAATAAAGTTCTCGTAACTGGAAAAGGTTGTAACCATCACCTGAGTTCTTCCGGTTCTTAATTGTTTTGAGCCTTCAGCGATTGAGTCATTTGTTTGGGATTTGGTCCGGGATTATGCTTAATCATTTAAGTGTTGTTAGCAATTAGGTCTAATCGTCTGTAGGTTTAAACGATTAAGTTCAAATGTTTGTGAGGTTTAGCAATTAAGACATTTGTTTACACTCATCAGCGATTAAGACATATTGTTTGGAAATTTGCTTATTTGTGTAATCTTTTCAGCGATCGTGTAAAAATGCGTTAGTGATTGTGTGTTTTGTTTAAGGTGGTTAGTGATTCATTTAATCGTTCCGTTTAAACTTTTTTTTTTGCCTGTAAACCTCACAATTAAATTATTTCATTATACATTATTCACTAGCCTAAGATCCCGCGAGTTTCGCGGGTGGCTTAACACAAACATATAATATCTACTAGCATTGAAGCCCATGTAGATCATCACTTTTGTTCTAGGCCTTTCCAAATTTAGGCTTCACGTCTAAGGGTTGAAACAGGTCCCAAACAGACAATACACGACCCTAACCGGTACAAACCCAAAACCGAACAGAGTGATCACTTCCCTCTCCAAAAATCTGTTACATACCAGCGAACCTTTAATAGATCAACGAAAGGTCATGGTTTTCATCTTTTGATTGACATCAAGTTTATATAAACTTCTATATCTAAATTCATATTAGTTCATATAAAACTTTACTTACATATGTGTAAACCCAAACATGTCTTTTTAAGAAACAAATTAGAGCAATTTTTAATGTATCAGCAAACAACACAAACAGTACAATGATTTCTAAGTTCAACTCCTACCAGCAAGAAGTAGCTTCATCCAATCACTTGTTCGACACTGATGTAACGTGTATCTTGTATATATATATAAATACGGGTGCTCCTACAATTAAAATAATGAAAGCATAAATTAACATAAAAGCATTATATATATAAATTTAGCATGATATTAAAATTACCGATATCCCACCGCGATAACCGATATCTCAAATATCGGTCCTTGACCGATATCTGATATTTTACCGCATTAACTACTTGGACGATCACACCCTGCACCAAATACCCTTCCTTATAATGTATAAATGATCCTGGTCAATCGAGCTAAGGTGACCCGAGCCTAACCGAGTTGGCTTGGTTTATAAGAGAGTCTACCCCAAGCTCAAATGTTCAGCCACGTTCAGAACCGGTTTAAGGGCCGATTTCAAGAGCAAATGTTTAATGGTTAAATTTGAAAGCAAATGTATAAATAAATCTGAGCCATCTCGGTTAAACTCGAGCCTGGTTTAGAAATGTAGCCATGCCAAGCGCCGAGCCATCTCGGGTTAAATTCGAATGGAGCTCAAGCTGACTATAGGGCAATCAAATGATACTAAGTCGAGCCCCAGCTCAAATACTAAGCTCGATCAGAATTCAAGCCAAGCTCAAGGCTCAAGTAAATGATTGATGGCTGGCATTCAAAGAATATGTATAAATATATCTGAGCAATTGAGCTAAAGCGAGCAGAGCCAACTTGACTCGGTTTGTGTAACACCCCGAAAACGGGCTTGGTAATTAAACTCTGTTAATACTAAAAGACGGGTAACGTACCGTTATTAGTAAAAATAACCCGGCAAATATTTGGATTTAAATAAGAAATCCTAATATTAAATAAAAACGAATCAAAGTTTTAAGTAATTAAGTTTATAAAAGGCCCGATTTAACGGGACTTAAAATAAAACGGGTTACGACTTCCCGAACCTACTAAGGTAACTAGGAATAATTCTAACCTAGTTAAATAGTGACTTATGAGTGGGTTAAAACACTTAAATTATGAACTAAGAAAAATGGAGAGGCCAAAGATGTTAAAATCGAAACTTATGTTGCTAATTTAATTAAAACAAAAACCAAACACCCCATTTGGGGATGTCTGGTCGTACAAAGAAGCAGGAGGCGATCTGGGTTTCTTCAAACCCTAAAATCCTTACTAAAACTCTCAAATTGGAGGTGCAAATCTGGTCCAAAACGAAAATCGAGCATAGATTACTGATCCCCATTGCAAGGGGGTTGTAAGGTATGTAAAATTTGATGTTAATTCTCTACTTGAAATTCTCATGAATTTAGGGTATTCGAAATTTGTTGATGCATGCTTGTTATATGGATGAAATAGGAACATTGTAGTGTTTAGGAGTAAACCCTAGACAAGATATGTTGAAATCGTGCCTAATTTTAGTAAAAAAATCCATGAACACCATTGAAGGTGATTGTTGTTAGGGTTTTTGATTGCTAAAATGGTGTTATGATGTCAAGAACTTGCTTAAATTGAAAGCTGAATTCAAACGGCTCTTGATCAGAATTTACAGCCGACTTGTATCGGCTGTAACCTAGACAAAACTTGATAAAAACATGTGTTTCTTGAGTCTAAAATGTAATTCCAGGAAATATCTTTAAAACCCCACTGGAATCGCATTTTTTCGACGAGAATTGAGCGTTTTATGAATTTTTCCGTATCAAAGGTTCAAGCTGCGTTTTCTGGCAGAATTTGCAGCCCATTACGAATGTCATAACTCAATTTAGGAATTGAGTTATGATCTCAAATTCTTACTGTAGAAAGTTTTAAGTGATTAAAAGAATCGCCAATTGGAATTTCATCAATCGGATAAACGAGGAATTTTAAATGAATTTTTCCGTAAGCTGCAGTCAGAAGTGACGAATCTGATTGCAGCTTAGTAAATGAATTTTTACAAGTTTTTGGTAAAGAGTTAGATCTTGAAATTTTAACACAAGGTCTAACCCTCCGAGAGGTACGCCACATAAAAAAATCATAATTTTTGAAGACTTGTAAACAGGTTAAACAGGTCACCAAAAACAGCCTATTTTCAGTGATACGAAACTTGATTGTTGATATTATAAATTATGCCCACAATGTTCATATGTTGAAATTATGAATCAAACGCGTAATTTCCTAGTTCGACTAATTATGTGTGATGTGGGGTAATACAAATTTTAATTATGAAGTCGATTTAGCTTATTTGCACATATCATATAATTAAGGGTAGTTAACTTTTGAAGAGTTAAACTAACCATGGACGGAGTCGAATAGTAGTTTTGACATAGAAAACACATAAGGTGGAATAGTCGTGGTTATAATGACTAATCTAACCACCTTGTGAATTATGGTGATAGTTTGACTCTTGACAAGCTAGATGGAGGCTTGGAATGAAGCGGGTCAAACGGAGCAAGTACGAAAAGGAAAGCGTAATTTGGATGCGAGGTAAGTAAAGCTTACGCCCTCTTTTGTAAGTTATGTGTTTATTCATAGGTTGTAAATACGACAAAAGCTATATTTGAAATATGGTTCCGACACGAAATGAAACGGGTCGGGACATATAAAATAATGATAAACCATGTTTAATGGTAAAATGGGCGAAATGGTAATTGGTCACGAGATGACATATATATAAAATGAGTTTTTGAATGGCTACTTATTAAGGTAAGCCTAAACGAATAAAAAGAGTAAAACGACGAATTAGTCATGTGTAGACGAAAAAGAGTTGAAGTTTAAAACAACACCATTTAATATTAAGCACAAAATATTTGGTAGTCTAGACCAAACGGGTCCAATGGTAATATTTATACCATTTGACAATTAACGACTAATAAGTGTATGTCGAGTCTCATGCTCGCAGGGTAATTGGTTTATGAATTAGCGAGGCTACGAATTAGCATATTATAGAGACAAGGTCTTAAAACGGGTCAATATGTTGACCCGAGCCAGGTACGCTTATATATAGATTTATAGTTAAAAGTGTTTAACTTCCCTTCACGGGTCAAAAGGAGTAGATAGGTAAAACGGGTTAAGAATTCATAAGAAACCCGTAATTTGAACCTTGCACATTAGTAAATTGATATAACGTGATATGCATGATATTTTGAATATGATTGATTGATCTTTGATATTGGTTCATATGTAACATATTAGAATTTCGAGAAACTAATGTATTGGTATGTTAGAAAGAGCGAAATCCGAGATTTAGGCTTGAGTATAATGAACAAAGCAACCAAAAGATGGATTTACAGGGACTACCGTAAGTTACGGTAGTACCGTAAGTTACGGTAGTACCGTAAGTTACGGTAGTACCGTAAGTTACGGTAGAGGTCAGGAGCTTACGGTGTGAGTCTACTGGTTTACGGTGGACCATTATTGGAAATTGACCACCGTAACTTACGGTGAAACCGTAAGTTACGGTAGGGCCTGAATGTTTATAAATTTTATATAATTGTAAATTTTCAAATTCATTTCGATCGTAGTTTCGATCAAGTATCATTTCTAAGCATTCTAATATAAATGTTTATGTAAACATTTCAGTCTTAGGTACTCAAGGATTATGGGTGACGATCAAGCAACTTTTGAAGGACCGAACGCATACTCTTGAAGCTTCCGCATAAATCAACTCGGTTTAAACAATGTTTATGATGTAAACTGTTTGCTAAACAACTTTTGAAATGTTTAAACGACGTACTCAATTATGTTATGTTGTATTATTTTAAAATTGTAAAGTTTAAACAAACCCGTATTTTTACAAAGTATATGTAGTCATAATTACATGTTGTTTGTCGTATACTTTACAAAAACCATTAAATAATGACAAGGGTGTTACAGTTTGTAAAGAAGCTGAGCCATTTCCATATGTTGTCTGCTGTTGTGGAATCCATAAATCATGAGCATTAGGATGAAGGCACGCGTTATGCATACATATGAAGACTGTAAATCAATGGATGAAATACTACGAGTATTCAGATCAAGATGATCATTGCAAGCAGTTTTCAAGTTATGCTTGTAGCCAAACACACATGACATTGAAGACCGTAAATAATTGGATGAAGTACAGTATATTCAAACATGTAGCACTGGCTATTTATCATTATAATTTTCTCTACAGTTTTAGCATTATAAGCAAGTGCAAGTATGCCACTACCCGAGTGTGTATACATAAGCCTGATAACCTGAAAATACCCACAAGCAAAAGAATTAAGTGAAATTTACAATAATACAAAACCATATAACATGTTAAGTTCATTAAGGTGTACTTACCTTGACTGGTAAAAGAGTATCAGGAAGTCTCAAGGATCGAAGTTGAGATGGTTTAGTTATTTCCTTTGGCCTCCACATAATCGGGAATTCAAACTCATCTGTTATTTTACCTCTGACATCTGACATATTCTGGTTATCCTGATTCTAAATAATTCATAAGAAGTTGATTAATAGTTAGTTAATTAATTATAAAATAAAGACAAAATGACAGTGCACGTCCTTTAGGTTTACCTAAAAGTACAGTGCACGTCCTTAACGTTTAAAAGTTGCACTGCAAATCCTTTACCTTTAATTTTGTTGCATTGCAAGTCCTTTATGGCTAACGGTGTTAACTTTTACCAATAAATCCCCCACGTGCCTCCCACTTGAGGGGTATATCCGTCCATTCCCTTCATTCTTCCCCTTTAAAACCCAGTCTTCAACATTTCACTACATCCCCTTCCTCTCTGTTTTAACCCTAACCCCAATATTCAGAGAATCGTTCCCCTTCCTTCAACATTTCACTTCAAACGATGGATCCCGATCCAGTAGTGAAGCCTGGTGGTGCATTTCATATACGAGGCGAAGATGAGGATTTCGATGATACTGTCCTAGGTATGATTTAAAGTTATAATTTTGGTTATACATGGAGGATTTCTACTGATTATGGTTTGTAATCATTTGCAGATATGTATCCGGAACTCTTTTCTATCGTATTGAATCACGGGGGTTACTTCACAAACTATCCAGGTCGTGATTACGTGAATGGAAAGCAAAGTAATATAGATCTTTTGACTGTTGAAAGGTAACTCCCTCCTAATCAGCTGCATACGAAGACCTCAGTAAGTAACATGAATCTCTAGACCAACTGTTTGAGTCCGATTAGGAACCGAACATTCTAAATGGTACAGAACAACATCTAAGCCATAGTATATGATAATATGATTTGGATCTTTTTTATTATTTTTCCATTTCCGGCTCTGGTTTAGCTTAGGGTATCTCTTTTGAAAGCCTTGCAATTAATAGCATATTCAAGTATGGTTGTGAACAACACTTTACAAACAACTATTCCAACAATTTCCTTAATACAACTTTCACAAAGTCTCATAATTTCTCTCAAAATTCAAAGCACTAACAGATTTAATAAAGGTTATCCCTTTTAAATAAACGACCAAAAAACTAATTAGATACATGAACCATACGCATCAAGTAATTTCTATTGTCTATAAGAATCAACCATACGCATAGCATGATTAAAAACGTATCGTATCTCCATGACCTATAACAACTTATTTTCTCACTAAAATTGGAAAAATTAAAAAAATTAACACCAATCATAGGGGATAAAATGCAATTTTATTGATAGTTGACAATGATCATGAATATCTCGTTTGAAAAAATAAATAGAAAAATTAACAGCAATCATAAAGATACATGAACCAAATTAAAATCTATAAATGATATAGATTTAACTTCAATTATAAGAAGCATTTTCTAGATTTAATTATACATCTTCACCTTTTAAAAGTGAAGAGCCCTAACTGTTGAAACCCAAAGGTCGAATATTTTCTCAGATTATTACCATGAAATTAAACCTATAGCCTCACATACCTGCTCTTTGTGGACTGAAAGATGCAAAAAAAAAAAAAAAAAAAAAACCCTAAACAATCCCGAAAATGAAAAACTTACTTTTTGAACTCAATAATCAATGGAGAAAGAGAAAGCTTGAACCCAATTAAAGATGGTTATAATTAATATCTAACACATGTCATTAAGATAAAGTACATATACTCGCGGAGGAACGGATGATTGTTAAAATCGTCTTTTAGGTCTTCCAATTCTTCTTAAATCTTGAAACGCCTTTCAATTCTTGTGAAAATTGGTTGGGATTGAAATACATTTGAAGAAGAAGAATGAAAGGATCTCATAATTTTGGCAAGATTGCGTAACATACAGAGGTTTCAATTTGAAAATAAATTGAGAATGGAAAGGATTTCATAATTTTGGAAATATTGATTTGATTGAAGCGGAAGAGCGGATGTTTTGTGAAGGTAAAGAAAAGAAATTGGGTTTTCAATTGCCGCTTAAAGGAAGAATCAGAGAAACAATAACATGCCACGTGGCAATAACATGTTTAAGCAAATGCCATGTGGCATAAGTTGGTTTTGCTTTATTAGAAGTAGTGGATAAGTATATATCAAACAGGAACCTTTAATTCCTAATTTATCATAATTTCAATCGTTTAAAAAAATTATTATTATTTACTATGATTATAATAAAAACAAACGTTTATATTCTTATCTATTTTTTTGTTTAAAATTATTATTATTATTATTATTATTATTATTGTGAGAAAGCACCAGAGGGTGACATGTGTCCAAAAAAGATTTTCGTTTATTAGTATTGGAAGAAGATTATTATTATTATTATTATTATTATTATTATTATTATTATTATTATTATTATTTAATATGATCATAATAAAAGCAAACATTTATCCTTATCTAAATATTTATTCTTATCTAATATTTTGTTTAAAATTATTATTATTTAATATGGTAGATAAATAGGAAAATAATGTGAGAAAGCACCAGAGGGTGACATGTGTCCAAAAAAGATTTTCGTTTATTAGTATAGGAAGATTCGGAAATCTTACATAAAAATTGACTCACAAATTAGCCTATTTTAATAATAATCAAAAGAAGGTTATTAATTTATTTAATAAATTGAAAAAGTGTTAAGTTACCAAATAATTAATTATATTTTCGTTCCTTTAATAACTAACTAAATACTGATTTTTAAATATTACTTTTTTCGTTTTATAAAAGTAATTATAATTTTTTATTCTCTTTTGATTAGTATACCAAGTGTCGACACCATAACAGTGATTCACAACCACTGTAACCTTGAATCCAAATAAGAAGGCTTAATGGTTCAAACTTATGTTTTATCTATCATGCCACGTGACCGACCAAACTCGCATTCTAATTATTCCATTACATAAGATTCATTGTAAAATTTTAAAGTATAACTGTTTCTGATATTAGTTTCTTTTGAGTACTATAAAAAAGAAAGTAATTTATTTATCTAATAAACTGAAAAAGTGTATGGTTGACAAAAATAGTTATTTATATTGTGTTTCTTTTGTTATTTAGCTTTATAGTGTTTTTTTAAAAGATTAGGTCTTATGTAATGTTTTCTAAACAATGATAATATTTGTTTCTCTTTAGGCCATGTGTAGTCATAACGCCCCTTTGTGGGCGTTATGCGACACGTGGCGCGCCACGTGTGCGGGTGAGCGTTATGGGGCGTTATGCATTTTAAGCCCGTAGTCATAAAGCCCCCGCCTAATCATTACTCAATTATTAATTTCTAATTTTTTATAATTATTTTCTAACTTTATAAAATTGAAAATTAAAACCCACTGAAATTCCGGCTTCTTCTCCGGCCAAACCCACTGAAATTCCGGCCTTCTTCTCCGGCCAAACCCACTGAAATTCCGGCCTTCTTCTCCGGCCAAAATGCAGGGCCTTCTTCTCCGGCTTGTTTCTTCTCCGGCCTGTCTTCTTCTCCGGCAACCAAGTTCACCGGAAAAAATGGTGATGATGATCTTCTTCTCCCCACCAATCTTTTAACCCCAGAAAATTAAAAAAAAAAAAAAATTCAAACAAAACACACATACCGCCCTTTGCTCCCGCTATAGACATCGCGCCGGAGAAAAATTTTTGGGGCATGGCGCCCTTCGTGGCGGTGTGCAGCGGCGCCATACAGCGCTATGGGGCTGCATACCACCCCACTACGTATAACCTTATGATATTATTATTATACTGATTGCGAGTACCATGTCATGTTGATACCCATAGAGTTTCTGCTTCAAAAGGCAAAGGAATTCGGCCAATGAAAATTAACTCATTCATATTTAATATATAATAAAAGAAACCACTTTAGGGACACGTGTCATCATATTAGGTCTTCTCTTATAGATAATTATTATTTTAGTTTAATCTTTTATAATTAATTATAGATAACCATCCTATTAAATATTGTTTAGTTTAATAACTTATGGATAATTATTATTTAGTTTAATCTCCTTCTCATTTATAATATTATTTATTTGAATTAATTAGAGTTAATTACTGTTTTCGTCCCTGTGATTTGTCAAAAATCACTATTTCAGTCAATTAGTTTAAAAATTGCGATTTCAGTCCCTATGGTTTCACTTTCGTAACTATTTTAGTCCACCTCGTAACCATTTCAGTCCCTGTACTTAACAGAATAATGGATTGAAATTAATACGAAAGTGAAACCACAGGGACAGAAATGGTTACGGAAGCGAAACCACGGGAACTGAAATCGTAATTTTTAAACTAATGGACTGAAATAGTGATTTTTGACAAACCACAGGGACGAAAACAGTAATTAACTCAATTAATTATTACTTTTATATTTATTTATTTACTTCAAATTCAAACTTAGTTATCTAATTTGATCTTAACTATATCTTTGAACGTTTTGTTTAGTTTGGTATCAAATAGATTTTACGAAACTTGAAATTAAATTAACTAATATTATTTATCATTTATATATTTATGGAGTTTTAAATAAAGGGTTACATTTATTGAGACTTCGTTAACAAATTTTGCAACAACAGAATAATCTATTTTTATCACGAAAACCAAACTTTGTATTAATATATTAAATATTTTTATTTTCACTATACAAAATTACATTTACTCGACCCATGTAATACATGAGGTTTTTTAAGATATAACTTTTTATTATTTGATATATAAAATTAGATTTATTCAATTCGTACAATACACGAGGTTTTTTAAGGATAAATGTTTTTTATTATTTAGTACAGAAAATTACATTTATTCAAACCGTGTAATACACATATTTTTTTAAGATGCAATTTTTTTATTATTATTTGGTATATAAAATCACATTTATTCAACCCGTGTAATAAATAAGGTTTTTTAAAGATGTATTATTTTATTATTTAGTAAAAATATTACATTTATTCAACCCATGTAATACACATGGTTTTAAAGATATAACTTTTTTATTTGGTATATAAAATTACATTTATTCAACCCATACAATATGGTTCTTATAGATATAAATTTTTATTATTTGATATATATAAAATTATATTTATTCAACCCGTGCAATAAAGGAGATTTGTATAGATATATTGTTTTATTATTTAGTATATAAAATTTATTTATTCAACCCGTGTAATTCACGGGGTTATAACCTAGTTCATATTTAAATAAAGAAGTTTTTTATCACTAGAACATAATCGATAAAGGCATAAACCTATATACGGGTCAAGTCAGCAATCAAATAAGAAATGCATCTACCATTTAAAAACATTTTTTTCATCTAATTTATCATCTTTCACCGATATACTTTGATTTTCATATTAAGAGTACATTTTACATTTAACTTTCAATTAAAATAATAATTATTATAATAAACCTTATATTTTAAAAATGTATTATTTAATTTACTATGAAACTAAAATAACATCCATGCATCCAACTCTTTTAACACGCAAAAACATTTACATCGGCCCTTGTAGTTTTATAATAACACTTTTCTTTTATAACTTATATAAGTTTGTTTGTTTTATATATGTTTATAGTTTATAAATCAACTTTTATAAACTTGATATCTTGAATAAAATTTTGTGAGACTTTTGGAATTAGATTTTTATTAAATATATTTTTTAAAGTAATATAATAATGATAATAATTAGAATATTTGATAAGTATTATAAATGATTTAGGATCATTAATAATTCAGGTATTTCAAAATAGAAATTTTAATTAATTATTTAGTTAAACTAGGATTGAGACCCGCCGCAATGCGGCGGGGATTCTTTAGTTGTAACTAAGTCGATCTAGGACCCGTACGTTATGTTAAACCTGTCAAACGGGGAAGAAATAGACGACGTAAAAACGTTCACCCACAGACGCGCGTTGCGTCGTGTTAACTCGCAAAATTTAGAGCGAAACGTAAAAACGTTAAACCAAAGACACAGTCGATCTAGGACCCGCACGTAACGTTAAACCTGTCAAACGGGGAAAAAATAGACGATGTAAAAACCTTCACCCACACACGCACGTTGCGTCGTGTTAAGTCGCAAAATATAGAATGAAACGTTAAAACGTTAAACCAAAGACGCACGATGCGATGTGTTAAGTCACAAAATTTAGAACCAAGTATAAAGCGAAAAATTTGCGGAAAATAAAAACTATAAAGGACCAAAGTTGAATGTAAAAAAAGTTGTGAGGATAGATTGCAAAAGATAAAAAGTTTTGGGATAAAAGTAAGGTGAAAGCACCGGATCGATGATAAACATCAACATTGCACTTGATTCAAGACATGAAGAACAATAAAAAACACCAAAGATAGAAAGATGTAGAAGATGAACCCTTTATTATTGAATCCGTCATCACAGATTACACAAACCAAAGGAGTATACATCATCTACAAGCTGGTTTAGATCACAAAGATCTAAACCCTAGCTTTCTCTCACTAACACATAGTCTCTCTCTCTATGATGTGCACACCAGGAGGAACAAGAACTTAGGAGAGGTGCACAAAGCTTCTCTGAAGGGTTGCCCTAATCTACCCTATACAACACATATATATAGACTAGGGACTAAAACCCGGACAAAAACAATCTACACAAAAACCAAACCCCTGACAAAAGTCTAGACATAAACTTGGACAAATTGTCCAAGGATAAACCTTGGACTAAGTTTCAAGACATGTACAATAAAGACCCTAACAATTGGAAAGCATGCACTTATCACCCAAAGTGCATTAACAAACTCCCCCTTGATCAGTGCATGGTCTTCATGTGGTCTTGAATTCTTCATTATCGTTGACTTTAACTTGGACTTTTGCTTTGATTGATACAGAACTGATAAGCGACAGTTACACGGCAGGAACTGCACTTACAGTCTCCCCCTTAACTGTTGCTATCAGTTCTATCTGACATTGATATCTCCAGTCACCGGATACTGCACTTACAGACTCCCCCTTGATTGATGATATCAAGCCTGCTTTCAACTTTAGCTGAGACTTGATCTTTCCGGCAAAGCACAATGATCTTCAACCCTTCTAATTAAAGACTTGCTGACGATCACTTGAATGGCCGCTTTGTGAAACCTGAAGCATCCAACATCAAACACTGAAGATCCTCCCCCTCAAACTACTCCCGAATCAAGTTAACGCGAACCAGCCTACAACCAAATGTAAGAATATCGCTCGAAACCATAATCTTCAAACCTAACTGGCAGCAGAAAGAGACCTTGGATTTCCAATCCCAAATCTTGAACACTTCAATCTTCACAAAGACATGAAGTTCAGTTCGATAAGTTAATAACAAGCTGAACTTTGTAAAAGTACATCCACCATATTGATCAAAAGTCTTCAACTCTTCATGTATGATCTCATCTCGTCATGTATCCTCATGATCAATCTCCTATCTTCACAAATCTGCTGAATCCCCGATGGCTTTCATCTCCGACCTTCCCCTCAAATCAAGAAGCCCCACATTATTTCGAGACCAGAACTAATCTTCTCTACTCTAAACAGCAACTTAATAAGGCTCAATCTTCAACTAGTCGTCAACCGAGAATTCAGCTTCATCACGTCAACACTTGATTAATAACATAAACACACGTGACAAAACTCCATCACACACGAGCTATTTTACGCACAAGCTTTATATTTACGAAGAAAATAGGAAATTTTTACTCCCCATGTTTCTTCGTAAACTGTCAATGTTCATGCCAAGGCACAATTGTCCCAAAACTCTAGTAAGGACAACATCCAAACTCCAAGAATCTTGAAAAGAACACCGTGGACCACCATTATCGCATCTCATCCCCTCACTTAATCCGGACAACATAAGTACCCAGCTAATTATCCGGAACTCAGAAATAATGATTTTAAAACAAACTCTGATAACAAACTCTGATGGAATTGTTAGGATCTGAGGCTCTCATGATTGTGTTTGTTTGTATAATTTGAACGATTAAAGAATATGAAAACGTGTAAAGTGCAGCGGAAATGAATATCAAACTTTGTAAACACAATCAAAGGAAAACATAGTATGACAAACGATTGCTTCTCATAGAGTCGAATGATTTACAAATCAAAGCAAAAGATTACAGATATGCTTACATACTAAGCTCCCCCTCAGCCTGATACCCCAAGGTTGGTTGCACACAAGATGAAAGGATTGGACTAGAGGAGAAGAACTCGCTCAGTCAATCAAATGTAACAGTACAGGGTACTGTTACATTTATAGGCAAACCAAACCACTGAGGTATCTCAGCTGACGTCACCATGATAGTGACATCTAACAACCTAACAACCTTTATCTACTGTCCTTACACAAACTACTGATGTCTAACAACTGATAATAAATAAAATACAAAACATGAGGAAACAACTGCTTCACGTTCCACTGTTGTAGCCTAAGCACTGATGCTCAACAACAACATCAGTGCTTTCTTCAAAGGTGATCAGTCCTTGAATGAGCAGTGTTTGTGTCTTCAGCAGCACTTAAGAGACAGCAGTAGATAGAGCAACAGAGTTTGTCTTCAGCAGTCTTTAGGATTACATCAGCGTTTGGATCATCAGTTGTTCTTTTGAGCAATACTTGAGGTTCATCAGCTAATAGATAACCACTGTCAAGGGGAGAGCAAAGTGTAAACTACTGCTTATTGTGAGTCCACTGATGTGACCTGGTTTTGGCTTTACATTATCTGTTCCTTTGGTAGGGTTCAATCCCAACAATCTCCCCCTGGAACAGATAATGCCAAAACCTTTCATTATTCAGGACCTTTATTGCTCATCAAGAGTGCCTTAGTTTGTTCTTTGAATTCAGCTTCAAATTCCTTTGCACTCTGGTCATCTTCATCCCTGCACAGTGTAAGCTCAAGTAGATCTAGTTGATCTTCAACACCCAGGCCTAGTGCTTGATTCCTTGATATATGCCTCACTTCTCCATTGGTTCTGACCAAGGTCAATACGTGGGTCTTTTGATCAGACATCCACTTTAGTATTTTTAAACCAAATGGGTTTCTTGGGAGAGATTTATTTCCTGATGAGCTGGATGCTTTTGGCCTTGAGAAAAACTGTAAAGCAGTATCTTGAACTTCAGACATTCTTTTAAAAGCTTCTTCTATGACTTTGTTTGCTGCAGCTATGTCTTCTGCAACTTCTTTGTCAAGCAGCTCTTGTTTCTGTTGTTGATCAAGCTCACTGTCTGTGATATCTGCTGATGATGGTTTGCTTACTACTTTGACCCTTTTTGTAAGGGCTTGTAGTTTAGCTAGGTCTTCTTTATCTGAAGCCAATTTCTTGGTAGCTTCTTCAATCAGATCATCTTCTTCAAGCCTTTCTTTTTCAACAGTCAGCATTTCCTTCCTTTCTTTTCTCAACCTTGTAACAAAGGCTTCTGCTGTGCTGATCTGTGTTTCAAAAGTCTTGACCTGTTCCTTCAGCCTTTTGTAGTTAGACTTTTTAGGAGTGTCCCTCCTTTTCCTAAGTCTTTCATAAGCTTCGTCTGTTTGCTGCTTGGTCCATTTTGCTATGGCACTTGCAGAATCCACTCTTGCATCAACCAACTCCTGCTTCTTTCTCTTGTATTCAGAAATAAGATCAGCTATGAGCTTCTTGTATTTATTCCAATTTGGAGCTGTCTTCTTCTTTCTTGGATCATTGTTAATCTTTTCAATTCTTTTTGCCTCATGCTTTAATGCAATTATTGGCCAATCTTTGAAATCTGTTTCTTCAGCTGGATAGAACTTCTCTTTCATTATGTATGCAAGATATTCCTTCCTCAATTCATTTCGTTGATCTGCTTCAGGAGATATGCTTGACATTTCCTTGTTCAAATCCCTTGCATATTCTTTTATTTGTTTAACCTTGTTGAGCAGGAATTCTCTTCTTTTCAAGATAGCTTCATTGCCTTGATTCTTGCATTCAATTTTGGCTCTTATCCTTGCTTGTCTTACTTTCATTTCAAGATATTCATCCATGTATTCTGGAATTATGAAACCTATGAGAGAAGGAAATTTCCTTTTTGAAGGATCATCTTCAGTGTAAAATTGTTTCATCTCATTTTTCACAGCTTCTAATTCCAGTGGATTCTTAGCAGCAACAGGATCATACTTTTCATCAGTGTCCTGAGTTGTTTCTCTTTTTCGTTTGTAAAGCTTAGGAGGTTGTGATGCAAGACTGGTAGGAACAGTGGAAGATGACTGACTAACAGCTGTTGAAACAACTGGTGTCTCAACATCTGTTGTCATTACAACTGCTGATATGTCAGCAGTTGTCTTCTGCTTTTGAGCAGGGGATGGAAATGGTGAGGTAATTTTTGATGTTGGTGATGGTGGTGGTGAATCATCATCTGATATGAGATTTCTTCTCCTTTTTAATGAAGAAGGCGCAGATGACGTTTTGGGTGGAGCAGTGGTGGTAGATTTGATAGCAGTGGTTTGTGGCAGTGATTGACTGACAGTGGTTGAAACAACTGGTGCTTCAATCACTGTTGTCATTACAACAGATGTTGTAACATCTGTTGTCTTCTGTTTTATGACAGGAGACAGTGGTGATGGTATGATTGTAGATGATGATGGTGGAGCAGTAGTTGTAGTGGTGTGTGGTAGAGTGGTGTGTGTTGGGGGTGTGAGTGTTGATGATATGGCAGCTGTTTGGCTACTGACAGCAGTTTTTGTAACTGCTGCTGTATCAGCTGTTTGGCTAACAGGTTTTGAGACCTGTGTTTCTTTTTTAGGTTCAATATGAATGCCATGTTCAATTCCCTTTTTCTTCATTTCCTTCAATATCTCCCCCTTTTTGGCATTATCTGCAAGGGGGTCATCAAAGAATAGTAAAGTTGAAGGAGTCTTGCCAGTGGCAATTTGGATACTGGCCTTAATAGCCTTGATATCTGCTTGAGTATCCTTGAACCTTGATTCAACCATGTTGGTCAGCATTTGTACTTGAATGGCATGCTTTTTGTCAGCCATAAGTTGCTGTGCTTCAAGCATGGGTTGAAAAATATTCCAAAGCTCATTTGCAGTAGGTGCTTGTTGTGGAGCTAATGCTTGAGCAGGAACAGCAGAGGATTGTGCTTTCTGAGCTTTTAAAATCTCCTGCACCATCTCTTTTATTTCAGAAACTGATTCTTCAAGTTTTTCCACTCTGCCCGTCAATTCCTGATATCTTGAATCATCACCCATTTTATTGGGATCATCTGAATCCCCACCAGCAGTGGTTATATCAATGTTTGACTTAGGAACTGAGTCCCAAAAGTCACCCATTGATGCCCCTTGTTCTTGGTACTGGGGACTTCTCTCTTCAGCACTTGATAAATCTTTAATGTTACTAGTGGACAAAATAGTCTCACTAGTGATTTTCAGAGGTGCTATGGAAGAAATTGCCTTCAAGGGAGTCTGACTGATGAAACAACTGTCCAAATGTAGACCTGTTGATCCAACATTTGTAGTTGCTGCTCCACTTGAACTACTGACAAGAGTTACTTGTAACTCCTGCAGTGTAACCTCCTCAACTGTTGCTGGGATATCAGGAGTAGTAGCATCAGACCCAGTCACTTGTGGATGTATACTCTCAGTGATAGGTGATAGAGAGGAACTGGTTTGTGTCTGTGCAATAGCAGCTGCATGCAACAGAGATAGCATGGATTGTGGCATTATTATTGGTGAGGGAATGGGGGTTGAAAGAGACATGTCCTTGGGATCAGGACTGAGGAAGATGGATCCAAGTGGATTCAGAGCTTCATATTGTGGTGTCTCTGTGCTTACAACCTGATCCTTTTGTGAGGATGCAGGAGGAGTTTTAGGCATGGGTTGAGATCTTTCTTCCAACTGCTGTGAGGAAGTAGCAGCAGTGGTTTGTGGTGACTTTTGTGTTGTCACAGGCATTTCCTCTGGGATCTCATCTTCCAGAGTTGCCTTTGTTTTGGGTTTGGTGGGTTTTCTAGATGTTTTTCTTTTGGTCTTTTTGGTGATGTCAGGTGTGGGTTTCAAAGCAGTGGTTGTGCTGCTATGATCACCTGGAGCAGTGGGCTCAGCAGCTGATACCTGAGGAGCAGTTGTAACCACTAAAATCTGCTCAGGTACCCCTGCTTTTGTTTTTATTGGTGCCATCATCCTTGAAAATGTTTCTTTTGTTAAGCTTTTTATTTGACAATGAACACCTTGTTTTAGCAAATTTAAACTTTCCTTTTCAAATTTTTGTTCAAAAAAATAACTCAAAAATCTTGGAAAGAGTAAAAATGCTTTACTTTCAACGTTTTTCACCATGTCATTGAAAATCTCCTGGGAGTAGTTGTAGTCCTTACTATTCAAAATAGCATAACCCAGGCATTGAATTTTTAATGGTATTTCGTTGAAAGATGTTGTTTTATTCGAAGCACACATCAGAAGTGTGTGAAATAAAAATCTGGGTGCAGATGGAAAATAACCCTTTTGTAGGGTATCTACCTTTGATTCTTCTGCATATCCCCTTTTTACGAAATCAGTTTTCATCTCAGCTTTCTCAAAAGAGAGTTTACCTTTCTGATCATTGAGATTAAAGACTTCGGAGATCGA
Source organism: Helianthus tuberosus (assembly GCA_030545235.1). NCBI lineage: Eukaryota > Viridiplantae > Streptophyta > Magnoliopsida > Asterales > Asteraceae > Helianthus > Helianthus tuberosus. The sequence continues at coordinate 58,032,291 of CM060437.1, read as the reverse complement.
CTGTGGAGTTATTTGAACTGCTTTACCCTGTATCAAGGAGTTAATGGCTATGACTTTTCCGTCTTGTTTTTCAAGCGACGCCTTTTTCCAAAACTCTCTCTGGGTTTGCAGATAGATGGGAGCATTTGCTGTTAACAAAGTTTTGTACTTTGATGCAGATAATGACTCAATGATGGTGTCAAAGGTGTGATTATCAGTAGGTTTTGTGAATAAACCCAGATAGTTGTGAGATTGTTTGAATGGTATTTCGATGGGTTCTTCGGCCGTTTGAACGGCTTCAGTTGAAGGTGGTGGTGATGTGGGTTTTGATTTTGATTTTCCTTTTGACTTCGTCATTTTGATGAAGAAGAATCGGAGAATGATTTTGGAGGTTTTGAGAAGAAAGGTTGGAAACTGCTATGTGAAGAGAATTTTGGAATTCAATTCGACAGTGTAAAACCCTGTTTGGGGTTTAGGGCAGGGTTTTATTTAAAAATGATCGCTGATGTGGCAGCGGTTATTAAGATCTGAGGGCTAAAAACTAACCACGTGTCAAACACTGATGGGACGGATGAAGTATTGAGAACAGTTGTTTTAAGAGCCACTGACGTATCAAGCATCAGTGGTTACAACGGTAAAAATTATGGACAGTGGATGATTTTCACTATCAGTGGATAGCATATCAGTGGATAAGACACTGATTTTGAGCATCAGTGCTTGTCAAGAAAATGAGGGAACAGTGGTTGACTTTCAGCAGTGGACAATATTTAGGAACCAGATTTTTTTTTTTTTTTTTTTTTTTTTTTAACAAAACAGTGGTTAGGGTAAATGGTATAGATTTGAAGAACAAGTATTCCAGCAACAGTTGTTTGAATCTTCATTCAAGGTGTTGCCACATGTCAATTTTGAAGGTCAGTGGTTTAGTACCCCAGATGATTAGAACTTTTTACTGAGGCAACTCATTTTCGTTTAATATTCAATTAAAACATGAGTACCCTAGTAATTCAAGCAAGTTAACAATCAACTTTTGATGAAAATTTAGGAGCAAACCTGAGTATGACATGATCTTGACATATGTACCATTTCCTTTTTGACCCATTTATGAGGACAATAATACCACCAAAAAAAATAAGGTATTACATCCTGTCAGGAGCTGAAACTATTGCTAACAAAAACAAGCAGAAGTTCCAAATATATTATTTAAAAAAATGAATAATATATCCTGATTATTCGAGAAACTCCCCAAAAAAAAATGGTTAAAAGAATTTCTGAGAACAGTATCAAAAAGGATCTGGTGTATTTTCCAAAGAAAACATAATCATATCATACTCAAGTTTTATGAAAATGGTCAGTGGTTTGGATCATAGTTTGTCCACTGTTTGGTACCATTTTCTTTGTCAGTTGATTGCAAACATGATTATCTGTGTAATTCATTCCCTGGAATCAAAACCCTTTTCTGAACCGGTGAATGCACATCGTTGCTTTATGACCATAATTACCCTACACTTTGACTCTTCAGTGTTTTATGTTTATACTCTTTTCTTCTGACTTCAGAAGTTTTGAGATGAACATACTTCGGAGTTTTTGTGAATTTTCTTAATGTATTTTAACATAGTTGATTTTGTCCTTTTGAAGAACTCAACCTGTTTTCAACACATAAGATCTGGATAACTAAAGTTTTAATTTCCCTCTTTTCATGTTAACAAAACATAGATGTTTTTATGAACATGTGTTTTGTTAATCTGAGGTTCATACTTTAGCATTTAAAAGTTTGACATCACACTTTTCATAACAACAGTTGAAATCAATTTAGAAAATAAGAAATAATCTCATAATTTGACAGATATACTTTCAGATCTAGAAATCATGAGTGTATTTTGCATGAAATCACTTGTTGTATGAAATTTGCGTGTCATATGACATCTTGGTTGATTTACAGAGTTTTTTGAATAACCATTTTGAACATGATTTACTCGATACTCTGTTTTTCAACAAAATACAACCAACCTTAGTATCAATGGATTTCGAGCCGAACTGTTATGTCAATTTGACTGTTAAATCGAAATTGACTGTCCAAGCTCTGATACCAATTGTTAGGATCTGAGGCTCTCATGATTGTGTTTGTTTGTATAATTTGAACGATTAAAGAATATGAAAACGTGTAAAGTGCAGCGGAAATGAATATCAAACTTTGTAAACACAATCAAAGGAAAACATAGTATGACAAACGATTGCTTCTCATAGAGTCAAATGATTTACAAATCAAAGCAAAAGATTACAGATATGCTTACATACTAAGCTCCCCCTCAGCCTGATACCCCAAGGTTGGTTGCACACAAGATGAAAGGATTGGACTAGAGGAGAAGAACTTGCTCTGTCAATCAAATGTAACAGTACAAGGTACTGTTACATTTATAGGCAAACCAAACCACTGAGGTATCTCAGCTGACGTCACCATGATAGTGACATCTAACAACCTAACAACCTTTATCTACTGTCCTTACACAAACTACTGATGTCTAACAACTGATAATAAATAAAATACAAAACATGAGGAAACAACTGCTTCACGTTCCACTGTTGTAGCCTAAGCACTGATGCTCAACAACAACATCAGTGCTTTCTTCAAAGGTGATCAGTCCTTGAATGAGCAGTGTTTGTGTCTTCAGCAGCACTTAAGAGACAGCAGTAGATAGAGCACCAGAGTTTGTCTTCAGCAGTCTTTAGGATTACATCAGCGTTTGGATCATCAGTTGTTCTTTTGAGCAATACTTGAGGTTCATCAGCTAATAGATAACCACTGTCAAGGGGAGAGCAAAGTGTAAACTACTGCTTATTGTGAGTCCACTGATGTGACCTGGTTTTGGCTTTACATTATCTGTTCCTTTGGTAGGGTTCAATCCCAACAGGAATTAATTTGTAAACTCTGACTCGCTGAAAACAACACTAAACTCTGAATAGCTTTTAAACTCTGAAAATTCCTTTGGAAGTAACAAACTCTGATAGCCTACTTTGAAGAAACTCGGATGGACAACTGATGGAGATAACCTTTTATAAGGTTAAACTCGGATCAACTAAAAGTTTCACAATGAAACTCTGAAGGATAAAGCTTGGATTAGTTGGACTAAAAGAACTAAACTCGGACAATGGGTAAACTCTGATCAGAAAGATAATCTCTGACAATGACTATTTCAATTTAAAAACTCGGACAAAGTAAACTCTGAGAATTTTAAAACAGAACCTTAAACTCGGACAAGTTTCAACAAATGAAACTAGGACAGGTTCAGGGAAAACAAGAAAAACTCGGACCGGTTGAAGAGGAAAAACTCGGACACGATTAATTCTTTCAATAAACTCTGACCTCTCAATAAACTCGGACAAGATTAAAAACAAAAATAAACTCAAAGGAAAACTCGGACCAATTGACAATATAAAAACTCGGACCCACAAAGGTTATGGAAACTCGGACACAATACTAATGATCAACCAAACTCGGACATAATGTTAACTAGAAACTCAGATAAACTAGAGAAGGTAAACTCGGAATAAAGGGCACAAACTCAAAACTCGGAACCTCTCAAGTTCTGGATTTAAAACTCAGAACTGAATTTTAAACAAACAAAGAGACTCCACTATAATTCGGACCCAAGGAGATTCTAAAACTCGGACCTAAGAAAGGTTCTAAAACTCGGACCTAAGAAAGGTTCTAAAACTCGGACCTACAAACCCTGACCAAGTAAAAGGTGTAAAGAAAAACTCGGACAAGGCTCAGTAACCAGTCTCCGGACTATCTCCCCAGTGTGACTTCACACTGGTTCACCAATACCCCGGAAACACAAACACAAAGTTTTAAACTCGGACAATCCTTTTTGGATCAAAACCCTAGAACTGCAACAAGAAAAACCATCACAGCCGACGAACAGCTTCATTTTCTTCATGTTTTTTGCAGAATCTTCACGTCTTCAAGATGTTTGGCGGAAACAAACATCAAATCAAGAGCAATGGTGATTCGGAAGGCGGTTAGACCATTCCGAATCGGTAACCATGCTCTGATACCACTGTGAAAACACCGGATCGATGATAAACATCAACATTGCACTTGATTCAAGACATGAAGAACAATAAAAAACACCAAAGATAGAAAGATGTAGAAGATGAACCCTTTATTATTGAATCCGTCATCACAGATTACACAAACCAAAGGAGTATACATCATCTACAAGCTGGTTTAGATCACAAAGATCTAAACCCTAGCTTTCTCTCACTAACACATAGTCTCTCTCTCTAGGATGTGCACACCAGGAGGAACAACAAGAAGTTAGAAGAGGTGCACAAAGCTGCTCTGAAGGGTTGCCCTAATCTACCCTATACAACACATATATATAGACTAGGGACTAAAACCCGGACAAAAACAATCTACACAAAAACCAAACCCCTGACAAAAGTCTAGACGTAAACTTGGACAAATTGTCCAAGGATAAACCTTGGACTAAGTTTCAAGACATGTACAATAAAGACCCTAACAATTGGAAAGCATGCACTTATCACCCAAAGTGCATTAACAAACTCCCCCTTGATCAGTGCATGGTCTTCATGTGGTCTTGAATTCTTCATTATCGTTGACTTTAACTTGGACTTTTGCTTTGATTGATACAGAACTGATAAGCGACAGTTACACGGCAGGAACTGCACTTACAGTCTCCCCCTTAACTGTTGCTATCAGTTCTATCTGACATTGATATCTTCAGTCACCGGATACTGCACTTACAAGTAAAACACAAATAGTTTTGGGTTAAAAGTAATTTATGAAATACTTTTGAGTGAAAAGAAAAAAAAAATCATTTTTTTGGAAAACCCCCTGATGAAACAATGGTTAACCTGGTAGGGTTAACTCACTGGTCTCGTCAAGAGGGTTAATCCCTTCTTTCCGAGGATCGCTGGCTGGATCGTCTGGTGGTGGGTTTCCTGCACAAGGAAACAAACCGTGACTCGTAACAAGGAGGATGGGGTGGGGGGTGCTCCTTGTTACCACTCTCCGGTGTGAGAATCAGTAATTTGCTTGGGAAGCAAAGTATGATAGTAGTAGTATTGAGAGAGTTGGAAAGTGATACCTCAAACCTGGTTTGGGGTCGGTATTTATAACCGAGGAGTGGAGGAGGGTAGTTGAGTAGCTAGTCTGACATCGCACAGCTATTTGCAGGTGTGTCAGACCTGTCGGTTATTGTGGTGATGCCACGTCCCGCTGTGGTGTCAGACTGTTTGCATATGCGTGGGCCAGTAGGCGACTGTTCTCAGTGCCACTTGCACTGAGGTGTCAGACCCACTTGCCTTGTAGGCAGGATGCGGTGCCAAGCCGCATCTCTGCTTGCGGTCCTTGATGTTGTTCCCGCGTTGGTTGTTCCATCCATGATTTACGAGGGATGCGGTGTTATGCCGCATTGCTTGTTGAGAGACTGTTGCTGTTGTCCAGATCCCTTGTCGTGACGAAAATGTTCATAGGATGCGGTGCGGGGCCGCATCGCTATGCGTAACATTAGTTTCCGTCCTTAAGGTAAGTCTTCTCATCACTGGATAGATTGGACCGCTGTGTTCGCGCGTGCGGACACAGGTGAGTTATTGCTGGTGGGGGTTTTTGATAAGGGTAATGGTCATCTGCGGTTAAGTAGCCGCGAGATTTGGGACCATACCCCTTCACCCCCAAAGCCAAGGTTACGACAACTATATGCATAACCATTTTTTCTTTGGAATACCCCCAAAGCACACCCCGTGTTGCGGCGGGGCGTAAAACAGTGTCAAATAATACTAATGTCACACAACCGTTATCGATTACCAACACTGACTCGACCTAGGATCTGCGTGTTGCGATGAACCTGTCAAACATGAAAAAATATAGGTAAAAAGGTTGAACCACACATGCACGTTGCGCCGTGTTAACTTGCAAAATTTGAAACAAAACATAAAAAAGTTGAACCACACTCGTACGTTGCATCGTATTAACTCGAAAAATTTAGAACTATACGTAAACCGAAAATTTGCCAAAGATGGAAAGTATAAGTGATAAAAGTTGTGAAGTTAAATTGCAAATAATGAAGAGTTTTTGGTTAAAGTTAAAAAAAAATATGTAGGGTTAAAATTGCAAAAGGTAAAAACCTTTGGGTTAAAAGTAATGAAAAGTTTTGGGTTAAAATTAAAAAAACAAATTATGTAGGGTTAAAATTGCAAAAGATAAAAACCTTTGGGTTAAAAGTAAAAAATCAAGGTTTTTTTTTTAAAAACTCCATAGCACAATATGCAAGTTCCAATGCATATTTTTGTTGCATATTTATAGTAATAAAATATTTTGTGTCCTATAAATTTTGTAATTGGAAATTCTTATTTGATGGACCATGTAGAATAGACAAGGATAAAATAACAACTTGTTTTATTTAATAGAACGGGAATACACTTAAAATGAAATTGTAAAATAAAACATAACATCGAAATTTCATGGTGGTTACACATTCAACACACGAGGATGATAACCAATCATATCATTACTAATAACCAAAGAGTTGTCTAGTAATGGTGTTAAATTGGTGGTTATTTTGGTTAACTTGTTTGTGGTGATGTTCATCATTTCGAACTCTTTTTCGCACATGTCGACAAAGATCATACAATTATTTAACAAATTGTTGATGTCAAATGGGCTAGGTTGGTTGGTGTGGTTAAGGACGATGTTAAGTCTGTACACGATCCCGTCAAAGTTGAAAACACAACTATTCCATAACCTTTTTTCTGGATCCTTTGTGTAAGTGGCCTCAATCTCTTTGGCGCGTTTCAGAACCACGCGTGCTTCGTCTATGGTTGCGTTTACGATTATGTCTAGGAACTGGTTTATAGATATGAGCGCGGAAGAGGTGTTACTCTTGGCAACGTAGTGTATGCATGTTTGGTAGTTTGGGGTTTGAGTACACCACCAGTTTATGCTGCCAGGAGTAGTGTTGGTGGTGGTTTTGGATGAGCAAGGGAAGGTGAATGTTACGATGAAGCATATGAAGAGTAACCTTCATAGTCATAGTTGTGTTTGGATTCTTTTGATTTGTGTATTGCTTGAAATGCTATTTATAATACTTAAAATGTGTAATTAATGACAAATGACTTTAAGTACTGTGTATCTTATTCTATTTGAGGCATATTACATGCATCTACGTTATATGATTTTATGCATTAAGTTTTATTATCAAATAAAAGCAATACATTAGAGCGGGTAACCAGTATGAGAGTAATTATAAAATAATTTCCTGGTTTGAACAAGATGTGCATCGTATAAGCAGGAGGGTTGTCTAAACGTTTTTGAAGCCCCTAAGAAAAATACAAAGTGAGGGCTATTTAAATTTGAATTTGTATAATTTCACAAAAAAAAGAACCTATTAATGTTAACCGACCTTGACTTCTTGAGTATCATTCCGATTTGGGAACATGGAGGTAAATAATTAGAATGTAAGGCTAGTGGGTATGGTGATGGTCCTTTAAGGGAGGATGATCCGCCACGTAGGCGCCACGTTATAGTCCTTCCAAGGATGGTCACTAGAGGGTATGGGAGGATGATCCTACCCCACCACTTTTTTTTTTTTAATTTCTATGCCCTATGTACAAGTATTGAAGCCTAATGTACAAGTCACTAACACAAATAAACAAACAAACAAACAAACAAAGGGGTCCACCATTGGAGGATCGTCCTCGCCGTCCATTCCTCAACGTTGAAGACGGGGACGGAGCTCGACGGGAGGGGGGCGGGATGGGGTGACGCCGGCGCCGCATGAAAACGGAGGGGGAGACGGTACCATACCGTGTAGCCTAAATTTCCATTTGCACCATACTTTATTGCATTAATTATGTTTGACTAAAAATCAAATATTAGAGGTCAATTAGAATGTAAGTTTAGTCAAACCTAATTAATGTTTCAAAGTAAATTATTTTTTGAATGAAAAAGTAAAAGTTTTGTTAGACCATTGGTTTAGGGCGTTTTGCGACACGTGACAGTTCATTCAGCATGGGGCATTATTGGGGGTTATTGCAAAAGTGTCGTAGTGGGAATAATGCCCAATAACGCCCATGCAATCATTTCACAATTATTTTTTTTTAATTTAAAACATAAAAATCTTCATTAATTTAAAAAAAAAATTACACTACTTGAAATAAAAAAAAAACCCGAAAAAAACAGAATACAAAAAAACCGAAAAAAAAATAAAGTTAAAAAATGCCCACTACTAGAAATGCAGGGACTAAAATGAAAACTTAAAATCCTTTTTTAAAGACTTTTGAAGTTTAAATTTTTTTTAATATAATCAAAATGCAAGGACTAAAATGAAAAAAAATTCTTCTTCTTCCTTTCACCCACAATAACAAAACCTGCAACTTTTCTTCTTCTTCCTTTCTATAACCTGCAACTTTTAAAACTAATTTCTTTTGTTTTTTTTAATTAAAACTATGTATATACACATGGCAAAGTTCAATTGGGCAAAGGAATAGAGTTCTAGCGTTTTTTAAAGCACGCCGGGGACAATTTTTTCAAAAAAAACGCTAAAAAACGCCGGGGTGTAATGGGTCTTGGGCGTTATTTGGCGTTTTTTTTAATTTAAAAAAAAACGCCCCACTACGGGGGGTCTTATTATTATTTTTTTGATCGGCAATTTTTTTTTTCTTGTTGTCTGTGGGACTTGAACCCAAGATCTCCCCCTCCTAATTTGTTTAAAGGCTTAGACTTTGCCTTTGCCAATGAATCACCACCTTATTGGTAAAAGTTTTGTTATTTAATGTTTTTTCCTCAAATCATATTATTAAAAAATCTTGAAATAATAGTATCATTATGTAATCAATAGGAGCTTTTATCCTGACTAAACCTGGATATAACTTTACGTTAAACTATGAGATTAAAATAACCAAAACTTAAATAACTGTTATTAATAACAAGTTTCACTGAATATTATTTTGATATAATAATGTTATCATCAGTCAGTTAGTTAATTAGTTAGTTAGTTATGTGAGTGCCTAAGAAGTAAGCCAAAATCAAAATATTTTATATATTTTTAGAGTAGAGATAAAATAATATATAATAAAATATGAGACAAACATGTTTGTTATCTAGTAATATGACTTAAAACATCTTTAAAATTATTTGTAAAACATCTTAAAAGTGATTACCAACCACTGTAACATTGGTTTAAACTTTTTTTTGTCTGTAAAACTCAGCCGATGTGTACGTCTAAGTGACAGTGCGTAGTCCAGGTACCTGAGAAAATAAACATTAAATTGAGAATCATGCATACTTATTTGTTGAGGTGGCAATTCTGGCGCATTTACATTTTATATAATCAATTTGTTTAAAATGTTAAACTAGAAAACATGGTTTCCAGAAGTGAGACACATGAAATGGTTAGAACAGGTCAAAAGCGATCCAAAGTGTGTTTTTGTGTGAAAAAAAGTGTTTTAGGTCAACCCAACCTTCATGACCAGCATTAAAATATGTTTAATATTACATTTTGTGTGAAAAAAAGTGTTTTGGGTCAACCCAACCCACATGATCAGCATTAAAATATGTATAATATTACATTTAAGCAAATCTTTGAGCAGCTAGGGAAAAGAATGGTGTATATATTTCACATGAAATATATGCACAATTGAAAGAAGGTATGCATAGATGGAAGTGTCTCTCATTCTTTCATAGTCTTAGTTACAAGACAAGTTGGGTGGGTTGATACAGGCATGGGTAGAAAGTGGCGTAAGTTGGGTTGACATGCATGCGCTGTCCTTTTGGCTATTAAAAAGTTTTTTATAAAGAAGTAATGCAAATTATGATTTAAAAACTGATAGTAATTTCTAATATTACAAGCTTTTAACCTATTTGACTCGTTCCCCTTAAGCTAATTATAGTTTCTTTATCTTGAAAATCTACAAGAATTATTGCTTGTGCAAGAAAAAAGTGTTAGAATGACTAAGGAATATAAAAAAGTTATCCTATATATTAAAAAACAAAGCTTATGAATAGTAATGAATAGTAAATATACATAACTTCATCTCATCCTTTGTTGACTTTTTTTCCCTATACCCTTTTTAAGTGTGTATATATATCCATTTTCTTCAAAGTTAGTTAGATTATTCATCATGGTGGAGTGGTTTTGTGGTTGTATGTCTTTTAAAGAGACTCAAGTTCAAATCATGGGGTCTTTTTTTTTTTTTTTTCCATTTTATGCTTACATAACTTCACGTCATCTTCCTTTTTCTCCTGTTTCACACGTTTTTCTGATTGTATTTATACAATTCTTATTCCTTATTTGTTGGGTTAGTGGATGCTTAGACATCGCAATAGTCGCCATCACCAGGAGTTACTAACTCGCTTGCTACCAACGGCTCTGTTGTATGAAAACTCCATTTGTCAACTTAAACATAAGACACTAAATAGCACAGCTTTAATAACAACCAAGTATTTAGTCGCAATAAATAGTTTTACAATGACTTAGTTTTGTCGCGCCGCAACGCGGCTCGCATCATTAAAACCTAGTTTAGTGAAAAAAACAAAACGAATTTTGTATCATATTTGAATTTAAAGCCTAGGGTTCACTCCCAAAAGCCAAAATGAACTTTTTCTATTTTTTTTTTTAAATTATGAATCTGGTATATGTGTTTTTATTTTTTCTTATATTGTTTTTGTTGGTGGTGTACTTTTTGCTCTTGAAGAAATGGCAGCCTGGTAAAAAATATTTAAATATGATTTTATCAACATTCTTAAATTGTCACATGTTTGTGCTATTTGCAGGTGGAGAAGTGCCCTTTAGTGGAGATCTTTAAGGTATTTAGTTGCTGCTATGCATTAGGCTACTTGGTACGGTGACGGCCCTGGCCCGTCTAGGCCTGTCGCCGGTCCCCAACACCGTTTTCACAGGGACGTCGTCGTTCTCTCATTCTTCTCCCAGACGTTGCAGTTGGCCCTCCACCTCATTACTTTTAAATGCACTTTTGTAAATTAAGATGATGAAAGTATGGCTTTACATATGTATAAATCTCATACAATAAAGATCTGATTGATTTATTACTGTGGAAACAACCCTAATTGAGGCAGGAGAAGTGGAAGAAGTGAAAGGATTGATGTGTTTGTCTAACAAAAGGGAATAAGTGGAAGAGTAGGGGGTGGTGTTGTTCCGGAATCCGGTAAATGTTTTGAGGTGTAGGGTAGGGTCCTTCACCACGGCAGGTCCCATCGATGCAGACATCGGAAAGAAAGAATGGGGAAAGAAACCAGGGTTTATGGAATGAGAGAATGGAGAATTTATTGTATGAGATTTATTGTTGAAGGGAGGCCCATTCTCTATTTCCTTTGGTCTATCCTTGGAGGGGCATCCTCCTTGGATGTTGACATCGCGATGATGTGGATGGGCATCCTGTTGATCAGTTCTGTTTAAACATAATGGAAAACATGAAACACATACCTGTTATAGCATTCAAAGCAGTAGAGAATCCAGTCAGAGATCCAGCCATTGAGTTCGACATACTTGTCAGGATGATTCGGTTCCTCCTTAGGGTGTAAAGTGATGATGGTGATGAAACCGAAACTAGGGTTGATTTCGGTTATGGGGAGAGAGATACAAATTGATGTTATGAGGGTTTGTGATTGTGTAATGTGTCTAACCCTTTAACTCTCTAATAAGCCCCTTATTTATACACCCAAGAGGAAACCCAATTAGTTAATAAGGGTAATATGGTCCATCAACAATTACCAACTAATTATTAATAGGTTATTAATATATTTTGATCTAATATAATATAAATGATTATAAGGCTACAAGATTAAATATTACATAAATAATATATTTAATCTCACATTCTCCCACTTAGCCAAGTAATCATTTATCATGAGTATTAGGTAAGCCTGGCCAGGAGTTAATACTCATTTTAGCCTTAAACCAAGAACTATAGCAGAGAAATACAGCCGTTGAATCATCATTCGACTCAGGACCCCCATTAGTCATACTATAGCCTCAATTTAAAACCTAACAGTTACGATCAAAATATGTATAAGCCCTTTAGCGTCTGATTTGTATTTATATTTGTCTATATGTCATTACACCGGCAGAAAATATGTTAGAGACATACAAAATCAAACTGAGGAAATTTTATTAATTAAAACATAAGCTAGTACAATATGCCATTAAACAAGGTCTTTAGTAAGTCCCATATTCGATACATGTTCTTCGAAAACTTTAGGTGGGAGACCTTTAGTCATCGGATCCGCAAGCATATCTTTAGTACTAATATACTCAATACAAAGATTATTTTCCTCAACTCGTTCACGTACGAACAAATATTTTGTATCGAGATATAAACCAGCTCCAGTCGAACTGTTACTGTTCGAGAAACTAACGGCAGCTGAGTTATCACAGTAAAGCTTCAATGGTCTAGAAATGGAATTAACGATTTTGAGTCCAGTGATCAGATTTCTAAGCAACATACCATGATAGGTTGCGTTGTAAACAACAATGTACTCTGCCATCATTGTGGAAGTTGTAGTTAACTGTTGTTTATGACTCTTCCATGAGATAGGTCCGCCTGCTAACATAAAGATGTAGCCCGAAGTGGATTTCTTGTCATCTTTGCATTTGGCAAAGTCAGAATCAGAATAACCTACCACTTCTAAATGATCACTTCTTCTATAAATCAGTTTATAGTCTTTCGTCCCTTGCAGATATCTAAGGACCTTCTTAGCTGCTTTCCAGTGATCTAGGCCAGGATTAGTCTGATAACGACCTAGCATTCCAGCAATATAAGCGATATCTGGGCGAGTACAGACTTGAGCATACATCAGGCTCCCGACTACTGACGCGTAAGGTATCTGGCTCATTTGCTCCTTTTCAACCTCTGTTGTCGGACACTGGAATGAACCGAAAACATCTCCCTTAACTACTGGAGCGACGGAGGGTTTGCACTGTTGCATGTTGTAACGTGTAAGGACACGATCTATGTAAGTCTTTTGAGACAATCCTAAGATCCCTTTGTGTCTATCTCGGTGAATTTCGATGCCAATGACGTAAGAAGCATCTCCGAGATCCTTCATGTCGAAGTTATGCGAGAGTAACCGCTTCGACTCATGCAACATGTCTAAACTATTACTTGCCAACAGAATATCATCTACGTAAAGGACAAGTATAGTAAAGTTACTCCCACTCATCTTGAGGTAGGTGCATTGATCCACTTGATTCTTCATAAAACCTTGCCTCTTCATGACTTCATCAAACTTGAGGTACCATTGACGTGATGCTTGTTTTAACCCATAAATGGATTTCTTCAACTTACAGACTAGATGCTCCTGACCTTCAGGTTTAAAGCCTTCAGGTTGTTTCATGTAAACATCTTCGTCTAAGTCTCCGTTAAGGAAAGCAGTTTTGACGTCCATCTGATGCAGTTCTAAATCAAAATGAGCTACTAAGGCCATAACGATCCTTAATGAATCTTTACGAGAGACAGGTGAAAACGTCTCTTGATAGTCAATTCCCTCTTTCTGAGTGTAGCCCTTTGCAACCAATCTCGCTTTGTAGCGTTCAACGTTCCCATTCGGATCCAGTTTTGTTTTGAACACCCATTTACAACCTACAGGTTTGGCACCATTGGGTAATTCGACTAAATCCCAAACGTCATTTTTCTTCATGGATTCAAGCTCATCAATCATTGCTTTGTTCCATTCAGAAGACTGATCACTGCTAATGGCTTCATTATAAGAGATAGGATCATTGAGCTTTCCAGCATCTATTTCAGTCAGGTAGGTAACATAATCATCCCAATTAGTAGGCCTTCTTTGCCTAGATGACCTCCTGAGTTGATTATCGGGTTCAGCGTTGTTTTGGTTTTGAGCGTTTGATGTGCCTTCGTTATGAGGTATAATGGGTTCTGATTGTGGAGATGGAGTTTGTGTAGTGGCTTCAGGTACAGTTGTTGCATGGGGTACAAGAGGAGTAAACGGAGTAATGATAAGCGACGAGTCTCTCCCCCCCGCGTCTTGTACTTCTTGCAATTCTTCGTAAGGGTTAGTACTGCTCCCACTGACCTTGAAATCCTCTAGGAACGCAGCACGCTTGGTTTCAACAATACGGGTGACATGGGAAGGACAATAGAAACGATAACCCTTTGAATGATCAGGATACCCGATAAAGAAGCAGGTAACTGTTTTAGGGTCAAGTTTCCTTAGGAAAGGATTGTAAAGTTTTGCTTCAGCAATGCAGCCCCATACTTTCATATATTTAAGACTCGGTTTCCTTCCTATCCAAAGTTCATAAGGAGTTTTAGGGACAGATTTAGAAGGAACTCTATTGAGTATATGAACAGCTGCTTTTAACGCTTCAGTCCAGAGGAATAATGGTAAATTAGTGTTGGCTAACATACTGCGCACCATGTTCATAAGGGTACGGTTTCTTCTTTCAGCGACACCATTCTGCTGAGGTGTACCAGGCATGGTGTATTGGTTCACAATCCCCTGGCCCTTACAAAACTCATAAAATGGACCAGGAGCTTGACCCACATCAGTATGTCTTCCATAATATTCACCGCCTCTATCTGATCTCACAACTTTAATCTGACGATCTAATTGCTTTTCAACTTCAGCTTTATAATCTTTAAAAGTTGTAAGAGATTCAGATTTTTCCTTTATAAGATACAAGTACATGTAACGAGAATAATCATCAATGAAAGTGATAAATGAAGTATGTCCTGTTATACCAGCGATTTGATAAGGACCAATAATGTCAGTGTGAATGAGTTCTAATAAATTAGAGCTCCTAGTGGCACCTTTCTTATTCGCTAATGTCATTTTGCCTTTAAGACATTTGACACATGTTCCAAAATCAGTAAAATCGAGAGGAGGTAAGACTTCATCCTTTACGAGACGATTTAATCGTTCTCTTGAGATGTGGCCTAAACATTGATGCCACAACATAGATGAAGTCTCTAAGTCTCGAACCTGTTTCATCTTTGTGAGTGACTCATTAATATTATATGACAACAAAGATTTGGAAAAATTATCATCTAGTTCTAATCTATAGAGACCACCATCCAGAATGCCAGTACCATAAACAATGGAATCATAGAGAATAGAGAGTTTGCGATGACCATGAGAAACGACAAAACCGTCCATGTCTAACTTTGGTCCTGATGCAAGGTTCCGAGTTACCTCAGGAACATATAAGGTATCATAAAGTTTAATACATAAACCAGTTTTCAAAAATAATTGTAATGTTCCTATGGCCTTTACTTCTAATTCCCGATCATCCCCAACTTTAAGTGTTCTTTGGTTTCTTCCCAGCTTCCGGATTGTAAGGAATCCCTGAAGTGAATTGGTAACATGAACCATAGAACCAGAATCAAACCACCAAGAATTAGCAGGAACATTTAAATTAAAGGACTCAAGTATCATGAAAAAATCGTTACCTCTATTAGCCAGCCACTCCTTGAAGTCAGGGCATTCCTTTTGCTTATGTCCTGTTTTCTTACAGAACTTGCAGTAGGGTTTGCCTAAGGAGTTCTTAGAGCTGGAAGGTGCACTTGTATTAGGAGTTGGATTTGGCTTTTGAACCTTAGAAGCATCCTTTCTTTGATAATTGTGCTTCCTCTTCTTTGAGTTGGAGGTGGTGAAGTTAGCAACATCAGTAGTGCGATCCATCTTCATACGCTCTTCCTCCTGCACGCACATAGCGATCAGCTCACTCATCGTCCATTTGTCCTTCTAAGTGTTGTAATTGATCTTGAATGCTTCATAGGACGAAGGAAGCGAAGTGATGATGAAGTGAACAAGAAAACCATCACTGATCTCCATCTCTAGGCCCTTCAGCTTATTGGCCATGTCATGCATCATCATGATGTGTTCGCGAATGCCGCTCCTCCCATCATACTTAGACGTCACCAGCTTGAGGATAAGAGTGCTAGCGTGTGCCTTTGATGTTCCCTTGAATTGATCCTCCACAGAAGCCAAATAGGTTTTAGCATCTTCAGAATCAGGAATAGCTCCTCTGATTGAGTTATGAATGGACTGCTTCATGAACATGAGAGACATGCGGTTACACCTAGTCCACTTATCATGAAGTAACTGCTCAGCAGCAGTACTTGTAGGAGTAAGGTCCGCTGGCTTATTCTCTCTTAGAGCATAATCAAAGTCCAGCAGTCCAAGTGTAAGCATGAGGGCATCCTTCCATGCAGCAAAGTTATCACCAGTCAAAGGTGGAATCCCCTGATTGGGTGCTGATAGTGGAAATAAGATGAGCAAGTTATGATACTAAGAAAGAAGTCCTAATGTGATCTAAGGGCATGTTATACTAAGGCAGGCATAAGTAATGACCATTTTAATTATGAAGCTGTGATAATGTCTATTACTAACATCAAAATAATAGACTTAGTAAAATTCTATTTAAACGAAGACAAATCAGCTTTGGCCAGAAGTGTAATCATTTAAATATGTGTGCAAAGTAATTGTGACAAATCAGCTTTGGCCAGAAATGAGACAATCACTTTAGTTATGCACTTGTCAAGCATGCTAAACATAAATGAATTAAATCAGCTTTGGCCAGAATTAAGACATTTCACGTTTGTAATGCATACTTAACATATCTTTTTATAATACTTGAACAATAAATAGATGTATTAAATCAGCTTTGGCCAGAATTAATACATCAGAAGCTCATTCAAGTTAAGCTATTTTGGTTTTGTAAAAAATTATCTGATTCTGATTAATTAATTAAGTATAAACAAAACCAAGTGTTTAATAGTAAACCACCTGTTAGCGCGGATCGAACTCCGCGGTGAGTTCGCTGGGGGGTGCGGGAGCCCCGAAAAAAATTTTAGGTCACATTAAACAGCTTAAAAAATAATGAGGTTTCGAGTTGGGTCTCGACTAAGTTATGAGATCTCGAGTCGCAACCTTGGTCTCGAGTCGTAATCATGGTTTTGACTAGTGTGTTTTATGAGATCTCGAGTCCATACTGAGATCTCGAGTCGCAACCATGGTCTCGAGTGGCGAAGAATGAAGCCTTTAGTCGAAAACGCAGTGATCTCGAGTCGAGACTGTTGTCTCGAGTTGTGAAGTTTTGATCCCTTATGATCTCGACTCGAGATCTTGTAGTCTCGAGTCGAGACCTGATGGTCTCGAGTTGTAAGCTTCTGTTCTCGAGTTGTAAAGATTTGATGACCTTTATGATTTCGAGTCGAGACCTTGTGGTCTCGAGTCGAGACCTTGTGGTCTCGAGTCGAGACCTTGTGGTCTCGAGTCGAGACCTTGTGGTCTCTAGTCGTAGTCTGATGGTCTCGAATCCTCTGTTAACAGCTGTTTTGTGATAATAACTGAAAATCGAAATTTGAGGGATTGTGGGATAGTGTTTCCTATTTTATTTCTGATCTAATCTTATCAAAAGATTTCGAAAATAATAACTGAAAATCCATTAACATTTTTCGAAAATTTAATAGATAAAATTAAGATCAAAATCATGAAAAACACCCACTAATCCAAATTATATTCCAAAATTTATGGAATTTTTGAATTTTCTTAGAACATTGTGATGAACCCTAATAAATTTAAAACATAATCTGGGATCCGAAACCTTAAATTTTAGTCTTTTAATAACAGATTTCGGATATTAAGATTTGCCCATTATAGTCTCGAGTCAATTTATCATATTAACTTTTCCGAAAACAGGGATTTCGGCAACAAAAAAAACTCGAAACAGCCATGATATTTAAAAGCTTTAAAATTTTTGTTTTCCTTATAATGATCCCAGAATAATGGATACGAAAACAGAACTGATTTATCAACATATGCTCTGATACCACATGTTGATCAGTTCTGTTTAAACATAATGGAAAACATGAAACACATACCTGTTATAGCATTCAAAGCAGTAGAGAATCCAGTCAGAGATCCAGCCATTGAGTTCGACATACTTGTCAGGATGATCCGGTTCCTCCTTAGGGTGTAAAGTGATGATGGTGATGAAACCGAAACTAGGGTTGATTTCGGTTATGGGGAGAGAGATACGAATTGATGTTATGAGGGTTTGTGATTGTGTAATGTGTCTAACCCTTTAACTCTCTAATAAGCCTCTTATTTATACACCCAAGAGGAAACCCAATTAGTTAATAAGGGTAATATGGTCCATCAACAATTACCAACTAATTATTAATAGGTTATTAATATATTTTGATCTAATATAATATAAATGATTATAAGGCTACAAGATTAAATATTACATAAATAATATATTTAATCTCACACATCCTCCAAGGACTTGCCTCCTCCACACCGAGTAGCCTTATAATCTTTGTTTTCTGGGTAGGTTATGTGGTTGTAACTTGTGTTTCATAGGGTGTTGAAGGAATTAATAGAAATGGGCGTGTGCTAGGCTGCTAGCTATAGGAGGTCTCTTTCGTGATAAGGAAGCAGATGCAATTTCTAAAATGTGTGTAAATTACTAACGAGGGTATATATTCCATTGAAAAACACACTTCTTAAATTTATTTTTTTATACATGCTTAATGAAGCATATCGGATGTTTGATATGGGATTTGAACCAGAAGTTTGTTCTTACTTAAGACCAACTTTTATTTAGAAATATAAATACCCGCTGCAACGCGCGGACATTTCCACTAGTATAGTATAGATGTCTATACTTATAAAGCCTACATGACTAATAACTAAAAATATATATTATGAATACATGTTTATATATATCTCATATTGATTATTTAAATATCAATAATAATAGAATTATAGGTTATAAATCTATATTTTTTATACATTATAATTGTTATTAATATTAATTAATTTTGTTCTCAATGTGTTACAAATTAAATATTCTTTGTTTTTTATGTATTTAATAATTATAAAATTATTAATTTTAAAATCACTATAATCATAATGGAGGATACAACTAAATATCTAATTTTGAATGTGAATAAAATGAAGTTTCAAAAAATGATTAAATAATCAATCGATACATAATTTTTTTTTCACCAATATCTAATTCCGAATGTAATAAAATCATCTATCAAAATTATCTAAGATTTGATTACTAGTGATTTATAACATACCAGAAATTAAAAAAAAATATCTTTGGTAACTATGATAATTGAGGTGATTTTAAAATTGAAATATTTTTTATACTAAAGGAAACTTTTTTCCCTCTAATATAACATAACGTATTTAAACCCTCTACATTTTCATACTCCATTTTATTGTCATAAATCAAACAAACACATCCTTTACAAGTTATCAAGAACACGTATGTTGCTTACAATTGGCTCGATTTGATTGTGAGTCAATCATAGAAGCATGTTAGTCACTTCCTATATTCTTATTATTTGTTTCTATTGTTATAAGTGGTGTAGTTTTATCTTCGTATACTAATCAATTATTAAATAATTGTACTTATTAATTAACGATGTATTTGTTTATACTTTGATTAAAGAATGAATCTTCTTCTTCTTTATCTAGTTACTTTAATCACATTTTCATTGATGCCTGGAGTCTGGAGGTAGATACTATCCATGTATATTTTTATTTTTCTTCATAAAAAAATGTATACTTTAATTTTCTTATTGACTTGGGTCAAACAAATTGTTATATAAGTATAGCTAGACGATTTAAATCACTTCAATTACTCTATTACACACTTGATATAAGGATAACTTGACTTATGAGGTAAATTATACTGCAATGATGTTTTGAAAAGTCCGACATTTTATTAAAGATTCAATATGTCAATAGTTTGACTTCTTGGGTCAAAACATAGCATTATGATGTGTTAAAAAGTCAATGTGTCTATTATAAACTCAATATGGGTACAGTTTGACTACTGAAGTCAAACACAATGGTATTTAGATTATTTTGACATTTTCAGATACTACATGCCAAGAGAATGAAGTATGTACTTGAGCAAGCTTTTGAAGGTTGTTGCTCCTTAAAACATCATTCAAAGTTATAAAAATTGATATAGTATTGAAAATTGAGCAAGTAAATCTCTTATATTCGGACTGGTCAACTCTTAGACTTGGAAGCAACGGTTACACATGACGATTATTCCGCGTTTTCTTTATCAGCAAAAAGTATCATTGGTGAACTTTCCTCAAGCTCATCACTCAATACATGATAACTATCAATAAATTTGTAATATGTATTTTCTTTATATAACCTGTGTAACACACGACACTTAAACTAGTTTTTTTAATATATGGAAACGAGACAAGACAAGACATACATAATGGAAGTGATCAAAACTAGTGTTAGAGATTCAACAAATAAACATAACTCTCACTAATACATTCCCTTTCACGAAACTCAATGATTGTGTAATCTTGTTAATTTGTTGGCATGCTCTTCACGCATCATTTTATTCCATAAACTATGCAAAACGAAGAAAACCCGATGCTACCTTAGACTTGCAAGTCTATCTCTGGCAGTCAAGACTACTATTTCGATTGTTGTAACATGGGACCCTGTTTGTGAGAGGATGAAAGTTGTTTTAAGATATCCGTGTCAAACACGAGCCATTAACCAACTCTAATGCTTTTTGTTTGTTCGATTCTTGCAGCTAAAGAGATCGCTGAATATACTAGTTTAATGTCTTTTTTATATATGTAATACGGATCTCGAACACATTTATCATAATATATGTTATGTAAACTATATAGTATTATATTGTTTTACATAAAAAATACCTTTATTTATTTTAGGCAAATTGGAAAATAATAATCTCATCTTTCTGAAATTGGCCGATAATAATCGCAAGTCAGTTATTAGCCAATAATAATCTGACCTCGTCCAATTTTTTTGTAAAATAGTCCGCCGTTAAAATAGCTTAATGGAGTTTTTTTTTTTTTTTTTTTTTTTGCAAATTACAAATCGATCTTTTAGGGCTTTTGATCAGAACGAGGAGACGAGTCAATTGATTTAAACTTACCTCAAAATACTGCCCCCAACCCACGAAGACGGTGATTCAATTCGGGTGTTTAACTTCCAACTAACAAAATTCAAGCCATTTCAAACACAATTTCGAGGTAAGTTTTACATCAATCGACTCGTATCCTCGTTCTGATCAAAAGCCCTAAAACATCGGTTTGTAATTCGGAAAAAACTTAACTCCGTTAAGCTTATTTTAACGGCGGTCTATTTTACAAAAAAAATTGGACGAGGTCGGATTGTTATTGGCTAATAACCGACTTGGGATTATTATCGGCCAATTTCAGAAAGATGGGATTATTATTTTCCAATTTGCCTTTATTTTATAATGAAAATAAGATCAAGTTTTCCTAGACGTTATTAGATATATATACAATTTTCTATCTCTGTTACTATATAAAGTATCTTCTTAAGATGTAGAAGATACTAATTTCAATTCAACTTTAAGGAGGTGTTTGGGATTCCATTTGCAAGCTCCTTATTGATTTATAACTTTTATAAAAGGGAGGTGCCTTTTCCAAAAGTGAGAAAAGGAGAAAGAAAAGGAGAAGTATATAAGTAATCCCACACACCCTCTAAGACGTTTTTTACAACTTTTGAAACATAAGGTACAAGTGTTCTTTGCAATAATACATAATTTGCCCTCATTTAATAAAGTTCTCTTAACTGGAAAAGGTTGTAACCATCACCTGAGTTCTTCCGGTTCTTAATTGTTTTGAGCCTTCAGCGATTGAATCATTTGTTTGGGATTTGGTCCGGGATTATGCTTAATCGTTTAAGTGTTGTTAGCAATTAGGTCTAATTGTCTGTAGGTTTAAACGATTAAGTCCAAATGTTTGTGAGGTTGAGCAATTAAGACATTTGGTTACACTCATTAGCGATTAAGACATATTGTTTGGAAATTTGCTTATTTGTGTAATCTTTTCAGCGATCGTGTAAAAATGCGTTAGTGATTGTGTGTTTTGTTTAAGGTGGTTAGTTATTCATTTAATCGTTCTGTTTAAACTTTTTTTTTTTTTGCCTATAAACCTCACAATTAAATTATTTCATTATACATTATTCATTGGGAAATCTTACATAAAAATTGACTCACAAATTAGCCTATCTTAATAATAATCAAAAGAAGGTTATTAATTTATTTAATAAATTGAAAAAGTGTTAAGTTACCAAATAATTAATTATATTTTCGTTCCTTTAATAACTAACTAAATACTGATTTTTAAATATTACTTTTTTCGTTTTATAAAAGTAATTATAATTTTTTATTCTCTTTTGATTAGTATACCAAGTGTCGACACCATAACAGTGATTCACAACCACTGTAACCTTGAATACAAATAAGAAGGCTTAATGGTTCAAACTTATGTTTTATCTACCATGCCACGTGACCGACCAAACTCGCATTCTAATTATTCCATTACATAAGATTCATTGTAAAATTTTAAAGTATAACTGTTTCTGATATTAGTTTCTTTTGAGTACTATAAAAAAGAAAGTAATTTATTTATCTAATAAACTGAAAAAGTGTATGGTTGACAAAAATAGTTATTTATATTGTGTTTCTTTTATTATTTAGCTTTATAGTGTTTTTTTAAAAGATTAGGTTTTATGTAATGTTTTCTAAACAATGATAATATTTGTTTCTCTTTATGATATTATTATTATACTGATTGCGAGTACCATGTCATGTTGATACCCATAGAGTTTCTGCTTCAAAAGGCAAAGGAATTCGGCCAATGAAAATTAACTCATTCATATTTAATATATAATAAAAGAAACCACTTTAGGGACACATGTCATCATATTAGGTCTTCTCTTATAAATAATTATTATTTTAGTTTAATCTTTTATAATTAATTATAGATAACCCTCCTATTAAAATAGTGATTTTTGACAAACCACATGGACGGAAACAGTAATTAACTCAATTAATTATTACTTTTATATTTATTTACTTACTTCGAATTCAAACTTAGTTATCTAATTTGATCTTAACTATATCTTTGAACGTTTTGTTTAGTTTGGTATCAAATAGATTTTACGAAACTTGAAATTAAATTAACTAATATTATTTATCATTTATATATTTATGGAGTTTTAAATAAAGGGTTACATTTATTGAGACTTCGTTAACAAATTTTGCAACAACAGAATAATCTATTTTTATCACGAAAACCAAACTTTGTATTAATATATTAAATATTTTTATTTTCACTATATAAAATTACATTTACTCGACCCATGTAATACATGAGGTTTTTTAAGATATAACTTTTTATTATTTGATATATAAAATTAGATTTATTCAATTCGTACAATACACGAGGTTTTTTAAGGATAAATGTTTTTTTTATTATTTAGTATAGAAAATTACATTTATTCAAACCGTGTAATACACATATTTTTTAAGATGCAATTTTTTTTTATTATTTGGTATATAAAATCACATTTATTCAACCCGTGTAATAAATAAGGTTTTTTAAAGATGTATTATTTTATTATTTAGTAAAAATATTACATTTATTCAACCCATGTAATACACGTGGTTTTAAAGATATAAGTTTTTATTTGGTATATAAAATTACATTTATTCAACCCATACAATATGGTTCTTATAGATATAACTTTTTATTATTTGATATATATAAAATTATATTTATTCAACCCGTGCAATAAAGGAGATTTGTATAGATATATTGTTTTATTATTTAGTATATAAAATTTATTTATTCAACCCGTGTAATTCACGGGGTTATAACCTAGTTCATATTTAAATAAAGAAGTTTTTTATCACTAGAACATAATCGATAAAGGCATAAACCTATATACGGGTCAAGTCAGCAATCAAATAAGAAATGCATCCACCATTTAAAAACATTTTTTCATCTAATTTATCATCTTTCACCAATATACTTTGATTTTCATATTAAGAGTACATTTTACATTTAACTTTCAATTAAAATAATAATTATTATAATAAACCTTATATTTTAAAAATGTATTATTTAATTTACTATGAAACTAAAATAACATCCATGCATCCAACTCTTTTAACACGCAAAAACATTTACATCAGCCCTTGTAGTTTTATAATAACACTTTTCTTTTATAACTTATATAAATTTGTTTGTTTTATATATGTTTATAGTTTATAAATCAACTTTTATAAACTTGATATCTTGAATAAAATTTTGTGAGACTTTTGGAATTAGGTTTTTATTAAATTAAATATATTTTTAAAGTAATATAATAATGATAATAATTAGAATATTTGATAAGTATTATAAATGATTTAGGATCATTAATAATTCAGGTATTTCAAAATAGAAATTTTAATTAATTATTTAGTTAAACTAGGATTGAGACCCGCCGCAATGCGGAGGGTATTCTTTAGTTGTAACTAAGTCGATCTAGGACCCGTACGTTATGTTAAACCTGTCAAACGGGGAAGAAATAGACGACGTAAAAACGTTCACCCACAGACGCGCGTTGCGTCGTGTTAACTCGCAAAATTTAGAGCGAAACGTAAAAACGTTAAACCAAAGACGCAGTCGATCTAGGACCCGCACGTAATGTTAAACCTGTCAAACGGGGAAAAAATAGACGATGTAAAAACCTTCACCCACACACGCACGTTGCGTCGTGTTAAGTCGCAAAATATAGAACGAAACGTTAAAACGTTAAACCAAAGACGCACGTTGCGATGTGTTAAGTCACAAAATTTAGAACCAAGCATAAAGCGAAAAATTTGCGGAAAATAAAAACTATAAAGGACTAAAGTTGAACGTAAAAAAAGTTGTGAGGATAGATTGCAAAAGATAAAAAGTTTTGGGATAAAAGTAAAAAACAAATAGTTTTAGGTTAAAAGTAATTTATGAAATACTTTTGAGTGAAAAGAAAAAAAAAACCATTTTTTTGGAAAACCCCCAAAGCCAAGGTTACGACAACTATATGCATAACCATTTTTTCTTTGGAAAACCCCCAAAGCACACCCCGTGTTGCGGCAGGGCGTAAAACAGTGTCAAATAATACTAATGTCACACAACCGTTATCGATTACCAACACTGACTCGACCTAGGATCTGCGTGTTGCGACGAACCTGTCAAACATGAAAAAATATAGGTGAAAAGGTTGAACCACACATGCACGTTGCGCCGTGTTAACTTGCTAAATTTGAAACAAAACATAAAAAAGTTGAACCACACTCGTACGTTGCATTGTATTAACTCGAAAAATTTAGAACTATACGTAAACCGAAAATTTGCCAAAAGATGAAAAGTATAAGTGATAAAAGTTGTGAAGTTAAATTGCAAATAATGAAAAGTTTTGGGTTAAAGTTAAAAAAACAAATTATGTAGGATTAAAATCGTAAAAGGTAAAAACCTTTGGGTTAAAAGTAATGAAAAATTTTGGGTTAAAATTAAAAAAAACAAATTATGTAGGGTTAAAATTGCAAAAGATAAAAACCTTTGGGTTAAAAGTAAAAAATCAAGTTTTTTTTTTTGAAAAAACCCCAAAGCACAATGTACAAGTTCCAATGTATATTTTTGTTGCTTATTTATAGTAACTAGGATTAAGACCCGCCCGCGTTGCGGCGCGAATACATCGTAAATATTGAATGGATTAGTCTAAACGTTATATGATGCATTAACTATATGAAACCACATATTTCGACGTATCCAGTTGAACTCAATGTAACTTGTATAAGCATTGTGATTGGATCAAACATAAAGTAAATCAAATTCATATAGAACAATCATAACGTATTATGTGTGATCCAACTCATACATAAAAAACGTAACCGGTATAAAGGAAAATCTGACACATGTAATCGAAAGAGATTAATTAGAGCTTTCGAATAAAGGGAAAAAAAGAAATCATAATTTGACTCCACTCGGTTCGAAACAAACTTTACGAAACATACATAAAATAAACACATAAACATATTATATTTGACCTAAATCATTTCCCAAAAAAGTTTACGTCGAAACGTAGAACAACTTAAATTTATACCGAAACGTACATAAAAATATGCACGTAAAAATTGTTGCTTCAAACGAAAACGTATTATATTTGACCTAGAGTTGTTTATAAAAAAAGTTTACGTCGAAATGTATAACAAATCATATTTATACCTACCCGTACATAAAATATGCACGTAAAAAAATAGTTTTTAAGTAAAGAATGTATAAGGGTAAACCGAAACAAAGTATTAGTAAAAAATTTAATAGGTTAAAAACGTTCGTAAAACCATGCCAAGTAGCACCAATGCCACACCGGTATAGACTCCCAAGATCGGAAAAAAGTCGTAAAAGTAAATAGATAAAATGAAAAAGTTACACCGAACGAAAAGCAGACTTAAAATCGTTGAACCACGCACACCCGTTACAGTGTGTTACTGCGAAGAAATTAAACAGAATCGTAAAATATAGAAAATAATAACTTAGCCGATCAAGGACCCGCCCGTTGCGGCGAACTTGTCAAAAGGGGAAAAATGGACACGTTGCGACGGGCCTATCAAATTCGAAAAAATAGAGCAAAAAACGTTGAACCTCACATGCACGCCACGACGTGTTAACTCACAAAATTTAGAACGAAACGTAAAACGAAAAACTTGCGAAACATAAAAAGTATGAGGGACCAAAGTTGTATATAATAAAGTGTTGGGTTAAATTATAAAAGATGAAAAACTTTGTGTTAAAAGTAAAAAAATCAAAAAGGGGTTAAAATACAAAATAGGAAAATGATTGGGTTAAAAGTGAAAAATCAAATTTTTTTTTGAAACACATCCTAAGCTAGAAGTACACCCCCTAATGCATAAAATAGTTGTTAATTTATATTGTATAAATAAAATAAAATATTTTGTGACCTATAAATTTTCGAACACAAAATAGTTGCTTCAATTCGGGTGTTTAACTTCCAATTAATAAAATTCAAGCCATTTCGAACACAATGTCGAGGTAAGTTTTACATCAATCGACTCGTATTCTCGTTCTGATCCAAAGCCCTAAAACATCGGTTTGTAATTCGGAAAAAAACTTAACTCCGTTAAACTTATTTTAACGGCGGACTATTTTACAAAAAAATCGGACGAGCTCAGCTTATTATTGGCTAATAACTGACTTGGGATTATTATCAGCCAATTTCAGAAAGATGGGATTATTATTTTCCAATTTGCCTTTATTTTATAATGAAAATAAGATCAAGTTTTCCTATACGTTATTAGATATATATACAATTTTCTATCTCTGTTACTATATAAAGTATCTTCTTAAGATGTAGAAGATACTAATTTCAATTCAACTTTAAGGAGGTGTTTGGGATTCCATTTGCAAGCTCCTTATTGATTTATTATAAAAGGGGGTGACTTTTCCAAAAGTGAGAAAAGGAGAAGGAAAAGGAGAAGTTGATAAGTAATCCCACACACCCTCTAAGACATTTTTTACAACTTTCGAAACATAAGGTACAAGTGTTCTTTGCAATAATACCTAATTTGCCCTCATTTAATAAAGTTCTTGTAACTGGAAAAGGTTGTAACCATCACCTGAGTTCTTACGGTTCTTAATTGTTTTGAGCCTTCAGCGATTGAGTTATTTGTTTGGGATTTGGTCCGGGATTATGCTTAATCGTTTAAGTGTTGTTAGCAATTAGGTCTAATCGTCTGTAGGTTTAAAGGATTAAGTTCAAATGTTTGTGAGGTTTAGTGATTAAGACATTTGTTTACACTCATTAGCGATTAAGACATATTGTTTGGAAATTTGCTTATTTGTGTAATCTTTTCAACGATCGTGTAAAAATGCGTTAGTGATTGTGTGTTTTGTTTATGGTGGTTAGTGATTCATTTTATCGTTCCGTTTAAACTTTTTTTTTTTTTCCTGTAAACCTCACAATTAAATTATTTCATTATACATTATTCATTGGGAAATCTTACATAAAAATTGACTCACAAATTAGCCTATTTTAATAATAATCAAAAGAAGGTTATTAATTTATTTAATAAATTGAAAAAGTGTTAAGTTGCCAAATAATTAATTATAATTTCGTTCCTTTAATAACTAACTAAATACTGATTTTTAAATATTACTTTTTTCGTTTTATAAATGTAATTATAATTTTTTATTCTCTTTTGATTAGTATACCAAGTGTCGACACCATAAAGTGATTCACAACCACTATAACCTTGCAAATAAGAAGGCTTAATGGTTCAAACTTATGTTTTTTCTACCATGCCACGTGACCGACCAAACTAGCATTCTAATTATTTCATTGTAAAAATGTATTATTTAATTTACTATGAAACTAAAATAACATCCATGCATCCAACTCTTTTAACACGCAAAAACATTTACATCAGCCCTTGTAGTTTTATAATAACACTTTTCTTTTATAACTTATATAAATTTGTTTGTTTTTTTATGTTTATAGTTTATAAATCAACTTTTATAAACTTGATATTTTGAATAAAATTTTGTTAGACTTTTGGAATTAGGTTTTTATTAAATATATTTTTTTAAAGTAATATAATAATGATAATAATTAGAATATTTGATAAGTTTTATAAATGATTTAGGATCATTAATAATTCAGGTATTTCAAAATAGAAATTTTAATTAATTATTTAGTTAAATATTTTATGTCCTATAAATTTTGTAATTGGAAATGCTTATTTGATGGACCATGTAGAATAGACAAGGATAAAATAACAACTTGTTTTATTTAATAGAACGGGAATACACTTAAAATGAAATTGTAAAATAAAACATAACATCGAAATTTCATGGTGGTTACACATTCAACACACGAGGATGATAACCAATCATATCATTACTAATAACCAAAGAGTTGTCTAGTAGTGGTGTTAAATTGGTGGTTATTTTGGTTAACTTGTTTGTGGTAATGTTCATCGTTTCGAACTCTTTTTCGCACATGTCGACAAAGATCATACAATTATTTAACAAATTGTTGATGTCAAATGGGCTAGGTTGGTTGGTGTGGTTAAGGACGATGTTAAGTCTGTACACGATCCCGTCAAAGTTGAAAACACAACTATTCCATAAGCTTTTTTCTGGATCCTTTGTGTAAGTGGCCTCAATCTCTTTGGCGCGTTTCAGAACCACGCGTGCTTCGTCTATGGTTGCGTTTACGATTATGTCTAGGAACTGGTTTATAGATATGGGCGCGGAAGAGGTGTTACTCTTGGCAACGTAGTGTATGCATGTTTGGTAGTTTGGGGTTTGAGTACACCACCAGTTTATGCTGCCAGGAGTAGTGTTGGTGGTGGTTTTGGATGAGCAAGGGAAGGTGAATGTTACGATGAAGCATATGAAGAGAGTAACCTTCATAGTCGTAGTTGTGTTTGGATTCTTTTGATTTGTGTATTGCTTGAAATGCTATTTATAATACTTAAAATGTGTAATTAATGACAAATGACTTTAAGTACTGTGTATCTTATTCTATTTGAGGCATATTACATGCATCTACGTTATATGATTTTATGCATTAAGTTTTATTATCAAATAAAAGCAATACATTAGAGCGGGTAACCAGTATGAGAGTAATTATAAAATAATTTCCTGGTTTGAACAAGATGTGCATCGTATTAGCAGGAGGGTTGTCTAAACGTTTTTGAAGGCCCTAAAAGAAATACGGCTATTTAAATTTGAATTTTTATATTAGAAGATTAGAGCAAATTACAAATCATGGGTTGGTAGATGGGCAACAAGCTGCGCCGCCACCCCCTTTTGAATTGCAAATCCTACTCGGCTAAACACATAACTATGGCCTACAGACACTGTCGCATGCGCAAGTGCTGCCTTTTGAACCCGCTTCAAGAAACCGGACGCCACAGGGGCCAGATAACCAAAGGTATCGAACGCGAAAGGAAGGAAGGCATGTTGATTATCTATGCAGGCCTGCTCGTGCTTGGATATTTTCCCCGCCTCAGCCTTCCGCGTCGCTTGCCCTGAAACAAAACCACTGCCCCTGAAACCGGCAAGAGGTGACACCCCCGTGAGATCAATGCAAGCATGCTTACCCCCGGACCATCCAAAAACCAGCACATCGGCTGGTCGAAGGGAAGACCTCCCCTCCTTCGGGTCCGTTAGGAAATTAACCGGAGCCTCTTTTTTAGCAGCGATACCAGCTCGCTTGAGAACGTCATACAACACATCTCTAACCAGATCGT
The DNA here is from genome assembly GCA_030545235.1 of Helianthus tuberosus. NCBI lineage: Eukaryota > Viridiplantae > Streptophyta > Magnoliopsida > Asterales > Asteraceae > Helianthus > Helianthus tuberosus. The sequence goes on along the minus strand of CM060437.1, from coordinate 58,002,166 downwards.
GTCTGTACTTGAAGCCAGGAAGCTCTTTGCAGTGAAGGGCATGTTCCCCGAAGCTATCAAGACACACCTTCCGACAAACAGGGCACGGTTCATCCTCAGGGTACAACGGTATCATCAAACGATATTTGAGGACAGACCGATATTCTACTGCCGACATACATTGCCCCAAGCCCTCGATCGGGATAACAGTAAGGAAATCTTGAGCGTGGGGGGCTCGTAAACAATCAAAAACAGCTTTTTGCCGAGGGGATAACCCGAAAACACCATTGATATCCTTCACGGTTTTACCATAAAAAGCACTCGCCAAAATAGTTTGAGGTTCACGGGGGGCGGTGTCTTTATTAGCAAAACCGCCAAGGTCAACATCAGGAAGAACGGCTTGTAAACCATCCAACGCAGCCCTAAATTCCGAATCCAAATCACCCATACAACAAGCTCGCAGAATATGATCTTGAAGTTCCAAAGATTGCACTCTGGAGGCCACGAAGGCAAAAGACGAGACATCCCCCGCCGATAGTAATCCAAGCCCACCCTCCTTGATTGGCAAGGAAGCCAATCGCCATTGCAAGTCCCCAAAGAACGGCCCCCCGCCAACCACAATATCATCAATGGCTTGCCGAAGTCCTTCATCAAACAAAGTAACAGCCGCTCCAACATAAGATGGTTGGCATGTGCGGAGACCAAAGATAAGCTTGGCAACTCCCATGCACGAACGCAGTAAAAGGAGTTCACATTGTGGGTTCTTAAGTTGCGGGAGTACCCTCATGAGATCGACAGCCCGGGAGGCCCTCTTAACAGCCAGGTCACTGATGAAGTCCCGATCACGGCTGACGGCACCCCCCAATAACTTGACTCCCAGCTTAGGCCTCCCAATATCCTCTGGGAACAACCCCGCAGCAAACTTCTCCCCATTGCATGATGGCCAGAACAATTCAGTCTTCCGAACATTTAGTTGGAGCCCCAAAGAAGGGCCTTCCCTTGAGATAACTTCTAAAGCCTTAGCCACTTCACGAACAGGACCAATAATCGTACCATCATCAAGGTACCAAGCATGAAAAAGCAGGTGACACTGCTCTTGGACCCGGGTAATGAGGGGGTGTAAAGCCAGAGCAAACAGTAAAGGTCCTAGCGGGTCCCCCTGCTGAACCCCGGTGGTAGACCAAATGCAGTTATCCCCTACTTAAAGCCTAGCAGGTTGACCATACAAAAAATTCACCCATGGGGATAGGGACGGACAAACTCGATGCACCTCCTTTAACATTGCCGACCTATCCACCAGGTTAAACGCATTAGAAAAGTCAATGGTCAGCATGACCAACGATCCATCTGCATGATAGCAATCAAGAAACCTATTTGCACTATGGAGAACCGCTTCTGCCCCATTGGGGATTCCAACCCCAAATTGGAAGTCCCTCAAGTAGTTAACCATATCTTCCCTAAGACGGCGCATTGCCACCTTAGAGACAAGCCGTCTCCAAATAGCCCCAACTGCGATCGGCCGTACCCCATTGTATAATTTCACAAAAAAAAAAAAAAAAAAAAAAAAAAAACCTATTAACGTTAACCGACCTTGACTTCTTGAGTATCATTGCGATTTGGGAACATGGAGGTAAATAATTAGGAGTTTTTTCCCAAAGTGGTGTAATTTGAAAACTTATTTACCAAAATGGGTAGTTTTAAAAGTATTTACCAAAATAGGTAGTTTCTACCTTTATAGTGTTTCACTCCTAATCTCATTAGATAATATCACCTAATAATTCATTAAATCATTTTTAAGATATTATATATGTTTAATTTAATATTATTCTTTAAAACTAATGTTTTTATTGTAACGTTTTTTACAATATATAATAAACTAGGTTATCACCCGGGAATGCGTCCCGGGTAGTTTTATTTTATTACTTATTAAACATGCATACTTTTTTAAAATATGACGTAGTTTTTCATTAAACTTTGTTAGTACATTCTTAATTCTTAATACAATCATATGACATATTAATATCTTCGCTATAAGGAGTTATAAATTTTTCATAAGTTAATCACGAGTTTTGAACGTGTAATAAGACTTATAAACTTATTGATTGCGTATGATTCATGTTTATAAATTCCTCTATGTTAAAAATTGAAGGTTTTTTTTAAACAATTAAAAAATAAGTTAACGTATTACACATAAAAAGCTATGAATAAAAAATTTAAACGATAAGGAATCAATACATACTAATAATAAAGTTAATCCTTGAAAAGATCCACTGATACCATTGGACCAAAGACCACTTAACAAAAATATAACTATAATATGCAGATGAGTAATATAGCATATGGATTGTAAGTTACATGCAAGGGTAAATACAATAACACAAGAAGAACCCACCTCAGGACTCTTCATTGCTTGCCTCTTCCTCTTCAGTCTCTAGTGAATGGGGAGATACAAGGCTTTCCAACCATGACATTTGACTTTTAGCCGACTAAATTAGTAATCTCTCTTTTCAACCCGAAACATGACCCTTTTGCAAAAGGGTCATGGTTCATGTTTACCCATTACCATTTTCTATTATTTTAAAAACAACCATTAAATTAAATAGAATTCATATTAGGTAATAAAATCATTTTTCTTTAAATGAAATACATGAACAAATATCTGTATATAAAAATAGTTTTAATGAAACCGGGTTTTCTTTACAAACCGAACCGCTATTTAAGCCGAACCTGTTTTTCTTTACAAACCGAACCGCAATTTAAGCCGAACCTGTTTTTTATGCTGTAAACAAACCGGGCTTTTTCATTAACCTATTTAATTTTTAAATAATTATTTTTTGTAATAGTTTTTTTCATTAGTTTAAAAAAATAAATATGCAGGTGCGTTTATTTTTTATCGTAATATTTTGATATAAGTTTTCTCAACATTCATACCGGTATCGATATTCGTTTTACATACCTGTATCATAATAAACCAAACCTTTACCAACTAAATAATATCGGTACCGGTACCGATTTTATCTTAACTACTACCAGTATTCGTTTTCTATCGTTTGTTTATATGGTTTTTGATGGACGTAAAACACGTATTGATATCCGTTAATATATGTATATATATATGTGTGTGTGTAAACAACAAAAAAACAATCATTCTTCTAAAAAAACATGTAAAACGATATTTTTTATATTCTTACTTTACAGCTTTTTTAGTTTAATTTTGTTTTTGTTTTTTGGTAGTAAATTAGAAATGTAAATTAGTTTAATTTTGTTTTTGTTTTTTGGTAGTAAATTAGAAATGTAAAAAAGGAACAATCATTCTTCTAAAAAATCGTTTTCTTAGAAAATTGTTTCTTCTAAAATAAAACCTAAATAAAAAATAGAAACAAAAAATTTAGGTATACTAAAAAAGTTATTACTTATTTTCAAAGAAAAGTAACAGGTAACGGATGGTAAATTGAAAAAAAAAATGTGATTAAAAGGAAGAAAGAATTTATTTATTATTATGGATTGTTTTTTCAAATAAGTTCATTTTTTAAGTAAAGAATATAAAATATATTCACGCTAAAAAATATTAATTAAATAATTAGTTGATGAATTGATATTATCCAATAAGATTAAGAGTGAGAAACTATAAAGTTAGAAACCACCTATTTTGGTAAATACTTTTGAAACTACCCATTTTTATAAATAAGTTTTCAAACTACACCACTTTGGAAAAAAAACTCAAATAATTAGAATGTAAATTTCCATTTGCACCATACTCTATTGCATTAATTATGTTTGACTAGAAATCAAATATTACAGGTCAATTAGAATGTAAGTTTAGTCAAACCTAATTAATGTTTCAAAGTAAATTATTTTTTGAATGAAAAAGTAAAAGTTTTGTTATTATTATTCTTTTTGAACGGAAAATTTATTTTATTTTTTGTTGTCAGGACTTGAACCACTGTAACATTGGTTTAAACTTTTTTTTAAAAGCAAATTTATTATTTGTAGAACATCTTAAAAGTGATTACCAACCACTGTAACATTGGTTTAATTTTTTTTTTTTTTTGCCTGTAAAACTCACAATTAAATTATTTCATTACACATGATTCATTAGGAAATCTTACAAAAAATTGACTCACAAATTAGCCTATTTTAACAATAATCAAAAGAAGGTTATTAATTTATTTAATAAATTGAAAAAATGTTAAGTGACCAAATAATTAATTATATTTTCATTCTTTTAATAACTAACTAAATACCGATTTTTAAATATTACATTTTCTTTTTATAAAAGTAATAATAATTTTTTATTATCTTTTGATTAGTATACCAAGTGTCGACACCATAATAGTGATTCACAACCATTGTAACCTTGAATACAAATAAGAAGGCGTAATGGTTCAAACTTATGTTTTTTCTGCCATGCCACGTGACCGACCAAACTCGCATTCTAATTATTCCATTACATAAGACTAGTAGTAAGACCCGTGTGAACACACAGGTAGGTTTAATAACGATCGAAATCAAATACTAAAAAACAGATTATAATATATCATTTAAATTGTTTGTGTTTAGTTACATATCTTTATAAAACAATGTTAAAGACAGTATGTATTAGTATTATAAGTATAATGATAAAAGTTTTTGTCTACATTTATATGTAAAATATGATGTGAAATTATTTAATGAATTCACATTCGCATTATACTTAATGAAACCATATAAAATTATATGTAAAATATGATGTGAAATTATTTAATGAATTCACATTCGCATTATACTTATGAATTCACATCAGCTGACAGAATAATGTTTTTTACCAATTTCTTCAATCACATTCGGTTAATTTACAATGCTCAAATGCTGACTTTTAAGTGTTAAATGAGATTGCTTTAACTTCATAAATTATCTTCACAGTGTTGACCTTTTTGGTCATGCAGGAAAACTAATGACTAACATTACACAATATAATATTTCTTAGGATAGAAACAATCAACACTAAACCGAAGAAAAGTCAACTTCTCTTAGGAGGAAAGAAATTGTTTAATAAATGTACCAAGTAAGCAGGAGCAGTTTCCTCTGGGAGTTCTCCATTTGAACCACGGTGTGCAACATTAAAAGGACGAAAAGTATGTAGGGGCTTTTTCGTACCTCTGTTATCACTTGGAAGGGGATAGTGTCTCTTCGCAGAACATCAGATAAAGAGTATCAGAAACGTAACAATCACACAACCTAAAAAACAGTTGATCAATCTTAAAACATTGCACAAATTTTCAACACATAAAATAACCACAAACTCTAATCTGAGGTCAGCAGATGACCCTATAGAAATGGTTTATAAAGTTTCTAAACAAATGAAGCTATACCTATAAGAATAAAACAACTTCCTACCCAAAATCATCATAAATGTCTGAATAAAATCAAACTAACCCAGATGCAAGTTCCAAAAACAGACTTAATGTGTGATCAATAACTTCCTCACTCTGCAAGCAATGTCAAATGAGACCGAGATGGCAGAAAAACTTCTCAGTGATGCAAGAAATGAGAAAGATGATGATGTACCTCAGTGTAACACTTGAAGTTTGTTGCAATTTTTCCATCAGTTTTGAAATATGAGAAAATATTCACTTGAAGTGATGGAAACTTAGTTACCTCGTGCCTTGCAAGTAGAAGATTGTCTGCTTCAGTCTCGATTTCAATCAAATTTTCTTGTATCCAGTATCGAAACAAAAAAATAAAAACCCATTTTAGACAACAAATCCACTCGCTCTCTCCTACCATGACAACAACATCAGGCATGAGTCATAAGTGAAGCTATAATACATTCAGAAACAAAGGTCCTCTGTCTCTGTTTCAAGCCAATAATTGACTGACCTTAAAACCATAACTGCAAGTGGCGCTGAATTTCTTGGTCTCAATACCCAACCTACCTGAAATTGACAATTACTATCCCGTAAGTTTCAAAACCATAGCAAAAATCATACATAACAACCTAAGTGTCGAGATGAATTAAGGAAAACCGTTACCTGGGATGTAAACAGAAAGAATGTGATGGCTCGATGATGGTTTCCGGATGATCTGATGGCGACATTAGGGTAACATGATTCCATTGGCTAACAAATCCAACAAAACATACAAAGCCTACTGCAAAAAAATAAATAAACAAATAACTATAAAAGCCCTAGCATTTCTAGAATAACTTTAGTGATAAGAATCAGATTTATGTTGACACGAAATTAGCAACAGAAAATCCATACCTGAGATTGATAACAGATGTATCCTCGCAACATATCACATTTTATAGATTAAATATTACCTTAATTGACCTTCTATAAAGATACGGGTCAGAATTTCCACCTATACTTTATATGTAATAAAAAAAGAACAGAATGCCTCCAATCTTCTTGCTTTGTTTATGGTTTGCTGTCATTAGGTGCATTGATGATTAGATATTGGCTCTTCATAGTTGCTTAAGTATAATTATAAGCTTATTAACGAATGAGACCATATTAATTTAAAATTTAACCTTATGATAACCAAGAGGCAATCTTCGTATAGTCTGAAACATAAGGCATCCTTGAACATGGGTCATCGGCCAAATCAAATACTAAAAAACAAAAAGCAAGTAGTTAGTTATATGCTACCAACCTTGAAGTGTTGCACCGCAGCCTCCACATGTGTATACCGGTTTGCTGCTTATCAAACTAACCGTCATCGTAATCATTAAATTGCTATTATCATCAAAACATGATTAAGAGAAAAGTAAACTGAATAAAAAACAAACAAACATCATTGAATCTATAAACATCATCCAGACTTGCCCGTGGTAGTCATCGATCGTTATTAAACATACCCGATGGTTCTGGTGGTGAGTTCTATGGGTGATTCTCTTGTATCAGCCAACCAAAATAATTAAAAAACAAATCAAACACTACAAATTCATTAAAAACAACTGAAACAAAATCAGTAATAACAAAGCATACCATCCATAATAAGGTACAATAATTGAATAATGAAGTAAATGACAAACTACATTGTTAAGTTTCGACTATGGAGAAGCTTCCATGCCCACTAAACAACAAAACAAAAATCATAACCACAACCAAAACTAACCAAAAAAGATGAAACCTTTATCAAACTACAAATTCTTGAAATTACCAATCACGACTAAGAACAAACAGACCAAGAACATCTTCACGGATGGTAAAAGTACCTTATCTTTCTGAGTGAACAACAATCGAGAATTCAGAGTAACCGCCCTGATCTGTAGGAGACAGTTGCTTCAACCTTAACATCTTCTCGGTCACTCCGTATCAATGGCAATGATGATTCAACCAAATTCGCAGACTAAACTACAAAACATAAAACGTAACCAATTCATATAATCTTTCATATATCCAAGGCATCTATTATTCAAGAAACAACTTACCTTACAACCATGATCTTTTGAATTCTACCATATTAGGCAAATATCCCCTATCCATTGAATCTCTACTGGCCTAAATCACATAAAATAGCAAGACTTAGTCACATCCTTAGAGCCCTAATTTTATTCACCGGCGACCCCTAGCCATCATGTACCCCCAGCTATAAATCGGTATGAATACTACAGATACCCAATATTACCTCTTCGTAGATCTGACTCTTCAACTCTGTATGTTGAAGACGATAGTAGAAGACAGCAAGATCTCCGTAACTTTTCAAGCTCAGAGTTTACAAAATAGTGAAAGCACCATGGCTGCAAGGGAGGTTGCAGATAAAGATCTACCATCCTTCAACCCTGCCAAGCCAAGATGACATATTCAACAATATTTACTCATAACTTTGAACTCATCATAGCCTTATCGAGATGGAGATATGATGATATCTCAGTTGCATTAAATGCACAAAACAACTCCCCATTCAATTTTGAAATTCCCTCCTAAAAATATCACTAATTTATCATAATAAAAATCAGATTATATATTATATTATTTAGATTTTTAGATTTATATATATATATATATATATATATACGAATTATGACATCAGCATGGACAATGTGGCATATCTCATAGGTTGACACGTAAGCAAATCGAGGTCATCTTCTAATTTATAACAACTGAAACTATTTTTTCAAAACCAAAGTGAAACTTTTTTTTTACTAATTTACTATTTTTTAAAACCGCTTTAAGCTCGCTTTTTTTGTGCTTCTCGCCTAGTATCACATAATTTAGGATATCCAAACACCATCATCTGCTTCTCATTAATAACAACTGAAACTATTTTTCCATTATATTTACTAAGTATCACATAATCACTTTTAAAATGTGCATCTCAAACGCCCCTACACTCGTTTAAGCTTAAACAGTTACCATCGTCGCTTTGCCAACCCGAAACACCGCCATCATCCTCTTCGTTACCAAATCTATACATGTCAAGAAACCGATATATTAAACGAAACTAAAAACAGCGAGTAAAAATAATAATTACATAAATAACTCCTAATAGCATTACTAATCAATACAAGACATGAAAAAATAAATAAATAAAATAACAGTACCTCGGTAGCAACATCACGTGCAGTGTGTCTAATTCCCCAAGATCTGTTGGTAAAACCACCATAGCCACACGACCACCTGTAAAACAAAACACAGGAGTCGGATCCAAACGTCACTTTATGTGACCGATCTACAAACAAAAAATTGAAAAACTTAGCGGCGTCATCATATACGGCTAAATAGGCATCTCAGACCAACCAAACTCCATTTTCTTCTATAGATGTGACAACGATTATACACGATCCCTTTTCAAAACCTTAATCACCAACACAGCGTCGGCGAAGGTCATTCATGCTGAACTTGCAAAACGTTTGCATTGTCAGAATGCCAGGCTCAGATTGTGCATAAAGATGACAACACCATGGCTGCAAGAGAGGTTGCATGAACAACTGCCATCCTACAACCTTGCCATGATGCTATCTTCATTCAATTTTTACTCAGATCTACAAAATCATCATAGCCTCATCTTGAAAGGACAAGAAAAATGCACTTTGCATTCATTTTTATTCACCATGACAGTCAATACTAAATGATTAAGGGTGTAATCAATACATAAACAGAAACCCAACTTAAGAAAAAACCCCAAATCAAATTAGCAAAGATACATGTAAATTACTAACAAAACACCTATCAATTACTGTCATTACCTCATGGCATCAAAATTTATTATAAATAATTTCCAAATTATAAATAATCTCCAAATTGCAAAATTAGGAAGTATTCTACAACAGTAAATGATTCATCTACATAATTCCTCATGTAATCAAATTGCAAATTCAAACATTAAACAACCATAAATTATGGTTTACTAAACTAATACTTATCATCAATTTGCAGTTCTCAGATACACATATATACAATCACAGTCCAATTAAATCACAGTCCAATCAAACCTTAAAACAATTATCGGATCAAGAATGAGACATACCATCCAGATATTCAAAAGAAAATAGATAAAATTTGACAAATGATTGCAAAATGTTAGACGTCGCGTATATTCGGGCCGACGTTTGCTTCATCGGAAACGCATCTAAGTTACCGGAAAGTGCCCGGAACCCTAGCTTCCTACCAAAACACTCTAGGAGCACCGTCATCCCTAGAATTGTCAGAAAACACAATAGTTTTAGTCTCAGGTGAGAAGCATCTCATCAACATCATTGACTGAACATCCCTTACAATCTAAAAAACGTGGTCTTAGGTGACATCGATCTCATCATAATCGACCGAACATGGATTACAGCCAACACAACCTAGGACAGCCGCGAACGGCAGCCGGCAACGATGGTTTATATGTTGCAACAACACGCCAGATCTCGCCATCATAGCCTCAGATGACAAAATCATCTTCATCAGTCTGAGTAGAGACGTTCAAGGTTCACAGGCGACGACTTTCTCTCTCCACTTTGTAAAAAAAACCCTAGAATGTCACCTGTTTTTGAAATGAGAAGAAAGAGAGAGATGGAGATTAAAGTGTAAAGAAGAAAGAGAGAGATGGAGATATGATGACATCTTAGGTGCATTAAATGCACAAAACAACTCCCCATACAATTTTGAAATTCCCTCCTAAAAAAATCACTAATTTATCATAATAAAAATCAGATTATATACTATATTTTTTAGATTTATATATATATATCTGAATTATGACATCAGCATGGACTATGTGGCATATCTCAGAGGTTGACACGTAAGCAAATCGAGGTCAGCTTCTAATCTCCTATTATAGATTATATAGATTCATTGTAAATTTTAAAATATAATTGTTTCTCAAATTAGTTTCTTTTGAGTACTCTAAAAAAAGAAAGTAATTTATTTATTTAATAAACTGAAAAAGTGTATGGTTGACAAAAGTAGTTATTTATATTGTGTTTCTCTTATTATTTAGCTTTATAATGTTTTTTTTAAAGATTAGGTCTTATTCCTAAACAATGATAATATTTGTTTCTCTTTATGATATTATATTGATTGCCAGTACCATGTTATGCTTCAAAATGCAAACAAATTCGGCCAATGAAAATTAACTATTTCATATTTAAATAAAGAATTTTTTTATCAGTAGAATATAATCGATCAAGGCATAAACCTATATACGGGTCAATTAAGCAATTAAATACGAAATGCATCCATCATCTAAAAACATTTTTTTCATCTAATTTATCATCTTTCACCTTTGATTTTCACATTAAGAGTACATTTTACATTTAACTTTCAATTAAAATAATAAGTATTATAATAAACCTTGTCTATATAACTATATAAAGCAAATGTGATATACAGACATGTAATTTTACTTCACGTCCAACACTTTAAACGATATATACAACTAATAAATGCTTGTTTTGTGAGGATTAAATTGTAAAAAGCGCAATATTTTAAGACACTACCAGTGTATAATAGTAAATTCTACCTTCACACCATACTCACACACCCAAAATTCTTTCCTTCACTGCCCCTCAAGAAACCTAACAGACGTCCACTTTTGTTCTCCTTCTGGTCATTCTACTAAACACATTCTAACTTTGTCAATTGTGAACCAGGTCTTCGCATGGCTGGTTCATTTCATACAACTGCGACCAGAATCTGCGTATCTTTGGTGTGAATTATCTCCTTTTCTATGCATTTGTTACTTAGTTTGGTATTGCATGACTTCTGGTAGGTGTTGATGATTGATGGTTGTTAAATGCACAAAATAATTGTGGTATTATTGATTTTTTTGGGTTAGTGTTTTCTGTTTCATATGACTGAATTGCGATTTGTTCTGTTTTGGTGAATACTAATTCATATGATGTTTGTTTCATGTTGTTAGTGTAAAAAAATTGGCTGATTGACATGATTTATAAGCATTTGTTGAAGTTTTAGTTGGAGCGTCTAATCAGAAGAGAAGTATTCCTTATAGTATATGTGTAATTTTACTTTCTACAATGATTTATGGTTTGTTGATTTTGTTTACAAATCTTAGTGTTTATCTCTCAACCTTGTTTTTTTTTTTTTTTTTTCATATAACAGAGGTGTATCTCTCTTTACTTTACATATATTTTTTTTTCAAACATCCGTACTGTTTAGTTAATGAAATTAGATATATTGATCTTTCTGTTGATAACTTTTTTGTAAAACTGGAGATGGTACCTGTGTTGTGTTGTTGGGTTAGGGGAGACACGACTCATATATTTACTTTATCTAAACGGGTCAAATGGATTGACGGATTAAAAAAGGGTTGTGAAGTTGTAGATATTTTACAAAAAAAAATGATTAATATGATGATTATTATTTATGATTCTTGAAATTAGATAGCGATTTTCACGATTTTCACGCCTGTAAAGTCAATTGTAATGGCTTAGCATCCTGCTAAGTTTTGTCTTTATTTGTTTTATAAAGTTTCTCCTAGACAAAAAAAGAAAGAGAATGTATAACCTATCGTTTATTATATATAAGTAACTAGGTTAATGCCCGCGTGATGCGCGGCTTTATCCAAAACCATATTATTTACTTTGAAATATAATATTTTGTACAAACGCATACATTGGAAGAAATAAACAGAAAACTATTCAAATGCCGGAAAAAACTTCCTTCTAGAGTACATTTGTTTTTTTACTCGTTACATTCACATCTTTGTCTAGTCTAAGATCCCGCGAGTTTCGCGAGTGGCTTAACACAAACATATAATATCTACTGGCATTGAGATGAACTTTGTAATGAAAGAACTTTTCAATATAAACGTATAAAAATGATACTGAAATAAAAAATTATAGATAAATGGGTACATGAAAATCACAAATCACTAAATACTTCTTTATAAACTACATAGTTTAAGTACCTATGTGTTACACGGGTTACTCAAAGTAAATTGTATAATATTTAACAATATTGACATAAAATTTGAAATGAAAGAAATTTTCCATCACTTATATAAATATTAAATTGCAATGAACCAAAAAAAATGAATATGAAAAAATCACAAGTCCTTAAAGATTTCTTAATACACCACATTTCTTATTTTATATGTAGGTTTGTCGTCTTTGTCTAAACAACATAAACCAAAAAACGCTTACATTTTGCTTTTAAATGTTGAATGAGACTATGTTACGACCCGTTGTGTTAATATAATAGTTAACCCACCACTTTCTTCTATGTATTCACCTAAAACCAAAGATACAGACCACCAACACACTCATATCGTATTTATCAATTTTTTATTACGTAAGAACTAATGCATTACAGTGTAAACTATTTTAAAAAGCCAATACCTATTTAGACACATTTCTCAAACCATAAAACTTCTGGTTGAATGCTAAGTTGTTTCGATAACGCCATATAATCCACATTCCAGTCTGCATTATAGTGTACACCATTTTTTTTCATTTTGTCGACCCACTCTCATGGCAATGATATCCGACCAAATCTTTGCTTTCAAACATATACAGCCCAGTTAGACGGCACCAGCTTGCAACCCGATCCCAAACACCTTGAGGCGAAGTGGCAAGACACGAAGAGATGGCCAACCGGCTCCTCCTACGACCTGCATATCAAACATCAAATTAAGTAGTTCAGCATGTAGTATTGTCATAAAGACATCAAATTAATATTAATATGCATCAGTAACTTTTCACCTTAAAATAATATATATTAACAACTTAACAGAGAAATATAACGATTTTGGGGAAGATTATATTGCTTATTGTATCATGGTAAAGAAAGGTGCATACAACCTTAATCCAGTGGCAAATGACTATAGCCAATATCCTTCTTTTTTTGTCAGACTCAACCAACCTTATTCAGATTCCAAAAAGCTAAACCATAGAAAAGTTAAACCAAAATAATGACGCTTCGTGAGGCGAAGAGAGTAATCCGCCTCGGTTCACCTCATAAGATCCCTATTCGATTTAACACATTGTATTATAAGCACACCTTTCCAGGTATTATAGAATAGGAAATATCACCCCATCCTTAATCCTTGCATAATCCTAACACATTAGCCACATAAATTACACGTAAATTACATTGCAAAAATATGATATGTTTACTGATACATTTCCTGAATGAAACATAAACTCAATTTTCATAAGCATCTTCATCAAATATTACGAAGAAACAATGAAAAAGAAAAATATTAAAGCAAGGAAAGATAGACTGCCCTTTGACCTGTCTTTGAAAACCCATAAAATATCGCACAAAGTGTGTGGAACATAAGCCTTTAGTACAACTCTTAAGGCTTCATGTATCGGGTCAATCTCGAATCATGAGCAGGCTAAGTTAGGAACCGATTTGAGCCTTTTGGGAAAATAACAAAAAAATATACTCTTAGTAGAGTAGAAGGGGAGTAATAGAGTCAAAGAAAATTAAGTTTTTCAACCAATAATTATACGTTTTATATAAAGAATATCTCAACCTGAACAGCTGTAGATGTCAACCACATAAAATCCCATTGTTGCAACTTATTCAACAATTTGTCTTCACACAAAACAACATATCTAACTTTCTGCTTCCAAAGTATAAATAATCATGTCATACCCTATGTAAACATCAAAACCCCATACAAAACACATTATCCAATACACATCACTACATCAGTTTAATGCCAGCTCTTAAAACCATTGTTTATGCAACCTTTATATGCGTTCAACATAAATAGTAAACTTCTTCATGATACATATTTTACAAATAAATATATCAAGAGAAAAGGATAATGGCGATTACCTTAATCGGTGAGAAGGTTGAATTCAATTCCCATTGCTTTTCACATCTACAAAAGAAAATAGAATGCCTTCACTTTAGGATATGGGCTTTTTATATTGACATTAATTACCATTGCATTAACAATATATAATTCATGTTTTCGCCTTAGCTTATAGATTTTAAAAGGAAACAACAAAGTTCAATTTAAAAAACAATATTTACGTGTCAAATTGCTGGTATTACAACAATAAGCTTCGAGTGAAATGCGCATTAATTGATATGGGAATATATAAGAGATTCTGTGAAGTAGATTTCTTACCATAACTTATCTGCAGCGTAAAATATAGGAAGCTTTCTCAATTCTTCACCTCTCCATTTTGTTTTATGAGCATCAACTACACTGTCAGCAGAATGTATTAAAATATGTAAAAATAATTCCCGAAAATCTGAATTCATATTTCTGATTTAGTGGTATTATAATACAGAAAGTGTTCGAGTATTTACCATTGGAAAGAGTACTGCCATTACTCCATAACTCACTAAAGGAGAAAAAAAGAAAATGGCCAGAACACAAGGAGATCCTGAAAGTACAATTTTCATACTAGCGTGAATAATATTCTCACAACTTAATCACCAAAACATAAGTGGAAAAACCCTGGAAAATACCGAAACCAGCGAAGAACGCCCAGTTTGACTCAAAAAAATCAAGCTTTTATCCAAACTCAGGCCAGAGAAGTTCCATTTGTACCTATGAAATTGAAAAGCTACAATGAGATGATATATGGTAAGGTATAATTAGTACGGTAGAGGTGGCAGTTTCAATCTATTTACCTCTGAACGGGTCAATTCATGTTATGTTTTAATCGATTCAAAAGGATTTATAAAAGGCTAGTTTAAAAGAAAACAGGTCAAAGTCAATTATTATTAGAATAAGATAATTTTTGTAATCTTTTTTGTCACACGAACTCTTTATTAAAAAAATTACAACAATTTGAACAAAAACAAATAGTGTTCCGGTCCTTCCAGATCAACCCAACCCACAAACAGTTTGACCCATTACCAGACCCACCATTATGCCACCTCTAAATTTAAACAAACGGTAGCCATGTAATCGACACATACTCAAAGCAGTAATACGCATACATCCATAAAAGAAGTATAAAATTGAGAAACTTTACAGTATAAGGTCCAAAACCGGTGAGGTAAACCTGTAACAAACCCATTATTTTCAGTATATATTACCAAATACTTACCACTTTAAAACAAAAAAATATAACATGATATGTGAATATATATATATATATATATATAGAAACGGGTTCTGGAGAAAACGCTCAAAAGTGTGAGAACGGTGAAAGCGCATCCTGAACTAACACGTGTCACGCGGCATAGGGAAGGGCGGAGGGGCTTTTTTGTCCTTTTATCTTCTGCTTTTCCAGTTCCGCTTTTTCCAATATTGTTTGATTTTTTGTGGTTTAAGATTTTTGGCGTTAATCAAATTCAATAATTAATGGCGTTTAATGGAAAAGCTTATTAATATTTTGGCGTTTATGCCCTTTATGGCGTTTATTCAAATTGTATGCCATTGGAACCAAGGGTGGCAGGAAATCTATCTGAATGGCATTTTTCAAGGCGTTTTAAAAAAATGGCCCATTGTTTTATTATTTTTTATAAACATTTTGGCGTTTGTGGTATCTTGGTGTTTTTCAATTGTTCGATTATATTTCAGCCACAGTAAAAAAAAAATACAAGCGAAGAAAATAAATTAAAAATCCTAATCGGATCTCTCTTCACAATCTTCACTGTCATCAGTCTCTCTGTTCTTTAATAGTACAAGAACTGTCACAAAAAACATGGCGTTTTATGTAAAACTTAACAAACGCATCGGTTTGAATTTTTTGCCTGCGCATCTGTTGAAGTGGCTTTTTTTGTGGATGTTTGGGGACATAGATCTATGACGTGTGGGTAGGTTTTTCGCTTTTTCTTCATGTTGATCTTCATCTTTCTAATCATCCCACTCTTCAGTATCATTGATCTCTTCTCCTCATCCAAACCTTCTTCAAGAACAAAAAATACAAAATGCCATATGACTGGCATCAGCATTTTTTTCTTGATTTTTTTGTCCATCTCATGCAGCAAAATTTTTCTGAGTTACTCCCCTCTGATAACAATTCATTCAGTGAAACTTCCCGAAGAACAATTCTGAATATCCAAGAAAGCATATTAGCTATCTTTGATTTTTTTTTTTTGGCGTGTTACAGTGAGTTGTATTTAGTAGTATTTGGCTTTTGATTTGTTTTGGTTTGATCAAATGGTAGTTGCTGAGATATATCATTTTATAGGATGTATTTTTGGCTCCTAAGTTAGGCGGTGCATTATTATAATAAAGTATTCGTCTTTTCAGTTACTGTTTGTAATTATTGTTTTTTATAAGCTTTTATCTCTGAAGTCTGAAACATGTCCCATCTTTCAAGTTTGGCGTTTTAGATTCTAATATAATAAATTTTCCCCATCTTTTGTATTACTGATTTGTATTTACTGTTTATAGTTACATTTTCAAGTTTTCTTTTTTTTATATATATATATTTTTGGTTTTTTATAATACTTTTTCAAAGTAATTTTATTATAGTTTTGGATTTTTTGGGGGCGTTTAACGGGATGATATCGTTTAAACAAGCATTTTGGCTGTTTTGTCGTTTTTATTATATATGACGTTTTATTATATAGCAATCATCTGAAAAGGAAAAAAAAAGAATACATAAACAATTGATCTTCAAAATCTTCACTGTCACCAGTCTCTTTCTTCTTTTTTGAATCTTGTTAACTGGCTGGTTCGACTTTCGTATGATTCATTTTGTTTTTTTATTTTTCAAGTAGTTTTTTGTGTGGCTGTTTGGAAGCACACAATCTGACATCAGCATCTTTTTCTTGAAGATTTGTCCATCTCATGCAGCAAAATGTTATTGAGTTTAGTCCCTTTCATGCAACAATCTTGAATTTTTACAAGGAACGATGTTTGATTTTTTAACTTTTTTTGGTGTTTTACCGATAAATAGAACGCCACAAAATAAGAGCATCTTAAACCTCAGAATTTGATCATGCTAAAATCAACAATGTTTTGCTGTATGAGATGGACAACATTGTTAATCCTCGGTTAAGAAAGATAACTGACAATGTTGTCCACCCCATACAGCTAAACTTTATTGACAACAAAGCTCAATAATGTTTTTGTATGTTTTAGCGTTATAAATTGGATGGAAGTTGAGGATCAGTCAATAAGATTTTACTTAATGAAATGGTCAATATCCTTACTTAATGATTTTGTCCATTTCATTTAGCTAAATCTTACAGACAAAAACTGAATTTGATGTTTGGGTTTTTTTGGCGTCTGTAAGGCAAATGGGATATATAAATAATGGCGTTTTGGGTCTTTGTGTGTGTTTTTAATTCAAGGTCTGAGATGTTGTATATATAGGATTTTTTTTGGCGGGATTTTACTATAATTAAGTTTGGCGTTTTATATCTAATGGCGTTTTACTTAGAAGGGTCTGTGATTTTTGTTTTTGGCGTTTTATTCATCAGTATGGCGTTTTGTGTGGAGAAGTCAAAAGACCCTTTTACCCTTAATGAAGCGCGTCCAGGTAATAAAATTGATGTTATTTACGAAAACGCCACCGCGCCAATCTAGTCCATAGATTGTTTTGATCGGACGATCCATAAGCGTTCTCACACTTTCTACCGTTTTCTCTAAATCCCGACCCTATATATATATATATATATATATATATATATATATATATATATATATATATATACCTCCAAGAAAAATAAGGTCAGTAAGAGGACTGAATACCCCTGTTATGCTATTCCTATCATGACCCTGCAAAAAAAAAATATATTATATTATAACAGCTAAATGAGCAACACTCACAACTAAATCCTAGTGGTGTCAAGTTCTGTGCCTTAGATGCTAATGTTTAAAACAAAAAAATAGAGATTTCTTTTAAACAATACCCACAAAACCACATCTAAATGTTGCTTTTAAAATGTGCACATCACATGACTCATCTTCATCTGATAGAGCATCCTGCACAACTTTCTCACACTTGTCTTGAGTCGCCTTACACCGGTCAGCGGGCTATAGAGATCTCCCTGATCTCACATCTGCTTTAGAGACCATATAGTCAAATGGCTTAACCAATGGTGTCACAATATTCTTCTTTATTAACTCTTTAAGATAAGAAGATCAATTCTGGTATACTTGAAAGGCAGAAAAAGCCCCATTTTATATTTTTATAAATTTACTTTCCAAACCACACTTAAAACTAATCATGAAGAGCATGTAAACAAACAAATCAAACACAAATGATCACAGATGTTACAAATCGATATACTTGATCTATAGAATTACGTAATCACTTAAAGATTTATAAAATGCAATTACCAAAAGGAAAAAAAATAAACAAAGCCTAATTAAGATTGGCGGAAACATTAAGCGATAGAAATTATACCTGAAGAATTGGATAAACTTCTCCACCATTTGCATCTTCTTTCAACATCTACTATGTTATACATATTAAAATAATCCAAGAAATAACACTAATTATTAAAATATACAGAACCCAAAAATCAAAATCAATAAAACTTATAATCCAGTTCGAATTCAAACCAAATTCAAAAATCGAATCGAAACTGTAAAACCTTAGAAGGCGTAGGGAAAGATTGAGAGGAAGATTCAAGTAAAACAAAACCACCGCTGCCGCGACTCCTCCACCATCAACATTAGACCACCACTGCCGCCGCTAGACACAACCACCGCCGCTAGACACAACCACTCCATGCTTAGAGGAATCGCCGATTAGGGTTGATGACTATACGAATCGCCAGTTAGGGTTTCGCAGCAATCGTTTGGAGACTTTTGTGAGAATGAGAGAGAGAGTTGAGAGAAAGCGTAACATAGAAGCCAAGTTCACTAAATCGCCGATTTGATCTCCAGGATTTGTTGTTTCGTCGCCGTGTTCGCCAGAGAAGAGAAGAGAGACTGAATTAGGGTTATGAGAGAATGAGAGAGAGAGTATAGCGTATGTGAGAAGCCAGATTCAATCCTCCCCAATGAGCTATGCCACATGTATGCTGATGTGGCTGCTTATTTGGCATCAACCATAGGGTGACATGTGTCCCCCAATGGTTTGCTTTATTAGATATATAGATTTGGGTGCTAAGCTACACTGCATTTATTTTTTGTGTATGATAATTTTCTATTGCACCCCTTAGTTGCTAATATATAATTCATACGGCCTCTTAAGCTTAATTTTTTTTCTTTTTTATGGAAGAAACTGGTACCAGAGGATACGAACGAACGTAAGGAACTAAAATTGAAATTCTGGTGATGGAGGTTTCAGTTCCACGTGGAACCGTTCTTCGGAGTAGAGATGAAGACGTTACGATCTCCGGCACCGGTTAGAGAAGACGATTTAACTATCCAGAGAACGTTTCTCAGATCTGGTACGCCAGTAATGAGTTATCCGTTTATGATTGTCGATGGCGATTATTAACATTCAATTTGAGCAATGGTGGTGGTGGAAGGTAATTTTTAAACTTGAAGCCTCATCTGATTTGCACACTAGGTGTTCAATTTAAGGATCATTTGATTTTTTTCTAAATAGCTTTCAATTTAATTAAAGTTTTTTTTGAATGATCTTTCACTGCTTGATCTCTGAACAACTTTCCTAACAAGTAGATATTAACTCTTATAAATTTGGGGCCTAATGGTTTGCTAAGATTTTATGAATTTTAGAAGAATTGTGGTACTTTTTTATATGAAGGTTGCATTGCCGCCTCTGGTGATATTTGAAGACTTGGTTTCTGTTTGTATTTTCAAAGTGATCATGTGTGTGTGGGTTTTCGGTTTTATAATTTAATTGTCTATAACAAATTGTACACTATACATAGGTACCAGCTGATTCAAGGACTTGATTCACTAAGCTATAAAGGTAACAACTTCTCCTAATACTTAATAGTAGCTAAATCTGGAAGGGTTTCATTTTGGTTAATTTTAATTTCAACTATTCAAGAACATGTATTTCATCACATTTTAAGATGTTCAAGTCACCTCCCAAATTATTTTGAGTCTGCATTCAATCTGTGATTATAACTTGTTTTGAATCTGCAACATGTAGTAGTTTCTTGTTGAATTCTTGAGTAGAAATCATGAGCTGTGAAGTCAGCAATGGATGGGGACAGAGTTCACTTGACTACCACTTTGGAAGTGATGAGCCAAAACCCACTACTAGAAAGATAGAGGTGGTGGCTAGAGCTCTGGAAGAGCATGAGCCACTGCCTAAGCCTACAACCGTTGTACACCAGCCAGATGATACAAACGGATTCTTGATTCCTACTGGGATCCATGGTGGCTAACAACCGCTATCAGAGCTGATGGTCAGAAGACTGGCAACTTCCTCACGGTATGATTTATCATTTTTAGAAACTTAAATTATGACTTTATGTTATGTATATTTATGACCGTTTACATGTTCTGGTTATGTGCAGGATCGACATTCAACTAAGGTTCATGAAGCACTAGATGCTTGTTCTATTAAGGTTACTTGTTTAGTGGTGGTGATGGCAATTGAAACCATATTGAGCTGTTTGATGTCACTTTAGACTTTGGTTATGGTGTCAACAAATTCTGCTTTCGTTTTCTTGGTGCTTATTGACTTTTAGATTTGTAATATGTATTTTTTAGAGGTAACTTTGTAGAATAGTAACCAAGTTTTTAAAGTGTTCTAATTAGATCACTGAAGTTTCAAATGTGGTCCAATCAGGTCACTCAACATTTATTTTTCATTAAAATCAAGGGTTTTTTCATTCATTTCATAGGTAACCGTGGTGATGTAGATTTTTGTTTCTTTTTTCTCTTTTATTTGATGCTAACGTCGAGTGATGACGTGGATTGTAACTTGTTTTTTTAATTTTTAATGTAATTAAAGTGTTTTTATTTTTAATAAATTTAATTTTATATATTAAAATAATCCGACCACTGTATCTTATGCTCCATTTTTTTCTTGACACATGGAAAAAAGGACATGGCTCGATTTGAATGTTAAGTTATCTAATTGAGACAAAAATGATATGAGTGACCTAATTAGAACAGTTTTAAAACTTGGTTACTATTCTGTGACATTTCCCCATTTTTTTTTATTGTATTACATAAATCATTCCAACTTTCCCCTTATTATTATTTGGTTTAAATGTTATTTTGTTAATGCCAGTTTTGTATTAATTAAGTCCCTAATGTACCTTTCATAATGTAACATAAAAACAGAAAGATTGCGATTGTGATCACGTTCATACAACTCAAGACGTTGCAAAATCCACATAAACAAAACAATCCGCTTTTTTTGTTAACGGTTAAAGGGCTCCAAGGTGCTGCATTGGTTCTGATTTGGGAATCAAAGTAGAAATAGCCAGGCGATCGTATGCAACCTCACGTTCTGGTTGTGTAATGGTTGTGTCGTGTATTGAGACCCAACATTTGATCTGTATCTAAAAAAGAATCATACTTGCTGAGTTAGAGGACTTGGCAAACGATGCTCTTCGGTTTGAGTGTAACAACCTAACTTTCGGATCGTTACCTATCGTTGTCTTTTCTTCGTAAATGCTTGTACTCCCGAGATTCGGTTAACGCTAAAGGGTTAAACTATATTTTCAACGCATTTTAAACACATATTGCGACGTTTATTCAAAACGCATTTATCACTTTTAACGCTACTTACAACGCATATTATTTAAACGCATTTTATCGCATTTTACATCGCATGTTTAGACTAAACGCTATTACAACGCTATCGCAACGCAAAGTCAACGCAAACTTGAAACGCAGATTTACTTATGTTATGTGTGTTATTTGTGTGATTATTTGTTTAAATGCTATGTGATATTCAACGCAACGCTTATACGCTCAAACGCTCACTCACAACTCGATTAAATGCAACACATTGCTTAACAAACGAACGAAAGTTGGAACACTAACAAACGCAATCCGGATGTCCGAATGGACATCCGATCGAATGGACTTCCGCCTGGATGACCATCCAACCGGATGGCCATTCGACCGGACAAGCCATCCGACACACACCCTCGCGCATCGACTTAACTCTCCACCCTACTTCTATAAATACTAGCCGTACGCCCTCATTTCTCTGATTTGACACTCTCATCCGCTTACACGCACTCGGTCATTCTCAGACACTTTCAATCGCGAATCAAGGCCATTTTGTAAGCTTTTCATCTCAAATGTTGTACAATCTTCATCTCTAATCACTTCTACATCATCCTCTTCATCAAGATCACACACAAACACTAACTTTTTCTCTGAAATCACTGATTTGAACCCCTTGAAGGTGTTTTTCACTCGTTTTGCTTATGCAAACTGTTGTGGAGCACCATCTCATCAAGATTCGTTCAGATCTAAGAGATTTCCACAACTTTCAACTAAACTATGGAAGATTTCAACACTTTTTCATCTATTTTTAACTTTTCTTCACTTTTCTACTCAAAATGGATGGAATCTGGACTCAGTCAGACTCTCGACTCGTTCCTTAGTCGAGAGCCAGTTTGAAAACAGATTTCCACCGGAGAGATGACTGATCAACGGGTCGAACATGAAATTCCATCAAGTACAGTTCGTCTGTCCGAAGGGGTGGTACCCATCCGACCGAATGAACTGAATTTAGTATGTTTCTGTTGTTTGACACGTCATCACACAGTCTCCATTAAACTCAAAACTTGTTACTTAGAAAATTTTAGCAAAATCACCAACTACAGATCATCTCGATCGAATGGCTATCCGACCGGATGACCATCCGCTCAGATGACCTGGTATTTATGCTTCACACTGTTTCAACTACGCTTTTACGAAACTTCAAATTTTAACAATTTACAAACAACACACACTCATTCAAACGGAATGGCCATCCATTCGAATGGTCATCCGCTCGGACATCCGGATGACCATCCGTCCGGATGACCATCCGTTCGGATGGATTATACCCATTCGTTCGGACCACCATTCGAACATCTAACTCATTTGACAATCTAAGTCTCAACCGAACAACACTTATGCTTATGTCTACATGCACAGGCTAACATTGCGCTCCCTTGAATCCAACACAGTGTGTGTTTAGCAGCTACGAACTCACTGTGAGTATACTCAAACCCATTTTCATTTAACGCACGTTTGGGTGTTACATACATTCTATATCAGAACACAACACACAACACACAACGCAAACACTTTACAATGCTAACCACTCCCTCATGTTATACGTGATCTATGAATGCTTGTACTATGCTTATACAGTGTTACACTATACCGCCTCTAGCAACGATAGTACTATAGTTTGGACTCAGCACCTGTCATGGACAGGGGTTGCTAGGGATCACATCTCTTTACTTCATGTGTTCACTGAACATGTGTCGCGCATACTCTATAACGCAGTCTCGTGGTTAAGTTGTAATCATTGTTTGATAGTTACATGCTTCGCCCGTTACGTGTTACATGCTTGTTATGCATAAACGCTTTCACTACTATATGCTATGCAAACTTGTGTACTCACCTTTACATTTTATGTATTGACTTTATTTTAATGTATGTGACAGGTTAAGTGGATGCACGCTGAAATCAAGCTAGGAAGTCTAGAAACCCACTAATAAATCTGAGTTGTCGGAACAGTTTTTGTTTTTGAGACTTATATCTGTAATGATTGTTTTTGCTTTATCTGTTAGTAGTATGGGATATTAACATTAAAGATATTGTCACTTAATAGTTGTTGTGAATTCTCTTGAACAATCTGTTTTGCTCAGTGCTACGCACCGATGATTCCGCCATCGATTGGGGTGTGACAGATTGGTATCAGAGCCATAACTATAGGGAATTAGGTCGAGTCGTAGAATTTGGCCTAGTCTATAGTCTAAGTACCAACAGACCGCTTCGTGCAAACCCAATAGGGGTTTCGTACGAACCAACATGCTCACTCTCGTTTCAACTCAAAGGTCGTCTTCGTACGGAGGATAATGCGACCATAATACAAACGACCTTTCCTAAGGTTGAAAACTATTTGGCCTTTCTTAAGGCTGACACAATACACGTGTTTTCAAAAACACTCGCATAACACAATCGAGTGATTGGATCGAGAATAGGTGTGAAAACCAAGAACTCTCGATAAGAACTCTCGTATGCTATACTCCTCACTACATTACTCGCTTACGCTACTTGCTATCGCCCGCAACTCTCGATCGCGCATTACGCAGCTTTGAAAGATATGTGAATACGTGCAAAATATGTAGGTGAATACGTGCAAAATATGTGCTTACGTGGATTATGTGCTCCTATGTGTTTCTGTGCTTATGTGTAAACGTGCTTATATGGTTTATGTGCCTACGTGTTGATCGGAGTGTTGCGCTCCGGTCAAAGATAATATTTATATTCCCAAATTACCCTTAACAAATAGCTAGTGGTAGTAATGGGTAGAACCACGAAGAGTATGTGGTTTGCAAATGGACTTGATTGATTATAAACGGTTGTCACAATTTATGAAGCTTACTAGATTTTTATGAGTTTTATTTGTTTAGAAAATGGGTCGGAATGAACCGACAATTTGGTTTTTGATTATTAACTAACAAAAGCTTAAACAATTGCACGGAAATGTAATTGATGGTTTAAAGCAAGATATATAAACAAGGTTCACACCTGGTTCGGTAATTGAAGTCCTAGGGTTTCATACGTTTTAGATTCAATTCAATTACAAAAGTGATTAACGGAATTAGTGTCGCATGGTTTAGGTGCCAAGAGCTATCATCGTCGTAGACAACGGACCGCAATGCACTTCGTTACCAAGAACATGTAAATCCTAACCTAGATAAGGCATAAGTGCACAAATTCATTTCGCAAAGTCAAATTTTATAATCATTCGACAATTCACAAATTCAATTCAAATGCACGACAATTATCAAAGGGTTCAAAATCAAACTACAACTTGTAACACATCAAATTTCAAACAATGTTTAACCCTAGAAACTTACAAGAACCTACACCGGGGTGAAACCTTCGGGAATTAGTCGCTTATGGTGAACGAGACTTGATCAACGGATGTTAAGAACTTAGACATCATCATCTTGAAGCTTTGAAGTTGTGGAGATGGTGATTAGGGTTTGGAATGGTTGGTGGTGATGAATGGATTGAAGGATGAATGATGATTAGGGTTAGGGAATAGGCAGTGATGATGAAATCGAATCAATATGGATCGAATGGATGGATTGGAGATGAATGGTGTTTGATTCTAGGCTCCAAGATTGGTATTCACTCTCCAAACTATGCATAACTCCCTTTTCTTGGTCAATAATGGTGTTATAACTCGTCCCCATTCAAAAGAAACTTAATTTTCGTGATGCAAGAAAGTAAGGGGCGTCCCCGACGGCCCCTGGAAGTCTCAGTTTCACTCAACGGCTTAATCTGCTGTTTATGAAGGTTTCTGGCCGACGGAACAAACCAGAGGGCGTTGCCGACGGTGCCTCTAAAACCCATTTTTTGTTTTCTTCATAACTTCTTCGTTTTAGCTCTGTTTTATTCACCGTTTTCGCCCACGTCTTCGTAATTCAGCCCTCTATCATGCCATCTTCCAATATATTCATTTTCAATCCATTAAAATCCCATAAAACACATCCAATCTTCATGGTTAACACCAACTTGTTTTCTGTTTTTCCATTTCTTGATCCTGGTTGACCCGATTCGCGTCCCGGTGCTCCGTTTAGCTCCCGATTAGCTCCTTAAACTCTTTTAGATTTGTAAAACACAAATCCCATTAAAAGTAGGCTATTCAAGATTAAAATCTATGTAAAAACATCAACTTAAGCATAAACGATCACTGGTTTTCGACCACGTATCACATCCCCACACTTGTCGTTTGCTTGCCCTCAAGCAAATCTGTTTTTCACTTTCACGTGGGTCGAACGAGAAACACACATCCCATTCTTGAGACTAAGGTTAAGGTTTAATGTCATACTCTGTTCAACTTTTTACAATTTTCAACATATCTAACGGTAAAGTGACTAATCACGTATAAAATGGTTATCCAAGATTAACCCGCCCTTGAAACTCACAAATCATACATATCCCTCCCAGTGTTCACTCCACTAGGTTTACAAGTTGGCTAATTTTAATGATGTATTAGCACCTTTTTAAAGTAATCACTCAAAACCGAATAGAACATGTACCCGCATAGGCTTGCAATTCAATCGTTCTCCACCACCGGACACGAATACTAAGCACAAGTCAAAAGGTCTTTAAAGGGTTGTGATGGGCTAGGATAAGGTGTCGCAACCCCCAACCCCTTATCCCGGGAGCGGTGTCGTGAGATCCAGATTTAGTGGTATCAGTGTTTATTTAAATTGGCAGCGGAAATTTACATCAGAACCGTAGTTAGGAAATATTTTATCAGAGTAAAACACCTCATTTTATAAATAATAAAAACATGGGTAAAACCCAAGTTTCCATTTATAATATGTTTATAGGGATAAACCTTAATTTATTGAAATAAAACGTCTTTCTTGTTTAGGTAACTTTTATAGCCACTTTTCCAAGCCTTCAGTGCTCTCCAGCTGGCTTCTATTTGGCTTTCATATTTTGTTACCTGAAACACGTTTTAAAACATTTTGTCAGTGGGAAATACTGGTGAGTGCATCCCAATTTAATCAAAACAATTTATATCTTTATAGTAATGAGGGCATCCGCAATTACATTTGTTTACATCTACCAAATTACCACCCATGGTACTGTCAATCCTGACTTGTGGTCATGTTACTATTCTCAGTATTAGTAACAAGTAATGTATACAAAACCCCAACATACCGACAGTAATTGTAGAATTACAATACTCAATCACTGTTAAATATACTTTAAAACAATTGAGGTTTTGCAAAAACAATTTAATTATAAAAAGAGAATGACTCACATTGCTATTTTTTATAACACTACTGCTGGTGACTTCCTGGTTATAATCTATTAATTTAAACAATGCACAAGTGTTAGTAAGATAACCCAATTTACATTAGCTATACTCTCCTTTCGAGACAGAACTCCAACGACTGAGTCAGGCAGAGCCTCGACATGCGTTACGGAGCACCAGATCAATCGGGCAGAGTAACTAATACGTAACCGGGGGTTATAATACATACAACGAGGCAGAGCTTCGCTTTTTAGTGGGTATGATACCCGAGAATTATTTTTACTACTAGAGATTTGAGAGAGAGTTTTTTATTTTGAACAATTTCTCAACTGAAGCCGATAGCCCCTATTTATAGTGCTGAACCGCCACCTTGTCGCGCCCCGCGACAGGTAAAGGCTAAGCCTTCGCGGGCCGCGAGTGATATAGGGTAGGATATATGGTTGATGAATCAACGGTGTAGGTTTGACACGCTATGGACACGTGGCAGCACCAGGTGCGACCTGGTGTCCAGCTTGTCGCGCCCCGCGACAGACACACCTAAGTGTGTTGCGCCCCGCGAGCGCCCACCAGATTTTGTTTTATTTGATTTTTGTTAAATTAAAGGTATATCGGGTCCGTTTTTCGCATACGGGGTATATTTTAGGACGTATAGGACATGTTTAAGGGTTTCGGGAGAGTTGTTATATAAGGGTAGGAAATAGGATATTTTAATGTGGCAAAGGTGATGAAAAATTCGATTTTTATTACAAATGACTATACTAAACAAAACTAACTATGAACATCAACTATGAGGCAACAACTTTTGCCTTTTATTCAACAAACTACTAACACATCTTTTTATGCTTTTCTCAATGCTTTTTCATTCTTTTTCGCAACATTTTCTGAAAATATTTTTTTTTCATATAAACAAATCACAACTATACAAACATAAACTCCTATAATCGAATTTTCATCACACGAGTTTAAAAAGAAAAGGCTTATGGTTATGGGCTAAGTGGGTTGTCAAACGAAAGGTTTAGGCTCAAAGTTTGGTACTAAGGGATAGATTTTGGGTAAGGATTGATAAATGATGTAAAAGGAAAAGGTTTACCTAATGCCTTAATCATTCTTGTGCTTGTATTCGGTATATGGTCTCAAACGTATCAAAAGATGCAATTTCTACAATACATGACTAACGGTCCACTCAAACAACGAAATATTTGTATATATAATGTATACAAGTGGCTCAAAATCTCACGTATAAGGGTATGGAATATGATATACATAAATTGCAAGTTTCATAGGCGGATTATTCCCAAAGTGCTACCCGCTAAATACCCGTCATTCTTTTAATTCGAACTTGACCATGACAAAATATCAAATGGGTTGTGTCATCCCTCATCAACTTAGTTACTTGTGCTTTTTAGATTGCTTCAAACAAAGACATTTTGAAAAAAAATTGAAAATTTTCCCCCATCCCCACACTTGAGGTCAACATTGTCCTCAATGTGTAGTGTTTAAATGAACGGGTCAAAAATCAAAAAACGTTTACTCCCCCATCCCCACACTTGAGGAAAACATTGTCCTCAATGTGTAAGAACTAGAGTTTTTTTTCAAAACACACAAGGGATGTGACACGGCTAACCTTCCCCAAAATTTCACCCCGGAAAATAAAATACAAAATACAACCCACTTTTTTGCTAACTAAAAATCAAAGGTAAAAAGAAACGTATGCACCTGGTTTTTCGCTCATTCCTCGTGTGCTCTTCATCTTTCAACAAAGTGGTCGTCTCATGAACATGGTGTACCTACAAATATCAACCCTTGTGTAGAAGCATGCTTCTCACAACCATCAAAATTTGTTAGTTACCTAGTTCTACCACTTTTATGAAAACATTACCAAGCCATACGTTATTTCACTTTAATTTATGTGGAAAAATAATGTATAATAACAACAAACCTAACTCACTTTCGTAGGAATCACGGTTGCATTTAGCTTATGCAACAAGCCCTTTTAAACCCCCTGATAGCTCGGGAGGACAAGTAGGTCTCGTGAGGGTTATATAGGGAACACACCCACAACATTCATTTAGCCTAAAACGAAATAACAAAATTATACAACAACAACACAACTAGACTACAGAGATAAACTAAAACAAATTATGAAAGAAAATATACAACAACAATTAACTCACCACCTCATGGTGGTCGAATGGCGTGCTTTCCGCCCACGGACTCCTCGAAATCGCCCACCGATGATTCATACCATTTGTTTCCAAACGGTCCAAACTTCCTCACTTCCTCTTCCTTCTTCTTTTCTTGAGGCGACTTCTTCGCCTTCTTCTTCTTGACCGTCTTCTTCTTTGTTTCTCCAAAACTACCAATCATAGCACATACCATTTTGTTTGGATTCATGTCCTCCTTAGGAAACTTATCCTCACCAATCGGGTTAGTAAATTTAGGGAAAACATTCAAAATCAATTCCCAGTCCCCAAACTTCATGCTTACCGTTCCCGTTGCACAGTTTATTATGGCATTAGCTGTTGCAAGGAACGGTCTACCCAGTATAACTATTGGTTGTGTGTCCTCAACACACCCAACATAATCAACTACCAAGAAGTTAACTGGGTAGTAGCAATCATCTACCTTAACAATCACATCTTCCACCATCCCCCGTGGATGCGTGGGAGTCTGATCAGCCAACACCACGGGAGTGTCAAACTTTTTCAATGGACCAAAATCATATTGGTCATATAGACTCCCGGGAAAAATACTCACACAAGCTCCAAGATCTAGGAGCGCCCTCTCAATTTTGAATGTACCAATTTGCATCGAAATAAGAGGATCTCCCGGATCTTGTGCTTTTTGGGGGAGGGCACTCGATAAAACGGCAGTAACATGAAATATCAAATCAACCAGTTCGGGTAATTGTTGTGTCGTTTTTCGATGCTTAACTCCTTTAAGTATTCCACATGAGTCGGAACCTTTTTAATGTCATCGAGTAACGGTAAATTAATTTTTACTTGTTTAAAATTTTCCCATCTCTTATCCTTCGGTGGGTACCGTTCCTCAACTTTTGATGCATTAATCGGGTTAAGTTGCTTTAAACAATTTTCACAAAAAGAATTTTTAGTCATATTTTTAGTTTTAATTTGTGAAATCATTTCTTGTTCATTTTCACTTTCCGGCTGATCACTTACATCTTCCACTACACCATCAACGAATTGTGGTGATGGAATGCTTTGAACACTACAAAACTAATGTGTACATTCCTCACATTGCCCGTGCTTGAGCTTTGATGCTTCGGGTTCATTATGGTGTCACTTGGAAGCTTTTCTACATTTCCCCGCATTTGAGCTACCTCTTCAGCAAGTTGCCGAACTTGCTTCGCCAACACCTCATGAGATTTATCCCTCATCTCATTTACCTTTTTCATCTCCTTGATGTCACTATTGGACTCCTTCACCACATTCAATAGAGCATCTATCTTGGCACTCAAATCATCACCACCGCCTTGATTGTTGTTCCCTTGGTTACATCCTTGGCGAGTTTGGTGCGAATACCCACCTTGATTTCCCGATTGGAAATTTGGTTTCATTTGGTTGGAGGCATTACCATACCTAAAGGTAGGATGGTTACTCAATCCAGGGTGGTAAGTGTTGCAGTTCATATCGTATTTCCTCCGATCTCCATACACTTGATTCACATCCACGGTGGCTTGATAATTCTCGGTCTGGTGACCGATGTCACTGCATTCTTCACATACGGTGTATTGCACTGCACCCACTTCTTTTTTCTTCATGCGGGCCAACTCCCGCTCCAACGTTTCAATCCAATCCTTAGAACTCCCATCACGTTCGGGCCAAGACCTTGAGGTGGGGTGCTTTTTGGCTCGATCGGCCGACTCTTTCGCCTTTGACCACTTTCTCATCCTCTCGAGGAATTCCCAATCGTCGTCCTCATGATTACTCAACAACGTTCCATTACTAGTCGACTCAAGGTGGTTCCATGTCACATCATCCAAACCCCTCACGAAGCATTTGACCAACTCTCATTTTTTAATTTGATGATGAAGGCATTTCCGAATTAATTCCTTGTATCGAGTAAATGCTTCGTGTAATGGTTCACTCGATAGTTGGCGAAAGGACAGAATTCATCTCTAGCATCATCAGTTTTCACCATCGAATAATACTCATCAAGAAAAACTTTTGCATTTCAGGCCATGTACGAATACTACCCGCCGGAAGTGTAAGAAACCACTGTTTTGCCTTATCCTTCAATAAAAACTGAAACAAACGCAACTTCACCTCATCTAAAGCAAAATCATGCCCCCCAATTGTGCCGCATATGGCAGAGAACTCCGCCAAATGGGTATATGGTTCATCATTAGTCCTACCATTGAAATGGGGTAGGATATTGATGTAATGGGGTTTACAATCAAAAGTTCTTCTTCCACAAACAATAGGTGAATCATTATCAGTGACCACCGGTCTGAAACGATCATTGACACCCCTCGAAGGTTGTTATTGACAACGACGTGGACCGTCAACCTCTTGATCCAACGGTCTTTGGTTATCTCTTCTATTACTGCCTCGATCTCCACCTTGATTGTCGCCTCCCACAAATCGGGGAATCTGATTACGGCTAGCATTGTTATTATTGTTGTAATAACTGTCATTCCAGTTCCTTTGATTATTGTTTCGTGGGTTGCGGTTGTTTCCGTAACCATCATTCTAAGCATTCCCATAACCATAATTATCCTTGCCCACATAATTGGAGTTTTGATAGCCAAAATTGTCATTATCGAACCCCCTTGCGTTGTAGGCGTTATCCAAATTCACATACCCCCAACCATTGTCTTCTACCCGTTCATCATAATTTCCCCCGTCATCCGAGTATTCCGAGTGAATACTCATGTGTTCCAGAGATTGGTAGTCAGTAACACTATATGGTTCATCGTCGGGGATAGCGTTCCGTAAATTGCCGATATTAAAGAACGGGTCTTCATTCACGGGATTGCCACGATCTCGATTGCCTCTATGATCGGACTTAACATTCTGATCATCGAGGTTGATGGGTAAGCTTAAACAATTGCACGGAAATGTGATTAATGGTCTAAAATAAGATATATAAACAAGGTTCACACCCGGTTCGGTAATTCAAGTCCTAAGTTTTAGATTCAATTCAATTGCAAAAGTGATTAACGGAATTAGTTTCGCGTGGTTTAGGTGCCAAGAGCTATCAACGTCGTAGACAACGGACCGCAATGCACTTCGTTACCAAGAACATGTAAATCCTAACCTAGATAAGGCATAAGTGCACAAATTCATTTCGCAAAGTCAAATTTTATAATCATTCGACAATTCACAAATTCAATTCAAATGCATGACAATTATCAAAGGGTTCAAAATCAAACTACAACTTGTCACAAATCAAATTTCAAACAATGTTTAACCCTAGAAACTTACAAGAACCTACACCGGGGTGAAACCTTAAGGAATTAGCCGCTCATGGTGAACGGGACTTGATCAACGGATGTTGAGAACTTGGACATCATCATCTTGAAGCTTTGAAGTTGTGGAGATGGTGGTTAGGGTTTGGAATGGTTGGTGGTGATGAATGCATTGAAGGATGAATGATGATTAGGGTTAGGGAATAGGTAGTGATGATGAAATCGAATCAATATGGATCGAATGGATGGATTGGAGATGAATGGTGTTTGATTCTAGGCTCCAAGATTGGTATTCAAACTCCAAACTATGTGTAACTCCCGTTTCTTGGTAAATAATGGTGTTATAACTCGTCCCCATTCAAAAGAAACTTAATTTTCGCGATATAAGAAAGTAAGGGGTGTGACATCATTGCTTGTGTAATCATTGTATAACTCTGAACAGTTCAATTATCAATAAAACAATGTGTTTTGATCCCAATATTTGTTTATTTATGTTTGACATTTTGCATATTATGATTTTTGTTCGATTTCAAACTCTAAATCGCTTTCTGGAAAGTTATACGCAAACTGATGCGTAAACGTAACCAGTTTAATGCGAAAAACACTCCGGGATAGTGACATAAGCTTAACATACCTTAAATAACCTTTACATAACTTAGAATAAGTTTTGAAGGGTTTGGTATGGCAAAAACAAGTTTATTCGACTACTGGGACTATTTGCAACAAACTGCGAAAGTCTGCGAATTCGTATAGTAACGTACATTCCGGAACATGATCATAAGCTAAAAATACCATAAATAACCTTAACATAGCTTAGAAATAAGCTTTGAGGGGTTCGGTGTGAGAAAATATGCTTATTTGATCAACAGTGACTAAAAGCGTCAAAAAGTGCATAAGTTTGCATTTACGCGCATATCTTACGTTCTGACCATATCCGGACATCCAAAAATTTTTGTAATCATTAAAATATTTTATTTTAGTGATAGGAATGCAAAAATAGCATTCGTTGCATAATTTGGATCGATTTCGCGTCCGTTCGAGTTTTCGTCGTAATTAACTTAACAACGAGATCGTAAGGCCAAACGAACAGACATCCATGATATTTCAAGTATATTTCTAGTTATTTTCTTCAAGTATTGGATCATTGTAAGTGTTCTTTCATGCTTGTTCTTCTATTTTAAGCAAGAAAGTCAAACAGTGTTTGACTTTCAGCTTTGACCATGGCTCGGTCAAAGTCAAAGTTCAATTGAACTTTGCAACGTGAGCGTAATCACGATGGTTATAGTCCCCTGTGACTATACCTAATGATTACCATGTTTATTAGGCGTAGTGACGAGTCATAGTTTCGGTCAAAATGCCGATTATGTGCATTTTGCGACAAAACTATTTTCGGGTATCAAAACACTTTGTTTTGATATCAAATCAATTTTCTAACTTAGTTAAACATGTTTTAATATGTTTAAATTGTCACTTTTAGTTTAGTGCTTACTTAGGGTCGTAAGTTAAGCGGTCTAAACAACCGCTTATAGACTTTCGAACCCGACCCATTTGGTCGATCATTAGGATCCGACCAAACATATTTTGTGACCATAGTTGTATAGGGAATAAACTTCTGAGGTTATACCTTATGGTCACTTAGTTTAATTAGTTGTATGATATGTAGTTTATATGCCTTAGGAAAATGACCAAAATGCCCTTTTTGAGCGTAATTTCATTTTAAGCATATGTAACCCAAATTTTGTCACTTAAACAGATTATGCAACATATTTAAACATATTAGGACGGCATATAATACTTGTCATAGGACTAGTTAGGCTACTCGTTTACGCTTTTACGCAAATGACGCGTTAAAGTAGCGTAAGCTACCTAAACGGGTCATAACGGGTCATAAGCACTTAGGATAGGTTCCAATTTAGAGTGTAGGCTTTGTTAAACCATATCATATGAGTTCCAATACTCATTTGGTTTAGGAGACCTCATTCTATCCTATCTCCCGATTTAGGTTCGGTTTATTAACATAGTTACCTATATTAGGTGCCGTTTGATTCTGTGATTATTCGAGCATTGTTTGAACCTTATTCCAAGACTATTAAACAATATCAAGTGAGTACATAGTCCCCTCTTTCACCACTTTCAAATATTTTGGGGTGACACACATGTGCCTACTTGTTACTTTTGTGTTTTTCATGCTTTTCATGACATATACTTGCTATGTTCATCTAGTACACATATAGTATATGATTTCAATTATGTTTTGCTATGTATGTTGACTGAGCATGCTAGCACGTTGATTTCATAGACACTTTGTTTCATATGTTTAATCAGCATATGGACACATTGATTTGCATTACATTTCTGCTATGTATGTTTACTGAGCATGCTAGCACATTGATTTCATGAACATTTCAACTTTGTATGTTTACTTAGCATACTTAGTACATGATTTTTACATAACATGCTTACATTTGGTATGACATTTGGTATGTTTAACGGGACTAAAATACGTTCATTAGTTCATTAACATTGATCACGCCGCTCGGTAGTATGTAGTGGTACCATAGGACTTGACAAATCCCGTTCCTGGCTTCCTAGGTTTGTTTGGAAGTAAGGAATGACAGAATCCGAAAACATAATTGATAAACTTTTAACTTGTTAAGGGTTTATCCGACAGTCTCAAGGCTTGAATGTATGTGATAAACATTACTACATAGATGTTTGTATCAATAAAAGCATTGGTTTTTGCAAAACATAACTTTTTGATTTAAATTTAGATTTATTCAAAGACTTTGTTTTGTATATTTTACATACGGGGTTGAGTAAATACTCTTTATTCACCATACATGACTTTTGGTTTCACATGACATTTGATTATACATTGATATGCACATGTGGTTCGAGTAAATACTTTTTATTCACCATACAAGACACTGTTTGTTACTTGACATTTGCTATACAAGACATGGTTTACACAAGTCACTTAGACATTAAACATTGTTATACATAAACATTTGACATTGGTTTGACAAGACCTTTTTGGTGGTTATTGGTAAGCGATTTAAGTAACGAGGCGTGTGTAATATGTTAAAAGCATGATGGATACGCCGCTGGTACTTCCTATATATAAATGCTTTTAAGATATTACATATCGTAGCGTTATTTAAACCACTTCGACAGAAACAAAGACATGATACATTTTTTTACAAAGACATGACCTATTGTTTACAAAATACTGTTTTACAAATGACATAAATTATACAATTCATTTTTATTTGGTTAATTTTTTAACCATGCATCATTCTTTTATATCATCTGATTTTCTTAT
Organism: Helianthus tuberosus; assembly: GCA_030545235.1. NCBI lineage: Eukaryota > Viridiplantae > Streptophyta > Magnoliopsida > Asterales > Asteraceae > Helianthus > Helianthus tuberosus. The sequence continues at coordinate 57,966,232 of CM060437.1, read as the reverse complement.
CGATTTTCGTATGTAATGAGTGTAAAATGCAACATATAAAATACATCAATTGAGGCATAAAACTAACCCTTTTTTAGTACTAATGTTGGAAAAAGTGTGCTTTTGTCTTCCTTTTGTATTTTCAGGACTAAATGAGCGTAAATGAACAAAAGGAACAAATATGCAGCAAAATCTAACATAAATACAAGAAAAGGAACAAACGTGGCATGCCCGACCCCTCGACAGCATCTTCCCAAGCAAAAACAAGAAAACAGAAGGCTGACCACGGCCCCATGCCAAGCGAACATGGGGGCTTGGCCTGTTGTCTGCAGAAAGGACAAAGCTATAGAAGCTTCTATTCCCGACATGGGGGCGTGCCCAGCTCAACACTGGTCGTGGTCAACGCTAAGATTCGCAGAATCTATGCAAATCTTGATAGTACAGATACGCTTCTGCACACGGGGCCGTGCCCAGCGGACAGGGGGACATGTGAAGCTAATGCAGACAAATTGCAATTAATGAAGAAAGAGAAAAAGGATGGACACGGGGCCATGCCCAATGGACACGGGGCCATGTCCGGGCTTTTGTGCAGGCTATAAATAGAGGTGCTTGGTTCACTTCAAAGGCATCCCTTGGCAAACCACCTCTCTCCCACTTCACCCACACTCCACCACCACTACAACCCACATCCACCACCATCATCCATCATCCATCTTAGAGTGTGCATAGTAGTCTCGGGATCCAAGATTGATAGTAAGAGTTCTTGACAATCAAAGGCCATGTTTGCCTAAGTCTCTTACATCACTTGGTGAAGACAAGCATTTAGTGTAATACTTTTGATTTTTAATCTTTTCGCACTTTTTATTTGGTTTTGTATTAATGACTTTAATAACTAGTTTCTTATGTTGAAGGTGAAACTTCCTTATCATTTGTCTGTGGTGTCTTGGCGTTATTTTATTGTCTATATAAAATAAAAGATTTACACCATTCATATCTCTACGGTCTATATAGAGATATATTGGCTACCTGGTCAGGGGTTAAGGGAATGGTTTGGTAAGGTTCTTGCCTTGTTCAGTGTAATAATCATGCAAGGACCTCGGTCAAGCTTACTAGGACCTCCTTCAATACCCATTGGTATTGGATGGCGGGGGTGCGAATGGCTTGATCACCTCATATGTAAACTACTATTAATATATTAACCCGGCTACTTGGGATTGTATCCATGCTGACTCAAACCACTTAGCCGAGGGTAACGTCACCTTCAAAAGAGGGGCCTACCACATTACGCATTAATAACTTAATTAATTATCTTTCAATATTCTGACCCTTTAGGATTGTATCATTGCTGACTCAAACTACTGGGTTGAGGGTAACGTCACCTTCAAAAGAGGGGCCTACTACTATAACTAAGATAATCTCTTAAAAACTGCAAAAGTGCGGAAATCATCAAAGATTACACTAAAGGCGAGTCGGATCCAAGTGATTCATCTTGTCTATCTGTTTTTATTTTATTTTATTTTTCAGCATTTTTAGTTTTTATTTTCATGCTTAAAACCTTTTCTAAAACTTTTGATTTGATTAGACGTTGAGGATAAACCGGTACTAAAATCTCTTGTGTCCTTGGACGACCTCGGTATCTTACCAACACTGTACTACGCTCACGATGGGTGCACTTGCCCATATGTGTGTTTAGTGTTAGTACAATATCGTGTTTTATAAATTTAAAACTTGACTAAAGTGTTAAAAAGGGCTTAAAATATACATAAAAATATATCACGCTACACACACCCCATGCCCCATCTTTGGTACTGGAAATCCTGTTTTAAGTCAGACAGTAGCTGAACACGGGGCCGTGCCCACTAAACACGCCCTCGTGCCCAAGCTTCAGATACTGAAAACAGAACCGTAAGATCCCGACGGTTGGTAATTTCTGACGCAAAACATGAGTGATACTGATCTGTTTTACTTTCGCTCCTCTTATGGTACGTGGTGTCAAATATGTGGTGGAACTCATGAAGATTTAAAATGTTAGTTTTTAAATTACCTTCCCCACTATATGGACCCATTGTTTTTCTGTAGCCTTAAGATGGGCGAAAGTAAAAATAATCCCTATCTCTCCCTCAAATGCTCTCAATCGTCCTTTCTAGATGAAATGATTCTTGAAGAATGATTTCAAATGGAAGAACTAATTCTCCGATGGATAAAAGAACTTGAGATGGATATAACTAATTCATCTCAAGACGAAAATCAAGGAGAATTATTGAGATCGCATTAGGATTATAACAACATTGTTGCTCCCGAAATCACCTCTAACTCTTGCGAGGACTTGAGCGATAGTCGTCCCTGTGTCGATTGTGCCGTGAAGGACTCCTCATCGATTTCCGCCGATGCATACATAGACCTGAGCGATTCGACATATACCTTCTTTAACGAGAGCCCGGATAAGGGAAATAAAGGTTGGCCTTGCCCACCGGTATTTAGCTTAGGAATCACCCTTTCCGATAACCTCTTGAGTTCTTGTCTAAAACTAGGGCAACTTAGGTATCTCAGGCACTTCGGTGTTGTTCTGTCTAGCTAGGAACCACCCGATCCGGATAAACTCCTTAAAAATAGACAAAACTTCATAAAAACTTCTAGCCACGGGGCCTTGTCCAGGGCAGTACGCCCCCGTGTCCACCCAAAGATTCCCGTCTGACTTTTGGTCAGAATACAGACAAAAAGTGTCAGAATTTTGTCTGCACACGGGGACGTGTCCAGCCGACACGGGGCCGTATCCAGCGTGCTGTCATTTTCTATAAATGCAGCAAGATTCCTGCACTCTTGGACCCATTCCAAAGACAAAGATCTGGTGGGATCTTCACATATACCATACAAGGTATATTCTAAAGAAGGTTCTCAACAACCATCTTGTCTTTTCTACTTTTGTCCATTGCCTTCTTCTTTATTTTCTCCTCAAAACCTCCATGAAAGTTTGAAATCTCTATAATTTCAAGCTTTATTGTGATATTTGCTAGATCTTTATGCAAGGAATCTTGTCAAAAATAAGTTTTACAACACTGTTTTAAGTTATTTCTGCTTCAAAAGTCAGAAAAATAATTTAAAGCTCCAAGGTTCTTTGTTTCAAGAATCTACAGAGAGGTGGCCATGGGGCCGTGGCCGCGGTACTGTTTCATTAAATTGAACTTTTCGGATTTTTTTCTTAGAATATCGAGCAGAAATAGCGGAACATCTTCATCGCACTCCAGGAACGATCGACGAGGAAGAAGGACATCGGTAGAAGACTCTCTCGTCAACTACGTTTATGCATTGAGAGAGGCCATCGATGAAATGACGGGAGTAGAGGAAGCCTTGGTCGACCGTATAAATCATTTGACAGTGGGACTAGAAGGATGTCTTCGGGAAGTCAACCTTTTGCACCAAAGGTTGAATATTCCCGCTTCTCCTCCTTTGGTACCAATCATTATGCAAAGGGGGTGGAATGTAGTACCAGAAGTCATCATTCCGGCCGAATGGTATGTCGAGCCCGCCTTCTTCCTCCAAGGGAGATAGAGGAATGGCTCAATGACATCTAAGTGACATCCCTCGGTTACGAGTTCTACAACGCCTTTAAATACCAGGAAGCTATTTCCGGGTTTTTGATATTCCCACAATAAGGGTAGAACTCCTTGGAATGATTTTCTGCATTACTTGACCTATCTATCTTAGGAACTCTTAGTTTTTCATTTCTAGCTTTATTTTTAAGTTTCTAGGAACTAATGTATTTCACTCTTTAATGAATGATGGTTTTAATGGTGTTTGGATAATGTTGTAATAAATAAAACAAACTCGGAATGATGGAGGTTACTAAGGGAAACTTGAACCCACACCCCATGCATAAAAACAGAGCCTCCCGACAACTTTTCTTCATTACAGCAAGTTCAGCACGGAGCCGTGCTCAGCCTAACACGCCCTGTGCCCAAGGTTCTGCAGAAAATGCCCAGTTCAGGTAACTGGACATGGGGCCGTGTTCACTGAACACGCCCCCGTGCCCAACCTTCTGTTGTTGGATCTGAGTTTGGTTTTGATTGTATTTTCGTTTGAATTAAAATGAAGATGGATGAGTTGTGCAGCGGAATTAAGATGGAAACAAACTTTGCATACAATCAAACGAGAGTGTTGCTTTGATCAAACATTTTTCACAAAGAATCGAAAGATTGAATTTATTTCAATTACGATTACAATGCTATATTGAATACGAACTCCCCCTCAGCCAGAGCTCAGTGTTTGTTCGTGCAGAGAAGACGATTGTTGCAAAGAGCTAATAGAACAGTACAGAGCACTGTTCTATTTATAGGCACTAGCAAACCACTGAGCATCTAAGCTGACGTCACCATGAAAGTGACATCTAACCTCCTAACAAACTCTAACCTCTGATCAATACAAACACTGCTATGCTAACTACTGCTATTACATTTCATTACATAGAAGACATCTAATAACTGCTGCTGCATCCTTCCACTGATGTGAACCCAGCAGTACTTGTCCGGATCAGCAGTGCTTGACTCAAGGCAGTAGATTGAACAGCAGAGCTTTAGTCTTTCATCAGGCCTTTACTTGATCAGCAGATTGTAGGTCAGCAGTTTGCAAGATCAGTAGATAGGAGGTCAGCAGATGTTGAAACCACTTTCAAGGGGAGAGATTTGTATGTAACATCTGCTTATTCTGGATCCACTGCTCTGATCCAGTTTTGGCTTTAATTATCTGTTCCTCTGGTAGGGTTCAATCCCAACAATCTCCCCCTGGAACAGATAATGCCAAAACTCTTCATTATTGTGGAACTTTATTGCCTCGTCAACAGTTCCCTTATCTGACCTTTAAGTTGTAGAGTCTAGGGCATCTGTGTCATCTTCATCCCTACCAAGTGGAAGATCAAGGAGATCCTGCATATCTTCAAGACTCAGGCCAAGAGCTTGTTCCCTTGTTATTTTCTTCACTTCTCCACCAGACCTGAACATAGTCAATACATGGGTCTGTTTGTCAGTTTCCCACTTTAGTACTTTTGAGCCTGGTGGGTTTCTTGGGAGATTTTTTATTTGCAGAGGTGTTTGGAGATGCTGGCCTATTCATGACTGGCTGAGCAGTACTTGCAGATTGTTTCAATTCAAGATCTTCTTTAATCATTAATCTAATGCCCTCTTTTACAACGACATTTCCAGCATTTAGATCTTGAACTGTTTCAGCACTTAACCGGTTTTGACTCGTTCTTTTGTAGATGGCAGCACCAGCTGGAGCAGTGGTTCTTTTGACTTGCAGCTTTGGTGGTCTTTTTGAGACCTCTGCTTTGGAGTAGTCAGGCTTTTGTGGAACTGTTGGATCTTTCTTTCTAAGTTCTTCCAACTTTTTGTAGGTAGCCCTGACCCTATCTTCTCCCCATTTTGACACAGAATTCTTTGACCCATATTCAGCTGCTATCAGCTCCTCTTTCATTCTCTTCAACTCTAAGGCCTTATCAGCTTCAAACTGCTTGAATTTTTCAGGAGGAGTCTGCTTGACCTTATTTTTGATCATTTCTTGAATCCTGCCTGCCTCTTTTTCAAGCTCATGAATGGTCCAGTTTTTGTACATGTGTTTCTCCCCCTTGTATTTCTTGTAGGTCATGATGTTCTCAATGTAGTCTTTTCTCAAGGACTCATCTGCCCTTTCTGAGATTTGCTGACATACATTTTTGGCAAATTGCTCCATAGATCTGACCTGTGTGAGTAGAAACTGATAGTTTTGCTGAAATTCTCTATCAGATTTCCCTTGTTTATTTTTTATTGAGATATCCTCTGCTTGCTTGGCCTTGAGTTTCAAATATTCTTCAATATTGTTTGGCCTGGGATATCCTTCAACTGATGGCAAACTCCTTTTAGCTGGGTCATCCTCATAGTAGAAGGATTTGATTTCTTCCCTAACTGCTATGAGTTCCAGAGGAAATGAGACACCAGCAGGAGGTAATGGCTTTAGAATTTGAGCTGAAGAGAAAGGCATGGGTTTTGGAATTGTGACAAGTGACAGAGATTTTGAAGATGTTGGTGGTGGAGATGTGTCATCATCTTTTAGGATTAGCCTTCTCCTTTTTGTTTGAGGAGGGACTGATGATGCTTTGGGTGGAACAGTGGTGGTAGTTTGAGTGGCAGTGGTTTGTGATTGACTAACAGTTATTGAAACAACTGGTGCTTCAACCACTGTTGTCATTACAACAGATGTTGTAACACCTGTTGTCTTCTGCTTTTTGGCAGGAGGCGATGGTGGTGATGTAGTTTTTGGTGGTGATGGTGATAGTGGTAAGGCAGTGGTTGTGGTGTGTGTTGAAGTGATAACAGATGTTGAAACCTCTAAAGTACCAGCAGTAGTTGATACAGCAGGAGTTACAACAGCTGTTTGGGTGGAGGTTTGATGTTGAAGGCTTTTGGATGGTGGCTTTGGAGTATGCTTTGGAATTCTGGATGGTGTGGACTTGGGTTCCCTCACTTTTGTAGTGGGATTTCTTTTTGGCTTAGGATTTTTAGTATCCTTTGGCTCAGAACAACCCTGCGCATTCAGCTCCATGTAAGCTCTTTTCTCCTCATTCCACCTTGACCTATCCTTTGCCTCTCTGTCCCTTTTTACACTTGCTATAGCTTCATCAAGTGCATTTTGGGTAACATCAACCTTTTTGCTACCATCTGGCAAAGGTATCTGCTTGGTCATATTCTCCATGTCTGGTTCTATGTAGAGACCATCATCTACTCCCTTTTTCTTCCATTCTTTAATTTTCTCCCCCTTTTTAGCATTATCTGGGGGTAATTGATCGATGAAAAGCACAGTGGGAGGAGCAGTGCCAGTGGTTTCCAGTAAATGGGCCTTGAGAGCCTTGATGTCTGCTTGTGTGTTCTTGAACCTAGACTCCATGATGTTTCTCAGCTTTTGTACATGTATTTCATGTTGCTGATCAGCCATTTTCTTTTGTTGTTGGAGAAAAGGTTGAAATAGATTCCAGAGCTCATTTGTAGCAGATGCTTGTGATGGAGCAGGTGCTTGAGGTAGAACATCAGTGGATTGCATCTTTTGTACCTTCAACAGCTGTTGCAGCATGTCTTTAATATCTGCAACATCTGTATCTAGTTTATCAACACGTTCCGTTAATTCCAAATATTTTAAACCATCACCCAATTTAATGGGATCATCTGATTTCCCACTAGCAGTGGTTTTATCAGTGGTTGAGGTAGGGAGTGTACTCCAAACATTAACCACTGATGCCCCTTTTTCTTGGTACTGGGGTCTTCTTCCTTCAACACTTGACAATCTTTTGATGTTACCAGTGGTCAAAAAGAATCCACTGGTAGATGTCAGAGGTGCTATGGAAGGAATTGCCTCCAAGGAATTCTTATTAATGTAACCACTGTCCAACTGTAAACCAGTGGGTTCAACAGTTGTAGTGGCTGCTTCACTTGGATTACCACCAAGAGTTACTTGTAACTCAAGGGGTGTAACCTCCTCAGGTTGTGTTGATGGGTTAGCAAAGATTGATACATCAGACCCAGTCATTTGTTGAGGCATATTCTCATTGATAGGTGACTGAGAAGGACTGGTTAGTGCCTGGTTCAAATCAATTGCATCCAACAGAAGTTTATTAGGTGGGGGAATTGTGGATGTGATGTTTGGTGTAGAAAGAGAATTTGCCCTGGGCATTGGGCTGTGGATGATGGAAGCGAGTGATTCCAGAGCATCATAATGTGGAGTCCCTATGTGTATAACCTGTTCTTTTTGAGAAGAAGCAGGAGGAGTTTCGGTTATGGGTTGAGATAACTGTACCATCTGCTGTGAGGAAGTAGCAGCAGTGGTTTCTTGTGACTTTTGTTTTGTCACAGGCAGTTGCTCTGGTATCTCATCCTCCAGAGTTGCCTTTTTGATAGGTTTGGGGGGTTTTTGATTTTTCTTTTTCTGTGGCTTTTTGGTGATTTTAGGTGTGGGTTTCAAAGCAGTGGTGTTGCTACTTTGAACACCTTGAGCAGTGGGCTCAGCAGCAGATACCTGAGGAGCAGTGGTAGCTGCTAAATTCTGCTCAGGCACCTCTGCTTGTTTTTTGCAAGGTGTTGACATTCTTGTAAAAGTTTCAGCAGTTAAGCTGTGCATTTGTAAAGAGTCACCTTGGTTTATTTCAGAAATATCATTCTTACTGAATTTCTTTTCAAAATAATAACTTAGAAATCTTGGAAACAGTAAGAATGATTTTGTTTCAACATTTTTAACCAGATCATTAAAAATTTCCCGGGAATAATTAAAATTTTCTTCTTGAAGAATAGCATATCCCAGATTTTGAATTTTTAATGGTATTTCATTAAAAGCAGTGGTTTTGTTTGAAACACACATTAGAAGGGTATGAAATAAAAACCTTGTTGCGGAAGGGAAGTAACCTTTTTGTAAGGTAACCTTTTTGTAAGGTGTCCTTTTTCACTTCTGCATTATACCCTCTTTCCAGAAAATCATTTTTTAACTCGTTTTTGGGAAAAGTAATTTTACCTTCCTGATCGTCGAGTTGAAAGACTTCTGAAATGGATTGTGTTGTAATCTTGACAGTTTTCCCTTTTAGAGAAGAATTGATGGCGATTACTGTGTCACCTTGTTTTTCAAGGGTTGCATTCTTCCAAAACTCTCGTTGGGTTGTCAAGTAAATTGGTGCATCCGCTGTTAACAAAGTTTTGTACTTTGATGCGGAGATGGTATCAATGATGGAGTTAAAGATATTTGTGTTGCTGGGTTTTGTGAGAAGACCCAGAAGATTGTGAGATGGTTTGTGTGGAATTTCAGTGGGTTTTACCTTTTGAGAGGCTTGTTTGGATGTTGATTTGGAAGTGGGTTTTGCAGATGACTTTGATTTTGTCATTTTGAAGATGATGATCGAAGAAGGTTGTGAAGGAATTTGAAGAAAAACTGCTTTGAGAAGAGAATTTTTGAGAATTCAATTCGACAGTAAAACCTTGTTTTTGTTGTGAAGTGGGGGTTTTATAGAGAAAAGTGAGTGCTGACGTGGCAGCGGTTACAAAAGGTCTGACCACAATGTACTGCCCACATGCCAATCTCTGATGAAATGAAGGACAGTACTTTTATGAAAGTTACTGATGAAGGCAGCTGTTACAACGGTAAAATGGAAGCAGTGGATGATTTTCACTATCAGTGGATAGCATATCAGTGGATAAGACACTGCTTTTGGACAACAGAGTTTATCAAGGAAATGAGAGGACAGAGGATGGCTTTCAGCAGTGGACAGACTTCGAAGTAGAGCAGACTTTTGAACAAGCAGTGGTTATGGCAGACTTTTAAGGATTTTAATGAAAACTTCATTTTTAGCTATTTTTAAGGATGGATTTTTGATTTTCTGAAAACATTTTAATGCTTTTATTCATAGAAAAACAAGATTTTGCTTGTTATTCCATGTTTAGCATGCCAATCCTAGAGACCAAGCTTTCAAAAGTGGTTGTGTCTAATGCTTTTGTGAGCACATCTGCCAGCTGGTCTTTAGTTGGAACATGATGCAGAGAAATCAAACCTTTTTCATAGCAATCCCTCACAAAGTGATGTCTAATGTCGATGTGCTTGGTGGTTGAATGGGAAACTGGATTTTTGATGATATTTTCTGCTGCCTGGCTATCCAACATGAGTGGTGTCTTTAAGGCAGTGATACCAAAATCCAGCAACTGATTTTGAAGCCACGGGAGTTGGGCTGTACAGCTTGCAGCAGCAATGTATTCAGCTTCAGCAGTGGATGTTGAAACAGCTGCTTGCTTTTTGCTTTGCCAAGAGACTAAGCAATCACCTAGAAACTGGCACCCTCCTGAAGTGGACTTCCTTGTAGTGTGACATCCAGCAAAGTCACTGTCTGAAAAACCTGAAAGCTTGATATTCCCATTAGCTGGATACCAGATACCAAGTGTGGGAGCACCTTTTATGTATCTGAAGATCCTTTTTACAGCAATGAGATTTGATTTTCTAGGAGCTGATTGACTTCTTGCACAGACACATGTTGCAAACATGATGTCTGGTCTAGATGCAGTTAGGTACAATAAAGACCCAATCATGCTTCTATAAAGTGTTTGGTCAATCAGCTCATCCTTTTCATCAGACATGACAAGCTTATTTGTTGCCATGGGTGTGCTGCATGGTTTACAATCATTCATATCAAATTTATTCAAAAGTTCTTTAGCATATTTGCTTTGATGAATGAAAGTTCCATTTTGCATTTGCTGAACTTGGAGACCAAGAAAGATTGCAGCTCACCCATTGCACTCATTTCAAACTCAGCTGTTATGAGTTCCCTAAACTCTTCACACATTTTGTTACATGTGCTACCAAAAATAATGTCATCCACATAAATTTGGACAATCATTAAATCCTTCCCTCTCCATTTTAGAAACAGTGTTTTATCAATGGTACCTCTTTTGAAACCATTTGAGAGTAGAAAGGTGGAAAGAGTTTCATACCAGGCTCTAGGTGCTTGTTTCAGGCCATACAAGGCTTTGTTTAGCCTGTAGACATGATCTGGATAAAATGGATCCTCAAAGCCTGGAGGTTGACAAACATACACCTCTTCTTGAATTGTACCATAGAGGAAAGCACTTTTGATATCCATTTGAAACACCTTCATGTTGTGGTTGACAGCAAAGGCCAGGAACAGTCTTATAGCTTCCAATCTTGCTACAGGGGCAAATGTTTCATCATAATCAATCCCCTCTTCCTGTCTGTAACCTTGAACCACAAGCCTGGCTTTATTCTTGACAACAATACCCCTTTCATCAGTTTTGTTTTTAAAGACCCACTTTGTGCCGATGGGACTGACATCTTTTGGCAGTGGTACAAGCTCCCATACTTGTTGTCTTTTGAACTATTGGAGCTCCTCTTGCATGGCTTCTACCCAGCTGTTGTCTTTCAGTGCCTCTTGGTACTTGACTGGCTGATGGAGTGATAGAAAACCAGCAAAAAGACAAATGTTTTGGGTTTGGCTTCTTGTGAGCACCCCTTCATTGATGTTGCCAATGATTTGATCAGGTGGATGAGATCTCAAGTAGATTAAATCTCCTTGGTATGGAATGATGGCATTTGTTGGTGAGGGCTGCAAATGTGTATCATCTGAGCTATCCACTGCTGGTGACTTTGATGACCCAGCAGTGGCTTCAAAAGGTGGTGGAATAGGAGGTAATGGTGAGGACACATGCTGACTTTTATCCACTGTTTGGGGACTTTTGTCAGCAGTGTTTGTTGATGTGGAAGCAGTGGTTAAGGGGCTACTTTGGTCAACAACTGTTGAGGTAGTAGTGGTTGAGCTTTGACAGCTGTTTTGAACATCTGCTGCTCTTCCCATTTTGACAGACCTTTGAGGGATGATGATTGCATACCCATAGTCTGGTGTTGAATCCTCTGATGAACCTGCACTGTTAGTCTTGACAGCAGTATTTTCAAAAGTGAATTTATCAAGATCAAACAGATCTGCAGGATTTGCTGGGATTTTCATTGATGAAAGTTCATTGAACTTTACATTCAAGGGCTCCTCCACTGCCTTGGTCCGTGTATTAAACACTTTGTAGGCCTTGGCAGTGGTTGAGTATCCCAGATGATAACCACAGTCAATTTTGGCTACAAATTTTGAAATGGAATCTTTTAAGTTCAAAATAAAGCATGGGCAGCCAAATACCTTGAAGTATGAGATCAGTGGTTTGATTTTATGCAGAATTTCATAAGCAGTCTTTTTATGCCTGGGGTTTATTAAAACTTTGTTTTGGACATAGCAAGCAGTATTTACTGCCTCTGCCCAAAAAATTATTGGCAAACCTGAATCAGCAAGCATGGTTCTGGCAGCCTCAATCAAAGTTATGTTCTTTCTTTCAACTACCCCATTTTGCTCTGGTGTTCTAGGGATGCTGTACTGCCTTACAATCCCTTTCTTCACACAGAAGGCATCCAACTCCTTATTTTTGAATTCTGTGCCATTGTCACTCCTGAAGACTTTTACTGGAAGGTCAAATTGCTTTTCAACCTGTGTCACAAAGTCTTGCAAAATGCCTGCAGTCTCATCTTTTGAGTGTAAAAAGAAAGTCCATGTAAACCTAGAGAAGTCATCAACAATAACCAAACAATATCTTTTCTTCTTGAGACTCATGACTTGAACTGGACCAAATAAATCCATGTGCAGCATTTGCAAGCACTGGGTTGTTTTGGACTCTTCAATGGACTTGAAGGAGCTTTTATGTTGCTTTCCTTTTAAACAGGAAACACAATGCTCAGGACATGAAAACAATTTTTGTGGCAGGCCTCTTACCAAACCATTTTTTGAAATTTCAGTGATTGTCTTAAGATTTGTGTGCCCCAGTCTTTTGTGCCAAAGTTCTGTCTCTTTGTTAAAGGCAGCTGAGAACAGACAGGCATCAGCTCTGGGACACTCTTTTGACATATCAACAACATAAACATTGCCACTTCTTTGAGCAACAAGTTTTGTTTGACCAGTTTTTATTATTGCTTCAATCTTTTTTACCATTTCTGGTCCAACAATCCTACAACACTCCTTTGTGAAGAATGACCCATACCCCTTGTCACTCATTTGTGAAACACTCAGGAGGTTGAATTTCAGACTGTCTATCAGATAGACATTTTCAAATTTTACATTGCCAGATTGTACTGTACCAGACCCTAGAACTTTCCCTTTACTGTTATTCCCAAAGGATATATCACCCCCTCCATGAATTTTGAAATCTTTGAGTAGGGCTTTACATCCAGTCATGTGCCTGGAGCCTCCACTATCAACATACCAGAGGCTATCTAAGCAGGCAGAAGCTTCCTTCACATGAAGTAAAAGGATTAGTTCATTAGGGTTTCCAAAGCCAATAAGGCTTTGGATGGGGTCTCAACAGTGTCTGGGATGGATGCAGATTGATGGACAGTGGTTAGGTTAGGGGTTTGGACAGTTTTGGGACTGTTTCTTGCTAACCACTGTTGGGGGTCTTGACCAATCACCTGTTGATAACCAAAAGGATGCCTATTCACTTTAGGTTTAGAGGGCCTTTTGTAGGTCTCATAAACGTGTGGAATCCTTTGGTAAGATGGTTGTGGTTGTCCCTTACCTCTTCGGAACTGGTTGGCAGGGGGTGCATCAGTAACCTGAACATCTCTTTTGACAGTTGTTTGGTTCAGCTGTTTTGTGACAGCTGTTTGAACTGGCACAAACAGTGGTTGGTTCTTGGTGAATTTGAAAGATGATGTTGATGGACTCAAGGATGTTTTAGCAGTGTATTCATTCTTTTTCACATCAAAGTTTTTGAGATACACACATGCTTGAGTTTTGTGGTTTGATTTACCACAAACAATGCAACTTTCAGCAGGAACAATGACACTTGTTTTGTTTAGATCGTATGCTTTTAAATGAAAACAGTCTTTTGTTAGATGATTTCTTTTCTCACAAAATTCACAAAACAAGTTATTGACCTTTTCTCTCTTCTTTCTCTTCTCAGACTCCTTTGCAACAGAGTTTTTAACCTCTGTTGGGATGTCCTTAAGAGGAATGACTTTTGCTTTTGGAGCTTTAACACCGTCAGTGGTTGTAAAGTCCATGGGCTTGAAATTTTCAAGAATGTCACACTCATCAGACCATGTGGGTTTAAACTGGTATTTCTCAATTTCCTCAAAAGTAGAGGATCCCATTGGTCTGTCAAGTGTGATTTTGTTACCAAGTTTATCAGTGATTTTCACTTCTTGGCCATTCTTGTTTGTAGGGATGAACTCAGTTGTTACATCAGTGGTTTGAACAGATTTTTCAAAAGCAGTGTTTTCATCATCATGTTTTCTATAACTAACACCAAATTTTACATTGCTTTTAATCTGTTTCTCAAGCATAACCTCATACCCTTTGCATGATTCCACCCATTTTTCACAGGTGATCTGGGTAGACTCCAACTCCTTTTTGCAAACTTGGTATTTTTCTACCATAGTTTGGAGTTGGGTTTTGGTTATGCTCTGCTCTTCTTTCAGACTGCTGATCTCTTTTTCCTTTTCAGTCAATTTGTTTTTAAGTTCTTTTAAAGATCTTTCAAATTTGACTTCATCAGTTAAGATTTTATCCCGAAGGTTTTCATTTACCTCTTTGATGTTAGCAAAAGCAATAATGCAATTGTCAGAACACAGTTTTTCAAGAACTTGAGGAGATACCTTGGCAGCAGCCATCATTGCACAATCACATTGATGATTTTCTTCATGATCAGCTCTTACTTCTTTCTCACCTGCTTTCTTCTCTTCCTCTTCTTCTTTATCCTCTTCGGACCATGGGTCTGTCAGTGGTTCAATCAGGGTTCCTGAACTTTCTCCCAGCAGTAGTTCACCAGCCACAGCAGTAACCACTGCTTCAGTCACCTCTTCCACTGTTTCAGCACTTAGCTGTTCACCTTCAGTTTCAATCCCCTCTGATATTGACTCTAATGCCATCAAACAAAATTCATCATTAGAAGGTTCATTAAAGGCACAGAGTGCAAAATTTTCATCACCAAGCTCATCAGGCATGCTGCTCCAGTCAACAAAGCCTTGAGTGAAAAAGCTTTACTGATCTGGTTGTACCACTGCTGGAGCAGCTGTTTGAGGTGCAACAGGTTGCACTTGTGCCTGGGGGACAGGGGTTTGAACATACTGAATTTGTGATACAGTGGTTTGGACATAATGCACAGGCACAGGTGCAGCAGCATAGTGAGCAGTGTTAACATGAGCTGCAGGGGTATATTGGGTATAGTGCACAGTGCTTTGATTTTGTGGTCTAGGGTTTGAGCTGGGATGAGTGATTATAGGACCAGTAGTTTGACTCCTGCATTCCCTAGCAAAATGACCTAGCCGATTGCACTTATAACACTTGATTTTAGATTTATCCAACCCCACCCTTAAATTCCCATGTAACCCTGGGAATTTTCTCCCTGTTCTTTTGTAGAATTTGCTTGTTCTTACACTAAGCAAAGCCAACTGATGCAAAATGTCCATCTCTTCTAAGTCAGTGGGATCAAAATGTTGCAAATCATTGAGTTCAAAGCATAAATTATCTGACATCTGGTTTTCACAGTTTGCAGTAAAAGCATAATTTGCAGAGTGAGGATCAGAGTTAAAATTTCCACCAGCAGTTATATCAATGAAGTGATCATAACCCTGATCCTTACCACTGCTACCAGATTCTTTCTGACCAAAAAGAGCTGTGCTACCGAATGAATAATCATCAGTAACTTTGCCAGACTCTTGCAACTTCTTTTTCTGGTTCAACTCCCTTTCATAAGTCAGGAGTCTACCATGAAGTTGGGTCAGGGTCAGATCTTTGAACTCAGCAGAGTTTCTAGTGACAAAAGCTATGGTGTCCCATTTTTCTGGTAGTGACCTAAGGAACCTGCTATTTTGAGTTGAATTTGGAAAAGTTACTTTAACAAGCCTTAGTTCACTAATGAGACAACTGAATCGCTTAAACTGCTGAGTCAGTGATTCACCCTTGATGTGACAAAATGTTTCATACTGCTGATTCAGAATTTCCCTATTGTTTTCAATGACTTCTTCTGTTCCCCCAAACTGTTCCTTCAACACATCCCATAGCTCTTTAGCACTGTTACAATGTAACAGTCCAGCATAGATCTCATTAGGTAATGCGGATGCTATGATGCTAAATGCTTTGTCATCGAGTTCGAACTTTTGAAAATCAGTTTCAGTATAGTTTTCAGATGGTTTAGGAACGAACTTCTTTGCATCCTCAGCACTTGGCACCATAGGAACATGGGGACCAAAAACAACAGACCTCCAACATCCAGTGTTCTGTTGAGCAAGGATGTGACCCATCCTTCTCTCCCAGATGTTGTATTCATTACGTTTAAGCATGGGTGGTTTAAAAAGCGAGCCAATGTTATTCTTATCATCTTGTGATTGTGACGTCATCCTGGTTGTTTTACAGACACTGATTAATCAACTTTAATGGTGATTAAACCTTGCTCTGTTTTTCAACACAAATGAACAAACTATCAGTATCAACGATTATGAGCTGAACTATTTATGTCAAAATGATTGTTAAATCAAATTTGACTGTCCAGGCTCTAATACCAATTGTTGGATCTGAGTTTGGTTTTGATTGTATTTTCGTTTGAATTAAAATGAAGATGGATGAGTTGTGCAGCGGAATTAAGATGGAAACAAACTTTGCATACAATCAAACGAGAGTGTTGCTTTGATCAAACATTTTTCACAAAGAATCGAAAGATTGAATTTATTTCAATTACGATTACAATGCTATGTTGAATACAAACTCCCCCTCAGCCAGAGCTCAGTGTTTGTTCGTGCAGAGAAGACGATTGTTGCAAAGAGCTAATAGAACAGTACAGAGCAATGTTCTATTTATAGGCACTAGCAAACCACTGAGCATCTAAGCTGACGTCACCATGAAAGTGACATCTAACCTCCTAACAAACTCTAACCACTGATCAATACAAACACTGCTATGCTAACTACTGCTATTACATTTCATTACATAGAAGACATCTAATAACTGCTGCTGCATCCTTCCACTGATGTGAACCCAGCAGTACTTGTCCGGATCAGCAGTGCTTGACTCAAGGCAATAGATTGAACAGCAGAGCTTTAGTCTTTCATCAGGCCTTTACTTGATCCGCAGATTGTAGGTCAGCAGTTTGCAAGATCAGTAGATAGGAGGTCAGCAGATGTTGAAACCACTTTCAAGGGGAGAGATTTGTATGTAACATCTGCTTATTCTGGATCCACTGCTCTGATCCAGTTTTGGCTTTAATTATCTGTTCCTCTGGTAGGGTTCAATCCCAACATCTGTTAATTATGATACTGGCAATCTGTACACGGGGCCGTGCCCTGACCAACACGGGCCCGTGTCCAGACACCCAGTAACATAAAATTTTGTTTTTAACACCTTTTTACACATTCAATCAACCTAAAAACTTATTTTTGGGACACATTGAGGACAATGTGTAATTTAAGTGTGGGGGGATGCTAAAACCTTGAATTTTGCAAGTCCTAATAACAAGCCTTACACAGAACTCTATTGGAACCACTAATCACCCTAATTTTTTTCAAAAACTTTTCATTTTTTTACTTGTCATGGTTTAATTTGGGAATAACAAGTTCTAAAAAGGTTATATTTTTACGAATTTACAACCGATAGCGACGTGATAAAAAGAGCCAACATAAGAAAATTATGAAACGACATGACAAATCTAGTTAAAATTTGATTATATATACTTGATCACATTATAAACCCATTCCCACAAAAACTGAGTTTTTGAGCCTTTATTGAGCATAAAAGCATACATCTTTAATTTAAATGCTCATCTTTCGTTTCTTGTGTGAATAGCCGCTTGGTTTCTTACGACTCTAGAACTTGTCATGACAATACATTCCCGGTCCTTACCAACTTAAACCCAAATATGTAAATGATGGAGGCATTAGGACTAACCCTTTTTCTTTTCAACACCATTATTTTTCATTTTTTTATCACCTACCCAAAAATCACCCTAGTTAACCCCTTTGACCCTAAACCTTTTCATTTCTAAACCCACAAAACAAACACCCTTTACCCACCAATAAAAATGAAGTCTAGCAATAAACAAACAAACACCCTTTACCCAAAACCCTTTTTATTTTTAACCCTTTATTTTCGTAAAAAGCTCGGTTTTCATGTGACATTCCTTATAAAAAAAATGAAGTCTAGCAATAAACAAACAAGTTCCTCAAAGAAACTTTGTTTGAAAATGCTTCGTTTGAATAAAAGTCACAAAAACAAAAAGTTTTACGACGACCGACACTTTTTACGCTTTTCGCCCTTTTTACTAACCACTAACCCAAAATCACATACCTTTAACCCAAGCCTAACCCTTCCCCAAGTCCTCTTGATATTTACAAAGGTGTATAGTTAAAAAGGAAGAGGATTGATTGCTTGGCAAGCATATGGTAGAAGTAAGTTCCATGCCGGTCCCGAGTGTTTCACAAAAATACATCTTCGGCCGAGTGTTGAGTGATCTCCCGTGAGGTATGTGAACTTGTATATAAATGGAACTTTAAAGAGGCATGTTATGCCCAAATAAGTAATTTCTCTTATGAAACGTTCTAAATAAATCATAACGAATAGGATTGTAAATAACATAAAAATAAAACCCAATAAAGATCTTGGATTCCTGACACTCAAGACAAGCCCAAAACTTTCCTTCTACCCATTCCATTTGGGCGTGTAAGCCACATTATAAAGAGTTTTGCTTGAGGACAAGCAAAGATTCAAGTGTGGGGGTATTTGATGTGTGTAAAATGCAACATATAAAATACATCAATTGAGGCATAAAACTAACCCTTTTATAGTACTAATGTTGGAAAAAGTGTGCTTTTGTCTTCCTTTTGTATTTTCAGGACTAAATGAGCGTAAATGAACAAAAGGAACAAAATGCAGCAAAATCTAACATAAATACAAGAAAAGGAACAAACGTGGCATGCCCGACCCCTCGACAGCATCTTCCCATGCAAAAACAAGAAAACAGAAGGCTGGCCACGGCCCCGTGCCCAGCGGACACGGGGGCGTGGCCAGTTGTCTGCAGAAAGTACAAAGCTATAGAAGCTTCTATTCCCGACACGGGGGCTTGCCCAGCTCAACACGGGCCATGGTCAACGCTAAGATTCGCAGAATCTAAGCAAATCTTGATAGTACAGATACGCTTCTGCACACGGGGCCATGCCCAGCGGACACGGGGGCGTGTGGAGCTAATGCAGACAAATTGCAATTAATGAAGAAAGAGAAAGATGATGGACACGGGGCCATGCCCAATGGACACAGGGCCGTGTCCGGGCTTCTGTGCAGGCTATAAATAGAGGTGCTTGGTTCACTTCAAAGGCATCCCTTGGCAAACCACCTCTCTCCCCCTTCACCCACATTCCACCACCACTACAACCCACATCCACCATCATCCATCTTAGAGTGTGTGTAGCAGTCTCGGGATCCAAGATTGATAGTAAGAGTTCTTGACAATCAAAGGCCATGTTTGCCTAAGTCTCTTACATCACTTGGTGAAGACAAGCATTTAGTGTAATACTTTTGATTTTTAATCTTTTCGCACTTTTTATTTGGTTTTGTATTAATGACTTTAATAACTAGTTTCTTATGTTGAAGGTGAAACTTCCTTATCATTTGTCCGTGGTGTCTTGGCGTTATTTTACTGTCTATATAAAATAAAAGATTTACACCATTCATATCTCTACGGTCTATATAGAGATATGTTGGCTACCTGGTCGGGGGTTAAGGGAATGGTTTGGTAAGGTTTTTGCCTTGTTCAGTGTATAGATCCTGCAAGGACCTGGGTCAAGCTTACTAGGACCTCCTTCAATACCCACTGGTATTGGATGGCGGGGGAGCGAATGGCTTGATCCCCTCATATGTAAACTACTATTAATATACAAACCCGGCTACTTGGGATTGTATCCCTGCTGACTCAAACCACTTAGCCGAGGGTAACGTCACCTTCAAAAGAGGGGCATACCACATTACGCATTAATAACTTAATTAATTATCTTTCAATATTCTGACCCTTTAGGATTGTATCCTTGCTGACTCAAACTACTGGGTTGAGGGTAACGTCACCTTCAAAAGAGGGGCCTACTACTATAACTAAGATAATCTCTTAAAAAGTGCAAAAGTGCGGAAATCATCAAAGGTTACACTAAAGGCGAGTCGGATCCAAGTGATTCATCTTGTGTATCTGTTTTTATTTTATTTTATTTTTCAGCATTTTTAGTTTTTATTTTCATGCTTAAAACCTTTTCTAAAACTTTTGATTTGATTAGACGTTGAGGATAAACCGGTACTAAAAGCTCTTGTGTCCTTGGACGACCTCGGTATCTTACCAACACTATACTACGCTCACGATGGGTGCACTTGCCCATATGTGTGTTTAGTGTTAGTACATTATCGTGTTTTATAAATTTAAAACTTGACTAAAGTGTTAAAAAGGGCTTAAAATATACATAAAAATATATCACGCTACACACGCATCAGTATGATTTATAAAATAAAACATCTTTATAAGGTTCATGACTACTTTTTGTTAAACACTTCTTTTAACTCACAAGTCATGAATCCATCATTAACAAAACCTATGTATCTCACAGGAATTTTTATGCTGACGTACCTATTTTCACATGTGTTTCAGGAGCTAATGTTTGAAGTTGGACAGGATACACTTAGGTGGACACGGGCCTTAGTGACTTAAAAGAAGCAAGAATAGTTTGAATTATGTTGTGTTTTTCCTTAATTTCCAAGACAATGTAATCAAGTTAATAAATAAAACTAAACTTTAAATGCCATGGTTGTGAAACAATAATTCTGTCACTCCACTCCCCAACGTTTCCGCCGCGGTTTGTTGTTTTACGCGTTCGGGGTGTGATAGAAGAGTTGGTATCAGAGCTCATGGTTATAGGGAATTAGGTTATTAGTAATGCTTTGACCTAGACTATAACCTTCCTAGGACCCTAACACAAGATTCTTGTGTTTAGATCTTCAAACAATACCGTCACCTATCTTTAGGTGACAACCACAACAAGAACACAAATTGCAAATCCGTTTTGAAAACCAATAATCTATTCTTAGATGATTTATTATAAGGTTTTGAACCTTCAAAGTTTTCAAAATCTCATCAAAGTTTGGGTCTTATAATGTGAACACGTGCAATCTGGAAAGGTGGGTGCCTGTATCCTGATTTTTCTGTCTAAGGCTAGAGTGTTCATATAAATCCACATAATCGGACCAGTCACTCTTACCTGGGAACTCTTGGGGTGAGTGTCCACTTATAGGCTAAAGCATGTCTTTGCGATACATTATTATGACTCATTTACTTTGATTAGTCACTGTGTGTCGTTTGTTTGTTCTATGGTAACGAACGAATGACCACCATCCTTACTTTTTGTCAATATTTGTAACATCTCATTTTTATCCAATGACATCTCATTTTTCATCATATCATCTCACTCATTTCCTCTCATGTTTTCCTCTTGTAGAATGTCTCCTCGACGAGATGCACAACAACCTAACGCCGAACTGGCGACTATTATAGCACAGCAAATGGCTGCTGCACTCCCAAATCTCATCGCTCAAATTAACCAAGCCAACAACAACAATAACAATAATGCACCTGCTCCGTGCAACTTTAAACAGTTTAATTCGGCTAAACCACTCAAGTTTAGTGGTTTTGAAGGAGCAACTGGGCTCCTACAGTGGTTCGAGAGTATTGAGAGTACTTTTCATCATGTTCAGTGCCCTGATAATCGTAAAGTCGAGTTTGCTTCTAGTGTATTTCAAAAGAGGGCTCTTACTTGGTGGAATGGAGTAATGAGAGATCGTGGTGCTGATGTTACTTTGGGTCAGACCTGGGAGGAGCTTAGGGCTCTAATGATGAGGGAATTCTGTCCTCGTCATGAACTCAGGGCTATGGAAAGAGAGTTTGATGATTTGAAACAAGACAGTGGTAAACACCGTGCTTATACCGACAGATATAAGGAGTTGAGTTTACTATGTCCCACAATGGTTACCCCGCTGGATAAAGCCATTGAAAGATATGTCGATGGTCTGCCTGACCCTTTACAAGATATCGTCACTGGTAGCAATCCTACCATTGTTCGCCAGACCATCAAGTTAGCTGCAACCTTGACTGAGTCCCAGATCAGGAAAGGTAAACTCCACAAAAAGGGTGATAAGAAACCGTCTGATAAGAGCGAGAAACAAAAGGGTAAGAATGCCGAGTCTTCGAGGAAGTCCAGGAAGCGCAGGGCTTCCAAGAATTTCACTGTTACAGCACAGACAAACCAAGCTGCTCCTAATCAGCCCGCACAACCACCTGCAAAGAAACAATACATTGGCAATGCACCTTTGTGCAACAGGTGTAACAGCCACCATCAACCGCACGTTCAGTGTCGTTATTGTACCAACTGTGGGAAATCTGGTCATCTTGCCAACACATGTCATTTTGCTCCTAACCAAAACCAAGCAGTTCAAAACCCTGCACAACAGCTTGCTCAACAACCAGCACAAGCTGCACGACCTCACTATCCGCCTGGATCTTGCTACAATTATGGGGATCTGACCCACTACAGAAATCAATGCTCAAGGTTGGCTAATGCAAATCAGGCGCAGGCTCGTGGACGAGTCTTCAACATGAATGCTAACGAGGCGCGTGCAGACAACGAGGTGGTGAATGGTACATTCTTTGTTAACAATCAGCTTGCTTTTGTTCTATTTGATTAGGGTGCCGATAAGAGTTTTGTGTCATTTACTTTTGAGCCTTTGCTTTCCATGACTAGAACAAAACTAGGAAAGCCCTTGACAGTTGAGGTAGCTAGTGGTGAACCCATTGTACTCGATTCTGTTCTTCGAAATTGCCAATTGAACCTTAATAACCATCTTTTTTCCTATCGACCTCACGCCAATGCAACTTGGAAGCTTTGATGTTATAGTAGGAATGGATTGGTTAGCTAAATATCATGCAGAGGTGGTTTGTTTCGAGAAGATTGTCCATATACCTCTTTTGACTGGTGAGATCTTAGAGGTTCATGGTGAGAAACCTGCTATTCTTAAACTCATGACGTGTACTCAAGCTCAAAAGTACTTACGAAAGAACTATGTGGTCTTTTTGGCACATGTCGTAGAAGAGAAAGGAAGAGGTAAGACTATTCAAGATATCCCTGTTGTCCGGGATTATCCTGAAGTATTTCCTGAAGAATTACCTGGTTTACCCCCAGCACGCCAAGTTGAGTTCCTTATTGATCTTGTACCTGGTGCTAATCCTATTTCTAAATCTCCGTATCGTCTTGCACCGTCTGAGATGCAAGAGTTATCTAAACAGCTTCAGGAGATTTTTGACAATGGATTCATCCATCCGAGCTTTTCACCGTGGGGTGCTCCCGTTTTATTCGTTAAAAAGAAAGATGGATCTTTCAGGATGTGTATCAATTATCGTGAGCTCAACAAACTCACCATCAAGAATCGATATCCCCTACCTCGCATTGATGATCTCTTTGATCAGTTACAGGGTGCTACTTGCTTTTCAAAGATTGATCTACGTTCAGGGTTTCATCAACTACGAGTACTCGAGGAAGATATTCCCAAGACAAGATATGGTCATTATGAGTTCACTGTTATACCCTTCGGTTTAACTAATGCTCCTGCCGTTTTCATGGACTTGATGAATAGGGTTTGTAAGCCTTATTTGGATAAGTTCATCATTGTTTTCATTGATGATATTTTGATTTATTCAAAGACATGAGCCGATCATGAACAACATCTCCGTCTTACTATGAAACTCCTGAAGAAAGAACAACTTTTTGCCAAATTCTCCAAATGTGAATTTTGGCTTAAGGAAGTTCAATTTATGGGGCACATTGTCAACGAACAAGGTATTCATGTAGATCCCGCCAAAATCAGTGCGATTAAGGATTGGAATACACCTACTACTCCTACTGAGGTCTGTTCATTTCTTGGTCTCGCGGGTTATTACCACCATTTTATTGAAAACTTCTCCAAGATTGCGGTTCCTCTCACAGCTTTAACTCAAAAGAATAAACCTTTTGAGTAGGGATCCAAACAGGAAGAAGCCTTTCAGATCTTGAAATAGAAACTCTGTGATGCACCTATTCTATCTTTACCTGAGGGCAACGACAATTTTGTCGTATATTGTAATGCATCCAACTTAGGTCTTGGCTGCGTTCTCATGCAAAGAAACAAATTCATAGCTTATGCATCGAGACAATTGAAGATACACGAGAAGAACTGCACGACACATGATCTTGAGTTAGGTGCAGTAGTCTTTGCACTCAAAATCTGGAGACACTACCTGTATGGTACAAAATGTGTAGTGTTCACTGACCACAAAAGTCTCCAGCACATTTTCTATCAGAAAGAACTAAACGTGAGGCAACGACGTTGGATTGAACTTCTAAACGACTACGATTGTGAAATTCGCTACCATCCTGGTAAAGCGAATGTTGTGGCTGACGCATTGAGTCGTAAGGAACGTGTCAAGCTTCACTGTGTTCAGGTTCGATCTGATATTCAAACCCGCATTTCTCAGGATCAACATACTTGTGTTACACAAGACTTGATTGGTAGGGAGTTACCATATCATATTAAGCCTGATCTTGAACTGAAAGACAATGGGTTATATTATTTCATGGATCGTTTGTGGGTCCCACGTCAAGACAATCTTCGCACCTTGTCAATGGATGAAACTCACAAGTCTCGTTATTCTATCCATCCTGGTGCAGACAAAATGTATTAGGATCTTCGAACCCAGTACTAGTGGTCGGGTATGAAGAAAGACATTGCCTTGTATGTGTCCAAATGCCTTACTTGTCTTAAGGTTATGGCTGAACATCAACATCCCTCTGGATTATTGGAGCAACCAGAGATTCTAGTTTGGAAATGGGAAAACATTGCTCTGGATCTCGTTACCAAATTGCCACGCACAAAGAAAGGTCATGACGCCATTTGGGTAGTTATTGATCGTCTTACAAAGTCAGCACATTTCTTGCCGATCCGTGAGGATCTATCTGCTGACCAACTTGCTAAAATCTATGTGGATGAGATTGTATCCCGACATGGTGTTCCTATGAACATTATTTCTGACAGAGATGCTCGATTCTTGTCTCACTTTTGGAGAACCATGCAATCAGCTATGGGAACCCAACTTAATTTGAGCACAGCGTATCATCCTCAAAGGAATGGTCAATCTGAAAGAACAATCCAGACACTGGAGGATATGCTTAGAGCTTGTGTGATCGATATTGGTGGTAGTTGGGATTCGTATCTACCGTTGATTGAATTCTCCTACAGTAACAGTTATCACTCCAGCATCAACATGGCTCCTTTCGAGGCTTTATACGGTCGAAAATGTCGTTCACCAGTCTGCTGAAATAAGATCGGTGAAGCTCAACTTACTGGACCTGAACTCATTCTAGAGGCTACAGATAAGGTCAAGAAAGTTCGCGATAACCTTCAGACAGCTAGAAGCCGTCAAAAGAGTTACGTGGATAGACGACGCAAGCCCTTAGAATTTCAATTCGGTGATCACGTCCTACTCAAGGTATCACCTTGGAAAGGTGTAATCAGATTTGGAAAAAAAATGAAAACTTGCACCTAGATATGTTGGACCATTCAAGATCGTCGAAAGAATCGGAAAGGTGGCCTATAGATTAGAGTTCCCTCCTGAACTTGGAAATGTTCATCCAACCTTCCACGTGTCCAATCTTAAAAAGTGTTTAGCTGATGAAAACCTCCACCTACCACTTGATGAAATTCATGTTGATGACATGATGCACTTTTTCGAGAAGCCTGTGGAAGTAATGGACCGTGAAGTCAAAAAGCTCAAACGCAAGCGCATACCAATTGTCAAAGTTCGCTAGGAATCTAAACATGGTCCAGAATTTACTTGGGAACATGAAGATCAAATGAAGGCGAAATATCCACATCTATTCTCACAAGTTTCCTCTAAATAAATTTCGGGACGAAATTTCCTAAAGTAAGGGAGACTGTGACATCTGTGCGTGTGTAATCATTGTATAACTCTGAACAGTTCAATTATCAATAAAACAATGTGTTTTTATCCCAATATTTGTTTATTTATGTTTGACATTTTTCATATTATGATTTTTGTTCGATTTCAAACTCTAAATCGCTTTCTGGAAAGTTATACATAAACTGATGCGTAAACGTAATCAGTTTAATGCGACAAACACTCTGGGATAGTGACATAAGCTTAACATACCTTAAATAACCTTTACATAACTTAGAAATAAGTTTTGAAGGGTTTGGTATTGCAAAAACAAGTTTATTCGACTACAGGGACTATTTGTGACAAACTGCGAAAGTCTGCCGATTCGTATAGTAACGTACATTCCGAAACATGATCATAAGCTAAACATACCATAAATAACCTTAACATAGCTTAGAAATAAGCTTTGAGGGGTTCGGTGTGAGAAAATATGCTTTTTTGATCAACAGGGACTAAAAGTGTCAAAAAGTGCATAAGTTTGCATTTACGCGCATATCTTACGTTCTGACCATATCCGGACATCCAAAAATTTTTGTAATCATTAAAATATTTTATTTTAGTGATAGGAATGCAAAAATGCCATTCGTTACGTAATTTGGATCGATTTCGCGTCCGTTCGAGTCCCCTATACTTTAACATCCTTTTAGAGTCTTGAAATTGGGTTCACGGGGGTTAAACGTGTCGAAAAACAAGTTTGGAGCATGCAGGGACCATTTCTGCCAAAAATTTGAAAGTTTATGCCGGTTCAGCCAGGAGTGTCGCGACAGAATCAGGGGACAGCTCCGCGTGTCGCCTGAGCAGTCTCTGTGCAGAAAACCTGTTTTCAGCAAAACAGCAACAGCAGCAGTTTTTAATCCTTGTTTTTAGCATCCTATGGGCTGGTTTGTGTGCTCATCAAGTTGCCCAATCAAGTTCCCACAAGTGTAAGGCCATGATCTTGCTCTAAAACATGTGGAATGATCTTAATGGATCAAGGATTTCTATAAATACCCACCTCTTTCACAACTCCAACTTGCTCATCTTCTTCTTCTTTTACACCTGCTCATTTGGAGGCTCTCACACTTGTTGAAGGCTTCCTACTTGGGTTTGTAGTTCTTTTCTTCAAGTATTGGACCATTGTAAGTGTTCTTTCATGCTTGTTCTTCTATTTTAAGAAAGAAAGTCAAATAGTATTTGACTTTCAGCTTGGACCATGGCTCGGTCAAAGTCAAAGTTCAATTGAACTTTACAACGTGAGTGTAATCACGATGGTTATAGTCCCTTGTGACTATACCTACTGATTACCACGTTTATTAGGCGTAGTGACGAGTCATAGTTTCAGTCAAAATGCCGATTATGTGCATATTGCGACAAAACTATTTTCGGGTATCAAAACACTTTGTTTTGATATCAAATCAATTTTCTAACTTAGTTAAACATGTTTTAACATGTTTAACTCGTCACTTTTAGTTTAATGCTTACTTAGGGTCGTAAGTTAAGCGGTCTAAACAACCGCTTAGACTTTCGAACCCAACCCGTTTGGTCTATCATTAGGATCCGAACAAACATATTTTGTGACCATAGTTGTATAGAGAATAACCTTCCGAGGTTATACCTTATGGTCACTTAGTTTAATTAGTTGTATGATAGGTAGTTTATATGCCTTAGGAAAATGACCAAAATGCCCTTTTTCGCATTTTGTCACTTCAACTTATTATGCAACATATTTAAACATATTAGGGCATATAATACTTGTCATAGGACTAGTTAGGCTACTCGTTTGCACTTTTGCGCAATTGACATGTTAAAGTAACGTAAGCTACCTAAACGGGTCATAAGCACTTAGGATAGGTTCCAATTTAGAGTGTAGGCTTTGTTAAACCATATCATATGAGTTCTAATACTCATTTGGTTTACGAGACCTCATTCTATCCTATCTCCCGATTTAGGTTCGGTTTATTAACATAGTTACCTAAATTAGGTGTCGTTTGATTCCGTGATTCTTCGAGCGTTGTTTGAACCTTATTCCAAGACTATTAAACAATATCAAGTGAGTACATAGTCCCCTCTTTTACCGCTTTCAAATATTTTGGGGTGACACACATGTGCCTACTTGTTACTTTTGTGCTTTTCATGACATATACTTGCTATGTTCATCTAGTACACATATAGTACATGATTTCAATTATGTTTTGCTATGTATGTTGACTGAGCATGCTAGCACATTGATTTCATAGACACTTTGTTTCATATGTTTACTCAGCATGTGGACACATTGATTTGCATTACATTTCTGCTATGTATGTTTACTGAGCATGCTAGCACATTGATTTCATGGACATTTCTACTTTGTATGTTTACTTAGCATACTTAATACATGATTTTTACATAACATGCTTACATTTGGTATGACATTTGATATGTTTAACGGGACTAAAATACGTTCATTAACATTGATAACGCCACTCGGTAGTATGTAGTGGTACCATAGGACTTAACAAATCCCGTTCCTGGCTTCCTAGGTTTGTTTGGAAGTAAGGAATGACAGAATCCGAAAACATAATTGATAAACTTTTAACTTGTTAAGGGTTTATCCGACAGTCTCAAGGCTTGAATGTATGCGATAAACATTACTACATAGATGTTTGTATCAATAAAAGCATTGGTTTTTGCAAAACATAACTTTTTGATTTAAACTTAGATTTATTCAAAGACTTTGTTTTGTATATTTTACATATGGGGTTGAGTAAATACTCTTTATTCACCATACATGACTTTTGGTTTCACACGACATTTGATTATACATTGATATATACATGTGGTTCGAGTAAATACTTTTTATTCACCATACAAGACACTATTTGTTACTTGACATTTGCTATACAAAACATGGTTTACACAAGTCATTTAGACATTAAACATTGTTATACATAAACATTTGACATTGGTTTGACAAGACCTTTTTGGTGGTTATTGGTAAGTGATTTAAGTAACGAGGCGTGTGTAATATGTTAAAAGCATGGTGGATACGCCACTGGTACTTCCTATATATAAGTGCTTTTAAGATATTACATATCATAGCATTATTTAAACCACTTCGATAGAAACAAAGACATGATACATTTTTTTTTACAAAGACATGACCTATTGTTTACAAAATATTGTTTTACAAATGACATAAATTATACAATTCATTTTTACTTGGTTAGTTATTTGACCATGCATCATTCTTTTATATCATCTGATTTTCTTATCGATTTTCGTATGATTTATAAAAGAAAACATCTTTATAAGGTTCATGACTACTTTTTGTTAAACACTTCTTTTAACTCACAAGTCATGAATCCTTCATTAACAAAAACTATGTATCTCACAGACATTTTTATACTGATGTACCTATTTTCACATATGTTTCAGGAGCTAATGTTTGAAGTTGGACAGGATACACTTAGGCGGACATGGGCCTTAGTGACTTAAAAGAAGCAAGAATAGTTTGAATTATGTTGTGTTTTTCCTTAATTTCCAAGACAATGTAATCAAGTTAATAAATAAAACTAAACTTTAAATGCCATGGTTGTGAAACAATAATTCTGTTGCTCCACTCCCCAACGTTTCCGCCGCGGTTTATTGTTTTACGCGGTCGGGGTGTGACAAGGGGCGTCCCCGGCGGCCGTTTAGGACGTCCCCGACGGCCCCTGGAAGTCTCAGTTTCACCCGACGGCTTAATCTATTGTTTACGAAGGTTTCTGGCCGACGGAACAAACCAGAGGGCGTCGTCGACGGTGCCTCTAAAACCCATTTTTTGTTTTCTTCATAAGTTCTTCATTTTAGCTCCGTTTTATTCACCGTTTTCGCCCACGTCTTCGTAATTCATCCCTCTATCATGCCATCTTCCAATATATTCATTTTCAATCCATTAATATCCCTTAAAACACATCCAATCTTCATGGTTAACACCAACTTGTTTTCTGTTTTTCCATTTCTTGATCCCGGTTGACCCGATTCGCGTCCTGGTGCTCCATTTAGTTCTCGATTAGCTCCTTAAACTCTTTTAGACCTGTAAAATACAAATCCCATTAAAAGTAGGCTGTTCAAGATTAAAAGCTACATAAAAACATCAACTTAAGCATAAACGATCACCGATTTTCGACCACGTATCACGTGTCTATGTGTTTATGTGCCGACACGTTCCTGTGCTTTACCTAGTAATAATAATAAGTATGTTGGTTAAACGCTAAACCTTTCCAAAACCCGGTATAATCGAATCTCTTCTAAATCATATGACGATGTCTGCTGCAGACAATGTCGTCATTTGGTTCTCACACTCAACGCGCTGCTCGCCGAAACCATGCTGACAAGCGTATTGCTTCACTTGTAGCCAAGGAAATGGCTAAATTCATACCTCAGATTGACAGTGAAATCAACGAGGTCAGCAACAAATCCTCTGTTAAATCAAAGAGCGACTCTCCAAAAGCACATTTCAGCTTTAAGCAATTCAAGGCCTGCGGTCCTGCAAACTTCACTGGTTAAGATGGACCCAGCGCTATGTTCCAGTGGTTTGACTCTGTCGAAGTCACCTTCAAACAAAGCGGATGCCCAGAGAATCTGCGTACTATGAATGCTACCGGAGTCTTTCAGTCTAGGGCTCTGGACTGGTGGACTGCTGAGCGTAACAGGCGCGGTAACGATGCAGCTTATGGCCTTTCATGGGAAGAATTCAGAGAGCTTATGATGAAGGAGTTCTGTCTTCCTCATGAAGTTCAAAAGCTGGAGAATGAATTCTGGCATATCAAGCAGGAAGGAGGTGACAACGCTGGTCTCACCGCTCCCTTCAAGTAGCTCAGTATTACCTGTCCTAATCAGGTGGCAACGCCTGATATAACAATCAAGAAGTACATTCGAGCTCTCCCCGACTGTGTAGCTGACTTTGTTCAAGCAGCTTAACCCACTACTATTGAGGAAACCTATCAACTCGCGGTTGAGATCAACGACAATCGAGTCTTAGCTGGGTATTTCAAAACCTCGACCAAGAATCTCAATCAGGTCACTGCTACTCCCGCTACCGACAACGCAGCATCACAAGGTTCAAAGTCTTCATGCTAGAGCCGCAAGCGAAAGAACAACAACAAGAAGAACTACGCTACTACCGCAGCTCCTCTCAACACTGTCCCCGTACAACCCAACAACTAGAACCGCCAAGCTACTGTCACCAACGCACTGCCTGCTAAGCGTGCGTATACTGGTGTTCATCCTCTGTGCCCAACTTGTACCTATCATCACCCAGCAGGGGTGAACTGTCGTTTCTGTGCAAATTGCAACATCTATGGGCACTTTACTGCTCACTGCCGTTCAGGCCCACTCCAGCAAGCAGCTCAAGCTCCTCCAGCACCGCCAGCTCCACTCCCTGCTCCTCTGGTCAACGAAGAAGCTCCTGCTCCCGCTGTTCATGCACGAGCTTACTACTCTTGTGGTGACTCGAATCACTTTGTTAACGTCTGCCTGCTCCGTTCTGTGAAACAAGAACCTCAGCAGCAGTAGCAACAACCACAACAAGCAGCCCGCGGAAGAACCTTCAACATCAATGCCCGCCAGGCTCAGACTGACAACAATGTTGTCAATGGTACGTTCCTTGTTAACGGTACTTATGCTTCATGTTTATTTGATACTGGAGCCGATAACTGTTTTTTGTCGTTTGAATTCGAAAAGCTCCTAAACCGTAAACGCGCTAACCTCCCAACGACTTTCGACGTAGAAATTGCCACCAGAAGAACCATCACTGTCAGTTTCGTTCTCCGTGATTGTACCCTTGAACTCAACAATCACGTTTTCCCAATCAATCTCATTCCTATGCAACTTGGTAGTTTCGATGTCATAGTAGGCATGCACTTTCTTCATGAAAATCGTGCCGAAGTCTTTTATTTTGAAAAGATGATACGTTTCTCTCTTTCAAACGGTGATCAACTCTGTGTTTATGGCGAAGTATCCTCGAAAAAACTGAAACTTATGTCGTGTATTCAAGCAAGCAAGTATCTCCGCAAGGAATACTTGACTTTCTTAGCCCACATTGTAGTAGTGGAGGAGGAAAAGAAGCCGATGGAAAAGGTACTTGTGGTTCGTGATTTTCCAAATCTCTTTCCTGACGATTTACCTGGTCTACCCCCTACGCGTGATATCGACTTTCGTATCGACCTTATCCCTGGAGCTAACCCTGTTGCTAAAGCCCCTTACCGCCTCGCACCGTCCGAAATGCGCGAACTTTCTAACCAACTCCAGGAATTACTTGATAAAGGCTTCATACGCCCTAGCACATCTCCATGGGGCGCACCTGTCCTTTTCGTGAAAAAGAAGGATGGATCGTTCCGAATGTGCATCGATTATAGGGAACTCAACAAGCTTACTATAAAGAATCGCTACCCGCTGCCCCGAATCGACGACTTATTCGACCAACTGCAAGGCGCTACATGTTTCTCTAAGATCGATTTACGTTCCGGTTATCACCTACTGCGAATTCAAGAACAAGGCATCCCTAAAACCAATTTTCGTACCCGTTATGGCCATTACGAATTCGTGGTCATGCCTTTTGGCCTTACCAACGCACCCATGGTCTTCATGTATTTGATGAACCGTGTGTGTAAACCCTTCCTTGATCGCTTCGTTATTGTGTTTATCAATGATATCCTTATCTACTCGAAGTCAAGAGCCGAACATGCGCAGCATCTTCGTTTAGTTCTTGAGCTTCTCCAAGGGAATCGTCTCTAAGCCAAGTTCTCCAAGTGTGAATTTTGGCTCGAGGAGGTTCAATTTCTCAGTCACATCGTCAACAGTCAAGGAATTCACGTCGATCTCGTGAAGATTGAAGTAGTTAAGAGTTGGATTACGCCAAAAACCCCATCCGAAGTACGTTCTTTTCTCGGATTGGCAGGTTATTACCGTCGATTTATTGCTGATTTCTCTAAAATCGTCGTTTCTCTCACATCTCTAACGCATAAAGACAAGCCTTTCGTTTGGGGAATCGAACAAGAGGATGCCTTTCAAACTCTTAAGCGTATGCTTTGCAACGCTCTCGTACTCGCGCTACCGGATGGAAATGACGACTTTGTTGTTTATTGCGATGCCTCTAACCTAGGTCTTGGTTGTTTTCTTATGCAACGAGACAAGTTTATCGCGTACGCATCTCGCCAACTCAAGGTCTACGAGAAGAACTACACAACCCACGATCTCGAACTTGGTGCAGCTGTTTTTGCGTTGAAGATATGGTGACACTACCTTTATGGTACCAAGTGTACGGTCTTCACCGACCATAAGAGCCTGCAACACATCTTGAACCAGAAGGAGCTGAATATGCGCCAATGTAGATAGGTTGAACTTCTCAACGACTACGACTGTGAGATACACTACCACCCAGGCAAGGCAGACGTCGTCACTGACGCTCTTAGTCGACGAAGCTATTTACATAGTTTTCGTAATGTTCAAGCTCAACACGACCTCAAAGCCCTCATTCGCGACGTTAACATGCTTGTTTTCTCGAGAACACATTGAAGGAAGAAAGAATTCTTGGAACCGAAAATTAACTAGTGAATAAACCGAATGGTATTTTTCACTATCTCGATCGTATTTGGATTCCTAGTCACAATAATCTTCGACAAATTTTGCTGACTGAAGCCCAGAAATATCGATATTCTATTCATCCAGGTGCCGACAAGAGGTACCAGGACCTTCGCTCCAGGTACTGGTGGCCTGAAATGAAGAAAGATATCGCTCTCTATGTTTCGAAATGCCTAACTTGCTCGAAAGTTAAGGCCGAACACCAGCGATCCTCTGGCTTACTCGAATAACCCGAGATCCCGATGTGGAAATGGGAGAGTATAGCTATGGACTTCATTACGAAACTCTCTCGCACGCCATCAGGTCACGATAGCATTTGGGTTATCATTGATCATCTTACGAAATCTGCTCAATTTTTACCGATACGAGAAGACGACAAGGTTGAACGATTAGCACGAATCTATACCGACGAAGTCATTTGTCGACATGGGACACCTCGTGACATCATCTCTGACCGCGATGGTCGATTTACCTCTCGTCTCTGGGAGACATTTCGGTCCACTCTCGGTACTACTCTTAATCTCAGTACCGCATTCCATCCCCAGACTGACGGTCAGACTGAGCGCACGATTCGAACCCTTGAAGACATGTTTCGTTCGTGCGTTATAGATTTTGGTGGTAATTGGGATTTGCATTTACCTTTACTTGAATTCTCGTACAACAACAGTTATCACACTAGTATTCAAATGGCACCCTTTGAGGCATTATATGGTAGGAAATGTCGATCGCCTATTGTATGGCACGAGATCGGAGATGCTCAAATCACCGGTCCTGAGTTATTACAAGAAACGACTGACAAGATCCTCCAAATACGAGACAATCTCTTGAAAGATTGGAGTAGTCAGAAAAGTTACACCGATAAACATCGCAAGCCCCTTGAGTTTGAAGTTGGTGATCACGTACTCCTAAAGGTTTCACCTTGGAAGGGGGTGATCTGATTCGGCAAGAAAGGAAAGCTAGCGCCACGATACGTGGGTCCCTTTAAGATTCTGGAAAGAATTGGCAAAGTGGCCTACCAACTCGACTTACCGGAGGAACTCAACAACGTACATCCAACTTTCCACGTCTCGAACCTCAAAAAGTGCCTAGCTGAAGAAAATCTTCATGTCCCTCTTGAAGATTTGCAAGTAAAGGAAACTCTACACTTCATGGAAAAGCCAGTAGAAATCATGGATCGAGAGACCAATAAACTTCGACACTCTTGCATTCCTAGAGTGAAGGTTCGTTGGGAAGGCAAACGCGGCGCCGAGTTCACTTGGGAACTCGAAAGTGATATGAAAGCTAAATATCCACAACTCTTTGTTACGCCTGCTCCTTAATTTCGGGACAAAATTTCCTAAACTAGGGGAGGCTGTAACAACCCGACTTTCGGATCGTTACCTATTGCTGTCTTTTCTTCGTAAACGCTTGTACTCCCGAGATTCGGTTAACGCTAAAGGGTTAAACTATATTTTCAACGCATATTGCAATGCTTATTCAAAATGCAGTTATCACTTTTAATGCTACTTACAACGCATATTACTTAAATGCATTTTATCGCATGTTTAAACTAAATGCTATTACAACGCTATCGCAACGCAAACTCGAAACTCAGATTTACTTAAGTTATGTGTGTTATTTGTGTGATTATTTGTTTAAATGTTATGTGGTATTCAACGCAACGCTTATACGCTCAAACGCTCACTTACAACTTGTCGCAACCCCTGACCCCTACCCCGGGAGCGGTGTCGCGAGATCCAGATTAGTGGTATCAGTGTTTATTAATTTGGCAGCGGAAATTAACATCAGGACCGTAGTTAGGAAATAGTTTATCAGAGTTAAAACACCCCATTTTTATAAATAAATACATGGGAAAACCCAAGTTTCCATTACAATATGTTTATAGGGATAAACCCTAATTTATTGAAATAAAACTTCATTCTTTATTTAGGTAACTTTTATAGCCACTTTTCCAAGTCTTCAGTGCTCTCCAGCTGGCTTCCATTTGGCTTTCATATTTTGTTACCTGAAATGCGTTTTAAAAACATTTTATCAGCAAGAAATACTGGCGAGTGCATCCCAATTTAATCAAAACAAGATTTTATCATTTTACAGTATTGATGGCGATTACAATGTTTATATCTACTCAATTACCACCCACGGTACTATCAATCCTGACTTGTGGTCATGCTACTACTCATAGTGTAGTAACAAGTAATGTATACAAAACCCCAACATACCGACAGTAATTGTAGAATACATAGACTCAATCACTGTTATCATAATTTAAAATAATTTAGGTTTGTATAAAAATGTTTACAAAAATAGATGTACTCACATTGCTGTTTTGATAATACTACTGCTTTCTGGTGACTTCCTGGTTATAATCTATTAAAATTAAACAATGCACACGTGTTCGTAAGATAACCCAATTTACATTAGCCATACCCCTGAGACAGAATTCCAACGAATGAGTCAGGCAGAGCCTTGACATGCGTTACGGAGATCTAATCAATCGGGCAGAGTAACTAATACGTAACCGGGGGTTATAATACTTACAACGAGGCAGAGCTTCGCTTTTTAGGGGTATAATACCCGAGAGTTTAAGCTATTATATATTGAGAGAGAAAGAAAGATTTGAACGAGATTTGAATGAGGCAGAGGCCTCCTTATATAGGCTGGTCGACGGGCGGCCCGCGACTGCCACCTCTATATCTTTCGTGGCCCGCGAGAGAACTAGGGTAGGCCCTAGCTTAGTCGAGTCAGTGGCTAGCCTTCACATGCGTTAGGACACGTGGCTGAACCAGGTGCGGCCTGGTGTCACTGGGTTGCGCCTCGCGAGCGACATATATTTTTGTTTTTATTTGATTTTTATAATTATAAAGGTATTTTAAGGTTATTTTTCGTATATGGTAATTTAGGACGTATAGGAGTATTTTAATGGTTTTGGGAGAGTTGTTATACAACTCGATTAAATGTAACAGATTGCTTAACAAACGAACGAAAGTTGGAAAACTAACAAACGCAATCCGGCTGTCCGAATGGACATCCGATCGAATGGACTTCCGCCCGGATGACCATCTGACCGGATGGCCATTCGACCGGACAAGCCATCCGACACACACCCTCACGCACCGACTTAACTCTCCACCTTACCTCTATAAATACTAGTCGTACGCCCTCATTTCTCTGATTTGACACTCTCATCCGCTCACACGCACTCAGTCGCTCTCAGACGCTTCAATCGCGAATCAAGGCCATTTTGTAAGCTTTTCATCTCAAATCTTGTACAGTTTTCATCTCTAATCACTTCTACATCATCCTCTTCATCAAGATCACACACTAACTTTTTCTCTGAAATCACTGATTTGAACCCCTTGAAGGTGTTTTTCACTCGTTTTGCTTATGCAAACTGTTATGGAGGACTATCTCATCAAGATTGGTTCAGATCTAAGAGATTTCCACAACTTTCAACTAAACTATGGAAGATTTCAACACTTTTTCATCTATTTTTAACTTTTCTTCACTTTTCTACTCAAAATGGATGGAATCTGGACTCAATTAGACTCTTGACTCGTTCCTTAGTCGAGAGCCGGTTTGAAAACAGATTTCCACCGAAGAGATGACCGATCAACGGGTCGAACATGAAATTCCATCAAGTACAGCTCGTCTGTCCGAAGGGGTGGTACCCATCCGACCGAATGAACTGAATTTAGTATGTATCCGTTGTTTTACACGTCATCACACCATCTCCGTTAAACTCAAAACTTGTTACTTAGTAAATTTTACCAAAAACACCTACTACAGATTATCTCGATCGAATGGGCATCCGACCGGATGACCATCCGCTCGGATGACCTGGTATTTATGCTTCACACTGTTTCAACTACGCTTTTACGAAACTTCAAGTTTTAACAATTTACAAACAACACACACTCATTCGAATGGCCATCCGTTCGAATGGTCATCCGCCCGGATGACCATCTGTCCGGATGACCATCCGTCCGGATGACCATCCGTCCGGATGACCGATGGATTATACCCATTCGTTCGGACCACCATTCGAACATCTAACCCATTCGACACTCTGAGTCTCAACCGAATAGCACTTATGCTTTTGTCTACATGCACATGCTAATTTAGCGCTCCCTTCAATCCAACACAGTGTGTGTTTAGCAGCTATGAACTCATTGTGAGTATACTCGAACCCATTTTCATTTAACGCACTTTTGGGTGTTACATACGTTCTATATCAAAACACAACACACAACGCAAACACTTTATAACGCTAACCGCTCCCGCATGCTATATGTGATCTATGAATGCTTGTACTATGCTTATACAGTGTTACACTATACCGCCTCTAGTAACGATAATACTATAGTTTAGATTCAGCACATGTCGTTGACAGGGGTTGCTAGGGATCACATCTCTTTACTTCACGTGTTCGCTGAAGATGTGTCGCGCATACTCTACAACGCAGTCTCGTGGTTAAGTTGTAATCATTGTTTGATAGTCACATGCTTCGCCTGTTATATGTTACATGCTGGTTATGCGTAAACGCTTTCACTACTATATGCTATGCAAACTTCTGTACTCACCTTTACATTTTATGTATTGACTTTATTTTAACGTATGTGACAGGTTAAGTGGATGCATGCTGAAATCAAGCTAGAAAGTCTAGAAACCCACTAATAAATCTGAGTTGTCAGAACAATTTTTGTTTTTGAGACTTATATCTGTAATGACTGTTTTTGCTTTATCTGTTAGTAGTATGGGATATTAACATTAAAGATATTGTCATTTAATAGTTGTTGTGGATTCTCTTGAACAATCTGTTTCGCTCAGTGTCACGCCCCGATGATTCCGCCATCGGTTGGGGTGTGACATTGAGGTTGACCATCTGCAACCACAAAAACAATGTTTTTTAAAATACCAATCATGTACATATGAACATACATTAAAGAGCATGAAAAAGCACTATTAAATTCTAAATAAGTTCCAGTATGGGGTTAGGAATTAAATTTGCAGTGTCTTCAGTTGCAGTTCATGCATTTGTCATGTTTAGTTCCTAAGACGATTTTCGACCTCTCGACACCTGTACGTTAATCATTTTAGAAAAATACAATTTCAAGATTAAACTAAAAGTGAAAAACATTTGTGTTTCACAAATACTCAAATAGTGTTGAACAAGTTATATCTTCCTGCCTAAGTTCTTCTTGACTATTCTCATTTCTAGCATCCTTAATTGTCTCATTGACTTCATCAGGATCAAAGTCAACACATGCCTTGAACTGACTCGTATCTACTTCATAATCAAACACTGGATTTCTGGTTCCTGATCAAATGTGTAATCTGGATCGTCTTCATCACTGTTCTCTTCATCACTACTTTGTGACTCACCCTCAGAAACTGCCTCGCTACTTTGTGACTCACCCTCAACCACATTATCTAGTAAAGTCAGGCTCATTGCAATTGGATCCTTGATTCTAGAGTCTCCTATTTCAACATACAAATCTACTAACTTGCATCCTTTTCTAAGTTGGTCATACACATACTCTAACTCATCATCATCAGTCAAGTGTCTAAGACCAAAATCCAAACACACATTAGGATCTTTAACAAATAATTGAACACATCATCTATAGAGTAACCTATATCTTTCAGCATTTCACGAAGAACAGCAACACTTAACTTCACAAACTCAACCCAGTCAATGTAACTAACCTTACCGTTGACATACTCCCTTCCTGGATAATCAGTAAACTCACCTCCATGGTTAATCTTTATCGAAAATAGTCTGGGTTCATTCCCTGTTAACACAAATGATCAAAACATCAAACTCATTCTCAAAAAACCGAAAACAGACTATACCCCTGAGGACGAAGACACAATCAACTTACCATATATATCTTCAGGATCGTAATATTCACCTTGAGGACGAAGTCGCCATATGAACACCATCGATTTGGGGGGTTTTAGAAGTTTCTCTCTGGCACAATCAACTAACTGTCTCTGTTTTTGGCGGGACTAAATTAGGGCTTAATACTGAATTTTGGGGTTTTTAGAAGGGAAAGAAATCCAAAAGACGGTCTTACCCCTGGCTCAAACAGTCAAACAGACGGAAGTGTGACGGAATGACTCAAACTGTTATGAATTTATAAGCTCGGGGGCTCAAAAAACCAAAAAAATGAATTTAGGGGCTCAGGTTGATGTTTCACACATACCACAGGGACGCAAATTGCATTTTTCTCTAAATACTAATAATGAAACCTTCAAATCTAATTTACATTTGTGAATTTTTGTTTTACCAACGCACAAATCTACTATATTATCTAGTAGACTTCACAAATTATTTACCTTGATTTTTAATAAAGTGGGAAAACCAAATAATATAATACAAAATGGGTGTATAATAAACTCTAAATTTCATTATACATTGTTTCTTAGGTTTAAACTAAAACCCCATTAAAGTAGAATATAATGCTAATTTCAAAAGTGGCAACCATCGGACTTCAAGGATTTATAAAACTGAAATTTATTTACTTTTTTTTATCTCTTCTAGAGACCTGCACCTTGAAAGCAACTTTACTTCCTTTCATCTATGCACAACCTTCGATGTAACCTCTTGCCAAAGAAAACAAATCAAATTAAGTTTTCAACTATGAGCTTTGACACTTTCTGTGTTTTTTGGTTTCTAACAGCAGTAGATGATAGGTGGTGGTGGCAACGATTGGGTGACGGCCAGAAGCTTGGCAAGCCGTGGCAATATCTAAGGACATGGTGGTGGTTAGGGTGACATGTTCGGCGTCGATGTTGGCGCTACGCTACAATTCCGGTGGAGAAGAATCAACGGCGAAAACTAATTGATTCGTTAGATCTGAGCAAACAGATTGTATTCATTCGCTTACAGATGCAGAGGAAACAGATGGGTTGTGGTGGCGTTGGCGGCGGTTTCAGGCAATGTTGATACCCTCGTAGTTGTCATTTCCGGGTTACGTTTACATTGGTTTTTTCGGCGTCAATGTTGGCGAGAGCAATAGATATAGATAATATGTGGTGTGTGGTATTTGGGGGTATTTGGGGGTATAATGGACCAATAAGATTGAAGCAGGTGTTTTGGTCGGTGGCAAAGGCCACCGACTTTGTCCTTTAAGATATATGATAATATGGTGGACACACGAAATCAAAATAATTTGTAATGTTTTGACCTTCATCACCCCGTCAATGCGTATATGCACTTCGCATTGTATCTTATAACTCGATATTTACATATACAATCGATGTTTACAACATCGGCTACATCTTCACAGGTGTAAATTACTAACCCCGCCGCAACGCACGGGTTCCCCACTAGTTAATCTAAATATTAATATACAATAGAAATTGGACTACCTCGTTGTTAGCAAGATTAAGAGACGATACAACGGAACCACTTCGTACTTTTAGCAAAACTTAAATTTGCACGAATCAACAGTAGTTAATAGATCACATAGACATCAAATCATGAAGTAAACAAAATTAAAGGAGTAAACAATATTAAACTACAATTGTTGA
The DNA here is from genome assembly GCA_030545235.1 of Helianthus tuberosus. Taxonomy (NCBI): domain Eukaryota; kingdom Viridiplantae; phylum Streptophyta; class Magnoliopsida; order Asterales; family Asteraceae; genus Helianthus; species Helianthus tuberosus. The sequence goes on along the minus strand of CM060437.1, from coordinate 57,925,535 downwards.
TTTCAGTTGCAGATTGTATTAGTGTGTTGCAAGAGTGTTGATTACCTGTAATGTTGTTGTGGAGGAGAGATAATTTAGGCGATGAATCATTTCGATCTAGGGTTTATACGACGTCTGGAGAACCAGATCCAGCGGATGTTTCATACGACAACGGAGATCGCGACAGATGTTTCAGACGACGACGGTTATTGTTATTCCGGCGGCGAAACCATATGGTTCGCCAATCTACAGGTGAAAGTCCGTTTAACCATTTATTTGGTTTTAGATCCTAACCGAAACATGGTGGAGAAGAGAGGGGGCAAGATTGGAGTAGAGATAGAGAAATGGTTAGAGTTTGGTGGCTAGGGGTAGGGGGTCACAGGTTGTGATGGTGGGGTTTGGTGGCTAGTTGTGGCAGTTAAGTTGCAGAGTGAGAGATGATGTTGAGAGGGAGGGGTATGCAGGGTGGGGCTAGGTAGGAAACCCTTATGTTTTTAAAAAACCCTAGAAAACCCAACCTTCCGACATTTTTTTTTTTTGAAAAAAATAACACATGTAATATACATGTTTTTAAGAGTTTTGGGCCAAAAAAAACAAAAAAGCGCCGAAGGGATCTTTTTAAAAAAAATAAACAAGTTTCAGCATTTTTTGCCCAACACATGTTAGTCACTGAAGTTGCTGAAATTTGTTTATTTTTTTTTAAAATAATCCTTCGGCGCTTTTTTGTTTTTTTTGGCCCAAAACTCTTAAAAACATGTATATTACATGTGTTATTTTTTTCAAAAAAAAAATGTCGAGAGGTTGGGTTTTCTAGGGTTTTTTAAAAACATAAGGGTTTCCTATGGAGCCTTAGCCTGCATTTACATATATATTTTTTATTCTTTAAAATTCTTTTTTTTTATTTATTAAATATATTTTAAATAAATGAGTTAAATTACCAACATACCCTTATGTATAAGACACATGTCATAGTTAACTGAAAAAAACTAACCACGTTAGAGATAAAGGAGCAAAGATGTAATGGTTTTAACAAAGAAAAGATTATGACTGTAATTATATTGAAGTTAAAGGTCATCCATTGAAATATGATACAAACATAAAAGACGAAAAGTGTAATTTACCCTTTAAAAAACCATGAATTTTGTGAACGAGAATAAATATAAGAAACCCTCAAAACTTAAGCTCTGGTTGCAATATATCATAACTCGGGGTAGCATTATGTCAATAACCCATACTACCAGGACCACATTACAAAAAAACCAAAATCAAACATCTATGATAAAACCCCAAACCCTCTGAAGAACTCAAAAAACATTCGAGAAACATCGAAACCAAATCGAAACAACAAATGACAACCGCTGCACAAATTCCGACGAGTTTCGGCCACGAGCTCCGAGCATGCCTCCGTTGCCGTCTCGTCAAAACCTACGATCAGGTTCAAACCATTTTCCCCTAATTTAATCGATCTATTATACCTAAAGTTGCAATTAGGGTTTCATAGTACCAAATTTCATTATTTGCTGTTTAATTGGATGTTTTTGAGTGGCAGTTTCGTGAATCAGGATGTGAGAATTGTCCGTTTTTTAAGATGGATGAAGATTCTGAACGTGTTAATGAGTGTACCACTGTTAATTTCACTGGGTAATGATTAATGTTATAATATAATTAGGGTTTTACTGTTATTATTTGTTATTTAAAATTTGAAGTTAGGTTTATTGTTTGAATGTTTGATTATGTTGTAGGATTATATCTGTGATGGATCCTGCTAGAAGTTGGGCTGCTAGGTGGCTTCGAATTGGTATGCTTAATTTTTGAATTTTGATTTCTACTTTTATAGACTTTATTTTTGCGTAGCATCTATAGAAGAAGATTTTTGTGTTAGCTTATGTTCAAGATTAAGCTTATTTTTTATGTACTCAGTAATTACCTTGGTTTAAAAAAGCGTGCCAGTTTTCGTGCGTGAGGCGGAGTCTACGTGTGTAGATTTTATTATATTTTGTGTAGGTTTATAGCGTCATGTGCCAAAAATTTAGATATAGTTTAGGTATATTTAAGCTTTATATATGTGCTGTTATGGGTGACTGACCCTAAACCCACCTCAGTCCTGTTAGGATTGGAGCAATGTTGTAGAAGGCGCTAGGCGCTAGTTGGGCGGTGAGGTACCGCCTAGGGATTAAGCGAAATGGGAATTTTTATATGTAATTTTTCAAATATATATATATATATATATATATATACACACACACACACACAATAATATAAAAATAATACTTCAAAATTCACATAAATACTTCAAGTTTCAAATAGTATGGTTCAAACATAAGCAATTAAACTTAAATTTGGGCTTGTGTCGGCTGTAAATGTAGGTTATAACTTTCTGCAACTAAAATTTGGGCTGTAGAAGGTGAATAGCCCTTTAAAACCATGGGCCAGGTCTAAAATTTGGGTTTATTGAGTAAAAAAACCTGGGCACGATTAGTCCGACTTGACCGACTAGGACTAATTTTGACCTGGACCGATTTTTTGACCGACTTGCTCATATTTAGGCGATGATCAGCCGATTAGCACCTAGGCGTTCGATTAATCGGCGCCTAGGCCGACTTCTGCAACACTGGACTGGAGAAGCCTTTAGACTGGGATTAAATTGGTTGACAAAGACTCAAGGACGACTATTGGGGCCGGGTTCGTTAATTAGTTATTAGGTCCCTATTTAGTTTCTTAGCGACCAAGTTAGAAACCCTAATTCTTGGTTATTAATTTCTTGTATGTTAGTTGTAATCTTTGTACTGTTCGAGCTAACAAAGAAAACACCTAGTTGCAGCTGTGGACGTAGGATTAATACCAAACAAGTCCAGACAACCCGACCCAGACTACCTGCATCACATACCTACATCCATTATTTTAGCTAGCTGCATGTGTTTATACATCACACCTGTTCGACCATTTTAAGCACTACACGTTTCATGTTTGGCACTTTTCCATGTTTAAATTAGTTCATTGTCTAAGGTTTCCATCTTGTAGTTGTATTTAAAGTCGTTTTGGAGTTTAATGAAATGAGAAGAAAACAATAAAGTTTTGTGTATTTCTCGTCTCTTTTCTTTGGGAGATTAGCCATCTCGAATCTGCTCTTATCATGTACAACATCCAGATGCACTAAACCTTTCCACGTACAGGGGGCGTGCCTCAAGCCCATTTTACGTGCGACTGCGTCTTTTGTTCACTGTGCGCCTCACCAAGTCAGAAGTGAGCCACCTTGCGCCTGTTTTAATTTTTTTTTTCTTCAAGACTTATCGAGTTTGATCGTTGTGGTGAAACTTTACTTCAATTCTTACTTTCAGTGTCATTCCGAGTTTCTGACGTCATTAAGATCTTAAAATTGGTTTTAATTTGAGGTTTGATGTCTCTCTTTTACTGCATGTGCGTTCACCATCTTTTTCCTTTGGAAACACAATGATACATTTTCTTAACCTGTTTTATAGCAAAATATGTTTCTTGATCAACTTTGCTTCTTTAGCGTGTATACCAGCTGGAAGCCTTTTCTTCTTATGTGTTTAATTCAATATTTACATAGGTTAAATTATAAATTATTTGAAACGTATATTATATATATCTGTATATACAATACACATTTATAGTGTGTATGCGTGTGTGAATTACAGTGTCAAAAGAAATGTGATTCAGAACTTATAGAAAGAGGGAAAGAGAGAACGATTCATTGTATCATAGGTAACTAATCGACTTAAATGATCACTAATCCTGGTCCAAATTGGAAACTATATCTTGTTGAATATCGGATGTTAGATAACCTCTTTGACGTTGATGAAATCTAATATCGCACTCATAGTCACTCAACTGGTCCACTGGATATGTTTTGCTGTAATTTTTTTTTAATCACAGGTTAGTTAACTTTTAGACTTTTAGTCCTAGGGGTGAGCAAAATGAACTACCCGACCCGACCCGAAGAATAACCGACCCGACCCGATACCCGATAAGACATCAAATCACTACCCGAGATGATACCCTATATTATGTAATCGGTTCCGGTTCTATTGTAGGTCGGGTATATCGGTATTCGGGTAAAGAACCGACCCGACCATGTGAACATGAAGTCTGATTTCAAGTCTGCATTCACTGTGTATCTTGGATTTCCTTTATGAGCGGCACACATTAGATAATTAGGTTATTTATCGTTAACAAACTAAAATGGCCGATAACAGCTATCAATTAATGAGCCATGCAAACTTTCAAAGACTTATCACATGAGCTGTCAGTTCCACATCTGTTTTAATTGGGCCGATGGTATTTAATGGATCTGACAACCACAATCAACAATTCATGTGATATTCCAAAGCATAAAGTGGGCCATTCCAAGTTTCACGTGACAATGAAAGCTTTTAGTTGAATTGATTGGGCTGCTTTAATTGAACTGACAACAATCAAGGAATATCATTGGGCCGATTGGATGAGTTATATGTAAAATCGGTTCCAATTCCAATATCGGGTTTTCAAGTGAAATATACCCGGAACTGACCCGACCCGATTACAACCTGAAAATCAGAACCGACAAAGAGACCGACATGCCTAGGTTCGGGTCGGGTTAGGTACAATATCGGTTCGGTTATCGGTTCTTTTCGGTCCGGACCTAACTTTGCTCACCCCTATTTAGTCCGATTAACAAGTTGCTGTAAACATTTTGCAGGCAAATTTGTTCCAGGTTGCTACACACTGGCTGTTTCAGAAGCGCTATCGGAGGATCTACAGGTTTGTGAACAGTCTGTTTTTTCCTTTTAGCAAAATAAAAAAATTGAGAAAAAAAAACCTACGGGCGGGTCAGACCAACCTACAAACATTTTTTAGTTTTCTTTTTTGGTTTAATAAAAAATGTGAATAATCAAAGGTGTTATTCATGATTACATTGTTGGTACTATTGCGATGATTAGTGTACTCAAATCACATGACCCATTTCTATTTATGTTATATGTTTAAAACCTATTTGACCCGATAGAGATATGTTTAAAAAGGTCACCCTATTAACCCGTTCGTATAAAAATGGGTTGGAAGTGCCACATCAGCTGTATATAACTGTTTGCATTTTTTGCAGGCTTTGTGTGAGGAAGAACGGATAACATATGTTCCACCTAAACGCGTTTGAGTGCTTTTATGTATGCACATCGGTGTACCTGATTTGAAGTTGTAAGCGTCTGGAATGAAAACTTAAACCGTGCTAAACGCCTGGTTAAGGAGAGACTAGTACTTGTTGCTGTGCTGGAGCTTTTATTCTATTGAACTAATTCTTGTTATTGTTATTTAGATACAAAGTCTTAGGATATGTATATTATAAAACTCTTATCAAGTATGACGAAAAAACTTTGTTTATCGCCTGAGAATTTAAACTAAAAAATTTAATCTTAAAAGCTGTAGAAAAAATATGTGAACAAGTTTTAGAAAAACAAAAAAGTCATAAAAGGAATCAAAATTTGAATGAAAAATTCTCTAGACAAAAAGCATAGTAAAAAGGTAAATTCTTATCACCTGATACCGAAATTTTTATACATTAATCTCTGTCATGCTAGAGAAAAGTATTTGATCATTCATGTATAGCGTGATTAGGGAGAAGTTGGAGAATAACTGTCGATTGATCAAAGAAATAAGAAATAGTCATAAGATGGATTAGTGTTTATTGTTATCGTAAACTATGAATTAACATTTTTGTACCGACCAGTGGTATTATATCGAATCAAATTTATACCGATTGAACAATATTGTACCGGTATTCATTTTTGTATTATTTTCGTTTTTAATATATGTCGTTTTTGGCATTTTGAGCTACATGTACCGAAGTACCGCAATAATTGGTTTTAATATACTATATTCGGTATTTGTTTTTATCCAAACGTAAAACAAAAAAAGTAAATAACTATCTAGTCTTCATAATTGTTGGGTAGTCGAAGTGCGTAAAAATGTTCCATCAAAGTTACCGACTTAAGTACGTGTCAAAGCTACTTACAAAATATAAATACTTTAATTTGAATACAACCACGTTTTCATTAGAATTTATATTAAAATCTTGACAAATACAAACTAAATGATAAATAAAATACTGATGTTCACTCACACTAGATTCTCTATCTAGAAAATTTAGAGTAAATTACAAAGAGAGATTAAAAAACCTACTAAAATCATTCATGCATCTTATTCTCAAAAATAGAGTAAATCTTCACATACAAAGACTCGCTATTTATTTCTCTTTCTCCATATGCATCTCTGTAAATTTTTATAAGTGTAATAAAAAATAAGAGAAAAGAAAAATATTTAGTTCATTAAGAGATAGATGTAAATAATGAGATTTTAACAAAATTAAAAGCAAAAATGTATTTTACTAGAGTTAGAGTATTAACATTGGAGTCTCCATCTTCATCTATATAAAAATACACTTTTCTCTTAACTTTGTTAAGTTTTCAAAAACAGCTAACATCCGACTCTCTATCTATCTATCTTTTCTCACAAACACTATTTTATTATTTTTTTTCTTTCCTACACACTCACATAAAAATATAGAGGGTTGAATATAAACCTCTAAATATACAGTACTTTATTTTCTATATAATTTTCTCTATTATAGAGATTCCAATGTGATGGTGTTTTTGTTGTTTCCTTTATTATTTTCTTTATATTATATAAAATAAAGGCTCCAATGTAAATGCTCTTACGCATATGTAAAAGAAAAGTCACATTGTTGATTGTCTGATAACTTAATGAAATAAACTCTCAAACAGTCTACACCCTCGTTACCTATACTTGTATGTGAACAAAAGAGTAATTGGTATAGCGGTACCAAGGTGTTAGATAAAACTTTGTATTTCCAAGTGATGAGTGGTGTTGTAAAAATTGCGACTAGTCGCCAACTAGTCGGCGATTAATCGCTAGTCAGCCAGTAATTAAGTAATTTTTTGGTTAATCAGTCCATTAATCGCTAGTCGGGCCTAGTCGGACTTAGTCGGCCGGCCAAAAATCGGCGATTCTAGCAAAAAACCTATGTGAATTCCAACAATTAATCATGTATACTTAAAAAATGAGTTGATTAAGAATTAAAACCTAACTACTTAAAACATTTACCTATAAAAATGTGTATATATAAACATAAAACTGAAAATTACATAAAAAAAACCTAATCCGATTAATCCATAGTAATCCCGATTAGTCGCTACTCTCCACCTCACCAGCCGACTAGCGAGTTCTCCAACCTTGGTGATGAGTGTTTCATTTTGATTACATAGGCATTTAGTTATTATTATACTAGTATTAAGCCCCTGCGTTGTAGCGGTTGTCATAGAACTGTGTTAAGTAGTAGCCATACTATACCATTGTCAGCGACCATCAATACCGGAAAAGCTTGTACAAACAAAATAAATAAAAACTGAAAAAAAATAACGCCGAACAAAAAGAAGACGTAAAAGCTTTGAATCACGCACGCTCGTTGCTGAGAAATTAAACCGAAAAGTAGAACATAGAAAAAAATAACTAAGTCCATCCAGGACTCGCGTGTTGGACGAACTTATCAAACGCAGAAAAATGGATGTGACGCGACGAGCCAGTCAAACGGGAAAAAATATACGAAAAAAGTGTTGAACCCCACACGCACGTGGCGATACGTTAACTCACAAAATTTAGAACCAAACGAAAAACTTGGGAAAAATGACAAGTATGGTGGACCAAAATTGAAAATAAAAAAGAGTTAGGATTAAATTGAAAAAGATGAAAAACTTTGGGTTAAAAGTAAAAAAACAAAGGGTCTAAATTGTAAAATTAAAGTTATTTATTAATTTTAGATAAAGATAAGGATAAAAATAAGTGATATCTATATATTGGTTATTAATTAATATTAACTAGTATTAAACACCCCCCGCGTTGCGGCGGGGGCGAGCACTAATGACATACTACTGCCAGCGACCACCGACACTGAAATTGTGGCGTGTTAATGCGCAGAAATTAAACCGAAACATAAAACATAGAATAAAATAACTAAGTTGATCTAAGACTACCGCGTTACGATGAACCCGCGTCTATTTTTTTCCGTTTGACAGGTTTATCCTAATCTATATATAATATATATCATTACCACTATACAACCCATTGCATCAATATGTTACAAATTATATCTATATAAGATTTTGGCTAAATTAATTAAATTATTATAAATAATAATAATAATTTACATATAAAACAACACAACTTTGAATGTATCAAACAGATTGAATTTGATAAGATAATAAAACCATTATTTGATTAGGGTACAACCACTTAAGCACAATTTACAGCTATACATGCATACAAAACAGATTGAATTTGGTAAGGTAATGAAACCATTATTTAATTAAGGTACAACCACTTAAGCACAATTTATAACCAAACATGCATACAGATGTTACAAATTAATATTATATAAATGAGCAAGAAGAGAATGGACAAATAAGTTTAAAATAACCTTTTGATTCTTGAATTTGGTAAAATAATAAAACCATTATTTGATTAAGGTACAATCACTTGAGCATAATTTATAACCAAACATGCATACATATGTTACAAATTAATATTATATAAATAAAAATGAGCAAGAAGAGAATGGACAAATAAGTTTAAAATAAGCTTTTGATTCTTATCTTCAAGCACCATGTGATATTGCTTTTTATTATGCAACTAGGTTTAATCACCGCCGCGTTGCGGCTAGGTCCCTTAGCTATCATGTTTCAACCCGTACGTTGTAGAGGAAACATGACAAGAATATGATTATATACCGCAGGGTCTCTTAGTTAATGTTTCAACCCATACGTTGTAGAGATGTGACAGGAATATAATTTTATACCGGACATTATCGACACACGCTATAACAACCAAAAATTCTAAAAACAAAGTTCTATAACAACCAAAAATTTTAAAAACGAAGTTGCTAAATGTATTATCATTAGATCACTCAAGTCTTGAGACCCATCCCCACAATATTTTCCTAAACATCACAACACCTCCAAAACCCACTCTTTTTCCTCTGTCAGCTGAACCATCTTAGCCTTTATCAAGGAGGCTATCCCACTTTGGTAACAGTTGTATGGGTATTGTAACGCCCGGCTCTTTTGTACTTTCCATTTATAGAAAGTTTTGTTCGTATTTCTATTTTTGGAAACTTTGTATTCTTGTAATCGTTCTTTCTTTGTAATCATTGTAAGAACCGAGACTTGGATCATTAATGAAATTCGTATTTTGTTACAAATATGTTATACACACTTTATATATACTCGTATGTTCGAAACGGTGAATCAATTGGTGTTTAATCATTATTCTTGGAAACTATGTGCTAAACTTGTAATTAATCTACACTTATGCCTCAAACATGTTTTGAACATGAACGACACTTGATTTGGACGCTTATACGCTTAATTATACTTGGTTTATACTCCTCATACTTAATCGCATCTTAAACTATGCTTTTATGACAAATATAGCCCTTAAATGCCCTGAAAACATGAAAATAACAACTTCGGGGGCTAAATTGCAATATTTGAAACTTTATTCCGGAAACTTAAGCTGAGGCAGCCCGCGTAAAGGTCCCTCTATCCTTTACGCGGCCCGCGTGAGTCTCATATCTGCAGAAAACACATTCAGCTGCGTTTATACGCGATTTTGCACGAAATCCCAAGACTAAGCACTCCCCAATCAGCTCTAAGCCACCTCTAATCACCTCCAATCATCCCTAAACTCTTCCACTATAAATACACACCTTCTCCTCACCATTTTACACTTTCACAACTCAATTCATCTCACAAATTCACTCTCAAAATCACTTGCAAACTCAGAATTCGGGCAGATTCATACTCTTGCACTAAAGTGAGTATAACTTGCTCATTTCTTAACGAAATTACTTGATTCTTCTTCCTACTTGCTTGGATAATCATGGAGTTCGATTCCTTGACTTCTCCTGGGAGAAATCAGACCTGGAATTGCTCCGAAATTGTCCACAAACTTTCTGTTTGGTTTTATGTTATTCAAAAACTTGTTTAAACTTATCCAACTTGTGTCTAACACATCTCACACCTATGTCCTAATGCTTACAACCTCTCTTATGGTTGGTTAAGCTTAAAAACAAGGTTGAGACACTTAAAATCAGAGGATAAACCTCAAATACTTTCTGTTTTGTTAGGGTATTTGACCCACAAGTCATGTTCAAGCTTAGTTCTTGATGTAGAGTGATTGTGGAACAACTTGGGTTGTTCCAACATAAAAATCCTCACATGATTTGATGATTTCTCTTAGCTTAGTTCATTTACATACTTGTATTAATCCTAGTTCGTGACCCTCCTTGGTTGTTTTTACATCAAGAGAAGTGGTGAACATACAAGGGGTTCCTAAATGGAAGCATGTTCTTCCTACCCCATACATGACATCCATGATAACTCGAGGTGCCTAAATGGAGATTTAATCTTCTACCTCCTACATGAATTATTGGACTAAATAATACGTAATACTTAACCTAAATATATATACACCCATTCGAACCTTTAATGTTAAACTTATGTTTATATGTTAAAGTAGTAGGATATCATCTAAGACCTAAAGCACCAAGTATGATTCTAATGGGCATATTACCCATGAAAACATTCTAACCATATTGGTTACATAGTGTCATACAAGGGTTACTAAGTTTAAGATGATTATTTTTCGTATCATATTTTATTCTACTTTATGTTATATTAAACTCCGAAATTATAATCTTCCGTTGAACGCCAAACTCACACACCTATGTTTCCTCGTGTAGAAGGACTAGGTGCTCCAAAGTAATTCATTCCATCAACTCACTCGCGGGATTCCAAGTAGGAAAGCTTGCAACCACCGTGAGTATACTCGATCCCTTTTTCCCTTTTATACTTTGGGATGCAACATGTATAACTATTTGAACGACTTTTGAACTAAATTAAACATACTCAATCTTTGAACGAAGCATGAACTAATGTGATTTACTTGCTATTCTCGTATGCTCTATGAACGATTTGGAACGTTATATGCTCATTGACTTTGCTCGCCCACCTTAACAATTATAGCGCTATAGGATTAACGCCCCGCCCGCTGAACTATTGGGTATTGTTAAGTTACCACCCCGCTGAACGATTGGGATTAGGCTATTTTATGCGTTGTGTTCTAGGGTTTGATCATATTGTACGCCAAAAATTGCATACTAGTAATCACATATTATGAATCATGTTGGATTTGAGTTTTTATTCTATTATGCTATCTAAACAAACTTGTATACTCGCTCATGCTTTTGCATTGAAACTCTATTTTAATACATGTTGCAGGTTGATTATTGAAGTATGGATGAATGATGAACAAGTTTAGGGTGGACTAGATACACACCGTTAATCTATTTATCTTTTGTTGATTAGAATTTGAACAATGTTGTTATTTCATTTTAAATGTTGTATGACAATTTAGTCCTTGCAATGAAATTGGAATTTAATTAAATATTGTCACATAGTGTTATGATGTTTTGAGAAATTTGTTCGTCTCATCCCGATGTTTCCGCCATCGGTTGGGGTGTGACAGGTATAAGTAACCGAATCAATTCACATTGAAACCAAATTATACATGTTTATTTATTAATAATAATCTATTATATATAATAAATGTGTTAAATTTTGCTGAGGTGTCATGTTGTGGTGCAAGTTTTTTTGTGATTTGGGCAGGAAAATGAATGAGTAAATACGGATCCCGCGTGCAGCTCCAAACCCGTTTCTTTACCCGGCTATATAAACCATGTAATAACCTAACCCTATTCTCCTAAATCGCCTCATTCAACAACACTATTTGGAGAAACACCATCGCAAACACAATCGCATTTGTTGATTCTTCTTCTTCTTCTATACACGATCATATCTGTTGATTATTGACCTGTGAACGACGAAGGGGTATTCCGGAACGTAAAGGGGATGAAGCATTGTTGAATCAAAATTAATTCTTGATTTCCTTGAAATCGGATTGATTTTTTTTCTAAACCCTAGATATTGCCTTCATCTTCCTTATGGTTTAAGCATCTGCAATTTACACGATTCAAGGTAACCAAATCTCCTTTTGTTGATTTTGTGCAAGTTATATGTTTGTTTATATCAATTGTTTATACGAATAGGTTATAGATTTGTCTATGATTGTGATCTGGGTCTGAATCCTATCTGATATTTTTATTATGATGTGCAATATTTGTTTCAATTTTAGGGTTAATATGTTAATCTTCAGATGGCAGTGACAGTTCAGATGAGGTAAGATGGATTTGTTTCAATTGGTTATTCATTTTTCTAATTTTGGTTGAGAATTATCTGATTTCAATATTTATTAGATGTTACTGATTTGATTGATAGTTGTTTTGAGGCATGAATCATGAGATATATGTATGTGAACACACACACGAATGCACCAGATATTGTTTAATTGATTTTCCCCAAATCTTGTATCCTCATGTTGTTAAACATTGTTTGATTGAATTTTACCTAAATGTTATTAGGCATTAGTCTCTTACGTGTCTAAAAAACTGGAATCCAATAGGACCCAAAAGATTTGCATATCAATTTTAATCTACACATGATGTGTCATGTCATTTTGCTTTTTTATGTTTTTTTATGTTGAACTTACATTGAAATGGATGTTAGAGATATGAAAGCTTTAGAAGCTGATTCTTTTGAAGCAATTATCAATCAAGGTATCTTTTTATAATGAGTTAATTTCAATACTTGGAAAACTAATTATTTTTTTAGTGAAGATGAATGGAGATTATTATTTTTTTACAACCACCGGAGCATTGTTTGTGTAAATAATTAGTATATTACAATGCAACATCTTTCTTTAGTCATGTTGTTTTTAGGAACCATGGACTCTCTTTTTGGTGAGTTTTTTTTTTCATTTTATTTCTTTTAATCATGCAAATAAAAGGTGACAAAAAGTTCATGTTGAGTGACGTAGGTGACAAATCCAAATGAGATAAGGTAAGAACAAAAGTTTTTTAGAGTATTAGCTAATTGCTATGTAGTTATACCTGAATTAATAAAGACACAAGTGAAAGGCAAACCACCATATGATGAAGCTGCTTTTGTTATAGCTACTATGCAAGTTGGTTTTGAGTTGTTTTAAAGCACACAAACAAACAGCTTTTTGCATTAATGCGAGAATGGAAAATATGTTGACAGGTGAGATTAAATTTGTTTTTCATACATGCTTGCTTGATATATTTCTTTCAATTCTATTTGTAAAGATTTGATAGCTGCAAAACAAAAGCCAGTTACTCGACTTACACAATTCATGCATCTATGAAACTATAACTACTTTTCTTTAATTAGATAAATGAGACAGACATGGAAGGTTGGCAACGGGTTAAAAGGGGTCACTTTTTTATTGTTGGTCGAAATGTTGCTTTGGTTAGGTTGACCCGAAACACTATTTGTTTAAGTTCTTTTTTATATAGTTATTTAGTGTGTCTAATATGATTAGAGCAGTTGTATCATTTAAATAATTATCCTTTGTCTCATCCTCCCCCTAATCATTATACACACACATTGATATGCAATCAATACCCCTTTGTCTTTCAGAAAGAAGCAAAATAATGCCATTGAAGTTTCAATCAAGAATTAGGTTTGTTCTTATATCAAATCTTTATGATTGATACACTTATTCAAATATTTATGGTCACATCACACACGCCACCATCATGCTTTGACAGTGAAAGCGAACAATGTATGTATTTCGTTTAACCGTTCTCCGTTTGATGTTCATATTTATCACACGATTTTGATTTACAGAAACGGAAGATTTTGATCAGGATTTTCGGGAGAATTCATTTGGCTGGAATTTCGTTATATTTGTTTCCGGAAAAACAAGGATGACGGTGGGTCAAAATCTGGTTTATGTTGTATTGCTCATCATTGTTGATTGATTTTGTTCATCCATTTGAGTGTTTATTGAATTGTTATTGATTATCAAGTGTTTTTTTCTAATTCAAATTACGTATGTGGAATCTAATTACCAATTAATTTCAAATGTTTTATGCTATGTGGTAGGTATTGTAAGGTACGCCCGAAGTTTGCGACCAGTTGCAGTTGAATTTTATTGTTTCCTTTCTCTCAAATTGCAGGCAGAATCACTATATTATTTCATCATTAAGTTGTTTTTATGTTATGTAATTCGTTCTTAGAAAGTTTTGTTGAAGCGCACACAATTTTGCTGATGTGGCACAATATTAGAGCTTCTCACAATCATTTTTGGCTCCAAAATTCGGGTCAAATATTTTGGTATATGGATCAACACGGGATCCGTTTCTATTTTTATGACCCGTTCTCATATAAGATCTTTTTGTAAACCCTAGATTTGTATCTCCTTCTCATGTACTCTTCTCTTCTCCCTGTTTAAGTCGGACTCTTCTTTAACAAAACCCTAGATTTCCATTTGTTCATCCTTCTCCTTCAAGCTCTGTAATCCATCAACCTCTGCAATCGGATCGATTCAACCATCAGGTACACCTTTATTATTACTCATTTTTCACGATTTTTAACTCTACTGGCGACGCCATTGTTCTCTTCCTTATTGTTTTCAATTTCCAAAACCTACAGAAACCCTAATATAGTGGAGGTACTCTGGTCGAAAAATGCTGCCATTTCTTGGATCTGAAGAGAAAAAGGTTCAATTGTAAATCACAAAGATGAAATCTATGATGGAAAGGTATTGTGTTGCGCTCTTTATATTTTGTGTGCGTTGTTGATTACAGTGTGGCTTCCTATGTCAAAAGTTAAAACACTCTGTTTGTGATTAAACATGTATACTGTAGCTTTCATTCAGGTGCTTGATAGTAATGATAACGCATATGTTTTCATTGAATTTGAATACGGGGCGAGCGGCACGCTTGATCTTTGTATGTTTGCAGAAGGACGTAAAGACGAACTAGAAATTTCCGTTATTGGTGAAATTGGAAAGGTATGGTAGATATACTATAAATTATTAATCTTCGCAAGTTTATATGTTCAACAAGTATTGTTTCCAACAGTTTCACCATCTCAAAATTTAAGTCAAGTCAAAATCAAAAAAGTTTTGCAACCTCTCTATACCATATGGTATGTGAAATTACCAAATGGGGCCTCCTACCTTATATGTAGGATTCTAAGAGCAACAATTAATATAGATAAATTGTTAAAGCATGTGATATTTTGTGTTTGTAATTCTTATTTAACTTAAATATTTTGGATTGTTGGTTTGCAGGTTGAGGCTTTTGTTCCTGGGAATATTGTTCTCTATGGATTGCGAGTCAAAAGAAGAGATCGTGTATGAACCAAGAGAGTTGAAGGTCATCGATTGAGTATGTTCATCTATCTTTTCTATGTCAGAGGTGGGTATCAATAAAGTGGGTAAACGTGGTGTAATTGTGATGTAAAGTAGAATACGAGTAACATTTGGCGTTTAAAATAAATATGCCAAAACAGGCTGGGTTAGGTTGGCCTAAAACACTTTATGAGAAAAACTTTAAATCTTTTTAATAATACCAGGCCATACTTACATTTTTCTGTTTGACCCGTTTGTGATAAATATGAACTAATCCCAATCATATTGCACATGTGATTACATATTATAGATAATCATATGTTTGCTTTTTACCCTTTAAGTATAGTTAAAGCTTATTGTTTTGAAAGAGTTTATAATAATATTTTTAAATAACATTTCTCTCCTGATCTTAAAACTTCATTTGCACCCGGGCATTATGGATGCTAATGACATAGATAATTTGTTATCTAATTTTGTGACTAATTTTTATTTTCAGGTAGGTAGCAGTAATTTACTTCCACAATGAATTTACATGGGTGGAAGTAGGGATGAGTGTGGTACGGCCCGGTGCTGAGAATGAAGTAAATGATTACTTTACATGCTATTTTAGATAATCATATGTTTGCTTTTTACCCTTTAAGTATAGTTAAAGCTCATTGTTTTGAAAGAGATTTATAATAATATTTTTAAATAACATTTCTCTCCTGATCTTAAAACTTCATTTGCACCCGGGCGTCATGGATGCTAATGACATAGATAATTTGTTATCTAATTTTGTGACTAATTTTTATTTTCAGGTAGGTAGCAGTAATTTACTTCCACAATGAATTTACATGGGTGGAAGTAGGGATGAGTGTGGTACGGCCCGGTGCTGAGAATACAAGTACCAAAAATCGCCAAAAGTGGGTATCGTTAGCGGTATAGTACCGGTATTTGAAGGTAAACATCAGTATTTTACCAGTACCATACCGAACCGAAAGTACTGATACCGAAAACTCTAATAAGTGGGTACCGGATCGGTACCGAAAGTAAATTAATACGGGAAATTTGGTACCGATACCGGTATACCAAATGCTCATTCTTAGGTGAAAGTAGGTCATCTTGTCATGATTATTTTTGTTAAGTCGGTTACTTCCCTTTTTCACATTTAGAAGAGTTAGTGTTATCGATTTACATTATTCATGGATTGGGTAATTAGCCAAAACAACTACTCTTTAGAATGGGTTGATTGGGTTGGGATCACCCACATACACTTTTCGTTTGTCTATTTTTTATAAGTATACAAAGAAAGTGTTGAAAATTATTATAATATATAATAATTTGATTTCGACCTTGCTATATTTTTTATTTGACCCGCTTAAGATAAAACATAACCCATTTATATGTGAATGGGCTGAACTATAACCTATTTTTCACTAAAATGTTGCCATGTTTATGATAAGGGACGGAATGGAAAATACATGTATCTCATGGCTTATATATCAGCGGATTGACCCAGTTGCAAATTTATCAAGGGTGATCCACATCCAAGGTATCTTTACTTTGCTTAGAAAAATGTATTAAGAACCTTAGAATAATTTTTATATGTACACGAATCAGTTGAGAAATTCATGATTGGGAGCTACATTTTTCAGTTTAATGTAATTTAATATCTACATAAGTAACGGAACGTTTCTTTTATTTCAAGATTTATGTTTAAATGTATTTTTTTTAAATAAAAAACATATCATTTCTCAACACACATATTCATAAAAAAGATTTAAGGGTGTGTTGATGACTATTGAACCCGTATATTATTGTTGCTTTTGATTGTAATTTAAATTTTCCTACCCGGGTATCTACCCGGGGAATAACCTAGTAATAATATATAATGTATTATATGTTGAAAAAAGTTATTATAATTTTTACAAATGAGATATTAGTTGGGACTTATTTTCGTTAATAAATTAACATTATTGCTAATATTTTGATTTACCATATTGAATGTAAATGTTGAAATTACCTTGAATATAATAATGTCCAAAAAGCTTTGGTTAACTAATGCTTAACAATTGAAATTAGCTTGATATATGCCTTATACTTGGTTAACAATCTCTTGCTGGAAAGTAAAGAACTTACCATCTAAGTAGTACTTCTTCAATTTGATTTGAAGCTTTCAGGTCATATAGTAAGTTTTCTTCAACTATTTAAGGTACAATCATGTAAGACCGTGGGGTATGGTGGGGCGTGGGTTGGGGGCATGGTGCGACATGTGGAGTATGGGGCACCCAAGACCAAAAGCCAATTTCAAAGGGGTATGGTGGGACGTGGCTGGGGTGGCGTGGCCAAGCCACATCATAATGAGGTTCCGCCATGGCTAGTGCTCTTGGCCAATGAGGTTCCGCCATGTCATGTGGGTAGCCCCGCCCAACGCCCTGGCTGAATCCCACACCAAACGGGCCACGCTGAAACCCAAGCTCACCCGGGGTGGTGACTTGGGCGTTTGTACCCAACCCACGCCCCATACTCCATAGTCTAAGTAAACATGAAGTTATATGGCTCAGAAATGATAAACCGATGTGGCTGCAAACCAAGAATGTTGTGTATAAACAAAACAACATGGTTGCCACACCATAACAAATTTATAACTTCATCATAGCCGCTCAACCTTTGAAATCAGATTAAATAAGATACCCGCTCAACTGACATTATATAAATATAAGCTTTACGGTATAATCATGTTTTGAAAGTGCAACGAAACATGAGCTTTTGTGGCTCAGATATGCCAAAGCATTCTTTGAATGTTTTGTATACAGGAGAAACATGTAGGTTGCCACACCATAACATGTTTTCCACTTCATGACAGCCTCCCAACCTTTGAGATCAGAAATGTTTTGTAAACAAAACATGCAGGTTGCGACGCCATAACATGTCAAAGACAGGTAACCCCAAATAATTAAACTCGGGATGTATGATCACGGGTTTACTATTGAAGCTCCAAAACACATCTCACATTCATGAGAGTTTGTGGTTAACTCTATAAGATTACCAACAATAAAATATTCACACAACTACTATCATCGAGTACCATCAACCATGAATCTAACCCAAAGAAGCATAAATACCATAATCAGATCTAACATGAACACATCTCATTGGTGAAACACAAAAAAAAAAAAAAAACCCAACCAAAAGCAACTTCCATCATTGACAACCATCAACAAAAAACAACAGTAACATAATGTTACCAAAATGAACTCGCCAGGCTGAGAAAGACTAAAACATCGCCGACGCTGAGAAAAGACTACCATCATTCACTGCCATCGACAACGGATCCAACCAAAAACAACATAAATAACTGAATCAGATCTCAAATGAGCGTACGCCCACCATCATCGACCTTTTAAAATCAGTTATGAACCCGAATAACATAATCAAGGGTATCGAGGAAAAGGTGCAAGATGCAACCAAACTGTGGTCCAAATCAAAGCTCACAAAATCAACTTTCTCATATTGTGCAGTTTCATCTTCATAATTTTCATTTAAAAACAGTCTCTTCTTATTTCTTTTATCCAACACAATCAAAATCAAAAATAAAAATGAGAATAGAAAATGTTTCAGAATAATTAGGTTCAGGTGAGACTTGCCTATCATCATCACCACAACTTTGTTGATCTCAGATGATTTTCCATCATCCTCATCGACTTGGCAACCCAAAAAGACCTCAGGCGATTCAGCGCAATCATCAACGGCTCGGCAACAATTATTCGACACGAAAAGAACAAAATGGCCAAAACAATTAGGGCTCTAGAACAGCCACCATCATCGAACGGATTCCACATCGGCTTAGACAATAATAATTTAAAGTCATAGCACCGATGCAACCCAAATAATGAAGCCGAACAACCATCATCATCAAACCAACAAAAACCGGCGGCTACATAGAGGCTACCGCCTAGGGTTTACATCCAAGAACATCTGTAGTACATATGGCATGCAACTAAAGCTTCACACCAAAAAGATCCAAACACTAAAGATAGAGAGATAGAGGGTCGCACAGGTCCGCTGCCGCCATAGGCGGCCGCCGGCAACAACGGGGCAACACCCCTCTCTGTGTTTGAGGAAAGCTCAAATAATATGAATCATCGTCATGGCCCGAAACAATGATCAACAAAGGTCAGGTGAAAGTCAGATTAGAGAGGGACATTGTGAGATCTGAGAGAAATCAAAGAGAGAGTAATGATGGTTTCAATGAAGAAGCTGGTTTGAAGAAAGTTATAAAACAACCCACATCAGCCCATGGTTGCATAAAAAACCACTGTCCAACATTAGCAGCTGAGAGTACACCTTACATTGCACCAGAATGTTGTAAATTTATATTATATAAATTTTATTATAATGTACAATCACCTAGACTAATCATACAAACAACTAAAGCATAAAGCATCATGTAAGCAAGATGTACAACTCCTAGATGCATACTTATGTTACAAAATTATAGTATATATATTAAAAAAAATTACTAAACAAATATAAATAAAATTTATGAGGTTGAAGGAGAGAATGACATGTGTCATTATTTGGAGTCTTTTATTATAAGTTAGATTAGATAGATTAGATGTATCTTCCTATATAATAAAGGAAAATTTTTGCAACCAAAGTGTCAAAATTCTAGCCAATCCACGTCATACTTTCCTAGGTGTAATTTTATGAGATTTTTCAATTTTTATGTATTATTAAAAACAAAAATCAGTTCTATCTCTCAAAGACAAAAACATATCTCTCTCTCTCTCCTCTGCGTAAAAGACTGGTCATAACCTAAAGTCAAAAACTTCTCTTTCTCTCTTCCTGCAAGTTTACACTAGAAGCCTATGTGTTTGAAGGTTTCCTCAAACAACTTATCTCATTCAAAATTCAAATTCACTACCACCAAATCAAATCTGCAAAACAAATTCCAAAACCCATAAAAAAAGAGAGAGAAGAGACGAGACGACCCCTATTTCATCTTTTCAAAAACCCAATCTAAAAAGGAGACCACGCTAGCTTGATGGGAGTTTGTTTGTGGGGTTTGTTGTATTTGTTTTTGCTAGATTGAGGATCTTGAATCGTCGACTGTGATTGTGGATTCTGATTCACAAAAAGTATTAACCATTATTCTGATTCACAGCATCTCGAATTGTGTTTCATATTCTCGATTATATGTATTCATGTTCTTATTGTTTGTCTATTTATTTCTTCTGAAACAACTGATAGTGTTTAAGATATTGCGTGATTTTGATTTATCATTCATTCGTATGTTCGTCACTTAGGGTTTCAAAAGCCCTAAATCTGATTAATTTTCTAAAGCCCTAAATTTTGAAATTACAACTCTTGCATGGGAATCGATTTTTGTTTTTCTATCTAGAAGAATCAATATATAAGAATCAATATATATTGCAAGATTATAGATATAAACTTATTGATTTGGGTGTTCAAACCATGGGCAATCATTCAGAATGATCAAATTTGGAGAAACTTCATTCTCCTCATCCTGTTCTTCTGATAAAAAAAAAAACCATTCTCCTCATCCTGTTCTTTCGATTAAACTCTACATTGAATCGAAACAAAGGTATGCAACCAAGCTTTTGATCTTGCACCTCTTGATTTTTTATTTTGTAAGACATGTATTCAGTATTTCATTGTTTTAAATATGGGTACTGTCGGATTTCTATGTTGATTTTTGTGATTCAAATACACACCCTATATGGCCATCCATCTTTTGCTTCTCTGTATCTATCTTTTATTGGAAGGTAGGCTATTTATTCATGTATCTTATTGAATCACAAATCATGTAATCTTTTTTCCATTGAATGAAACATGGTGTGTCTTTTATGTACCGTAGCATCCCTAATAATGGAGTGATAATTGCGGGTGCTTATTTTTATCCACAATCGCTGTTTGTCGCCATTAATTAATATTTTTTACTCTATCGCAGGAATTAGCTTATACTTTTTGGTGTAGCTATCAGCAGGCGTTAGTTGTTGCAACACTATGCTGGTATAAGACG
The DNA here is from genome assembly GCA_030545235.1 of Helianthus tuberosus. Taxonomy (NCBI): domain Eukaryota; kingdom Viridiplantae; phylum Streptophyta; class Magnoliopsida; order Asterales; family Asteraceae; genus Helianthus; species Helianthus tuberosus. Next base: position 57,904,189 of record CM060437.1, on the reverse strand, counting down.
ATATAATTTTTATTATCACTTTGATTCATGGATAAGTTTAATGCATTTGAGATTTAATAGAAAACAACATTGAAAGATACCAGGTAATAAGAGATAATAAGTATGTGCTAAAGGTATCATCTTAGTGTTCGTATCATATGTTGACCGTTAAAAGCTAGCCGTATGATCTTGATCCGATGTCAAACCGGGACTCGTTAGGCTGTAAAGTGAGGACCAAGGACCAGATCATATCTTTCGTCCTTCGCATTTGTCAAGATGGGTCGAATCAGATCGGAAACTGCTCGGGCTGTAGAATGTATGAGAGAGCATGGATAGAAGGTTTTGGGCTATACAATTATTATTTGCTAACAGTGGCAGTTGGTGGTGTGCAGTCCGCTGTTATTGAAGCGTCTAATGTTTCCAAGATGTCGCCCAGTCACACATTAGTTTTAGTCAAAAGATAAACTATTACTGATATTTATAGTTTTCTTTGGATCACTAATAATAAGTAGATGGTTTAAAATTTTAGACAAGTGCTTCAACTCACCAACCAAATTCGACCAATATAAAATATCGGTTTTACCCCGAACCCATTTTGACCCGCCCCTACTTCTTACCATGTTCCATGGTAGCCGAAGAAACATGACCCATTGCAACAGGTCCTGGAACAAAAATGGTTCGGTCGTTACATTCACCAAAGGAGGTCAGATTCGAAAAGGCAAGTGTTACGTTCTTTGCAATGGTCATTCCCTTTTAATGATTCAGTTAATAATTAAAGGTTCTGGCTTTTGTGTTTCCCGTGGACAGTATTTCCATCTAGATCATATGCATATGTAGAGAAACAAACGCTTGAACTTAAAAATGTAAGGGACAAGTTTGAAATTTCTTAACCAGACTGTGGATCGGCTCACGTTCAAAGTATGGGACATAAAATCGTTACATTTTTCTGCATTCTTTTCAAATCTATTCATTTGCATCTGATCGTGCAACTAATAATATTAGGAAGTTTAGAAAAAAAACTTAATTGGAATAAAAATTATTCTTAATCTTTCACCACACTTGTCACATTATGAAGTGAGTTCCATAAGGTTTTCCTGCTTAATCTTTAGTGAACCGGATCACACGGTGATCCATAACCCGAATATTATTTGAAACGGATCTTATTCTTTAATTTACTCATTTATCGTATACCTTCTCATTATCATCGTATACATATTCTGATCAGAATCCCTAATCTTTTCCACTGTCGTTTCCCTCATCCCAAACATAATCTATTGTTTCCTTCGTCTCAAACACAATCTTGAAATGATGGTGGACATTGTAACACCCCGAAAACGGGTTTGGTAATTAAACCCCGTTAATACTAAAGAGCGGGTAGAATACCGTTAGCAGAAAAGATTAACCCTGAAATTATTAGGATTCAAATAAATAAGCCTAATAATAAATAAAAAGAGAGCAAACGACTTGAGAAGACAAAAGTTCATAAGGAGCCCGAGCTAACGGGACTTAAAAAAAACTGGTTTTTAACTTCCCGAACCTACTAAGTTGGCTAGGAATAATTAACCTAGTTAAGTAATATGAATTTAGATGATAAACTGTGATGTAACACCCCGAAAATATAAATTCTTTTATTACTAATATGATGTCGGTAAATAAGCAAAATAAACTAACTAGGAATAATTCTAACCTAGTTAGATAGTGACTTATGAGTGGGTTAAACACTTAAAATAAAATAAAAACGAAATTGGAGGGACTAAAGTTGTCAAGTGTGAAACTTGACATATTAATATCAAAAATACACCAGACACACACTTGTCTGGTTCGTACAAAACGCAGGGGAGCGACTAGGTTTCTCCCACAAACCCTAACTGGCACAAAATTCACAAATTAAAGGCTCAAATCCATCCCAAAACGAAATCTGAGCTTAGATTGGTGATCCCCATTTCAAGGAGATCATAAGGTATGTGAAATTTAATAGAAAATCACTACTTGAAATTCTGATTAACTTAGAGAATTCAGAAATTGTTGATGCATGTTTGTTATGTATATGATATAGGAACAATATAGTGTCTAGGAACAAACCCTAGACAAGTATATGATGAAATTAGGTCTAATTCTTGTGAATTCATGATCACCATGAAGTAAATTCAGATTTGTTGATGCTAAGTTCGTGCATGTGATGATTTTAGGGTTCTGATTTGCTAAAGATAGTGTTATAATGTCATAAACATGTTTTAATTGAAAGCTGAATTCAAACAGCTTCTGATCAGAATTTACAGCCGACTTGTATTGGCTGTAACGTGGACAAAACGTGACAAAAACATGTGTTTCTTGAGTCTAAAATATAATTCCAGGAAATATCTTTAAAACCCCACTGGAATGGCATTTTTTCGACGAAAATTGAATGTTTTATGAATTTTTCGGTATCGAAGGTTCAGGCTGCGTTTTCTGGCAGAATTTGCAGCCGATTACGAATGTCATAACTCAATTTAAGAATCGAATTATGATCTCAAATTTTTACTGTAGGTAGCTTCAGGTAATTCCAAAAAGTTCCAATTGGAATTTTGTCAATCGGATAAACGAGGAATTTTAAATGAATTTTTTCGTAAGCTGCAGTCAGAAGTGATGAATCTGATTGCAGCTTAGTAAATGAATTTTTATGAATTTTTGGTAAAGAGTTAGATCTTGAAATTTTAACACAAGGCCTAACCCTCCGAGAGGTATGTCACATAAAAAAATCATAATTTTTGAAGACTTGTAAACAGGTTAAACAGGTCACCAAAAACAACATATTTTCTGTGATACGAAACTTGATTGTTGATGTTATAAATTATGCCCACAATGTTCATATGTTGAAATTATGAATCAAGCGCGTAATTTCCTAGTTCGACTAATTACGTGTGATGTGGGGTAATACAAATTTTAATTATGAAGTCGATTTAGCTTATATGCACATATCATATTATTAAGGGTAATTAACTTTTGAAAAGTTAAACTAACAATTGACGGAGTCGAATAGTAGTTCTGACATAGAAAATACATAAGGCGGAATAGTCATGGTTATAATGACTAATCTAACCACCTTGTGAATTATGATGATAGTTTGACTCTTGACAAGCTAGATGGAGGCTTGGGAATGAAGCGGGTCAAACGGAGCAAGTACGAAAAGGAAAGCGTAATTTGGATGCGAGGTAAGTAAAAGCTTACACCATTTTTTTAGTATACATCAGTTGTGTGTATTGAAAATGAATAAGGAAAAGTTAGTAATAGAATTACAATGTTCCGACGCAAATAATATGAGTCGGAACAAGTGCAATGGTGAGAAATCATAAACAATGGCAAAAAAGGGTAAATTGGTAAATTAGTTATGTGACGATGAACTAATAAGAAATTTTGAAACATTACGTTATGGTGTAAACCGGAATGGGTAAAAGGGCGAGATGGTAACTAGATATAATCTCATAATGGAAAATGGTCGTTCGGACTAAACGGGTCAAATGACATTGGCAAGATCATTTGACAATATTAATTGATGATCGCTTGTTGAGTTTTGTGATTACAGGAAATATCATACGGTTCGCGTTGGTATTAATTAGAAATTAATAGTGAAAGATATTTAAACGGTTCAATCCTATGACTCGAGCCAGGTACGCATATTTAGAATTATTGTTAAAAGCGATATTTTTGGTCAAAAGTGTTAAAAAGGAATTTCAAGCCAAGAGCTTGAAATCTGAATTTTTGAAGTAGTTTAGTATCAGGTTTTAACTCCATAAGATGGAGAATTAAATTTCGAACGCGTAGGAAAAAGAATCGCGTAAATCGGTTAAGTAGATAAAAAGTTATGGCAAATTGAAGTTTGCACTTTGGATAAAACTAGAGCTGGGCAGAAAATGCAGGTCCAGATACGGACCTGCTGAAAAAATGGTTTCCCCCGCGACTTGCAACGGGTAACGTTGTCTGGGTCGCGACACGCGACAGACGTCGCGACACGCGACATGTTGTGTTGAGTCTCTCGCGATACGCGGGAGACATAAAAGTCGGAAAAATTATTTTGATTGATAGTTTGATGCGTAGAACTTATTTAAACTTATATTTAAGTTATCAAAACTAACTTCTATGTTGGTTTTGATCATAGGTGGATATCTAGAGTACCCGGATGAAGATCAAGCGACGAGAAAGAACCGAACACATGAAAAAGAAGCTTCCGCATGGTTTGCCGTCGTAACTTTCGAACGACGAACTAAGTTACATTATGTTGTATTTTTAATTTGTAAAAGTTTTAATTAAATCAAAATTTTAAGACATATTTGTAGTCATAATTACAAGTTTATTTTCGTAATACATACGAAAACCTTTAAAATAATAGCAAGGGTGTTACAGACATTTACCATCGATTTTTGGCACATAAAATGATCGGCTAAATGCTCTATTTCAAGAACGGTACTTTCCGTCACGGTGACCGATGCTCGAGGCTTCACACCAAACCGAGCATCAGTCCCCTATTATTTTCAAACATGTATCAGCGTCTTGGTTACGTCACTCCTGATGTTGATCCCTGGGGGCAACCACTTGATAATCGCATAAAATTTAGAATCATTTTGAGTTTTTTTTTACCTCATTTTAACTTTTATATATGTTTAGACGTTGATGTGTGTTTGATTTGTGAGTTTTGGTTTGTTATTTGCTGCTGTTGTTTTAGATTTTGTGCATTGGATGTTATTATTGATCTCACGATTATTGATGGATAAATGTGGGACATAGTGATGGTATTGTTGATGCAATTTGTGCTTGAATTATTGAGGTAATTGTGTTCTTCTTACTGATGTGATTCATGCTTAAAATATTATATTATAGTAGGTATGGATTTCAAAGTATTTTACTTGTATACCCTAATACATAAAACATAGTTAGGTTTCTGTTTGTGTACTAGATGCACTAATTTGTTGTTTTTAGTTTTTGTTGTATAATTTTTAATTGGCATAATATAATAATAAGTAAACAACACATGATTTCAAGATTAAGCGAACTTGAAAAGAAGGTTGATACATTCAAAACAAAGCCATTAGAGATGCCTTACGAGAAAGAGGAATTGCTAAATGCTGCTGATTGCCGTGTGGATGCTTTAGAAGCATAACTTATTGACCTAAATGATCTTGACTAGACGCATAAATGTCGAGAGTGCTCTGTATGCTTTCCAAGTAAGAAGAGTTTTAGAATTCTTTGAAATATTTGCAAAAGATCACTCCAGAAGCTTCAAGATTTGGTAATCCTTTTTTAAGTGATAAAGGTTAATGCATTATTGTTGCATTGTGGTCTCTAACTTCATATTGTTCTTTTGAATCTTTGTATTTCCAGGTATATGCAAGATTTTCTCCTCTTTAAGTGCTTCAGTTCCTACCGGAATAGTTTTGACGAGAGAGAGTTGATTGTAAGTTTACTACAAGAGTGCAAACTATTCGTCTTGCTAAGTGGAATCCTAATGATAGAGTCACCTTCTTCATGAGTGGAAGGTTGATTCCCCATATGTAAATTTGATATAGTTACCTAAGAATATGGTTTTGTTCAATTAGACTAATGGTTTTTATTCATTACATTCCAGTTAAGCCATTATCTTGTATGTCCAACATACATGTTTAAAACTATGAATTTATCAGGTATAATCATCCCCAACTAATGTTTCTCTGACAACCTATGAATTTATCATGTATAATCGTTCAAAACTTTCATGAGTCGATTGGAAATAATAAGTATTTACAATTAATAAATAATATCGTTTTCATTAATTAACCCGTGTAACACGCGGGGCTATAACCTAGTTTTATTATATATATAAAAATACAACATATTAGCGCGAAAGAAGTATATATTATTTAGATTTTGCCCCCAAGGTTTGTCACCTTCTTTATACCTCCACGGCTCCACCTACTAACCACCGCCTCCTCACCTCCGCTCAACACCTTTCATTAGCCCAAAAATCGATCTTGACCAGACATCATTACTATTTAAAATGATATACATATATACTAAAGAACGTCGATGCTACAGTGCAACGACGGAATTACAGTTTTTTCCTTCGAACATAATTACACATTTACCCTTCGTTCAACGACGGATGCAGTGATTTCAGACGGTTGCGATGGTAGTTGGGTAGGAGGACGGCGTACCGGCGGTTAGCAGAGGTGCGGTGGTGGCGGCTAGATGGTTACGATGTGGCGGCGGCGACGATTTTACGGTGGTGGTGAGGTGTTGATGATTTTTTGAGAGTGGAATTGGGCTGCAACATTGCTGGTTTACATATGGTTTTTGAATGTGGGTATAAATAGTTGGGTCAAAATCTCACATTTACCCCTCTTTCCTACTGTAAATAGTTAAATGCTTTTATTATTTTATATAACGAGCTTGTGCATCCTGTAAACCAGATCTTCTTCTTGTTCGGACAAGTTAACGACCTCCCATTTTCTGCTGCTCACCTCTGCCAAATTTATTACTAAGTTCTTGAATATATCCGGCCTTCTTTATGTGTTAATCAGAAAATTTTGTAAAAAAATATATATAATATAGGGATAATTGTCATATATGCGTCAACATTCAAATAATACACCGAGAAAAAATATACTTGATTTGTTAACTTGGAAATTGGAATTATTCAGGATAGAAATGAAGTGAAATATAAAAATAAAAGACATGGAGAGTAAGAGTAGAATTCGAAAAACATATAAACAATAATGTATATTTTCCTAAATTTTTTTTTTTTTTTCCTAAATGAAAAACAAAATATTTATACAAAAGTCATCCAACGTAAAAGAATTCTTACTTACTGCTAGCAATATGAAAGTATAAAACCAACAGATACACTTACCCAAATCTTGTACTCAATTAAGCTAACCAATGAGATGAGAGTACAACTGAACAGTAATTTGTGAGGAAACTCAAAACTTGTAAAATTATAGAGGGGAAATAAATGCAAATGGTATTAGGCTCTAAGTATTTAAAATTCATGTTAAAATTTGATGTCTAATTTTCGTAGCAATATACTAGAAGGAGGTGAGTGATTTTGTGTAGTGATATTCTAGATAATCCAAAACAATAGTTTCTCTCTCATCTAATTTCCCCATTGTTTTTTAAACCTTAATAACTATTTCATACGACAATTTTTCTATAAAAATTACACCAAAAAAATGAGTGTTTTTTTATCTTTAAAACGAGTATACTATTACTATATTTTTGAAAAAAAAATTGAAAATCCAGATGCGTAAAACACAATGGACAAAAAGCATAAAAAGTTATTTTTTTCTAAAACGCAATTGACAAAAAACACAAGGAAATGCATTGTTTCTAAAACGCAATAGAAAAAAAACACACAAAAGAAATATGTTATTTCTAAAACGCAATTGACAAAAAACACAAGGAAATGCATTGTTTCTAAAACGCAATAGAAAAAAAAACACAAAAGAAATATGTTATTTCTAAAACGCAATAGCTGAAAAACACAAAGAAATGTCTTGTTTTGTAAAACACAATGGCCAGAAAATACAAAAAAAATGTCTTTTTTCTAACACGCAATGACCAGAAAACACAAAGAAATGTCATTTTTCTAAAACGCAATGGCCAGAAAACACCTTATTTCTAAAACGCAATGACTAGAAAATACAAATAAATGTCTGTTTTTTTTAAACGCAATGGCAAGAAAATACAAAAACTGTCTTTTTTTCTAAAACGCAATGGCCAGAAAACACTTTTTTTTTTCTAAAACACAATAGCCAGAAAACACAAAAAATGTTTTTTTTTTCTAAAACGGAATGGACTAAAAACATATAAAATGTGTTTTACCTAAAATGCAATGGACTAAAAACACAATAAAATGTGTTGTTTCTAAAACGCAATGGACTGAAAATACAAAAAAAATGTTTTTTTTTCATTCCTTTGTAAAACGCAATGACTTAATTCAAAAACTCAAATTGTAAAAATGCAATTCAAAATTTTCTTACATAGATCGAAGTTGATTTCTTCAGATTTTCTTCAACGATTGACGGAATTTGAATGCTAGAACCACTTATCAGCGATCGAATCGAGTGATTCGTTTCAAAATTACGAGAAAAAGAGAGATATTGTATGAAATTAAACTGAGTTTCTACAAAAAAGTTGAAGAACACGTTGATTGGGTGTTTGAATCATTGATTGGTGACGAAAATCGCAATATAATGTAGTGATTATTGAGATAGAAAGTAAATAAAATATTAAAGATGATGGGTTTTGAAAATTGTGGGTTTTGAAGTTACAGGGAGAGAACAAGGAAAAAGATTAGATAAAATTGACTAAAATACTCTTCCTTTTATTTTTAAATTTTACAACATGTCATAATCCTATTGCTTCCTATCTTTCTTAGCCAAATTAAACTTAGTATTTAATCCTCTCCCATATTAAGATATCCAAAAATTTCAATATGTATCAAGTATTGTGATAACTTATTAATACTAACACGTACTATAAAAAAAACTAATTTTCTTTTATGATGTTGATTTTAAAGATCGTATTAACAAACATTTTTTCATATTCATATATTTAATTTAATATATGTATATATTTATTATATTAGCAAAACAAAACTAAATATGTATACAAGTAATGAGTAACTCACCAGTCCCGTAACAAAGTTAACTGTATTAATTGAGTTCACACTCCAACGCGCAGGAAATCTCCTTACACAATTTCACACTCCTTGCGAAGTGAGGAGGAATATTAGTAGTTTATTAAAAAAAACACTAAGGGATGATGTGCAGCAGTGTGTGTTTTTGTATGAAGCCAAGGGGTGGTTGACATGGTAAATTTTCCATGTAATGAATAAATGAAATCAACTCGGCTCGGCTCGGCTCGGGGTTTATCGAAAGTGATGTGTATATTTTGTATGACGTAATAGACGTCGTAATGTGGTGGTAGGACATCCTGCATTTATTATTCAATGAAATCAACTCGGGGAGGATCCAAAGCTATGTGTAAAGGCTTTTGTACTACACTATGACGTAATGCTTTTTCCACATATTTATAACCAACACAACTTCTTCCTACTCTACCGTATACAACCTCACAACCCATACTCAACAATGGCGAAACTCGTCATTTTCTTCCTCATAACATTCTTCCTAGTGGCGTCTCCCGCCCCTTCAAAAACGCCAAGCGAGGTGGTAAGTTAACCAACCCTCAAGTTATATATGAACACATACTATCACCGTTGGATTATATAATTTCGTATCGTATTCATTTATGTGTTTTTAACTAGGAATATTGCGAGGTTGAAGAAGAAAGGGTTCAACGGCAGGGATTGTCCATCAACTCAATTTTCAGACTTTTCGGATTGTTTCAAGTCGATCTCAATATTTTTGAGTTGGGGCCCGTATCCGTCAACCTTTCAATTGAGGTTGAAGTGGAATTGTGCACAATAGGCACACCAACTATTTGTGTTCAGCTATTGATCAACTCCATTTTTAGACTTTTTGGGTCGGGTCGGATTAATGTGAAGATGTTTAAGGTTGGGCCGATACCCGTGACTCTTTCATTTGAGATTTAGCGTTGTGCATACTTAGCTTTTATATATATTCTCATATACTAATAATAATCATATTGTATACGTGAGTTGCTATTGGATTCTGAGATATATTAGGAAATGTTGATTCATTCGAATGGGGTTTTATGTTGTTTCTTTTTTCTGGAAATTGTATTGGTAATTTTAGTGTTATCAACGGATTTTGGTGGTATCGGATTAACTTGGCAACTAAATTGATCTTTTTAAATAATTAACGAGTTACGACATGCGGAAGTGCGGATTAACTTGCCTCCTCTTGACTCGTTAGCCTTTCGTGCTTCAGTCCGTCTCGACATGATTCCTATACTTTCATGTCATCGAAATTACATTCTTGTTAGCATACACCATCGTACATGTTAACGATCATATTACTTGCATATTTTACATTTGACTTTCATTAGTCAACTTTAACAAGCATAGGACACATGACCAATTCACATCCTTACAAACTCATGTAATTCATCATGTTATTCCATTTAACACGTATTGATATAACATGTACCATACGGCCTCCTATGGTCCTACCTTTACAACAACTAGTCAAATCATGCTTCTTATGCGTAGTTGACTTTCTAAAAGTCAACAGTTCACTTTAATTTAACTTTCGACTTATCATCATATATCCGTATCATCATAATAGACTATACGAACGACGCTATATACATTTCTTCATACATTTGGCGTGCATACAACTTCCTACGCACAATGTACAACTAATTCATGCATATTCTTCTAATTTCATACATAATTCATCAAATCCTACTACTAATCAACATGCATCGTTCACATATAAACACCAAACATATTAACATCGCATTTCTTTCAATTCAACTCACAAGAATTCATCATAATACATCAACAATCAATAAGAATTGAACATGGATGATCATTCAAGTCATCATCTTCACCAAAACAAATGGGTTTCACCTCTAAACATCAAATTAACCTAAACCATTCATAATCTATGTTCTATATCATGATACTAACACATACTCATACTCAATTTCATCCCGATTCACGGATTAAAACATAACCCACTTCATACAAGATCACCAATCTTAGTTTTGAGACATACCTTATGATCCCCTTGTGAAGGTGATCATTAATCCATGTTCATTCATGAATTTGAGCTTCGATTTATCCTTCAATTTGATCATTTAAGGTTGAGCTAGGGTTTGGCTCCTTTGGGAGCTTCTGATCCATCTAGAACACACACGAATGTGTGTTTGTGTGTGTTGTTATTTTCTTTTAATAACTCAACTTTCATTTTATACCATCTAGCCCCTCATGTTTACCATTTAACATAATTGGCACAACTTTCGTCATTTAATAGTTTTAGCCATACACTTTAACTAGGTAAAATAGCCTAATTATTTATTTCAGGATATATTAAATAAGAATATACGTCAATTATAAACATTCAGATTTTGGGGCGTTACATTTCTCTTTCATCTATCATTCCATCCTTAATACACAAACATGCACATGTGCATTTTTGTCATTTATTTGACAAATTTCGTAATTTATTACAAATATTAGACAATTGCACTTTTATTGTCGCAACCCCCGATCCCTATTTCCTCGGGAACGGGCGGCCGCGAGCCAGTTTCGGTGGTATCGCGTGTTTATTCAATATTGGCAGCGGAATTTACATCAGGACCGTAGTTAGGAAATATTTTATCAGAGTAAAATACCACACTTTTAATATATTAAACAAATGGGAAAATCCCAAGTTTAAGTACACGCATTTTTTATAGGGATAAAACCCTATTTTATTTAATAAAAACATCTATTTATTTTTAGGTAACTTTATTGCCACTTTTCCAAGCCTTCAGTGCTGTCCAGCTGGCTTCTAATTGGCTTTCACATTTTGTTACCTGAAACGCGTTTAAAACATTTTTGTCAGTGGGAAATACTGGTGAGTGAATAAACCATTGTACAGTATTGAGGGCGATCTCGCAATTATATTTGTTTCCAAGTTTATACTAATTATCACCCGCGGTACTGTCAAACCCAACTTGTGGAAAAGTTACTCCTCGCAAGGCAATAACTAATTTTGTATACAAAACCCCAACATACCAACGATAATTGTATCCTTACAAATATTCAATCACTGTTTAATATATAATTAATTGTGTGAGGTTTTGTAAAAACAGTTAACAAAAAGGAGATTACTCACATTGCCGTCTTAGATTATCCTTTAGGGTTTCCTGGTGACAATCTATAATTTACACAAGTGCACACGTGTTAGTATAATAACCCATTTTAACATTAGTAATACTCTCCCCGAGTTGACATTCCAAGGACTACGTCGGGCAGAACCACGACAGCTGTTACGGAACCCTAGATCAATCGGGCAGCGTATCTAATACGTATCCAGGGGTTATAATACTTACAATGGAGCAGAACTTCGTTAATTAGGGGGGTATTATACCCGTGTATAGCTTATACTATCAGAAAATTCGTAAGAAAGAAAAGAACGTGAGCGATTTGGGACTGAAGCCCGAGCTCCCAATTTATAGGGGTGTAATCCAAGTTTCTCGCGGCCCGCGTAAAGGTAGGCTAAGGCCTACGCGGCCCGCGTCAACGCTGGTCAACAGCATAGGTGATCCGGGTCATCACATAGGTTCAACACGCGTTATGACACGTGTCAACACAGGGGTTCGTTTGAACTTTAAGTTGTCGCGGCCCGCGTAAGGGTTAACTAAGGTTTACGCGGCCCGCCTAAAATCCATTTTCTTTGTTTTTTATTTATTTTTAATGTTATAACGTATTTTGGGCTCGGTTTTCACATATGGGGTGTATTTTAAGACATATATGGGTATTTTAAAATATATTAGGGTATCGAAAAATATTCATGAGGGTGTCGGTTTAAATTAGGATTGTTATATTCATTTACACTACCATGTGTAATACAATACTTTTTACATTACCAATATTAGAAATGCACATGTGCATCTATATGTATCAACATGAAATAAGGTGTTTTGCTACACTACTTTGAATACACTTTCCCTTTCATCTATCACACCATCCATAATACACCACCATTACCTCATACCATCCATAATACAATACCATTACCTCATACCATCCATAATACAATACTATTACCAATATTTACACTTTATTACATGTATGTAAACACCATTTATACCATCCAATCAACATATTACATCATAAATTGACAACTATAACCAAACCATTAACCACTAGATATAACTAACCAAAAAACATGTATCACATGTGCATTTTGAATATTGGTAATGTAAAAAGTAGTGTATTACAGATGGTATTGTAAATTAAAGTGCAATTGTCTATTCCTGATAACGTATTACCGAATTTGTCGAAGTAATGATACATATGCACATGTGCATGGATAACTGTTACTCGAAAAAATAAAGTTTTTTTTTTTGGTAACGAAATATAGCAATTTTTTTAAAATATTAAAAAAAAAAATTTGAGTGTTTTTTTGATTTTTTTTTTAGATTTTATTTTGAGTTCACATTGGTTCTCGCGGTTCTCGCAATAAGGGTGGTTCTCGCATGAACCTTACCCTATATAGGAGAAGATATATATATATATATATATATATAGAGGAAGGTTAACATACATTACGGCTTAACGTACATCACGTACGACAGGTAATTACACACGTTCATTTTAAAATCACGCACGTTATAACTCAAAAATCCAAAATCACGCATGTTGAAACACAATAATCACGCATATTGAAAACATTAATCACGCATGTTATAGAACAAACCACGCACGTTGTTGTACGTAAAGTACGTTAAGCCGTAATGTACGATATACTTTTTCTATATATATATGCAAAGCTTTTTAATTCATATTTACCTGTAAAAGCTTTTAAGTTCTACTTGTTGCGCTTAAAACCAAATAAGGTAATTCTTACATGTGTACATTGCAGCCCCTCTAATTTAGTTTGATTATAAATCTTGGTTAAAACTTATATAGCATATATAGGAGAAACTGCCACACCCTGACCCTCAGCGGAATATGTGATCGAGCATGATTGGGTTGATCCGAAGAGTTTATAACTTGCTATTACTTGCTTTAAATAATAATTTATTCATAACAAATGTTTCACAAAGCAAATAATTCAAATACACAATTACATAACAAATAAACTACACTAATCTGTTTCTTGTTAACTAAGGCTCATCCTATGTCCAATCTTCACTTCGTACCTGTTCACCTGTATCATGTGTAAAAAAATGGTTTTTGGTCAACAAAAGTTGGCGAGTAGATCTTTATTTGTTTTTATTTAACTTTAAAAGTTTAGTTGATTTTATTTAATAAAAAGTATTTAAGATGCGATATTAAGTGTAATAGGTGGCATAAATCAATTAATCCAATAATCAACCAATCCATATGTAAATAATATAACATGACATCACAAACCATAATCAAAGAAACAATGATGCGATTCAAGCCGCGAAAGGCGAAAAGCGAAACTATGAAACAATGATGCGATTCAAGCCCCGAAAGGCGAAAAGCGAAACCATGAAACCCATGACACAAAGCGGTAAACACGTATAGCGTATGAATGAAACAAGTAATGCAACACATGAAATAAACATAAGCACATATGACACCTAATCTTGGCATGTTATTGAAAAAGTATACGGAACATAGAAACTGTGACACATGAAACACCCCAAAAAGTTAAAGTGACAAAAGGGGAAAATGTAAGATCTACTCACAGTGGTTGCGTTTGCGTTTCCTTGTAAAATAACGCACGAGTAAAGATTGAGAAACCGAACGAACGAAACGATTATCCAAGATGTTTTTAAATACACCCTAAAGTCAACTTTTTTTTTTTTTTTACTTTTCTCACAAGTCAACTTTTCAAGTTTTCATAAACTAATAATTTCTCTCTCTACTTTTCAAGTTTCAATATATCTTTTAATTTTTTTAAACAACTATTTTAATTTTTTTATAGTTGCAAACAGTTTAAAAAAGTACAAATTTAATTTATATGATAAAACTGCTCTAATAGGGGTTTCTATTTTCTTCTCACTATTATATCATCCTTAATTATATTAAACTAGATGTAAGCCTTGCCGCGTTGCGGCTAGGGGCTTACAAATCAAGCCACAACCTATACAAATTTTAAACGCTATTTAATAACATTGATCATACGAAAGGTAATTACAAAATCTATAATCAGTTTATGTAAAAGCTAGTATACATATTTTCACAACTTTACTTGCATAGTTTGTTAATACCCATACCCATGAATGTTTTATCCTGTTGAAATGGTTGTCCCCATATCGTCATAATATTGCTTCCTGTTGCAATGCAACATGTTAAGATACATAACAATCTGAATGTCGTTTAAATTTATAAAAGCACTAACCATGATAAACCCAATACATGATTACCAAACCTTATTAATGTTAAGGTGAGACGCCAAAGAAGCAAGCTCCATTCATATATCGAGCCCATTCAATGAGTTCGCCACTACCAGCACCACCTGCAAGTACTCGATTTCTTGATAATGCACGCACTCAAACACATACACGCCTTCATATAAACAAACATACTTGCAGTATAATTTTTACTTACCTGGTCAAACCTCTTAAAGATGGCTATGCACTTGACGATCAACATACTTGCTTCTACCTAGAACCACAATTCATATCAATGGGGCATGGTGTTTCGCCTATTTGTGATAATTAGAAGAAAGTCCATTTCATATGAAAGAAGTGAATATTATATATACTCACCTTTGCTCAATTACGTGCAAAATTAATGACTTGTAAAGCTTGATTATAACAACAATCGAGCTCTTCTCCCCAAATTTATGTTATGCCTGCACTAAACATTAGGGCACCACATCAATAGACACATTACCTATATATTAAAAGTACAATTGAATGAATATAATTTCATTAAGAGATTAACAAATGGTATTGGGTACCGGTACTGATATCAAATTTATCAAACTGGGTGTATTTTCGGTACCGGTTCGACACCGGTATTCACCGGTTTTTACCCTCAAATTACCTATACATTAAAAGTACAATTGAATGAATAGTAATTTCACTAAGAGATTAGCAAATGGTATTGGGTACCGGTACCGATATCAAATTTACCAAACCGGGTGTATTTTCGGTACCGGTTCGACACCGGTATTCACCGGTTTTTACCCTCAAATACCGGTGTCGTACCAGCACCGACCGGTATCGAACCGTAACGTACCAGGTATATTCGGTACTGATACCCACTTTTGGGGATTTCGGTAACAGTATTTTCGGTACCGGTTGGTACCGAGCTCATCAAATCCTGTAGCAATGTAGAAATGCAAGTAATTGCACCGTTTAGTTTACTTTTCATACACACAGTAAGTAAACTGTATTTCGTTTGAATGAGGTTTTATATACACACACGAAATGAACAGTGTTTTTTGAATAATATAATATAATAGAGTTTTAATATTATAAAATTGTTATTTTCTTTACTTTTTAACAGTGGCGGAACTAGAACATTAACTCAACTCAGGGGTATCCTAAATTTTTTTTTTCACCGTGCAATCGTACAATATTAAAAAAGCGACAATAAATAAAGTAAAACAAATACCTAATAGATTTGTCCTCTTCTTTTTTTAATAGCTTGAAATCGTTCCATCACATCGTCCCACGTAAAAAATCCTTTTCGACCGCACAAACTATAGCATTGTTCAAAATTAAATCATAATTTTATGAATCAACACAATTCAAACAAATTTATTCAGAAAATTCTCCTAGATTATCAAAGTAATCCAATGAGAATGGTCAAGGACTTAACCAATTTTATTTTTTCCTTAATAGAGTCCAGACCAAGAATTCATATCAAGAATTTACTTACATATGGAATCAACATTCTAAATTATTACAATTCACCATATGTTAAAAACCCCCAAATTTGTCTCAAAAAACCTTAAAATTTCAATTACTCCTATTGTTACGGTTGGTGAGTAATCACATGTATCGACCATATCACCAGCAACTAATTCATATTAGTAACACAATACAATAAAATCTTAGTTTTTAAGATGCAAGCATACACCAAGATCATATAATCAGCATGTTGGACTTTTAAGGCATTATATTATAAGGTATTTCCACTTACCTTAGCATAAAATAAGCATCCAAACAAATATTAGAAACTCTCCTACCCCTCTCTTTTGTTGCGTCGATGGTACCCCAAGCCAACACACCACTGAATTTTCTTCTTGTTTATTTTCACTTACGTCGCTGCCGTTGGTAGCAGTTCTCTGTCCCCGCTATCGCCATTGTCGGAGTTCAGGCCTTGCTAAAACCCTATTCTCAGGTTGTCTACTGTTTTTTCCAGCCGAATAGTTACACCAATTAAGACCGTCGGAGAAGCCGCTGGTTTCCTTCGGAAGCTCGAGTTTCTCTCTCTATCATCAGTGTTGGTGTAGGACTGTAGGTAATGGGGAAAAGGAAGCTGATTGAAGACAACTATTGAAGTGGGCGGTGCCACGTAAATCACACAGAAACGTGGCATAAGTTGAATGTCGCTTAGATGACACGTTTGGGTACTGTTCATAAGAACATACCCAAATTGTTTATATAGAGTAATTATTCTCAGTAACTTATAACTTGCGTACTCACCGCTATACTATTTGTTCAACTTAAAGATTTAATTTAGTTAACCACTTATATGTGTATGTTATATCTCCGTTAGTATTGGTGATTCATGGAAGCATGTTCTTATTTTAAAAAATCGATTTTCTATTTAAAATTATATTATATAACCCTACAAAAAGCAACTTGGGTTGCCTTTCTAGAATGAAAAGTTGTGACTTTTAAAAAACCACACAATAATACCCCTTTGCTTTATTATTATATTATATACTTATAAAAAACCAACTGGTGCCGGTTAAAAACAAGTCAGAAAAGGGACGACGTTTTGGTTCGGTTACCTCGCACACATGACAGAAAGGGACGGCGTTTACTTTTTTATTAGAGACTCGTTATTTATTTATTAATGATAAACTTTTTCACTTTCGTGTTTATAATAAAGTGTCTTGATTATTTATTTATTAATATTGATATTAATACTAATAATAGTATAAAAAAGTATAAAAAAGTAACAAAAGTATTATAAAATAAAATAACATAAAAACAACATAATTATTGCTTCTGACTTTAGAATAAAATAATGTATTAAAATACTTAATTATTACTAAATTTGACTAATTTGGTATGTTAATCTATATGTTGGGTGTATTTATCACACCCCATTTCCGAATTTAGCCGAAAATGTGGGTTGAGAAAAGAGTCCAGGTTCTTGATTGTGTATATGGGAACTTGAATCATGATCGATTAGCGAAGAAATTGGAATCAATCAAAAGAAAGAAAAAGGGATACACAGCTACACATGTGTTGTGTTCGGTTTGGGCGGCAAATTTGATTAAAAGGATTTCAGCGAACATACTTATTTATATTAGTTAACTAGGTTATAACCCCGTGTATTACACGGGTTAAATAAAAAAATTTTATATATTAAATGATAAAACAATATATATATTTAAAAACCTTCTTTATTGCACGCGTTGAATAAATATAATTTTATATATTAAATAATAAAAAGTTATATCTATAAATCTTTAAAACCACGTGTATTACACGAGTTGAATAAATGTAATATTGTTTACCAAATCTATACTATATAATAAAAGAAACCTGTTTTGGGACACTTGTCATTCTCTCATTTAATTGATTAAAAATATTAAAGTATGATAAGATTTTATGATATTTATAATTATATTTATAAATTATTACCTATATAGGTATTACGTGTATTAAAGATGGTTAAATATATTTAATATGTATATGATATATATTAAAATGTTTTGTTTAATATACTTATCTAAATATTTATTATGGATAAATATTAATAAATATATAATTACCGTGATTAAAATAAAAATCTAAATTAATACAAACTAGATGCTTTACATATATATAATTTAATAACCATTTTAGCTCCATGGATAATTTTAACAGATTTCATCAATTTTTATTAAAATTCTTATTATTAATAATATTAATTTAATCAAATCTAAAATCTAATCTAATACAATTTTTTATTATCAATAATATTTAATCTAATCTAATAAGAATTCATATGGATTCCAAAGTTGATATTAACTTTCAAATAATTAAAAAAAAAATCGGCCTAACATCACAAATGTTTCTATTAAATTCGATTAATTAATTTGTTCAATAATCACTATTATCTTTATCATTCAGTACGGTTAACCGATTTATCATAATACAACCTCCCACCTATTCAATTATATGATTTTTCAATCTTATATTAACTAAATAAATAAAGATTAATATTCAATCTTATCCTACTTTAAATATAAAAAAATCCATTGGTTTAGATTAATATTCAATCTTATCCTACTTTAAATATAAAAAAAATCCGTTAGTTTTTTAAATATATTTTTTAATTATTTGGTATATAAAATCATATTTATTCAACCCATGTAATACACGGGGGTTTTTAAAAATATAACTTTTTTTTATTATTTGATAAACAATGTTACATTTATTCAACCTGTGTAATACAATGGTTTTAAAGATATAATTTTTTTATTATTTGGTATATAATATTACATTTATTCAACCCGTACAATAAATATGGTTCTTATAGATATAACTTATTTTATTATTTAATATATAAAATTACATTTCTTTAACCCGTGCAATAAAGGAGGCTTTTAAAAAGATAATGTTTTATTATTTGGTATATAAAATTCATTTATTCAACCCGTGTAATACACGGGGTTATAACCTAGTAATAAAATAATACATCTTTAAAAAACCCCATTTATTACACGGGTTGAATAAATGTAATTTTATAAACCAAATAATAAAAAAATACATCTTTAAAAATATGCGTATTACACGGTTTGAATAAATGTAATTTTCTATATTAAATAATAAAAAATATATATATCCTTAAAAAACCTCCTGTATTGTACGAATTGAATAAATCTAATTTTATACATCAAATAATAAAATTACGATTTTGGCCCCCGTGGTTATATCACTTTTACCCTTTTAGCCTGAAAAAGAATTTTGTAACATCTAAGCCCCAACGTCTTTTTTTCTAACCTTTTTAGCCCCTAACGTCTTTTTTTAACCCTTTTGGCCCCTAACATTTAATGGATGGTGTTAGTGTTAGGGGCCAAAAGAGTTAGAAAAGAAAACGTTGGGGGCTCAAATGTTAAAAAAGAAAAATTTGAGCTAAAAGGGTAAAAGTGATATAATTACTGGGGCCAAAATCGTAATTTTCTCTAAATAATATTATAAGTGAGAAGAAGATTAAAATAAATAATAATAATAATAATTATCTATAAGATATTAAACTAAATAATATTTAATAGGAGGATTATCTATAATTAATTAAAAAAGATTAAATTAAAATAACAATTATCTATAAGAGATGCTCTAATATGATGACAAGTATCCCAAAAGTGGTTTCTTTTATTATATAGTATAGATGCATTTTATTCTTGTTCGAAAAAGGTATATAATAAAGTCAAAAAAAAAAAAAAAGTACTATGGTATCCAAAAGTATGAATATTTTTGGTGAATGACTATGAAGTCTTATCGTGTATAATATATTTATATAGCTTTCTTAAATAACTTATCAAAGAATATTTTGGCATAAAAATTTCAACCTACAATGATTAGAGCAATAACTTATTAGATCTTTTTGTTCTACATTAGTTTTACACAAGAGAAGCCACAACCACAAGTTTCAAAAATGATCCCTCACCTTTAACTTTGTTAAACAATAGTTATATTTTGTTTATTTTAAACTTAACTAAATATAGTTTATTGTTTATCGATTCAAGACCTCGCGAATCCTAATGGAATGTGTATATATATACATATATAAGAGTGTATGATGA
The DNA here is from genome assembly GCA_030545235.1 of Helianthus tuberosus. Taxonomy (NCBI): domain Eukaryota; kingdom Viridiplantae; phylum Streptophyta; class Magnoliopsida; order Asterales; family Asteraceae; genus Helianthus; species Helianthus tuberosus. The sequence continues at coordinate 57,883,667 of CM060437.1, read as the reverse complement.
AAATAAATAAAAAAAATCCCATCCGCGTTTAATTTCTAGATATATATACGCATGAGAGTGTATTATACGACAATTCCGATCGAAATGGTTATTCAATAAAACTAAAAAAAATTCAAAACGGGTCGGATTTTGGGAGCCCATTTTGTCGGCTGTTACAGAAACAACTACACCATGATATTGTTGGGATTGAACCCTACCAGAGGAACATATAATGAAAGCCAAAACCGGTTCACAACAGTGGATTCACAATAAGCAGTTGTTTACACTAAGTCTTCTCCCTTGAAAGTGATTATAACAGCTGATGGTCTTATATCCACTGCCCGGATACAACTACTGCTGTTCTTCAAAACTACTGATGAAGCCCAGAAGACTGATGAGAACTAAGCACCGCTGGTACAATCTACTGATGACAAAGCACTGCCCAATCAAGGACTGATCAACCTTGAGGAAAGCACTGATGTAAAGAGAGAGCAGTAGTTTAGTATGTCATCTGTCTTATACATAGTCAGTGGTTAAGATTAGCAGTGTTTGTATAAGAACAGTAGATACAGGTTGTTAGGCTGTTAGACGTCGCTTTCATGGTGACGTCAGCTGAGATGCCTCAGTGGTTTGGCTTGTCTATAAATGGAGCAGTACTCTGTACTGTTACATTTGATCGTTTTGAGTAAGTTCTTCTCCTCAATTCAATCATTTCATCTTGTGCAACCAACCATGAAGTATCAGGCTGAGGGGGAGTTTAATTTGTAAGCTTGCATTGTAATCTTTTGCTTTGAATTGTAATCTTTCAACTCATTGAAAGCAAATGTTTATCAAACTATATTCTCCTTTGATTGTGTTTACAAAGTTTGCTATTCATTTCCGTTGCACTTTAACCTTGTTCATTTCTGTTGATTTGTTCAAATTATACAAACTAACACAATCATTAGAGCCTCCGATCCTAACAATTTGTATCAGAGCTTGGACAGTCAAATTCGATCTAACAATCAATTTGACATAACAGTTCAGCTCAAAATTCATTGATACTAAGGTTGGTTGTATTCAGCTGAAAAACAGAGTAATGATTGATCACGCTTAACGTTGTTATTCAAATACTCTGTAAAACAACCAAGATGTCATAAAACACACAAATTTCACACAACAAGTGATGTTATGCACAAGTCACTCATAGTTTTCAGATCTGAAAACATGTCAGTTAAACTATGATATTGTTTATTCTTTTCAAAATTGATTTCAACTGTTGTTTATGAAATTTGTGATGTTTTCATTATATTAGATGCTAAAGTATGAACCTCAGATTAACAAAACCTATGTTCATAAAAACATTGGTGTTTTGCTAACATAAAAAAGAGGGAAATTAAAACTTTAGTAATTAGATCTTATGTGTTGAAAAACAGGTTGGGAATCCTGTTAAAAAGGACCAAATCAACTCTGTTAAAATACATTAAGAAAACAGGAGTCAAAATAGTCCGTATCATATGTAATGTGAGATTGGTAAAAAATTTGTACAAATATGGCTAAATCTCTTAAAACATTACTACAAAATGATTCTGGATTAAGTATTCCTTCAATAAAGACCTCCCAGTAAGTATTTCATTACTTATGAATGGGAAGGGTAAAAAGGGAAGAAGAAAATTCACAAAAACTCAGAAGTGTGTTTATCTCAAAACTTTTGAAGTCAGGAGAAAAGAGTATAAACATAAAACACTTAAGAGTCAAAGATTGGGGTAACAATGGTCATTAAGCAACCATGTGCAATCATTGGTTCAGGAAAGTTCAGGTAACAATAGTATTCCCAGTGAATGAATTTACAAGAGGACTAGACAAATTTTCAGAATCTTCACATGGTAACAAAGTCTATAACAGGGTTTATCAAAAACTCATGTGAACATGTGTCCTCATTTCTGTTGTCAATCAATCAACAAGAAAATGGTACCAAACAGTGGTCAAAATGTATTTACAATTTCATACCACTGTTGATAAACCTCTGACAATTTTCATAAACTTGAGCTGGATATGATCAGTTGCTTTAGTAAAAAAAAAAAAAACTATACCAGATCCTTTTGATGCTGTTTTCAGAAAATCCTTTAATTTTTCTGAAAAAGGGTTTTCTCAAATAAAGCAGGATATATTATTCTTTATATTTTTTTTGAATAATATTTTTTGAACCTTTACTGGTTTTTTTTTATAGTAAAGTTTCAATCTCCTGTCATGATATATTACCTTTATTTTTGTTGGTAATATTATCCTCAATATGGATCAGAAGGAAATGGTACATATGTTAAAGTCATGTCAAACTCAAGTTTGTTTTTACACTGTGCAAAAGATTGATTGTTAACAGATCTTAAATACTTGGGCACTCATGTTTTAATTTAAATATTATAACAATAATGAGTTTCCTTAGTAAAAAGTCTACATCATCTGGGGTACTAAACCACTGTCAGAAATTTGAAAAAGCTTCAAAATGTGTAATTGACATGTGGGAAAACCTTGAATGAAAATTTTCAAAAACAGTTGCTGATATATTAGTCATTCAAATCTTTACCATTTACCCTAACCACTGTTTTGTTCAAACATCTGCTTCCTAAATATTGTCCACTGCTGAAAGTCAACCATTGATCCTCTCATTCTCTTGGCAAGCATGGATGCTCAAAATTAGTGACTTATCCACTGATGTGCTATCCACTGATAGTAAAAATCATCCACTGTTATCATATTATTACCGTTGTAACCACTGATACTTGTTTCATTAGTGGTCCTCAAAACAACTTTCTTCCATTCTTCATCCATATCATCAAAGGTTGGCACGTGGTCAGTTTTTAGCCATCAGATCTTAATAACCGCTGCCACATCAGCGATCACTTTTTCCTTAATAAAACCCTGATCAAAACCCCCAAACTGGGTTTTACACTGTCGAATTGAATTCCAAAATTCTCTTCTCAAAGCAGTTTCCAACCTTTCTTCTCAAATCACTCTTCGATTCTTCTTCATCAAAATGACGAAATCAAAATCAAAGTCAAAACCATCATCATCATCCTCCAAAGAGGTCTCTCAAACGGCTGCTGAATCCATTGAAATACCTTACAAATCCCCTCACAACTATTTGGGTCTACTCACAAAACCCATAAACAACCACACCTTTGATTCCATCATCGACACATTATTTGAATCAAAGTACAAAACTTTGTTGATAGCAGATGCTCCCATTTACCAACAAACCCAGAGAGAGTTCTGGAAAAATGCTACGCTTGAAAAACAAGACGATAAAGTAGTAACCATAAACTCCTCGATACAGGGTAAAGCGATTCAAATTACTCCGCAATCAATCTCAGAAGTCTTTAAACTTGATGATCAGAAACGTAAAACTTCCTTTGATAAAACCGAGTTGAAAACTGATTTTCTGAAAAGAGGGTATGCAGAACAATCAAAGGTAGATACCTTACAAAAAGGTTACTTCCCTTCTGCACCTAGGTTTTTATTTCACTTACTTTTGATGTGTGTTTCAAATAAAACAACAGCGTTTAACGAAATACCATTGAAGATTCAATGTCTGGGTTATGCTATTTTAAAGAATGAAAATTACAACTATTCCCAGTAGATCTTTAATGACTTGGTAAAAAATGTTGATAGCAAATCATTTTTACTTTTTCCAAGGTTTTTAAGCTACTATTTTAAACAAAAATTTGAAAAAGAAAATGAAAATTTGCTCAAACAGGGTGTCTATTTTCAAATAAAAGGGTTAACAACTGAAACATTTTCTAGAATGATGGCACCAATAAAAACAAAAGTAGAGGTGCCTGAGCAGAATTTAGCAGCAACCACTGCTCCTCAGACATCTGCTGCAGAGCCCACTGCTCCAGGTGATCATAGCAGCACAAGCACTGCTTTGAAACCCACACCTGACATCACCAAAAAGACCAAAAAGAAATCTTACAAAAAGCCCACCAAACCCAAGAAAAAGGCAACTCTGGAAGATGAGATCCCAGAGCAACTGCCAGTGACAGCACAAATGTCACCAAAAACCACTGCTGCTACTTCCTCACAACAGTTGGTAGAAAGATCTCCACCCTTACCTCAAACTCCTCCTGCATCCTCACAAAAGGATCAGGTTGTAAGCACAGGGACCCCACATTATGAAGCTCTGGATTCAATAGGATCCATCTTCCTCAGTCCTGATCCCAAGGACATGTCTCTTTCAACACCCATACCCTCACCAATCACATTACCACAATCAATAATGCCTTTGTTGCATGCAGTTGCTATAGCTCAGACACAAACCAGTTCCTCTCTATCACCTATCACTGAGAGTATACTCCCACAAGTGACTGAGTCTGATGCTACTACCCCTGCTATCCCAGCAACAACTGAGGAGGTCACACCCCCTGAGTTACAAGTAACTCTTGGTGGTAGTTCAAGTGGAGCAGCAACTACAAGTGATGGATCAACAGATCTGCATTTGGACAGTTGTTTCATTAATAAGACTCCCTTGAAGGCAATTTCGTCTATAGCACCTTCGGTAACCACCAGTGAGTTTGTTCTAACCACTGGCAACATCAAAGGGTTTTCAAGTGCTGAAGAAAGAAGTCCCCAGTACCGAGAACAAGGGGCATCAATGGGTGATTTTTGGGACTCAGTTCCTAAGTCACACATTGATACAACCACTGCTGGTGGGGATTCAGGTGATCCCATTAATTTGGGTGATGATTCAAAATATCAGGAATTGACGGGCAGAGTTGAAAAACTTGAAACATCAGTTACTGAAATCAAGGATATGGTGCAACAACTGTTAAAAGCTCAAAAAGCACAATCCACTGCTGTTCCACCTCAAGCACCTGCTCAACCACAAGCACTTGCTGCAAATGAGCTCTGGAATCTTTTTCAACCCCTGCTTGAAAAACAAAAACAAATGGCTGATCAGCAGCATGAAATGCATGTAAAAATGCTGACAAACATGGTGGAGTCAAGATTTAAAGATACTCAAGCAGACATCAAGGCTATAAAGGCCAGCATACAAAGGACTGCTCATGGTGGTAAAGCTCCCTCCACTATCCTCTTCATGGATAACCCCCTTCCAGATAATGCCAAAAAGGGGGAGAAAATCCAGCAGTTGAAGATGAAGGGAATTGAGGATGGTGTTTACATTGAATCGGAAAAAGAAAAACCGACATCTAAACCTCAAACCACAAAATCTCAAACTTCTATCCAAACAGCTGATATGTCAGTAGTTTCAAAAACTGTGTGTCAAACAGTTGCCATCTCTTCAACACACACCACTACAACACACACACTACCACTGCCCTACCATCTCAATCTAAAACTACATCACCACTATTACCTCCTGTTATAAAACAGAAGACAACAGATGTTACAACATCTGTTGTAATGACAACAGTGGTTGAAACACTAGTTGTTTCAACACCTGTTAGTCAGACACTTTCCACCACTCAAATCACAACCACTGTTCCACCCAAGACATCATCAGCCTCTCCTACAATAAAAAGGAGAAGGGTTTTCATTCCTGATGATGATTCTCCATCAACATCACCAAAAACAACTTCACCGCCTTCATCCCCTGCTCAAAAGCAGAAGACATCTACTGACACATCAGTAGTTGTAATGACAACAGAGGTTGAAACACCAGTTGTGTCAACAGCTGTTTGTCAACCATCCACCACTGCTCTCATCATTCCTACATCACAGCCAAAATTACCTCCACCCATAAAGCTTCACAAAAGAAAAAGAGAAACAACTCAGGCAACTGATGAAAAATATGATCCTGATGCTGCTAAATATCCACTGGAACTAGAAGCTGTGAAAAATGAGATGAAACAATTTTACACAGAGGATGATCCTTCAAAAAGAAGATTCCCTTCTCTCATAGGCTTCATAGTCCCAGAAGACATGGATGAATATCTCGAGATGAAAGCAAGACAAGCAAAGATTCGAGCTAAACTCGAATGAAAAGATCAAGGTGACGAAGCCATTGCTGAAAAATTGGAATTCTTGCTCACAAAAGTCAAGCAGATGGAAGATTATGAACAAGATCTAGACAAAGAAAAGAAAGAAAAATGAAATAAACTGAGAAAAGAATATCTTGAGCATATCATGAAAGAAAAATTATATCCTGCTGAAGAAAGCCAATTTGAAGAATGGCCAATAGTTGCTTTAAAGCATGAGGCAGACATAATTGAAAGGATTAAAAATGATCCAAGAAAGAAGAAGACTGCTCCAAATTGGAACAAATACAAAAAGCTCATAGCTGACCTAACATCTGAGTACAAAAGAAAGAAACAGGAGCTGGTGGATGCAAAGGTGGACACTGCCACTGCCATAGCAAAATGGACAAAGCAGTACACTGATGAAGCTTATGAAAGGCTTAAGAAAAGGAGGATAACTGTCCCAGACACTCCAAAGAAGCCAGACTATAACAAGATGGAACAACAGCTGGATGCTCTTAAAACACTGCTCACATCAGCAGATAACCCTATCCTTGTGAAAAACCAAGAAAAAGGAAAACTGCTGACCAGTGAAGAAGGAAAAGAAAAGGAAGCTGAGTACTTCACAGAAGCCATCAAGAAAATGGATCTAAAATAAGAGAGTTCAGTGAGCCTTCAAAACCTTTTCAAAAAGGTATTAACCAAACCTGCAGCAGATATATCAGACATTGAGCTAGATCAACAAAAGAGACAAGAACAGATTGACAAAGAAGTTGCAGAAGACGTAGCTGCAGCAAATGAAGTCATAGAAAAGGCTTTCAAACAAATGTCTGAAGTTCAAGATACTGCTCTACAATTCTTTACAAGGCCAAAATATCCAAGCTCATCAGAAAATAAAAATCTCCCAAGAAACCCATTGGGTTCAAAAGTACTAAAGTGGATGTCTGATCAAAAGACCCATGTATTGACCCTGGTCAGATCCAATGGTGAAATGAAGTACATATCAAGGAAAGAAGCACTAGGCCTTAGTGTTGAAGATTTGCAGGATCTCCTTGAACTTTCATTGTGCTGGGATGAGGATGACACAAGTTCCAAAGAATTTGAAGAAGAATTTAAAAAGACAAGCAAGGGAACTAACGATGAGAAATAAAAATCCAGAATAATGAAGGGTTTTGGCATTATCTGTTCCAGGGGGATATTGTTGGGATTGAACCCTACCAGAGGAACAGATAATGAAAGCCAAAACCGGTTCACAACAGTGGATTCACAATAAGCAGTTGTTTACACTAAGTCTTCTCCCTTGAAAGTGATTATAACAGCTGATGGTCTTACATCCACTGCCCGGATACAACTACTGTTGTTCTTCAAAACTACTGATGAAGCCTAGAAGACTGATGAGAACTAAGCACCGCTGGTACAATCTACTGATGACAAAGCACTGCCCAATCAAGGACTGATCAACCTTGAGGAAAGCACTGATGTAAAGAGAGAGCAGTAGTTTAGTATGTCATCTGTCTTATACATAGTCAGTGGTTAAGATTAGCAGTGTTTGTATAAGAACAGTAGATACAGGTTGTTAGGCTGTTAGACGTCGCTTTCATGGTGACGTCAGCTGAGATGCCTAAGTGGTTTGGCTTGTCTATAAATGGAGCAGTACTCTGTACTGTTACATTTGATCGTTTTGAGTAAGTTCTTCTCCTCAATTCAATCCTTTCATCTTGTGCAACCAACCATGAAGTATCAGGCTGAGGGGGAGTTTAGTTTGTAAGCTTGCATTGTAATCTTTTGTTTTGAATTGTAATCTTTCAACTCATTGAAAGTAAATGTTTATCAAACTATATTCTCCTTTGATTGTGTTTACAAAGTTTGTTATTCATTTCCGCTGCACTTTAACCTTGTTCATTTCTGTTAATTTGTTCAAATTATACAAACTAACACAATCATTAGAGCCTCCGATCCTAACAGATATCTATTTAATTACTTTGTCAACCCACACGGCTTAAGTGTATATGATCGGTTACATTAGGATTTAACTATATTTATTATTTTTCATAATAATATATACTATATCCAAAATATATGTCGCTTGCTTGATTTTTTGAGTTCTTGTGTACCGTATTTGTTTTTTTCAGATTCTTTTTTGACTTTAGATGTAAAAATTATTAAAGGTCATGTTTTTCAAACTATGATTAAAAAAGGGCATGTATTTAAGAAAGTTAATGGTTCTAATTGAAATTCAAGAGTAAAAACATATCCGTTTGATTATATCCATGAGACTGAAATTTATTGCATAATTTTATGAGATATTCTATGTTAATTAGTTAAATGATATATTTAAAGTTTATATTTGTTGTTGTATTTAGAACTATGGTAGAATCCCGTGTATTACACGGGTTGAATACATGTAAATTTATATATTAAATAATAAAAAGTTATATCTTTATGAACCCCGTATATTGTACGGGTTAAATTGTCACACCCCCAAAATCCACCATGCGGAGCGTCACCGCTTGGAGGCGTGACATGACCAGGATCGAGCCACCAATCATATTGAACAACGTAATTTAAGTTAATAAAGCCAATCACAATACAATTGGTGACCAAAAGGTAAGCAACCGACTTTAGGTTAACAGCGGAAGCATAAAACATAAGTCCAAAACATAAGTTCGTAGTTCATAAGTTTAAAGACTTCATAACATCAGTTCATTAAGTTTATAAGGTTTAATTATTAGATACAGGACATAACAGTCCATATCCCACAACGACCTCCTCCTCGCGCAAGCTCCATAAGTACCTAATGACATGCAAGGCATGTAACAACAAATCAACAACAAAGTTGAGCGAGTTCACAGTTGATTGTTCAGTTAATGAGTTCGTATCAGAAATCATAAGTTCGTTTCATAACCATGTATTACCCATTATCCTTGATTCCCAAACCTTTACGATATTTAGTGGGGGCTTCCCATGTTGTATGTTACTAGACTAGTCGTATCCATAAGTGTCCACCCAATCCGAGGACAGTGTTAAGTATGAGTGTACGTAGGTTTTACGTACGTGCCCCTCTCAATCCGAGGACAGTAGTAAGTATGAGTGTACGTAGGTTTTACGTACGTGCCCTTCTCAATCCGAGGACAGTGTGAGTGTACGTAGGTTTTACGTACGTGCCCTTCTCAATCCGAGGACAGTAGTAGGTAGTCTAGTAGTGTTGATAATATAAATAGTTATTCAATCCCATTCCCAACCACCAGGAATCCCATGCCTTAGTAAGGGTGTGAACTCACCTCGGTTGCTCGGTTTGACTCTAAAAAATAGCTAACAGTCAAGGTCGGTCAATCACGTCCTAGTATAATTTACCAGTTAGCCATTTAGTGGTTTTCAAATAGAGCACAAAGTTCCTACACGTATCTATCACATAACATGCGTCACTTTAACGGTTCATGCCCATATAAACTTCCCATCCATTCCCCACTCATAAACAAACATATGATAATGCACATAACACATATAACATGTTAGATCATTCACAGATAGCATACTCGACATTTAGACACGTAAAATACAACTTATGTCGTTTCAGCTTAAATATTCAAAACCGGGCTGTTTTCGGACATTTTAATAAAATAGTTAACTTATTCCAAAAATTCTCAAATTTTTACAGAATGTCTTAAACGATCCAGATATTATTGTGTAAAAATATCGGGGTCCAGTTTATTACCAATATTTTATAAAAATTCATTTTCCGGACTGAAATCAGATTTATCTTTTTCTGACTGCAGTCCACGGAATAATTTATTTAAATTTCATCAAGAGTCTGATTTACGAAATTCTAGTGAGAGAATTACAAATACATCGGTGGTCATCTACAATACAATTTGCATGATCTAACTCTACACAGAATGCAAGTTATGGCAGAAAACAGAATGTAAATTTTCAGCAGCAAAAATGCAGCTCTAGCTGCTGTTACGAAATGACACTTTAAAAATAGTAAACGAAGTCCAAAAATCATGATTCCGATGCCATTAGAACCGTATTTCATAATACATAAATCTAGACTTCAGAAAACACATTTTTCATTAAGTTACAGTCCTGTTACAGCCAACTGAAGTTGGATGTAATCACTAAACAGCTTTATGTTTTCAGTCTTTAACCTTCTAAAGTGCGTTCGATTGATTCCGTTAGCATGTTTAGTGATCACAACAACATCAAACATCAATATTAACCAGCAAATCATCAGGAAATCAATCAAGAATCATAACAACACAAGATCTACGTGATTTACACACATAACTTCTCTTTATCCATCTTTTATTCCTTATGTTCAAGACTTTAAGTTATGTTCATGTGTGTTTTTGATTTTTAACCATTACATCTACTATTAACCACTTTAAACGAGATCAAGATGATTTTTAGAGGCACTTACTACTAGCTCGAGGCTAGGGAAGAAACAAGACGTAAACGAGGTGGATAAAAGAAATCTAGAGAGGTTCTTGAGCTTCCGAGTGCACCGGGCTTGTTTGTGTGTCACCTTGCACCTTTGTATGTATGTAAAATATCTAGATCAAGACTTGATGGTGATGATGGGTGTGGTCTCGGCCGAACTCAAACAAAGGGGGAAAGAGGAGAGCAAGTTTGGTTGAGGGTGTTTGATGAAAGAGATTGGTGATCCTACATGCATACTTATAATCCAAATCTCCTCATTACCCATTATATAATATGTCATCTAGATATCAAGCATCCACTAATAAAATAATCAAAGAATTGTGGGGTGTGTCCCCACTCATGGGAACCGTTCGAATGAGAGGGGGGGGGGGTATGGTTGGATTTCAATGGTTAGTTAAGTTCTAGTTTGGATTAGAATGATAAAGTTAGTGTATTTTAGTGTGTGTTATAATATAAAGGGTGTTAGGGTATTCGGGGACCCTAACTAGCTCAGAAAGGTAAAACAATGTCTTTGACAATATTTTTATGTTCCGGGTAAAGTCCGGTTGTTCGGTTGGATATTGATCCGTTAAAGTGCTTAATTAATCCGTAAAGTGTCATATATATATATATATATAGATTTTTGCAACGTTTTTAATTTTTAACACTCAGGAAGGCAAACCGGACTATTTAGTAACTTTTCTGCATACTACTAGTATGTTAACAAGTACATGTAAGTATAACACAGTAATCAGAGAGCAGTTAAATGATTCAGCATAGTCATCAGGCACTTTAATTAACATTAATAGATTGTACGGTTACATGTAATTTGAGGGTTGTCACATTCTCCCCCTGTTAAGAGAATTTCGTCCCGAAATTTAGCGCGTGGTTACTGAGGAAGCTAGTTAAGTTGCGTTGGTTTCCTGGTTTTCCTGGGGTGTCACATAAATAAATGTAATTTCATATATCAAATAATAAAAAAGTTATATCTTTAAAAACCATGTGTATTACACAGAATAAATAAATGTAATTTTGTATACTAAATACTAAAAATGTCGTATCTTTAAAAAAACTCATGTATAATCGGGTTGAATAAATCTACCAAATAATAAAAAATTTACATCCTTAAAAACCTCGTATATTACACGTGTTGAATAGATTTAAAAAAAAGTTATATCTTTAAAAACCATGTGACACAGATTAAATAAATGTAATTTTGTATATTAAATACTAAAAACACCGTATCTTTAAAAAACCCGTGTATAGTCGGGTAGAAAAATCTACCAAATAATAAAAAAATATATTCTTAAAAAACCTCGTGTATTACACGTGTTGAATAAATCTAATTTTACATAGCAAATGATAGAAAGCTATATCTTTAAAAATTTCGTGTATTACACGGGTTATATAAATGTAACTTTGAATAATAAATAATAAAAAAATATTTTTAAAAACCTCGCGTTTTACACGAGTTGAATAAATATAATTTTGTATATCAAATAATAAAAAAATTTATATTTTTAATAAATTAGGATAACATTTAATATTAATTTTTTTTATATATTTAATATAAGATAAGTAGGAAAAAGATGTATTTGTTTTAAAAATATATTAAATTAACAATTTAGATTTGAGGATAATATTGTATTAAAGTATAATAAGATTTAATATTAATTTATTATTTATTTATTTATTTATTTATTTATTTAGTTAATATAAGATAAGTATAGATTTGAGGATACCTTAAATGAATGACACGTGTCTAAAAGTTGGTTTCTTTTATTATAGTAGACTAACGGTAAGACCCGTGTGCAAACACGGGTCGTTTCTTAGAAAACCATGCATAACACATATTGATAGAACGTATAGATACATGTATAGATATTGTACAAAATTGTGTTATCTATTATAGCTAAAAGACAACTATAAGTAAATATAAAAGATATTTAACAAACTTAATAAAAGATGTCTAACAAACTTTATAAAATTCATCAGTTACATATGATTATTTCTATTCTCTTATTAAAAAAAGAGAGTATCTACCCATTGACAATGTAAATTGTTATAAACATAAGTACATATAAAAGATGTCTAACAAACTTAATAAAACTCGAATACAACTTAACTTTAACAAACATTAACTAAGAACATACGATCACCTGCCTAAACAACACACATCAAACCTCACTCAAGAATTTGTTATGCAGCAACATGTCCTTTGCTACATGTTGTGATCTGGTTAAATATGCTACTGCAAACAATGTAACAGCTGCTGATCCAATAATCTCCCTATACAACAGATGATACAAAAACCCTTCTTTATTACTGATTTTTATTTCTCATCAACATCTCCCTGATTTGTCCTTTAAATTGTATTTCAAAGTCCAGGGAGAACATGTCTTCTTCATTATCCCTCTCAAGTTGAAGGTCCAACAAATATTGGAGATCGTATGCATTCAGATTATATGCACTATCCATTTTAATCTCTTCAACACTACCATCTTATCTGAACAAAGTCAATACTTGGGTTTTTTAGCATGACTTCCACTTTACTATTTTTGGATCAATTGGTTTTCTTGGGCAAAGAATTATTGAAGATGAGTTTGGTGATTGTGGTCTGCTAAATAAATTTGCAATTGATTCAGACAAATCAGATGATGAGAGAAGGTTTTTTGGAGTATCGATTTTCAGAGACAGAGCAGCAGTTGTAGGATAGACTGGGTTTTGAAGAACATTTGAATGTTCAGCTCTAACTTCTTCCAGCTTTTTGTAGGTCTCAACTATCTTCAGTTTAGACCATCTGGCAATGGATCTAACTGGACCATAACCAGCAGCCACAAGCTCTGCTCTCATTCTTTTAAACTTCAATACCTCATCTGAATCCACTGTTTTGACTTTCTTCCAATTAGGTGGAGTTGGCTTTACCAGAGGATCATTGTTCATTTTTGTGATTCTATTGATATGAGTTTTTCTCTTACGTGTGGAGATGATTTCTGGTGAAGGAGAATGTTTTGGTAGTGAAGATGAATGTATGGGAAATCTTTGTGACGTTGGAGATGGTTGGATTGTGGTTGGTGTAGTGAAAATGATCATGGCAGATGTTTGACAAACTTCTGCTGAAACAACTGGTGTCTCAGCAGCTGTTTGATAAACATCTGCTGATACTTTTGTGTTCCCAGCATCTATTAATAAAATGGGTGATGATGGTGTGGAAGGTATTTTCTCCTTCTTTTGTGGTGGTTTTTTTGGAGAAGGTTGGGATTTAGGTTGAGCAGGGGATACAATTTCTGTAGGATTAGCTTTTGAATCTGGTGGCAACTTTCTCAGTGAATCTTTCTCCCCCTTTTTTGCATCATTATCATCATCATCATCTTTCTCAAAGATTGATGTAGAGGTGGAGCCAGTAAGTTTCAACAGATGTTCCTTAATGTTCATAATGTCTGCTTGTGTGTCTTTATACCTGGCATCAACCAAATTTCTAATAAATTCCAAACTGAAATTGCGGTTACTTTAAGCCAAATTCCTCTGAGCTTGAAAGATGGGTTGCATAGAATTCCAAAGCTCATTGGCAATTTCCTGTCTGGTAGGTTGACTTTTAAAAAGCTCTATCATCTGCTTAATCAATTCTTTCATTTCAGCAACATCTGTTTCAATGGTAGACACTCTAACCGTCAAATCCTTATAAGTTAATTCATCACCTACTTTAATAGGATCATCTGAATTCCCACCTATAGTGGTTGTATTTGTTTTGATAATATGAGAAGTCTCCATATCATCAGAAACAGATGCCCCTTTTTTCTTCGTTCTAGGGACTTCCCACTGAAGCAGAGATTACAGTTGTAACCTCATCAGTGGTTGCCTTCAAGGGAGTCTTAATGATGTAACCACTGTCCAAATGATCACCAATGGGTTCAACAGTTGTAGTGGCTGCTGCACTTGAACTACCACCAAGAGTTTCATAATACTCAACGGGGATAACCTCCTCAACTGTTTGTAGGATAGGAGATTGAATTGGTTCAGACACAGTCATTTGTTGCGATTTACTCTCAGTAATGTGTGCATTAGAGGAACTGTTTTCTTTCTGAAATTCAATTTCTTCAAACAGAGGTAATATTGTTGATGGAACTTGAGTCGAGGGTTGTGGTGTAGAAAGCGTGATTGCCCTGGGAGAGGGACTTTTAAACATACTTTCATATGAAAGGTCTACTTCATGTTTTGGTGTCCCTGTGCTTACAACATGATCCTTTTGTGAGGATACATGAGGAGTTTGGATGTGTAGAGATCTTTCCAACAACTTTGAGGAAGTAGCAGCAGTGGTTTCAAGTGACATTTGTGTTGTCACTGCATTAACCTCTGGGATCTCATCTTCCAGAGGAACCTTTTTATTTTGTTTGGTTTTGGTGGGCTTTTTGGATGTGACAGCTTTCTTTTTGCGTTTTTCGGGTGTGTGTTTCACAACACCGATTGTGGTGTCATGATCACCAGGAGCAGTTCACTCAACAACAGAAGTTTGAGCAACCGATGCGGACGCATCTAAAACAGGCTCATTCCCCTTTGTTTCAGTTGTTGGAACTTTTGACTCTTTATCCATAAGTTTAGTAAAAGTTTTACTTGTAAGACTATTTATATGAAAAGCTACACCTTGTTCAAAATCTGTTTGTGACACTTGTTTTCGTAGGTAGTAGCTTAGAAGTCTTGGATACAACAGAAAAGCATTACTACGAACACCTTTTTTCAAATTATTCACATTTTTCACATTATTCAACAAATCAGAAAACAGTGCTTGTCGTAAATTGTAATCAGATTTTGTTAAAATAGCATAACCCAAATATTGAATGTTCAAAGGTATCTCATTAAATGAGTTGGTCTTGGCTGAGAGACAAGTTAAAAGAGTATGAAACAAAAATTTCATTGGCGAAGGGAAGTTTGGTTTGTAGATAGTAACTTCCTTTAATTGTGCATCATACCCTCTTTCAATGAACTCTGTATGAAGTTCAAGTTTTTCAAAGTTGGTCTTACCTCCCAAGTCGTCCAATGCAAATGTAGTGGAAATTGTAAAGGGAGAAATTCTTACCACACTTTCCCCGACCTTAGATGTGATGGCAACTGGATTATTATCTTCAGAATCTATTTCAGCATTAAACCAAAATTGTCGGAGTGTTTCTGTATGAAGCGGAGCATTAGCAGTAAGAATTGATTTGTATTTTGATGACATTAAAAGGTCAATTATTGAGTGATAGCTGGTATTTCTGTTGGTTTTCTCGAAGATGGGGAGGTAGTTGTGAGGGTTTTTGATGTTCAGAGACATGATCGGAGAAGAAGGTGATTTGGGGATGAAACAGGGTTTAAGTTGGAGGGTTTTTAATATGTTGGAAACTGTTTTTGAGAACTTTGAATTCGAGACGGCAGTGGTAGAACATCGATTTAGGGATGAAACAACTTTTATATAGAGAGAAGAAGTGAATGCTGACGTGGCAGTAGTTACAAATATTTGATGGCTAAGATCTGTCCACGTCAGAACCTCTCTTGCGACAACCGATGACAGTTGTTTGGAAACCTCTGTTGGTCGTTGGGAACAGTGTGAGTTAAACAGTCGTTAGATAAACAGAAGTTATGAGAACAGATGATAACTTTCAGCAGTTGTTTTATTTTTAGCTAACATCTGTCCACGTCAGAACCTCTGTTGTCATAATGGATGACAGTCAGCAATATAGTAAATCAACAGTCATTAGGATAAACAGAAATTATGACAACAGACGGTACCCTTTAGCAGTGGATGTATTTTTAGGCAAGCAGAAGTTTCAAAGACAGTTGTTTTCAATCGGTGTAACTCAACAGTTGTAAGTCTAACATCTGCTATTAGCCCAACCACTTTTAGTATCAAATCCTCTGTTAAACATTTTAAGATTGAATATCATCTGTTGTTCGTTAATATCTGTTAACCCATAGCAGACCTTTGCATCTTCAGACATTTATTCATCAGCAGATGCTCTCTTTTGTCAGACTTTAGCTACAACACACCTTTTATAACAGCAAAATATACCGTAAATTCTTCCAAAAAACTGTTATTGATAAACAAAATTATATAATAATACTTATAGCAGACCTTATATAATAATACTTATTCATCATTAGCCCAACCACTGTTAGTATCAAATCCTCTGTTAAGCATTTTAAGATTGAAAATCATCTGTTGTTCGTTAACATCTGTTGACCCATAGCAGACCTTTGCATCTTCAGACATTTATTCATCAGCAGATGCTCTCTTTTGTCAGACTTTAGCTACAACACACCTTTTATAACACCAAAATATACGGTAAATTCTTCCAAAAAACTGTTATTGATAAACAAAATTATATAATAATACTTAAGAATGACTGAAATAAATAAAATGAAGATGCGACAACAAAGATTAATACTATTAAAATTTATTCATTTAGTCAACAGTGGTAAATCAATAGTCCTTAGCATACACAGTTGTTTCATCATCAGCAGATGTTCTCTTTTACCAAACTTTAACTACAACAGACCTTTTACAAATCCAAATATTGACTCTCTGTAATTTGCAGGAGCACATATTCTTCAAAAAACTACCATCAATGATCAAATTCTGAACATTTGTTTTATCTTTGCACTCATCTGTTCACCATCAAACCAACCCTTGATACTATTAAACCTCTGTTGACTTACCGAACAGATGTTCAGACACAATTCAACATCAACATAATCTGTTCACCATCAAACCAACCTTGATACTATTGAACCTCTGTTGACTTACCAAACAGATGTTCAGACACAATTCAACATCAACATTATGTGTTCACCATCAAACCAACCCTTGATACTATTAAACTTTTGTTGACTTACCAAACAGATGTTCAGACACAATTCAACATCAACATAATCTAAATCAAACTCAAACACTAAATAAGTAAAACTAAAACGCAACATAGATTCATAAGATTAAAATTTATTCATTTATTCATGACATTAAAAGTCCAATAATCCCATAACATACTGAACAACATTAAAGTTCAAATCTAACAATAACAGCAAGAATTAAGAAACTTTAGCTTCAACTCCATCGATTTCTGAACCTCTCGATGTATGTCCTTCAGCATCGCCATGAACTCCACGTCTATATCACCGCACTCTATATTACTGACAACGCAAAGCTCACGAATGGAAGTTGAAGGCATCCGCATAAGATTTCTGGAAACCTGCTCTCTCGTGAACAGGCCAACTTGCAATCCATCAAAACATCTCTTCAGCTCTTGAAGAGTAGCCCTATCTTCATACACCTGTTCCTCGATTTGCCTGACAAAACGCTACTTTAAATCATCTGATTTTACAGAAGTGAATGACGCCATTTGAATAAACTATATTACTCGACTTTCCTGAAAGTATGATATCTTCGTAGGAAAACGTGATGAAAAACAGGTGAAGTGACTATGAATTTATATACTGAAATATCTAACAGTGAAAACGTGTAGATTTAATATAAACATATTAATGTATAAATCAAAACAGCAGTCTTTTAATGCAAAAACCTTTTCAAACCCCAACTTTTATGAGAAAACTGTAAAATTAAATACGAAGAAACCCAAGGGACAAAATTTTGAAGTCCAAAGAACAAAAGCAGATTATCACAATTACAATTAACCTCTTCATTTACCATGTAGACGCGTTTTTAAACTCTATAAAAGACCGATGATTACTTTTGATTCAAAACATCAATAAATTGTCCTACAAATCACTTTCTGTAAAAAAATGTTCCAAATCAGAAAAACCAACAAAAAATCTACATGGCAAACTTCAGCTTCTACCACTGGTCAGACACCAGCGATGTTAAAACACAATTCTCGATGTGGTCACTCAAAGAACAAAGAACAGACGAAGAACTAAACAGGAAAGTCGACATAATCAATGACACTAATTACAACAAAACCTGGAACAGCATAGCATTGCTTGATGAAGTCCTCTATTCTCCTCCATCAGAGTTCCAGAAGAATGTAGAAGAGTTTCTGACACAACTTCTAAAACAGGATCAGAAAATCTGCAACATGCTAACTGACCTGAAACTCAAAAGAGAGCATGAAATCACATGGAGAAAGGCCAGAGTCTACGAAATCCTAGCAAGTGTTAACTCTAGCGTGTAGTACTTTATAAATATTTCATTAAATTTCTATTTTTCTATTTAGTGGTTCATTTTAATAATATCAACATGCATCTTAACATATTCTAAAATGTCAGTGTCAATAAAAACTCTCAACATCATCAACAGTTAATCAAAATATGAAACAAACCTAAAATGCAAAGGTCTCCTCTCAACTGTTGTAGCACATCTGACTTCTCTCGATATTGAACGAATCTATACTTTCTATAAAAGGAGAAAATCTTACTGACGCAAGAAAACCTGACTTTCGATTTAACGAAAATCGAACAATGCAACTCTCCCATCAAAGAAGGTAGCACATGCAACTTTTCACGATGTTGCAACAATGATACTGCAACATCGATATTGAAAGGTTGATGTGTGATGGGAAACTTCATTGAAACGACGATGTTGGAACAATGATACTGGAACGATAACATGTAAACAGAATCATTAAACATTCGAACAAAGAAGTGTAATCGGAGATTAGCGGCCGAATCACGAGAAAGATGCATTTGAGAGTGAGAGATACGCTCGCAGATATGAGCGAGAGAGATTTGAATGTGGAACCAGATAATTATATCTTATTTATAGGATTAGAATATATGGTTTGAATTTAGTTTTGAATGTGGAGCCAGAATTTTGAATCTGGACAGATGTTTATTGGGAACAGATGTTTGATTATAAAATGTTGAGGGCAGATATTTAGACAAAATTTTAAATGATATTTTATATTAGGCTTTATGATGTTTATTGTTCTGTTTTGGTCGAGATTGGGCATTAGTTTTCCAGATTGAGACATTTTTAGTGGTGATATGAGATCGATTAGACTCCTGTTGTTGGAAACCCTAAACCTTGAAGATGAGACATTTTTAGTAGTGATATGAGATGAGAGAAAATTGAAGCTCTAAGTTTTAGAGAGAGAGAGAGTTGAGAGTTGATAAGCTCAGAGAAATCAAAATTTTGAATTTTGAATGTGAGCAGAGGTTTTTTTGAATTTTGAATGAACATCAGTGCTTTAAATTATGAATGAGGGCAGAGGTTTGCCCATTTGTATGTGGGCAGACCTTTGAAAAGGTGAATGTGGGCCACCTTTGAATTTTAAAGTCTTTTAATATTAAGGTTTATGATGTAAAAATGACATAAGAAAAGCCTTGTTGGACAGCCTCTCCAGCTGACACATCAGCTTTTCTTATGTCATTAAAGTTTCTTCTTTTATAGAAAGTATAGATAGATTTATAAATCATGGTCCATAAATGTCACACCCCGATATTTCCACGTATCACCGGTGGGCCCGGTGGGGAGTATCGTGACGTAGTTGATATCATCATAGTCAAACAACACAATTTAAATGCACAGCGGAAGCAAAGGATAAATATATTACAATCCGATTCAAAGGTAATATTTAATATTACAACGGAATGTAAGATGAATCCACAGGCGGATCAAATAAAAAGGAAACATAGTTGCATCCAAGCTTGCGAGACTCTTAATGATGCTAAGGAGAGGCCAGCCTATTACGCTTAGTACCTGCACTTAACCTTTTTGGGAAAATACGTCAGTTTACACTGGTAAATACAATTAACTGACTCATTTTGAAAAAGGTTTAGAAATTGATTTGAATGCACGTGGCACAAAACATTTTATAACTTGGGATAATTATTTAAATATAATCTTGTAAAAGAATTACATGTTCCTTATGCGTTCAGTAGCCCGGTTCGTGCCTGGTTAAAGATTAATAGACACACCACATGATATAGTCCTGCGGCGGGTTATTCCCGAAGGCGGCGATTATACCATATTATTTATTTATGCACTGACAGGTGTACGCCAACACCCCGTGCTCAGGTCGTGGCCATTTCGTAAAATGATGCCAAGGATATCCGGGACATGGTCATTAACCCCCCAAAGGCTTTAAGCAAACAAAACATTTCTAAACGGAGCACATCAATGGTTTTACCTCTATTCGATTAAAGATTCAATGCCCGACCAAGCGGTATTTTATATACCATACCCCAAGCCCGTATAGGGAAAATAAGTTAAAAGTATTTACCTGAGCTAAATATAAATTCAATCCCAGCCGTATATCAAATCAGCAAGTACAGATAGCTTTTACTGGGCTCCTAAATCTGGAACAAAGGTTTTTAATAACCTATTAGATTCCTAACGGGTCTTAATTAAGCTTATGCTTAGACCGGTTAGTTTTAAAAGAAGATACGGTTCAAAATGCATGATTAAGCGATGACCGGTTTAGAATGTGGTTTAGACCTGACAAGCTTGTATACTTGTGTAATAAGGGTAAACTAAACACATTCTGGATTTTGAGATAAAAATGATAAGTTTTGACCCGTTTCGGCTAATTTATGCAAACTAGTTACACAAGCCGATCCGAACGTGAAAAGTGCGTAACGGGTAACCATATGAGTCATGAACAGGTTTCCTAAGTTAATATGCCTTAAATATGTTGCGATATCAGTAGGATACCTTCCATTATTCCCAAAACGAATTTAAAACCAATTTATGCCCCGTAGGGGTATTTTGGTCATTTTAAAGGTTATAAGAGAGGTTAAATTTAAATTTGAGGTTTAGGTCGGATATAATCAGTAAAAATACTTAATTTAATAAGTTATATCAGTAGGGTATTACATATATGTGAAATTTATTAATTATAACCAAACTATGCACCGAAGGGCATTTTGGTAATTTCACTTAAGCTTTAAAGATCAAAATTTGAATTCTGAATTTAAAACTTTTGCCTACTGTTAAATTATGAAAATTTACTTAAAACATCAATAGGTATCAAACCTTATATGATAAAAATAGTTTTAGTACATACTATGCGTTAAAAACGCGTAAAAAGGCGATTTTTAAGCGATTTCCGGGTTTTATAAGAAAAGCTGATATTTTTTTTTATTATTCCAGAAAGCTTAAAATGTTTTATTTATCATATTAGATCATTAGAAAAGGTTTGGAATCAAAATGATTTGAAAAACTCATTTTATAGCCCAAAACGGCAAAACCGGCAATTACCTAATCATGCCTAGAACCCTATGTTATGCTCAGCCTAAAAATAAATAAAAATCTTCAAAAATCCCAAAATATTATTTAATATCAGTAGGTAAAAATTTTGGTATCAAAAATCGGGTTTAGATAGGATATATGCTAATTATGCCATTTAATTAATAAAAAGCTTTTTACTTACGCTAATGAGCATAACTCCTAATCTAGACCTCAAATTCATGTCAAATTTTAGGGACAAGTTTATATATCAGTAATAAAGATTATTATCCTCTCACATTTTCAAAATTCTCATTTTAGGGTCAAAAGGGCATAATGGTCAACAATTAAGCATATAACGGAAACATGTAATGAATAGGATAACTAAGGATCCAAGTTGTATAACCTCAGAGGGTTACACTAACCTATAACCTGGTCCTAAAGGAATCCAAAGGCATATCTAAACTAAGCTAAATCGGGTCAGAACTGAAAGTCAAAGCAAAAGTCAACTTTTCGGTTCCGAACCGAGCCTATACTTAGAATTGTCGGGTTGAATCATGCTTAGGCATGTTCAACTAATATTTACCAAGTTATTAAAGTGAGAAAACTGATTTTATGGCTTTTATATTAATAGTTATGTATTTTATTTAAAACTAACTCGTATGACTTTTATTTGACCCGACAATTTAACTAAGTAATCGTGGTAACTAGGAGGTGCCATTTTGAGGGTTAAACACCTACCTAATTACGGTCACGTAGCCATGTTCGTTGCGAACCATGGCTCAACCGTTTAAAAGTCAAAGCATTTGTCGCAAACGCTTAACCTTTCGGTTTTTAAACGCTAAACCATTAAACTAAGCATGAAGGGACACTTACAAAGGGTCCAAGCAAGGATGGAATTGATCTAGGATGTTCAGGTATGAAGCACAAAGGCTCCAACTTAGAACAATTCATATCATGGAGTGAAATGAGAGTAAGATCAAGGGGTATTTATAGGATTTAGAGGACCGTTAGGATCGTTTCTCGATAAACGTGATTCAATCTGGACCATACACCTATTACCCATTGTTTTGGTATACTATGGGCTGCCCAAGGATTGAAAAATACCATGAACAAGAGCTGGATCAAGCTGGAACAGGCTGTTAACAGCTGTAAACTAATTTTTGCTGATCTGCAGGGCTTAGGCTCCCCGCGTAAGACCTCAGGGAGGCTTACTCGCCCCACCTGGGCTGCACATTTCAGCAACAGCTTTCAAAAATGACAGAAATGGTCCCTTTGAGCTCATAAGGTCATTTTAGGCACGTTTAAGGCCCGTTAACCTCATTTTAAGCCCCCCCTATGATTTTTAAGCATAGGGGACATGAAACATGTTCAAAAACATGTCGGATGTCGGTTCGTTTGGCCGTACGGTCACGTTGCGCGTATAATTACGACGAAACACGAACGGACGCGCAAAACGATCCAAATTACGCGACGAATGGAATTTTATCAAGCCAAACACTAAAATAAAATATTTTAGTGCTTACATAAATTTTTGGGTGTCCGGAGATATTCAGAATGTGAGATATGCGTGAAAATGCAAACTTGTGCACTTTTTGACACTTTTAGTCCCTGCATGACTTAAAAGTTTATTTTTGCGTACCAAACACCTCTAAGCCTATATCTAAGCTATATAAAGGATAATTAGGGTATATTTAACTCATGGAAATATTCTGGAATGTCCGTTACCATACGAATCGGCATACTTTTGCCGTTTGAACCAATTAGTCCTTAATTGCGCAAAGTAGCGCAAAATGCTGTTTAATGATATCCAAGCCTTCCAAGGCCCATATTGATCATTACCAAGAATATACTTAAATGTTATTATGCTCTCGTTCGCTTAGATGGTCACCGAAAGGCGTAGATTCAAACGTTGACGCTTTAGGTCCCTCTATTGCGCAAATTTGCGCATCTCATCATTTAATAGCATCGAAGCCTCGTCTAATCCATATTAGGAATTTTTGAAAGTATTATTAAATATCACGATGATTCGGGTTCGCTAACAGGTCATTCAGAGGTATAATTAAACATATTGACACTTTTAGTCCCTCTAACTTGCAAAGTTGCGCGTAACTTTACTTATAGGCATAAAAACCTTAGATGGCCAATGTTTGGCATTCCTGAAAGTATAATCAAATATCATGAAGCTCCCGGTTTGTTAAAAGGTCCCTCAGAGGTAAGAATTAACATGTTGACGCTTTTAACCCTTCATTGCGCAATCTTTCAATTAATTCCGCAAACGGCTACACCCTATCATCATGTGGCTCATTTGTGAATATAATCATCGTGAGAGGTTATTTAGAAACTTATTTTAGGTATGCTAACACTTCCAGTCCTTTCATAATCAAAGTTTTCAATTTTTCAAAAAATTAGTCCCTTAAATTCAATGTTTGACTTCATTAGGGTTTATTACACGTGTCAATACTTCATTGGACGTGATTTTACGAGGTGTTACATCCTCACCCCCTTAAAAGAAATCTCGACCTCGAGATTTGCTAGGATTTTGGAAGTTCTTTTTGTCGCATAATGGACTTAACTTTTATAGCATATCTGGAGTCTCTCCAAGCTCCCAAAGTGACCTTTATATTAGGTATACATGTCCTTTTAGAGCTCCTTAACCTGACGATCCTCAATCGATACAGGTTGCTCATCATATCATAAAATATGCATATCATTATGTGATAATGCTTCTCGACTTTATTGGTGAAATACATCCTTAAATCATTAGTGTGTAGTGTATTGCGAGCTCCGCCAAGCTCCTTAAATAGGTTTTAGCTTATGAGTTATCTGATCTTGATACATTCGATTCCCTCGAATGATTCTATATATATTCAGAGCTTAATTAGCCTGATAATTAACAGATTGGCACACCCTTCCAGGGTGATATCTTTTGTTGAACCTTATATCCTTAATAAGGACTTAGGAGGGTTGCCATTTTCATTAATCCTTGATTTTCTGCCGAATACTGGCAACTTACTGATGATTATGGGTTTGTTTGATCTTATTCGTTGTTTCCAAGGCAACTTTCAGAACCTGATAATTGGACTTACCAATCTTTTGTCCAACAACAAATGTTTAACATTTCACCTATGCAAGGTCTCCAAAGAAGCAGCCTTGATACTTATATGACAACTGTTATAGAAAAGCTTAATTTAAGGTGAGATGGTTATTCCAACCACTGCTCAAAACTAATCTTAAGGAATAGTTAATCCTTGCCGTTAGTCGAATAAATCGACGATCCTGGGCAACTGATGGCAATTCTTGATTGTTGCCTAAATAAGGTTGTGGTAATCAATGCATACGCAAGATGAACCGTCTTTCTTAATTAATTATACCGAATTCTTAGAATACTGAGTCAGGCTATATGAATCCTTTATATCAAAACTTAGTTAATCAGGGTTTCGATTCCTCCAATGATGATACTAGCCGTTTGGGAGATTTCTGAATAATACAGCCCTCAATGGGATATAAATCTTAACTCTACTTGCCTCTCAGGCGGTAAACATGGTAATCTTAGGAGAAGGCGATTAAAACACAAGGAGGTTACAGAGATTTTCCAAATCTCAGGCTTTAGTTCATCAATCATATTCTATGTCAGATAAGTGACACATTTATGTTACGAGTCCACGAATTCCTTAATCGAAGACATTTACTTGGACAATTCCATTCTGGATATCTTCTTTGAATACCATTAGTTGACTTTAGTACCATATGACCATCGGAAATATCTTTGTGGTCCCATGCATTAAACCTCCATACTGATCAGGCATGGAAACAATCTATGGAACATATTAGGATACACCAATCCTCATATAGCACTTTTCATCATACCGTCTGGTATTCACAATCGATAGAGATCAAAGAGATATCAACTATATACGCTGACGCACTTCTTTTAGAGAGGATATTTTATAATTCTACGATTGGAGGTTTCTGACAGGAACGGAAGAAATGGTTCTTATGATTCTGCCTGTAAATTTTATCTTACACTTAATATCTGAGATTCTTACGGGAAGATTTCTAGAAGTTTTGCTAAGCTTATGATCTTATGAGGGACTTAGCAGTACCTGAACCCAAACGTAACTCTTAGCCATAAAATCACAATAAGGGTTTTATCTGGTGTCATTATTAATGTGAACTGCCTCTAATCATCCATCAGGAGGGTTAGATGCCTCCATTCTTAATCCTTTTAAACTTAGCTGCAAAATTTTTGACAAATTTTAGGGCAGTCTCAACTTTGACTGGTTATTTCTTAATCTATATAACGTGAGTAGCTGAGGTAGATCCATAATGGATTTATAATGAGCAGGCTTTGAAACCTTAATGTGTCCTCTTATTGCCGCCGCTAACCACCAATAATTATTGCATTAAGCCTCGACTTTGTGTAAACTGAATAGAGCACTATCTCAGCCAAAGAATTAAAATTTGTGACATACTGTCGACAGTCTAGAACTTTTATGGTGAGAGCCAGAAAATTCTTATCCCATCTTTTTCCCTTTCGTGATGCTTCTATTAAGGTCCTTAAAACTTTGTCCATCCCATATTGTATGAGAGGATCTTTCTTGTGGACTTCATTAATGTCCTCACTAATCAAGGATATTGCCATCGAATGACTGAGATGTATATCCCACCATGTCCTTTCCAGCATAATCGCTGATACACCTAATGGTTTCTACTTCATCCAACAATTTCTTGCAATCGATGGCCCCTTTTTATTATTGAAGTCTCTTGACTTCCAAGAGACAAAGTACTTTTTAGTACATCCTAAAAAGAATGGGCTCCTTGCCACATATGATTTTTTTTTGGGTTATTCTTCGCATTTGAAGTATGAATAAAGCTCTTTTTTTTAGCAGCGACATGTGTTTTAGAGCGAGCAGCATTTGGCTCCTCGAATCTTCTCATGGCTTTTCTCATAACCTTTCTAACAACTGCGTTAATCTCAGTTTTGGAGATTTACTCCATTAATATTGAGGTTCACACTTGATGCCCCATTACTATTTGTCGCATCCCTAGCATCGCGACTGTCGGTTGTTTCTTCTGAGTTTTCCATACTCGAAGCTTTGTTGTTAAATACCAATTTCAACAATTGCTTAGGCAATCCATACCTAGTGTTTCCTTGAATTGTCAAAGGCTCCCCATAAGGAGTCTTGATAACTACTTGCTTCTTATCACACACAATATGGGCTTGGTCACAAGACAACCAATCTATTCCTTAATACTATATTAAGTCCCTCTTATTTTAATGGAAACAAGGACAACGGAAAAGAATGATTCCTAATGGATATAAAACATCCATCTAATATTGCTGAAGCAGTTTCTGAGGTACTATCGGCCTGTTCTACTTCATACTTAACGCTTAGAGTCTTAACAGGCAGATTTAATTATTTACAAAATCTATTGTCTACGAAAGACTTATCTGAACCTGAATCAAATAATACTCTAGCATGAGCGTTATTGATAAAGAAAGTACCTGTTGTGACATTGTCATCCTGAATAGCCTCTTGAGCATCCATTTGAGAGTCTCCAGCTTTGGTCTTCTTAGCCTCTCCAGGCTTCTTGGTTTTATTTGGGCAATTTGTTTTGACGTGCCCTATTTCATTGCAACCATAGCAGGTTGCGTCCTTCATGTCTTGGCACTCCAAAGTCTGGTGCCCTTTC
The DNA here is from genome assembly GCA_030545235.1 of Helianthus tuberosus. Taxonomy (NCBI): domain Eukaryota; kingdom Viridiplantae; phylum Streptophyta; class Magnoliopsida; order Asterales; family Asteraceae; genus Helianthus; species Helianthus tuberosus. The sequence continues at coordinate 57,856,466 of CM060437.1, read as the reverse complement.
TTATTACAAATTCCACAAGGCCTAGCTTGTGATTCCAAAGTGCATTTCCCTTTAGTTGCCTTCTTTGGGCAGGTGGTCTTTATGTGCCCTTTCTCACCGCAACCATAGCATGTGGCGTCCTCCAAGTCCTTGCATTCATGAGTCTTGTGATCCATTTCCTTACAAACGCCACATCCCCTGGTTTGTTCATAGAAGCATTTTCCGAAGTGCTTCTTCTTGCAGGTATTACATTTGGGTTTTGCCTTATCTGGCTTGGACTGGTTTGAACCGGCCTTACCCTTTTTGCAACCTTTATTTGGGGTATTATCGCACTTCCGCTTATGATCCTTTGATACACGGTCCACGGCGTTGTTCACGGCTGTATCTATTTTAGCCTGTAACTCGGTGCCCGTTAAATTCAGTCTTGCATCATTATTCTGATCAACTGGATGATTGTGTGTAACACACTAGTTATTACTTTGAAGGTTATCGTATAAATATCGATAACAACCATGTAATTACTATAAAGTATCCTTAGAAAATACGAGTAATTTAAAATTTTTACAAAAGTTATCCGAATAGTTTAATGTAAACAGCTTCGCCATTTAAAAGTGGCGATATAATCATGTGCGGAAGCTTGTGTTTTGAGCGTGTTCGGTTCCTCTTCGGGCTTGATCTTCATCCGGGTACACTTGACCTTCACCTATCATAAAAACCAACCTTTAAGTTAGTTTTGATAGTTAATTAGCAAATTTAAACAAGAAATATGGACCAAACGAATAAAATCAAACAATGTGCCAGTTTCTGACTCTCTCGCGGCCCGCGAGAGAGTTCATTAAGTGTTACGCGGGCCGCGTCACACCGTCGCGTAGTGCGACTTAATTAGGTGTATCCCTCGCGCAGCGCGAGGGTCTATAATTTCCAGCAACCTCGTTTCTTTGATGCTGCAGATTCCCAGCACCGATTTTAACCGAAATCCCACTTTAAAGGTTCGTAACTTTTTACTCGGTTGTCCGTTTTACGCGATTCTTTTTCCTACGCGACCATAATTTAATTCTCCATCTAGTGGAGTTGAGATCCGACATCCGGATTAAATAAATTTGAGACTTTTAAGCCTTCGGCTTATTATCTTTTCACCAAATTTTGACCCGACTATGTGTTTATCAAACAAACATGCTTGTTTGACCACCATTCATTATGAACCCTTTAATTCTAATATTGTCAATCATATTAAGTACTGAACACGGGTTTCTACGCAATTATTTACCCGTTTTTGTTTAAAATCTTATTTTGACCCGTTAAGGGTATTTACGACCATTTTAGCATAAACTATGCTCATTTCCCATATACCTCATAATTCCACCCGTTTCTTATTGATTAGTCTTCCACCACAACTATGAATGTGGTGGATTTAACGAAATGGACCTTTTATTCCGAGTTTTATCCCTCGGAAATGTTATTTTGCGGCAATACACATTTTAAGCATTTAACCCTTGAAAGTTTTATGTCTACAACTTTTGCACGCATTCAAGGGTTACCAAAATCATAATGTAAGTTCCTAAACAACCTCTAAGGATTGTTTACTCAGGTTACCCATCAAGGGATTTTTAGTAATCTTTAATCCTTCATTTTTGCGATGAAGGATTTCACTATCCATTTGACCTTATTTGCACTTTTAACTATAAGTTCATACAAGCGTACCTGGCTCGGGTCAACAAATAGACCCGATTTATATCTCGCTTTTATTATCACACAATCTATGGCGGCGCGATTATCCGATTTGCTAATCGCTCCTGTTAACATAAGACTTGACAACCACATTAATCGATATTGTCAAATGGTGTTATCATCACCATTCGACCCGTTCGGCCTATATGCCCAACGTTGCCTATTAAATCAAAAACATGGTTTTTGATTTCCAATTCATACATCCATCCCATCCCGGATTTTATTACCAAATCCTTTTTCACCATTATTAGATTACACTTCTAGGTAATCTTAATGGAAATTCACAATTTCTTAGTCGTTACATGATTAATTTACCGTTTTGCCCTTTTTGCCATAAACCATGGTTTTTTTATCATCTTTATATGTTCTGACTCGTATCAATCGCGTCGGAATCCATATTTTCAATATTATCATTATTGCATCTATAACGTATAGAATGAACAAGTATTCTACATAATTATGTAAGTTTCACTTACCTTGCATCCGAGCTACGCTTTTCTTCCATGCTTGACTTGTTTGACCCGCTTTCACTCCAAGCTTTACCTAGCTTGTTTAAGCGCCAACTATTATTCATCATTTCACAAGGTGGTTAGTTTAATCATAACTTAATATGATTATTCCACCTTACGCATTTCATATCAAAATTACCATCTATCGTACTATAGGTCAGTTTGACTTTTTAAAAGTCAAATGCCCATTAGTACACTAATCGCATATTCGAGTTTATCAACTAGTTTTAGCATTCTTTGATTACCCGGTAGGCGTTATCTTCAGACTACCGTTTTAACCAAAGTTCTGACCACGTTTATCATATTTAGAACTCTTTTTAATCACATTTTGCATAATAGCCGAAACATCACAACTAGGTGTTTTAGCTACAAAATTCTAGTTTCGAGCCTTCTTTGAGGCATTTCAACGAACACCTTAAGGGCAGAATTTTACATGTTTATTTATCAAGTCTCTAGCTTACCTCTTAGCCCTAATTTCACATAAATCGACCTTCTTACAAAGTTGTTAGCTTCTATAATTCTGAAGTCACATCAGAATTGTCAAATTACACTACAATATCACCCAATTTTCTAGTGTTTATTAAAATCTACATAACCCACTAATCACCTACAATGGTGATCATGGATTTTTCTAAAGTTTCACATGCTTTCAACTTGTATTTGTCTAGGGTTTGTCCCTAGACACTATAGCTGTTCCTAACTCATCATAAAACAAACATGCAACATCAATATTCAGATTTCCCAATTTCATGAGAATTTCAAACAGAGAATTAACACCAAATTTTACATACCTTGTAACCCCCTTGTGATGAGGATCACTAATCTATGCTCAATTTTCGATTTGGACTTGGTTTGATCCTTCAATTTGGAAGTTTAATGATGTTCTAGGGTTTTGGAGAGTGGGGATCGCCCCTGCCTTCTTCTGTACGACCAGACATCCTCAAATGGGTGTTTGGTCTTGATTTTTAATAAAAATTAATAATATAGTTTCAATCTTTACAACATTGACCCCTCTAATTTGATTAGTTAATTGAGTAGGGCACAACCTACTTATTTTAATCAATATTCCCCACTTATTAACTAGGTTAAACATTCCTAATTAAATAAGTGGGTTTTGGGGAATCTATGACTAAGCTTAGTTTAAGTCCCGTTAGCTCGGGCCTTCTACAAACTTTATTTCCCAAACGCATTCTTTTTCTCTTTTTATTAAATATTAGATTTAGTTATATAAATTCTAATATTTCCTGGCTTAACTTTTACCACTATCGGTCCCTTAGCCGTCTTTTAGTGTTAACGTGGTTTGATTACCAAACCCGTTTTTGGGGTGTTACATTGTGAGCTTCAGATGAGTCAGCCATGGTGAAGCTTTGAAGGCTACAAACCAAGTAGTAATATTTTATTTAATTATATAGTGAATTGTCGAATTTGACGATTTAATAGCCATGGTGTAAAACAACCATATAGGCCAATAGATAGTATTAAATTTATTTGATTATGTTTTGCCTAGGTTTTTAAATAATCCATCTTTGGTGCTTAAACGGGATATAATCCTTCACATTTATTAGACAGGGGACATAAATCATGACTGTCACTATCGTACAGACATTTTATATAGCACAAGGGCTTGTTCCAAAGGACTTTTGATGGCACAGAGGCCTTGTCACTGGGGAAATTTTAAAACATAATCAATGATTCCTTTGGATCGAAAAATTTCATAGTTCATTGCCTTAACAAGAAGTTATGAAATAAAACTATCTTTTTCATGTATACATCTTTACCCGTAGGTATACATCCCAAATGGATGTTTTGATGTGTACATCATGTTCGACGTTTATTAGCCATGATTCTTATTGATCATATATGCTAAATAAGGGGTCTGGGAAGAATTCCTAATATAAAGATGACAATGTGATTTTATTGCATCACTGTTGTCGGGAGTGTTAACATGTTTTCAGATGTTAACAAGGGTCCGAATCTCTTTTAAACAGGTCTTACCATCATAACTAGGTCTTTAATGACGTTCAAGCTAGGTTACACCTTTTAAGATTCTCTTTTAACATGTATATTGGCAGGAAAGGAATGATATTTATTTATTTTTATTCAGGATTTCCTTTATAATTATCCTAAATTTAATTAAAATATAACTATGGCACAAAAAGCCAAGTTACAAGGGCAACTTTAAATTATACCATGATTTTGTAGAATCAAGGTATTTAGGCTTGAACGTTGTTCATTGCCTTTTCTTGACAGGGAGTTGTAGGCTACGACTGTCTTTTTTCTTATATGACAATGGATATGGCCCGTAAGCATTATATCCCTAATGGATGCTTAAATCACAAAATAAGAAAGGATTTCGGGAGAATCCAGTATAAGGGTGATTTATGCGATTTTATCGAACCACGTCTGCCAGGAATGTTAATATGTTACAGATGTCAACAAGGATTTGAATCTTTTGAATAGGTTCTACCATCTTGGCCATGTCTGAAATGACATCTAGGCTAGGTTTTACTTTTAAGATTATTTTTAACATTTAACGCAGAACAATCCTAAATTGAGATGTTAATAAGGATCTGAATCTAATTGAGGAGTTACCATCTTGACCCTGTCTTAAAATGACACAGGGGCTAGGCCTTGTCCCTTTTTAGATTTTGCCATTTTATTATAATGGTAGATCTTATAAAAGGAATGTTATTTTAATTTATTTCATATATTCTATTCATATACAATGATATAAAAAGAGGTACAGAATTGCCCTAAACGGGACTTGAAAGAGACGATGTTGTCCATGAAGGGACCGAAAGATAAGTATGCCCTTATAAGGACTTACTAAGGAAACGAACTTCATCAAAAGGAGTTTCTTCTTCATTTTTATTTCTGAATGTTTTCTCCTTGGTTGCACGTTTATCCTAGTCGCAGTACGAAGCTCGGCCTTTCCTAGGCTTCGAATGGGGAGAATTTCCATTACGGCTTCTTTGCTTGGCGACATATTAAAATATATAGAATTGAAAGCAATAATCCTCCGAATAGAGACGAGAGTATTCCTATGTTAAGTCTAGACTCAGAAGGTTAAAGAATGTGCTACTGTGTCATTGAGATTGAACACAAAGGCTAGTGTTTAATTCACTCAATGTTGGCTCTGATACCAACATGTCACACCCCGATATTTCCACGTATCACCGGTGGGCCCGGTGGGGAGTATCGTGACGTAGTTGATATCATCATAGTCAAACAACACAATTTAAATGCACAACGGAAGCAAAGGATAAATATATTACAATCCGATTCAAAAGTAATATTTAATATTACAACGAAATGTAAGATGAATCCACAGGCGGATCAAATAAAAAGGAAACATAGTTCATCAGACTGATTGCATCCAAGCTTGCGAGACTCTTAATGATGCTAAGGAGAGGCCAGCCTATTACGCTTAGTACCTGCACTTAACCTTTTTGGGAAAATACGTTAGTTTACACTGGTAAATACAATTAACTGACTCATTTTGAAAAAGGTTTAGAAATTTATTTGAATGCACGTGGCACAAAACATTTTATAACTTGGGATAATTATTTAAATATAATCTTGTAAAAGAATTACATGTTCCTTATGCGTTCAGTAGCCCGGTTCGTGCCGGGTTAAAGATTAATAGACACACCACATGATATAGTCCTGCGGCGGGTTAATCCCGATGGCGGCGATTATACCATATTATTTATTTATGCACTGACAGGTGTACGCCTACACCCCGTGCTCAGGTCGTGGCCATTTCGTAAAATGATGCCAAGGATATCCGGGACATGGTCATTAACCCCCCAAAGGCTTTAAGCAAACAAAACATTTCTAAACGGAGCACATCAATGGTTTTACCTCTATTCGATTAAAGATTCAATGCCCGACCAAGCGGTATTTTATATACCATACCCCAAGCCCGTATAGGGAAAATAAGTTAAAAGTATTTACCTGAGCTAAATATAAATTCAATCCCAGCCGTATATCAAATCAGCAAGTACAGATAGCTTTTACTGGGCTCCTAAATCTGGAACGAAGGTTTTTAATAACCTATTAGATTCCTAACGGGTCTTAATTAAGCTTATGCTTAGAGCGGTTAGTTTTAAAAGAAGATACGGTTCAAAACGCATGATTAAGCGATGACCGGTTTAGAATGTGGTTTAGACCCGACAAGCTTGTATACTTGTGTAATAAGGGTAAACTAAACACATTCTGGATTTTGAGATAAAAATGATAAGGTTTGACCCGTTTCGGCTAATTTATGCAAACTAGTTACACAAGCCGATCCGAACGCGAAAAGTGCGTAACGGGTAACCATATGAGTCATGAACAGGTTTCCTAAGTTAATATGTCTTAAATATGTTGTGATATCAGTAGGATACCTTCCATTATGCCCAAAACGAATTTAAAACCAATTTATGCCCCGTAGGGGTATTTTGGTCATTTTAAAGGTTATAAGAGAGGTTAAATATAAATCTGAGGTTTAGGTCTGATATAATCAGTAAAAATACTTAATTTAATAAGTTATATCAGTAGGGTATTACATATATGTGAAATTTATTAATTATAACCAAACTATGCATCGAAGGGCATTTTGGTAATTTCACTTAAGCTTTAAAGATCAAAATTTGAATTCTGAATTTAAAACTTTTGCCTACTATTAAATTATGAAAATTTACTTAAAACATCAGTAGGTATTAAACCTTATATGATAAAAATAGTTTTAATACATACTATGCGTTAAAAACGCGTAAAAAGGCGATTTTAAGCGATTTCCGGGTTTTATAAGAAAAGCTGATATTTTTTTTATTATTCCAGAAAGCTTAAAATGTTTTATTTATCATATTAGATCAGTAGAAAAGGTTTGGAATCAAAATTATTTGAAAAACTCATTTTATAGCCCAAAAGGGCAAAACCGGCAATTACCTAATCATGCCTAGAACCCTATGTTATGCTCAGCCTAAAAATAAATAAAAATCTTCAAAAATCTCAAAATATTATTTTATATCAGTAGGTAAAAAGTTTGGTATAAAAAATCGGGTTTAGATAGGATATAAGCTAATTATGCCATTTAATTAATAAAAAGCTTTTTTACTTACGCTAATGAGCATAACTCCTAATCTAGACCTCAAATTGATGTCAAATTTTAGGGACAAGTTTATATATCAGTAATAAAGATTATTATCCTCTCACATTTTCAAAATTCTCGTTTTAGGGTCAAAAGGGCATAATGGTCAACAATTAAGCATATAACGGAAACATGTAATGAATAGGATAACTAAGGATCCAAGTTGTATAACCTCAGAGGGTTACACTAACCTATAACCTGGTCCTAAAAAAATCCAAAGGCATATCTAAACTAAGCTAAATCGGGTCAGAACTGAAAGTCAAAGCAAAAGTCAACTTTTGCGACTTTCGGTTCCGAACCGAGCCTATACTTAGAATTGTCGGGTTGAATCATGCTTAGGCATGTTCAACTAATATTTACCAAGTTATTAAAGTGAGAAAACTGATTTTATGGATTTTATATTAATAGTTATGTATTTTATTTAAAACTAACCCGTTTGAATTTTATTTGACCCGACAATTTAACTAAGTAATCATGGTAACTAGAAGGTGCCCTTTTGAGGGTTAAACACCTACCTAATTACAGTCACGTAGCCATGTTCGCTGCGAACCATGGCTCAACCGTTTAAAAGTCAAAGCGTTTGTCGCAAACGCTTGACCTTTCGGTTTTTAAACGCTAAACCATTAAACTAAGCATGAAGGGACACTTACAAAGGGTCCAAGCAAGGATGGAATTGATCTCGGATGTTCAGGTATGAAGCACAAAGGCTCCAACTTAGAACAATTCAGATCATGGAGTGAAATGAGAGTAAGATCAAGTGGTATTTATAGGATTTAGAGGACCGTTAGGATCGTTCCTCGATAAAATTGATTCAATCTGGACGATACACCTATTACCCATTGTTTTGGTATACTATGGGCTGCCAAAGGATTGAAAAATACCATCAACAAGAGCTGGATCAAGCTGGAACAGGCTGTTAAAAGCTGTAAACTGATTTTTGCTAATCTGCAGGGCTTAGGCGCCCCGTGTAAGACCTCAAGGAGGCTTACGCGCCCCACCTGGGCTGCACATTTCAGCAGCAGCTTTCAAAAATGACAGAAATGGTCCCTGTGAGCTCATAAGGTCATTTTAGGCACGTTTAAGGCCCGTTAACCTCATTTTAAGGCTCCCCTATGATTTTTAAACATAGGGGACATGAAACATGTTTAAAAACATGTCGGATGTCGGTTCGTTTGGCCGTACGGTCACGTTGCGCGTCTAATTACGACGAAACACGAACGGACGCGAAAAACGATCCAAATTACGCGACGAATGGAATTTTATCAAGCCAAACACTAAAATAAACTATTTTAGTGCTTACATAATTTTTTGGGTGTCCGGAGATATTCAGAATGTGAGATATGCGTGAAAATGCAAACTTGTGCACTTTTTGACACTTTTAGTCCCTGCATGACTTAAAAGTTTATTTTTGCGTACCAAACACCTCTAAGACTATATCTAAGCTATATAAAGGATAATTAGGGTATATTTAACTCATGGACATATTCTGGAATGTCCGTTACCATACGAATCGGCATACTTTTGCCATTTGACGCAATTAGTCCTTAATTGCGCAAAGTAGCGCAAAATGTTGTTTAATGATATCCAAGCCTTCCAAGGCCAATATTGATCATTCCCAAGAATATACTTAAATGTTATTACGCTCTCGTTCGCTTAGATGGTCACCGAAAGGCGTAGATTCAAAAGTTGACGCTTTAGGTCCCTCTATTGCGCAAACTTGCGCATCTCATCATTTAATAGCATCGAAGCCTCGTCTAATCCATATTAGGCATTTTTGAAAGTATTATTAAACATCACGATGATTCGGGTTCGCTAACAGGTCATTCAGAGGTATAATTAAACATATTGACACTTTTAGTCCCTCTAACTTGCAAAGTTGCTCGTAACTTTACTTATAGGCATAAAAACCTTAGACGGCCAATGTTTGGCATTCCTGAAAGTATAATCAAATATCATGAAGCTCCCGGTTTGTTAAAAGGTCCCTCAGAGGTAAGAATTAACATGTTGACGCTTTTAACCCTTCATTGCGCAATCTTTCAATTAATTCCGCAAACGGCTACACCCTATCATCACGTGGCTCATTTGTGAATATAATCATCGTGAGAGGTTATTTAGAAACTTATTTTAGGTATGCTAACACTTCCAGTCCTTTCATAATCAAAGTTTTCGATTTTTCGAAAAATTAGTCCCTTAAATTCAATGTTTGACTTATTAGGGTTTATTACACGTGTCAATACTTCATTGGACGTGATTTTACGAGGTGTTACAATAAATACAAATAAATTCTTGATGTGAGATAAACATTTGGAGAATGTTGATAATAAATCTGCAAAAGAACCATCTGAATATTTTGATATAATTAACCCTTTTAATCCCTTACTAAATTATTTTTAGATATCTTTAATACAAAGGTTATGCATCACTTCATTATATATGAATATTTTGATTTCCTTAACTAGTTACGCATCCAGTGTCATTCAATTTTAGTTATTGTTATTAAAATTTTCAACAAGTTAAATATAGTAGATTAACTAGTTGTCGAATGAAGATTGGTTCTAAAATGTCATTACCATATATTAATTAAGCAAATGAAATGAACAGTTAATTTAATATATTATAATCATATATTAATATATTAATAATTATTACTATATATTAATTAAGCTATATATTAATTAAGTAAATGAAATGAACAGTTAATTTAATATATTATAATCATATATTAATATATTAATAATTATTATTACTATTACTATATATTAATTAAGCAAATGAAATGAACAGTTAATTTAATATATTATAATTATATATTAATATATTAATAATAATTATTATTTTCTTTACTTTCTAAGTTGGATAAGCTTGGTGTCAACTAATACTGGTATCGAAAATACCGGTACGGTCCGGTCTATTATCGGTACATGAAGGTAAAAATCGGCACCAGCCTGATAAAGAAAACGCCAAAAGTCGGTACCGGATTGAGTTTGAAATCTTTTAGTTCGGGAAATTCAGTACTGCTAGACGGTACCATTTGCTCATCCCTGATCAGAGCTCGGTGGCAACCGATACCTAAAAGACCGGTTACGGTACCGGTATATGAAGGTAAAAATCGGTAGCGAACGGTACTAGGAACGCCAAAAGTCGGTACCGAATTGGTACTTAGGATCCTTCTGTTCGGGAAATTTGGTACCGGTACCCAGTATTATTTGCTCATCTCTGACCACGGGTTTCATACCAACAACATCATTAACATACAACTTTTTTGTTTGATTTTCTTTCGATTATTTTTTACATTTTATTTTTATTCTTGTTAGTGGTTCCGTGTGCAACGCGCTCGTAGTGATTTTAAAACACATGTAAACACAGATTAAATAACAAAAGAAGTTCGGCGCAACACGGCTAGGGTGATAAACCTAGTTTTATGAAAAAATCACATGAGAAGATGGTTTTTATATATCTATTATATTTGTACGTCAATAAATGACATATGTTTTAAGTCCATATGAGATTCATTAAGGTGGATTATTTATTCATGAACCCAACACTTATTTTGTAATATTTGTTTATTGAATTACAAAATAGATGTTATATGAACTATCTAGATATTTACGTACATAAAAATAAATATTTATAATTGATCCAACTTGTTTTTCAAACAAAAATTATGTTGAAGCATAGACGAACTCGAATTTATACGACACGTACATAAAAATAAAAACGTAAGAAATTAATTTTAGGGTAAACTCAAAACTTTAGAAAACTGGAGCAGTCAAAGTGACATTTACAAAGTTAGATGGTTCCTTTTGACATTATAGAAAGGTTTAGGGGCAAGGGCGTAGCTTAAGAGGGGCCGGGAGGGGCGCCTGACCCCCCGAACTTTTCGCTCAGTAGTGTTATATATGTAGTTTTCGTATAGAAATTTTTGGGTATATACGTTTTCGACCCCCGGTTCTATAGAAATTTTTTGGTATATACGTTTTCGACCCCCGCGTTTTCATGGTCAAGCTTCGCCACTGTTTAGGGGTAAAATGGGTAGGTGGCTTTGCCACCAACATTTATCTTTAAGGTTGTATATATAATAATATAATAAAATTGAATACCGCTACCGGTCCTAATAATACCGACAACGATACCTACATTAGAGTCATTCTATTTTTTTTAACAAAACATGATTTCTATTTCTTTAACTAAACATGATATTAATTATTCAGACTTCAATTCACAAATATTGTGAAGCAAACCACGCTGATTTTGGTAATATTTATTTATGAGTTATAAACTTAAAAGAGAAATGCATATTAAAAAATATATTCAGCATCCGCCCAAGTTTATAAGTTTACCTATTTCAAACTAAATCTAAGAGGTGACATGAGCCCATTAACTACTTCAGCTTTATATATGTAATTTAAAAAATGCATGGTCCACCGACCATGCATTTTAAGAGTATCATCGCAAATTTTTTTTTTTTCGTAATAGGTGTTAATTTTTTTTGTCTTTAAAATTGACAAGTTTTGTACCTTTTGTTTCAAAATCTTGCACGGTATGTCCTTTGGCCTTAACCCATTTAATTTTTTCTGTTAAATCAAGTCATGTGACTTGCACATGAGGGCATAATTGTCAATTCACCTCTCTCTAGAGACTAATTATAACTTTAAAAAGATTTTAAAAAATAAAACATATATAAATATAACCCACTCTCACATCACATATCCCTCTCTTCTGCTAATCACCACCACCACCTGCTGCCATTGCCACCACCAACCACCATCTTCGCACCACACTTACCACAACCTGCTTCCATCGCCACCACACACCCACATCACCGCCGCCGCTAAAACCCATCAACACCCAAACCCCCAAATCTAAAACCCATAATGAGTTTGTATAAAACCAGCCACAACACAGACCACCACCATCAGCCGGAAATCGCCGCTTCTGTTGCATTCCATCATCACCTGCCGTCGCTGAAGATTTTGATTTTAATTGTTGTTTTCCCATTTGGTTTATTAGGAAAAAGTTCAGATTTTGATTTTAATTTTTGGAAAATTAATGAGGGTTAGAAGTTTTCTCTGTTCTTGATGAACCCTAACTTGTGATAATTGTTGTTATTCTTGATGTTGTAATTTGGGGATCATGTGATGTTTTCCGGTAATGATAATTTATTAAGTGGGTCCATCTCCAATACCTTCATTTCTTTTGAGTGAAAATGAAAGCATTTGCTTCAAAAAACAAACGTTGCAGAGGTATTATTCTCCACATGTGTTCTTGTGCACATAGATAAACTGTTAGATGGTTTTGCTATGAGAATTTTACTTTTGATGATGAACTTCGTTTCCAATAGTCTGGAATCTAAATTAGGTAGGAACTGTTTGAAGATTCTACTATTTTTGGTGGCCAGATTTGGTGGTCAGTGGTGGCGATCACAGGTGGTGGAGGTGAGAGTGGTGGGCGTAGGGTGAAGTTAGAGAGAGAGAGAGTAGGTTATGTATACTTTTTAGAGAGAGAAATAGATGGAGTTGATATATAATTTATTTTTAAATGTGTTTCTAAATAATAGGGTAAAAGGACAATTATGCCCTTATCTGCAAGTCACATGACTTGATTTAACAGAAAAAATTATCTGGGTTAAGGCCAAAGGACATACCGTGCAAGATTTTGAAACAAAAAGTACAAAACTTGTCAATTTTAAAGACAAAGGACACCGCCTGCAACTTGGTATATACATAAAGGACAAAATTTGCAATTCACTCTTTTATATATGTTTGAATTCTCTTTATGTTTCAAGATAGAGTGACAAATATTGGTATAAGATATACATGTGATTGGTTATACCATGATAGATTAAAGCATAAATTAATTTGTTTATTTATAAGTGATGAAAAAAATCTTATTTCATAGAGCCTTAATATAACTTGTTGTTTACGGTGACGTCTTATAATGACATGTATTATTTTACTTTATGTACACCTTTTATTCTATATGTTATGTTTATTATAAATATAGTATTTAATAGAACTGTTATATCAAAGTTGTGGTTTACTATCAATCTCATGAAAGAGTATAGATACACTTAGATATGACACAATGTCATACTCTCCAAATCTTCATAAAGCTATGTTAAACCTTATTTTATATGGAGATATGTTCTTGTCACACCCCAACCGATGGCGGAAATATCGGGGTGCGAGCACTAAGCGTTCAGATTGCTCACGAGATTCCATAACACTAATAATTTCAATATAGATTAAATAAGTTTCATGCAAAATTTGTCTAAAACATCATCAAAACCATTGTTTCAAATTCTAGATTTAAACTAGGCGAGTTTCTAAGCATCAACCCTAGCTTGTTTTCCATAGTTCCAGCATCTATCAGCCTGCAACATGTATTAAAATAGAGTCAGTACAAAAATGTACCGGCGAGTATACAAGTTTGAGTATATAGAATATTTGATTAAAAACAACTCATATCCATCATGTAAATGATAACAAAATAGTTTCAGCCATGCTAGTGTTCGCAGTCCAAGTGATAGCCCAAGTGTCCCGATGCTTTTTTGTTTTCCCAAGAATCAAGGAAAACTAGAATCCTTCTAACAATACCCCCGAGAATAATGGGGAGGTGCATCTCCTATAGCACTACTATTGTTAAGGCGGAACAACACACTCTGGATTAAACGTTCCCATAGCACAAAAAATCAAGAATCAAGAATCACAAGTTTCACATACACATTGGATAGAGTTTAGATTCAAAAGTTTCAAGTATCATAGTTTAATAGAATACATGTTGCATCCCAAAGTTTAAAACAAAACGGGACCGAGTATACTCACAGTGATTGCTAAACAGATTAACTGTTATTGGATCAAAGGGAGCTCTTTAGAGTTAGCCTGATTAGATTACAAAAGATAAGCGTCAGGCAGAATAACGAGATTGCGCAAAGTGTCGGATCAGTCTCTGGATCGGATGGCAGTTCGATCGGATGGCTATCCGATCGGATTGCCATTCGATCGAGATGACATATGTGTGTGGGACGGATTGCCATCCAATCGGATGGTCATCCGTACGGATGGCCATTCGATCCAAGTGTCAAGATTCCAAATGTTGCTAAGTGTTCCACTCAGGTTACCTCGATCGGATGGTTGTTCGATCGGACGGCAGTTCGATCGGATTGCCATTCGATCAATGGAGGTTTCCAAAGTTTAAAGTTTCTGAAAAAGTTTCTAAGTGTTTAAGGGGCTTCAAGGGACATGCTACTTCGATCGGACGGCGGTTCGATCGGATTGCCATTCGACGATCAAAGGTTCCAAGTTTCAAGTGTTGAAGGTTAAGAGGCAAGTGTCACCTGATCGGATGGCAGTTCGATCGGATGGCTATTCGATCGGATTGCCATTCGACGATCAAAGGTTCCAAGTTTCAAGTGTTTAAGGTTAAGAGGAAAGTGTCACCTGATCGGATGGCAGTTCGATAGGATGGCTATCCGATCGGATTGCCATTCGACGATCAAAGGTTCCAAGTTTCAAATGTTTAAGGTTAAGAGGCAAGTGTCACCTGTTCGGATGGCAGTTCGATCAGATGGCTATCCGATCGGATTGCCATTCGATCGAGTTGTCCTTGTCCCGTTCCTAACCTCGTAAAGTTTCTAAGTTTCTAGTTAACGGTGACGCATGGTACGTATTGAGACAAGGGTAAACACAACAATGTACAATCGTTCTGATCGAATGGGAATCACCCCAGTCCGTTCAGGTGTTTGTCCATAGCAGTGCTGACGTCGGAATCCGTACTCCGGTCATCTTCTCCGGCAACAATCCGTTTTCCAAGCTGACTCAAGACTAATCATCAAGTCTTCAGTCCGTTCAGATCCGGATTCCACCGTTTTAAGTGAAAAGTTAAGAAAAGATGAGAGAAAACATAAGTTTTAGCTAAAAAGTCTAGATTTAGTAAAGATTTGGTGTAAAACGCATGAAATTCCTTAGATCTGAGCTAGATCTTGACTAGAATGGCATCACACAACAGTTTGGTACAAACCGCCATGGTGATGTCACCTCCAAGATCTCAAATCTTAGAGATTTCACGGTGAAAAGTAAGATTTCAAAGGAGAATCATGTAGAGAATAACGCGTAGATCAAAGATGTACAAGAATCTAGTGTAAAACGTACCGAAATCGTCGAGAAATGAAGAAAAAGTAGGAGTGCGTGCGTCTTGGTCGAATGAGGCTGTCACATCAGTGAGAATGATGCGACATGCCTATTTATAGTGTCAGAGAGAGAGTGTGAGGCGGTGTGCACGGGTCGGATGGCGGTTCGATCGAATGGCCATTCGATCGGTTGGTCATCCGATCGGATGGTCATCCGATCGGATTGCCATTCGGTCAATCCCATCTTTTTTGTTTAACCGTCTTTGATTCGTTTTGCGAGTTAGATTAAGCGTTGCGTATTATTGGGCAATAGTATCACATGACTAGGTTACATTATTAACACAAAAGTTTCCAAGTTTCATAGTTTCCGCCAGTGACAAGACTCCAGTCCCTCGTTCAACCAAGTCTCAAGTTTCACGAGCCTCTAGAGTCAAGCACCAAAGTATCAAGAGTCAAGAATCTAGATTCCAAGTATCAAGAATCATAGTTTCCAAGCATCAAGTATCAAGAATCATAGTTTTCAAGTATCAAGTATCAAGAATCATAGAATCATAGAATTAAGCCTCAAGAATCATAGTATTAAGTATCAAGAATCAAGATTCAAGTATCCAGGGTCTAGTATTAAGAATCAAGTGTCATAGCATCATAGAATCGTCTAGTAAAGTTTTATAAAAAAAAAGTCTTCTATTTTAAATAAATAAAAAAGTAAGTATTTCTTACAAACTTTTTTATACAACATTAATCATTTTTATACGATAAATATCGTATTGTATAGGTGTAGTATAGGTCACGTATAAGTCTATAAGTGTGATATTGTATCATATATGTCCAGTATAGGTATAGTATCGTACAGTATAAGTCTCGTATAAGCCTCGTATAGAACTATAGAAGTATGGTATATATGTGGTGTTTGTTAGATTACGTTGGAACCCTTCTTATGTAAGGTTTTTTTTCCGGAAATTATATTATACATATATTAAAAAACAAAGCTAATGAATAGTAGATGTCACATCATAATGAATAGTAATTTTTTTTTTATTGGTTGTCTTAACTTCAAGTCATCTTTTATTGACTTCTTTCCCCTATACCTTTTTTAAGTGTGTGTATATATATCTATTTTCTTCAAAGTTAGATAGATTATTCATCATGATGGAGTGGTTTTGTGGTTGTATGTGTTTTAAAGAGACTCAAGTTCAAATCATGGGGTCTTTTTTTTTCCTCCATTTTATGCTTACATAACTTCACGTCATCTTCCTTTTTCTCCTCTTTCACACGTTTTTCTGATTGCATTTATACAATTCTTATTCCTTATTTGTTGGGTTAGTGGATGCTTAGACATCGCAATAGTCGCTATCGCCAGGAGTTACTAACCTGCTTGCTGCCAACGGCTCTGTTGTATGAAAACTCCACTTGTCAACTTAAAAATAAGACACTAGATAGCACAGCTTTAATAACAACCAAGTATTTAGTCGCAATAAATAGTTTTACAATGACTTAGTTTTGTCGCGCCGCGTTATTAAAACCTAGTTTAATTAAAACACTACACATGTCAACAAATCCACGTCTGAACCCACTCAAAAAAATCACTAAACCATGCCAAACAGGTAGTCGAGTACCTTTTTTTTTCATGAAGTTTAACTTGCAGTTGCTTTTGCTTGTGTGCTTTTTTGTACCTTTTTTTTTTTCATGAAGTTTAACTTGCAGTTGCTTTTGCTTGTGTGCTTTTTTGGCAGATAGAAGGAGACATGATGGCCCTTTTGTAATTTAAATATTTTGAGAAACGGAATAAAGCAGTCAATATTGACTCCGAACACATTGGTCTAAGACCATAAGTAATGCAGATTATGGGATGCATGAAGCGGATTGACAATGTATTCAAACATGATCTTCGTAGGCTTTATAGGGGTATGAAGAGAGATGAACATTTCTAGTATGATGCCCAATGAGAAAAACAAAATTGGAAAGTAATGATGAAATACGGCATCAAAGGGATGTTAACCATTACACAACTTTTAAGGGGTTATGATTTCGATGTGGCGGAAAATACCCCTTAGGGGGCATTAACCATTACGGATGGCCTAATCGAGAAAAGGTGTTACAGATACAATGAAAATAATTACAAATAAAATCTAATCAAATTATATATCCTAATTATGGTATATATAATTACATTAAACCTGAATTAATATAATCTATCTAATGGTGGGCCTTGGTCACCCATGGGTGTGAGGGCGTTGGTGAACTGCGACGAAAACATAAAGTTTTGGCAGGGGAAGATATGGGTCACTAGAAAAAAATAACACACTTTCTTTTTAATTTTTTTCCACAACTCATAATAAACGATAAACTAATGTAAACAACCAAATTAAAAAAAAAAGTAACATAAAAACAATTAACAATGCTAAAAAATTTAGGACAAATAGACATTAACCATTACGGATGACCTAATCGAGAAAAGGTGTTACATATACAATGAAAATAATTACAAATAAAATCTAATCAAATAATATCTCCTAATTATAGTATATTTAATTACATTAAACCTGTATTAATATAATCTATCTAATGGTGGGCCATGGGGGGCCGACCCAACCCGTAGGTTTAGCACCCGTTCGGCAATTCGTAATATCATTCTTTGAAACTTGTTTATAACCTAAACCGGTATGAAAACTAGTAAAAAAACCGGTTATAACCGTTTTTTTTGTCCCGAACCGGTTTGTAAAAAGTGGAATCGGGTAAAAACTACAGGTTTTTTTAACCCGGAACCGGTTCTTCAATAAAGCGGGTAGGAACCGGAACCGGTTCCAGGTCGGGTCTACCGGGTCGGGTTTGAAACTGATTATTATGCCCATCTCTACTAGGGTTATATGCTATATAAAAAGGAAACTTGTATGGGTCACTTGACCCCGTAAGCTATACCTTGGTCACCCATGGGTGTGAAGGCGTTGGTGAACTGTGACTAGGGGTGTAAACGAGCCGGGCCGAGCCCGAGCTCGGCTCGCCATGTTTTTTTTGAAGCTCGAGCTCAGCTCGGTTCGAGCCTACTTATTTGAGTACTAACTTTATCAATCTTTATACATACAGAACTCGGAATAATAATAATTTACTGATCTTGATAATAAAATTAATTTCTAATTAAATACTGATAAGAGTACTAACTTTATCAAAATAATAGTTATTTTGCAACCATATCAACAGTGAGTACTATTATCAAAAAGTAACTTTATCAATATATATTATTTAATTAGAATTCATTTTCGTATGCTAAAGTATGCAGCATTTGCAGTTGCACCTAGGGCTGTAAACGAACCGAACGAACACGAACGAGACCTTGTTCGTTTTTGTTTGTTAAAAAATATATGTGTTCGCGAACCGTTCACGAACACTTATCGAACGAGATTTTATGTTTGTGTTCGTTTGTTAAGGAAATGAACTTGTTCGTGTTCGTTTGTGTTTGTTTGTTAATTTTAGGCAACGAACGTTGGCGAACACAAATGAGCACAAACTAATGTTCATGAACACAAATGGAAATAAACGAACACAAACAATCGTTCATGAACAGAATATATAATACACTGACACTTATTAAATATTTAATTTGTCAGAATTTTGATATATTTAAATAAATATAAAAGCTAAAAATATTAATGAACTATCAAACACAAGCGAACACGTTATCGAACGTTCACGAACATAAACGAACGAACGCGACCTCTGTTCATGTTTGTTCATTTAACTAAACGAACGAAATTTCTTGTTCGTGTTCGTTTGTTTAATAAACGAACGAACACAAACGAACTTCCCGCCGAACGGTTCACGAACTGTTCACCGAACGTTTGGTTCGTTTACAGCCCTAGTTGCACCAAAAGGCATAATTTTTCGTATGCTAAAGTATGCAGCATTTGCACCAAAAGGCATAATTGACGACTAGAAGCTGACTTTAATAGGAAACAGTTACATGAATGAATACTATATAGTCGTATGAGATTTCGAAAATTAATAGATATATCGTAAAACTCATGACACTTTTATCTGACAATTTTCATCCAAAATAAGGGATTTATTCAGGTTTAATAAAAACTTAGTTTTTTTCGATTTCAATTCCAGATCATAAGAGAATTTAAGAACTGAGTAACATCGCTCTGATACCAAATGTTAATCAGTTCTTTCAATATCTAATGGAAAAACACTTTAGGGATCTTGACATACCTGACAATCCAGTAGTAGTAAGAGATGAAGAAGAAGCCATCTTGATCGGTTCCCGTTTAGGGTGAGCAGTTAGGATGGAGAGGGATGATAACAGATTATAGTGAGGGAGCCGTAAACTTTATGGTGTATCTTTAGGGTTCCCTAATAACCTGTATTTATATGCTTCACCTAAGGGGAAACCCTAATTAACTAGTACGGGCCTTTACGTCCATCAAATAAAGCCCAGTTAATTTTATAGGGATATTAAGGTAAATTGATCTGGTTATTAGATAAATGATCAATAAGGACACCATAAATTATTTAATAAATAAATAAATAATTTACTCTAACATTCAGTTTTACTAGTTTTTGTGGATTTTTCACAATTCTTTAAAAAAATATATATATTTATTCATTTTTACTAAAACTTAAACACTGAAATAGACCGCTAAACTAGTAAAAATCTACAAAAACCAGTAAAAATGAATAAATATGTATTTTTTTAAGTTTTAGTAAAAATAAGGGTAAAAAAGTCATGATATACAGTAACTTGTTTTTAGTGAAATAAATTAAAATGAGTAAATTTGCAATTTTATTAGTTAAGGAAGGGATATATGCAATTTTAATAGTTAAGAAAGGGGATATATGCAATTTTAATATTAAGTTGGGTAAATACGCAATTAATCGGTTTTTTTGGAGGGAAATATGGAATTCTCTAAAAGATCCTGTGGGAATCCATGAGGAAATACCGAATTCTCCGTAAAACTTTTTAAAACATTTGATTGACAGAAGGGGACCCAGTGACCTGACCCTAGTGATTAAAATATTTTGAAAATGCTCCTTTATGGTGCATAAAATGGGCATATGGCCGTGGAGGTTTGGGAGCATCTAACTCCCAGGTACTTATCAATACTCAAAAAATGGCAAAAGCTGTTGTGATTTTCGCAATCGCAATATCGTTGCTCGTCCCATTCCTCGTCATCTCCCCATCCGACCCTACAGAAACACCAAGCAAGGTACCTTAACTAACTAAACCACCCTTTTTAAACACATATCAGCTTAGTACAATATGATTATTCTCATTTCATATTCGAATCCGTGTTTTTTTTTCTATGTTTTGTTTTTCAGGAGAGTTTGTCTGCCAACTCGTCGTTTTTCCGATCTTTCTGGTCGGGTGGTCAGTTTGAGTTTAAGTCTTTTAAGCTTGGCCCGGTAACCATCACCATTTCAATCGGGATGGAAGAACACTGTGAACAGCAGGGGATTGAAGAACGGTGCACAGTGGGCGCGCCAACTGTGAGAATTCAGCTATCTATCGACTGGATTTCTGTACTTTTTGGGTCAGGTAGGATTGATTTGATGACTTTTAAGGTTGGGCCGATACTCGTCTCCCTATCATATAAGATCTAGTGTTTCTCAAACTTATATTTATTTTCAAAAAAGTGATCATATGTAACCTTTGGATTATGATTTGCATGGCATTGTTTGTTTTTCTTGCAATTATCTTTTGATGTTTTCTCTAGTTAAGTTGTGGTCCTTGTAATGTAAAGTGTTGTGTTGTTTTGGTTTGCTTTGTTGGTTCAGTTCTGTTTGAACATAATGGAAAAACATGAAAACATACCTTTGGTTGCATCAGCACAGGTTAGCAGAGAATCCATTAAGGGTTGACATGATTGTCATCTTGGTCTGGTTCCTCCTTAGGGTGCTGACTGATGATGGTGGCTAAAAAAAACCGATAAGGGAATCGGTATGGAGATGGAGGTCGAAATTGATGTTATGTGTTATTAGGGTTGTGTCTAATGTGTAACTGTCTAACCCTTTAACCTCCACATAATTCTCCTTATATAAGCACCCAGGAGGAAACCCTAATTAGTTAATAAGGGTAATATGGTCCATCAACAATTACCAACTAATTATTTAATAGGATTGTTATATATTTTGATCTATATAATGTAAATGATTATAATGGCTACAGATTAAATATCAATACGTTATATATTTAATCTTACATTCTCCCACTTAGCCGAGTAATCATTTACTATGAGTATTAGATAAGCCTGATCAGGAGTTAACACTCATTTTAGCCTTAAACAAGTACTATAGCAGAGAAATACAGCCGTTGAATCATTATGCGACTCAGGACCCCCATTAATCATACTATAGCCTTAATTTAAAACCTAATCGTCATGATCAAAATACGCATAAGCCCTTTGTTTGATTTGTAACTTTATTTGTCTTATATGCCATTATGTCGACTTGACATATTCTTAGAGACGTACAAAATCAAACTGATGAGGAAAATTAACTAATACTTAGTCATTCATAGTACGATATGCAGTTGCGCATGGCCATAAACTAATACCCGTCTATGAGCTCTCTTAATAAGACTTATGGGTAATAGCCATTCAGTTATAGGATCCTTAAGCATATCATGAATGTATTCGATACAAACTTAGTTTCCTCAATTCGTTCATAAACGAATAATTAATTGCGTATCGAAATTTAATGCAGCACCTCTCGAACTGTTACTGTTCAAGGAGTCATGGTAGCTGACTTTATCACACTAATTCTTCAAAACATTAATTATATGGAGTTAATAAACTTATGAGTCCACTGATAAATTTCCAACAACATTTAGTGACTATATTATGTCGTTATAACTTAGGTTGTTATTATCAGTGCATTATGACTCCTCCATGAGATATGTTTTGTCTGCTGACATAAAGATATACCCGAAATTACATTTTATCATCTTTGAATATCTCAAAGTTAGAGTAATAAACCGGTTTTAATTCTCACTTCTTCTTCAAATAATAGCCTCTCGTTTCTTTTAAAGATATTGTAATACTCCATTAGATGCTACACATTAATCTAGACATATCTAGTGTGTTGCAATGTGAGTAATATCTAAACGAGTATAGACTTAAACTTACATAAGGCTTCTAATTAATGAAGCATAAAGAAATAATCTCATTTATCCTATTATCCTCTAAAGGAGAGCAGTATTGTTTGTTACATATGTAAGGACCCATTTAAGGTTAAACTTATGGAACAGAACTAATATCCCATTGGGTCTATCTCAGTATGTTATGATATCAATCACGTAAGAGATATCTTTGAGATCTATTATATCAAAGTTTGTGTTAACAATGCTTTGACTTATGTAACATATACTTGTCAAAAGAATGTCATCTATATAGACAAGTTTATCTTAGTTGCTCCCACTCATTTTGAGGTAGGTACATTAATCCACTTGATTCTTGATGAAAATGATTACGTTAGCTTTTCATCACATTATGATATTTGCATTAACCCATACATGGATTTTATTGGCTTACAAATAAAGTGTTCTTTAACCTTCAGTTTGAAACTTTAGGTTGTTATCTAATGAACATGTAAATGTGTCAGCCATTTGTTAGGGAAATTGTTTTTAATGTTTATCTAATGTAGCTTTAAACTATTATAAGCTACTAGAACAGTGATGATCCTTAAAGAAATCTTGTGTAAGATAGGTAAGAAAGACTCTTTCATAATTTATCTCTTCCTGAGTATAACCTTTGACCATCAAACATGCTTCTTAGTGTCTTAACGTTTATAATAGGATTTGATTTAGTTATGAACACTCTTAGGTAATTCAATCAAATCCCAAACGTTTTACGTATACATAAAATCAGTTTTACTAGAAAACTGTTTTATTCCATTAAGAATATTGATTGACACTAATGGCTTAATTTGAAGAGATAGGATCAGTGAACATTTCCAAAATCCATTTCAACTTCAGTTAGGGAGGTTATGTAATCATCAAAGTTAGTAGGCTTTTAAACCTAGATGACCTCCTGAGTTGATTATTGGGTTCATTAGAAGTTTCAGTTTTATGGATTAGCTCTTGATTAGGTTGCTATCATTTTCATGACTCTAAGTTTGTAAGAGTTGGAGCAGTATGGTGTACAAGAGGTGTAATCGGAGTTAAATTTGGAGTGAAATTTAATGACACTCTTCCCCCCGCCTCTTGTATTCCTTGCAAGTCATAATAAGGACGTTGACTGCTCCCACTGACCTTAGAAATCTTTAGGAACTCAGCATGCTTAGGGTCAATACTTAATGACCGAAAAAATTGTAATAGAGAAAACAAATTAATGACGTTAGTCGTTGTAGTTTCTCTTGTTAAGGATTATGTTAGTTTAGGTAAGAAATCTAAGTGTGTCCACAATTAAGCAACAATGAAACTTTTGTAAGAGTAGCATTAGATTTTAAGGAGATAAGTTTTGATAGAACAGTGTCGTGATGGAGCGGTGTCTTGTACAAGAGGTGCAATTTTAGGTAATGTAAAATTTTCACTCCCCCACCTCTTGCAACTATTGCAAGTTATTATTAAGACATTTAATGCTCCCACTGATCTTTGATATCTCTAGAAATGCTACAAGAGAAGTTTCAATGAGGTACGTTACGTGGGAACCTATCATATATACGTTAGACTTTATTTGATTTCTTTAAAGTCCAAATGTCATAAGAAACTTAAGGACATATGTAATAGAAATCCTAATAAGTAAACATATGAATAGATTTCTTCTAAGACTGTGGGCCATATGCGACAAAAGTTAGCTACAAGTTGATAGTCTTTTAAATGATAAATGAATTATGTCTGAATATTCCATTTGTAATAAGTTCCACGAATGTCAATGAATGACTTATGATGGACCAATACTTATTCCTTAAGCCAAGTTATATTTTAGGGCTTTTTAACGTCATGATTTGAAATCACTTAGAATGAGATTAGATGAATAATCATCCTCATTAACCATGTCATAATTTCTCATGAATTTCGGTTATAATGGATGAAATTTATAAGTCTCATTTTCCTTTTGTCAAATTCTCATTTTTATGATGACAAAAGTTGTGAAAATGTAAGGTATCATCTAGTTTCATTTTAATAATGTTTCTATCCAGATATTTAGAACAAATAAGATGAGAGTTTAAGATAAGTGTGACTTTATGTTGACTATGCAAACCTCACAACCTTCATGACATAGCCTAAGTAATGATACTGTACTCTGATTAATAATCAGAACATGTAATGTATCGAAAAGCTTTGTTAGAAGACTGCTTATTATGGTTCTTATAGCGTTAACAATTAATTTTGTCACTAACTCTCATATTAGTTATTTGTCAAGTTCTGGGAAGGAAACGTATGGAACTAGATTCAACTAATCATGTGTCAATTGGAATATTGAAGTTACCAGACTTAAATATCATTAATAAGTGACTATCTAATTAATTTACCCAACTGTTCTTTAGAATAATGGATAGTCTCGTTGCTTATGTCTAGCCTAATGACATAGTTATGCAGTGAGATTTTCCTTTGAAGAACCTTAAAGTTGGAATTAGCACTTGTAATTTGTCTATGGACCTTAGAACAATCCTCTTTAAACGTTTTAAGTGGTTGTAAGGTGAATAACAACTTATTTTCCAGCTTTAAACATTTATTTCTTTGTACATATGTTGCTTATCAACACACTCGTTATACTTTGGTATTTTTGAGTGTTGTAGTTGATTTGTAATGCATCAAATTTGTACAAGTGAAAATCTTAGTATGTAATGTATTGGAAAAAATGTACTTATTTCCATGCGTAAGCCCTTAACTTTATGGGTCATGGTTTTGTACATTATAATGTATTCACATATACCACTTAACTTTATAGTTTAGAGTTTCAAATTAAGGCATGCATCTTAGGAGTTCTAGTGATTATTCCATAATTATAGATTAGTCTTAGGAAAGACTTAATCTGGAATAACTTTAGTGATAGCATTTACATTAGAGAGTTCTTGATTATCATAATAGACATCATGGTCGATTTGTCCTATTCATCATGCTCTAATTTTCTTCTTTATAATCTTTATCAGAAGAGAGCAATAGGATTATCGTGGCTTAGGTAATAATCAAGGATTTAATTTAAGAGCTAATTCTAATAGAAACTTTAAATAAAGCAAACATTTTAGGTCTAAAAAATTAGAGTGGATGAGATATATATAGAAGAAAATTATAGTGAGTAGCATTATGGGTACTAAGAATAAGGCAGACGAAATGATCATAAAAACTTAATTAAGGATCATTAATCTAAGGATCATTATGTGAAGAAATTGTGATATGTCTATTACTAACATCAAAATAATAGACTTAGCTAAAAAATTCTACTTAAACGAAGACAAAACAGCTTTGGCCAGAAGTGTAATCATTTAAGCATATGTGCAAAGTGGTTGTAACAAATCAGCTTTGGCCAGAATTGAAACAATCACTTTAGTTGTGCACTTGTTGAGTATGCCATCTATGAATGAATTAAATCAGCTTTGGCCAGAATTAAGACATTCATGCTTATGATGCATACACAACATAGCTTTTGTAATACTTGAATGATGAGTAGATGTATCAAGTCAGCTTTGGCCAGAAATGATATATCAGAAGCTCATTCAAGTTAAGCTATTTTGGTTTTGTAAAACATTATGTGATCCTTATTAATTAGCTAAGTAATTACAAAACCAATTATTTAATAGCAAACCACCTGTTAGCGCGGATCGAACTTGTGGATCAATAAGGCCCAAGTCTTGTGCGATCCATAAGGCCCAAAACTTGTGGATCAGTAATGCCTTGTGCGATTGATAAGGCCCAAACACTTGTGCGATCAATAAGGCCCAAGTACTTGTGCGATCATTAAGGCCCAAATACTTGTGCGATCATTAAGGCCCAAAACTTGTGCGATTAGTCAGGCCCAAGTTTTGTGCGATCAGCACTATCTTGTGCGATCCACAGGTCTTGTGCGATTTCCCTTGTGTGATCAGTCTTGTGCGATCAGATCAATTTTTTTTTTTTTTTTTCTTCTTGATCTGATCTTGTGCGACTGTTAAGGGACTTGTGCGATTTGAACATTAAAGATTTCGAATCCTCTGTATAATAGCTGTTTGTTGTGATAACTTAACAAAAAATTCGAAAAATATGAATTGTGATATGGTTTCCTATTATAATATTAATCTATTTTTATCACTAAATTTCGAAATCATGATATGTTTATCCCTTTAACATATTTCGAAAATCCTTATTAGAAAAAATAGATCAAAATAAGGAAAAACACATAACAATTCAAATCATACTCCAAAACTTATAGGATATTTCGAATTTTATCTAAGAACGTGATGAACCCTAAATAAAAATACTCAAACATTCATCCGAAATCTGGAATTTTATTACACATTTAATCATATTTCTGAAACTTCAGATTTCGGAACAGTAATCACGAATGAACATAACGATCCGAGATGTATATCAGATGACAGAAATCGAACTGTAATGATTTCTGATGATGAAAAACGAATTTTTAATTATCGTTTTAAAACCTGTTTTCCAGTTTTTTTTAATCCAGATTTACGGATAGAAAACAGAACTGACTAATCAACATATGCTCTGATACCACATGTTGGTTCAGTTCTGTTTGAACATAATGGAAAAACATGAAAACATACCTTTGGTTGCATCAGCACAGGTTAGCAGAGAATCCATTAAGGGTTGACATGATTGTCATCTTGGTCTGGTTCCTCCTTAGGGTGCTGACTGATGATGGTGGCTAAGAAAAACCGATAAGGGAATCGGTATGGAGATGGAGGTCGAAATTGATGTTATGTGTTATTAGGGTTGTGTCTAATGTGTAACTGTCTAACCCTTTAACCTCCACATAATTCTCCTTATATAAGCACCCAGGAGGAAACCCTAATTAGTTAATAAGGGTAATATGGTCCATCAACAATTACCAACTAATTATTTAATAGGATTGTTATATATTTTGATCTATATAATGTAAATGATTATAATGGCTACAGATTAAATATCAATACGTTATATATTTAATCTTACATGCTTTGCTTTTGGCTGGATGTATTATGGTGGGGTGCCTGACTTCCTGTTAGCCGGGGCCTCTTAGTAGTTAATTGATTAAGTTTCTTGTAGTTAGAGAAAAAAAAAAACAAATCAACGTGTGAGCCGCCGTGTTATTTCCAAATAGGTGTTCGAATAAGATCTGTTAAATCACGAATACGATCGCCGTAAATATCGGTCATCTATTCAATTAAGATACGATCGGTTCTCAGTCTGTTTCGTTAAATAAAAAGCCCCAATTTCGCAAGGTTAGGGTTCGTATAAGGATACTTGATCGGTGTATTTTAGGCACACTTTAATTGATATTATTTATAATCTAAATGCACCGATATTATTACAAAAGACATTACTTTGATTGGTTTTTATATGTTGCGAGTTAAGATTAAAAAGAGCTAAAAATAAATATTATTAATGAATAACTCTTTTATCATGAAAATTAAATGTGACTAATGAGATGGTGATTGTTATGGGAATTAAATAAGAACTAGGATTAAGACCCGCCCGCGTTGCGGCGCGGGTACATCGTAAACATTGAATGGATTAGTCCAAACGTTATATAATGCATTAACCATATGAAACCACGTATTTCGACGTATCTAGTTGAACTCAATGTAACTTGTATAAGCATTGTGATTGGATCAAACATAAAGTAAATCAAATTCATATCAAACAATCATAACGTATTATGTGTGACCCAACTCATACATAAAAAACGTAACAGGTATAAATGAAAATCTGACACATGTAATCGAAAGGGATTAATTAGAGTTTTCGAATAAAAGGGAAAAAAAGAAACCATAATTTGACTCCACTCGGTTCGAAACAAACTTTACGAAACATACATAAAATAAACACATAAACATATTATATTTGACCTGAATCATTTCCCAAAAAAGTTTATGTCGAAACGTAGAACAACTTATATTTATACCGAAACGTACATAAAAATATGCACGTAAAAATGGTTTCTTTAAACGAAAACATATTATATTTGACCTAGAGTTGTTTATAAAAAAAGTTTACGTCGATATGTATAACAAATCATATTTATACCTACCCGTACATAAAATATGCACGTAAAAAATAGTTTTTAAGTAAAGAAAGTATAAGGGTAAACTGAAATAAAATATTAGTAAAAAATTTAATAGGTTAAAAACGTTCGTAAAACCATGCCAAGTAGCACCAATGCCACACCGGCATCGACTCCCAACATCGGAAAAACTCGTAAAAATAAAATAGATAAAATGGAAAAAATTACACCGAACGAAAAGCAGACTTAAAATTGAACCACGCACACCCGTTACAGTGTGTTAATGCGAAGAAATTAAACAGAAACGTAAAACGTAGAAAATAATAACTTAGTCAATCAAGGACCCGCTTGTTGCGGCGAACTTGTCAAAAGGGGAAAAATGGACACGTTGCGACGGGCCTATCAAATTAGAAAAAATAGAGCAAAAAACGTTGACCCTCACATGCACGCTACGACGTGTTAACTCGCAAAATTTAGAACGAAACGTAAAACGAAAAACTTGCGAAAGATAAAAAGTATGAGGGACCAAAGTTGTATATAATAAAGTGTTGGGTTAAGTTATAAAAGATGAAAAACTTTGTGTTAAAAGTAAAAAAATAAAAGGGGTTAAAATACAAAATATGAAAATACTTGGGTTAAAAGTGAAAAACCAATTTTTTTTTTTTTTTGAAACTCACCCTAAGGTAGGAGTACAACTCCTAATGCACAAAATAGTTGGTAATTTATATTGTATAAATATGGTGTTTTGACATTTTTGTAGATAACTCGAGATTCATGTGAAGTGAAAGTTTGGATTTGATCAAGTTATTTAATTGGCCAACACTTTATTGTTAAAAACATGCATATGGCCATATGGGATTGCACGTAAGTGTCAAATGGGCTACAAAGTGGGTTGTAATTACAAGAAAAACATGGGACTAGCCCATAAACAGAAGTCGGTGAATTGTAAGGGATTAAAAAGATTTGAACGACATTGTTAGGGGGAGAAATTCATGCACAGCCGTCGCACAACACATTAGGGACGAATTAGATTATTCTCTCATTCATTCAAGCTATTCTATGAAATCTCACCAACTCGGGATGACAACCGAAGCGGTGAAGACAAGTATGCGCGGCTAAACTCCTCGTGACTTCTGCCCGGATGAACGTTTACACGGTTTGACATAATTATTTGTTTTTCTGATTCTTGTAAACTGGTACAGCTTGACCACTTGTGTTGGATTATTGGTAAACGTTTCTTGTGTTTGAATTACTTCTCATTTATTAAGCGTATTGGCAACTTTCTTGCATTGTTAGCGGGTTGGTAAATTGGTGGGTAATTGATACAATCAAACGGGTTATTAGGTTGCATAGTGAATCTTAAAAACTATCCCTATTAACTAATCAAATTCATTAATTCCGAGGCCATGTCTATGTGGTGTTTTGAATCAGAAAACAGATTTTTATATTAAAACGGGTATTCGGGATTCCGGGTGGAGGTTACTTCTTCTCATCTTGATAACACTTTTTGTGACAAATTGTGTTTTCTTTCAAATTAATCAAAACCCCAAATTCTAGAGTAGTAGTAGTTAATTAAATAATTTAGCTAAACACTAACCACATATTCCCCGTGGATACGATACCCTACTTACGCTATCTACTTAGTTTAATTAGGTTTTTGCATGACCCTTACGACAGTCATCAAAATGGCGCCGTTGCCGGGGATTTCGTGCGCTTAGTGTTAGTTTAGTAGTAGTTGTTTCTTTTATTGTCTTTGAAAAAAAAAATCATAAAAACCCAAAAATATTTCTTTTTGTTTATTTTGTCTTGTTCGGTATTACGGTTTGTTTTCTTGTTTCCTTGTGTGCAGGTGATCTTTTTGCATGCATACTCGGTTTTCAGGAAGATCTTCTCCGCTCTTGTTTGATCCCAAAATTGAAAAGACCGCACGCAAAAATCTGCTTCTTCGTTCAGCCTTGAAGGGAAAAGCAATTCAAACCACCATGAATCCCTCAGAAAACCAATCCACCCCACAACAGCAAACACCACAACAAACATCGACTACTGAATTGCCACCAACGCCACCACCTCCATTTACATCTGAACCAAAACAACAAACCCCACCCATTGCACCATCATCAAGCACAACCACCCAACCAACCTCTGCTCCAACTGGAGAATTTCATTTTATTGGTGAACCACTGTATTCTCTAGAAAGCCGACTACCACCACAGCCCAACCCTTTGCGGACCGTGAATCAACCGAATCTAGTGCCACACCCGAACCGGTCGGGTGCTATGTTTGAGCAAGTGGACAATAGGGCGAGAACAGAGACATGGGATGATGGATACGGAGACGAGGAGTGGGGGATTAACGATGGGTATATGGGATATCCAGGTGGGTACCAAAATCAGGCAGTTAATCGCAATCAACCGATGTATCAGCAACAGAGGCAGCCACGGGGAGTAGATGCTTATCAGACCCCGCCGCAGGTTCATAGGGCACCGGTTGCACCTCGTCAAAGACAAAGAGATCCTCGATTTCCGGATCCGAATATTCGAGGGGCTGAGAGTCACTTCAGACCACACATTGCTGAGCATGCATCACCGATAGTGATGCCAGTAGCATCGGGTAATGTGGAACGTTCGTTTGAAGCAAAACCACATATTCTGAACATGCTACCTACCTTTCACGGGAAAGGTACTGAGGAGCCATATGCACACATAGCGGATTTTGAGGCAGTTGTGGTATGATTGCTGGACACGGGTTCACGTCAGATCAGGTTAAGTTGGTATTATTTCAGTTTTCACTAAAGAATGCTGCGAGGGATTGGTTCACATCTTTGCCATATGCTAGTATTTATACATGGCAAGAGTTGCAGCAACAATTTTTGGATGAGTATTATACCCCGCAAAGAACCAAAACGGGGAGAGCTGCAATTAGAGAGTTCCAACAATTACCGGGTGAGCTTCTTTACGAGTCTTGGAAACGGTTCAATCAATTGATCCGTAATTGTCCTCACCACGGTATTCAAAGATGGGAGTTGATTACCGCATTCCACGATGGGATTTCAAATGAGGATAGACGGGATATTAAGGCTATCACCGGGGGTACCTTTTTGAGAAATCATGTTGATGTAGATTGGGAATATTTGGATATTGTTGCAGCGGATTCAAAGAGGCAAGCACAGTCGGATAGGAATAAAAAGTATCCGATTGTGGTACCATCAAGTGCGGGAGCCTCTAATGCAAGGGTTGCTCAGCTAGAGAGAGAAAAGGAGGCGTTGGAACGCCAGTTAGCGAAGTTTAAAGGTCTTGGCGGACGGGATGCATTGCATGCGGCACAAACCTTTCCAAGTTGTGATTCATGTGGCGAGTTGGGTCATACTTTGGATGCATGCCCGGGTCAGTTTGTAGCGGCTGAGGAGGACGTGAACATGGTGTATGGAGAACAAAAGAATTATGATATGAACTCAAACACATATCATCCAGGTTTGCGTAATCATCCAAATTTTCGGTACAATAATACTAATCAATTGAATCCTAATTTTCAGGTACCAAATCAAGGAAGCCAGCCGTATCAGAACCGACAATCGAATTATAATCAAAATTACAACCAAGGAGGCTATAACCCGGGAAATCAAAGGACCTACCAACAAAACCAAGATCAAAGCAAATCTAACAATCAAAGCGAAGTTTCCAATAGCGAGGTGATAGAGTTACTTAAGCAAATCAGAAAAGATCAAGAATTGCAAGCTAAAGCATATCAATCCGTAGAAAAGCAAGTTGCTCAGTTGGCGGTTGATGTGAAGGACGTGAGAAGAGATCAAGGGAAGTTACCGAGTGACACCACCAAGAATCCGCAACATCACGCAAGAGTTAATTCGGTAAGTACCATTCCTAATTCTGACATTGTTAATACAGATCTTACTTCTTCCCAAGTAGTTGCAGGTATAAGTGATGGAAGTGAAGAAAGTGAATTAGGAGCGCCGCATGTGCCTATTAAAGTAGGGAAGCTAAAAATCCACAAGGCGTTGTTGGATTATGGGGCGAGCACAAATATTCTGCCAGGCAGCTTGTTTGATCAGTACGAGTTTGGACCGCTGTATGATTTTGATAGGAATGTAATTTTGGCAGATGATACTTGGAAACAACCGCGTGGAGTTGTTAAGGATGTGAAGATCCAGTTGGGTGAGTTCTATTACTCGGTTGACTTTTTAGTGTTGGATTATGCACCTACAAGGACGAACGAGCAACAAAAGGTGATATTGGGACGTCCTTTCTTGAACACCGCTAATGCTCAAATTAAATGTAGAGAAGGATTGATTACGATGAGTTCTCAAAACCGTAAGTTGATTTTCAATGTTTATTCAAAATCTATTACTTACGAAATTATTACTTCATATGAGGCAGTTGCTACTGATGAGATTGGTAGTAAGTGTGACAGGTCTAAACAAAAGATAAATGAAGAAGCTGTGAGAAAGGTGAATATGAAAAAGAGAGGAAAAACGGGTAAACCACCCGATGGTGGAAATGCATGGAGAGACGAGGCCAAGGTTGAACATAATTCACGTGACTACGCAAACTTTTCAGACTATGCGAAGCTAGGTAATTTGGAGAAGTTTGGAGGTGAGCCGATCTTTGAACCACCTTGAAGATCGCAGGTATGATCTGGCTGAAGATCTAAAACTTAGCGCTCTTAGGAGGCAGCCTAAGGTTTATCGTTTTATTTTGTTTTTTGTATTAGTTTAGTTTAGTTCATGTCAAAACTGTGCAATCGTTCAAGTGTGGGGAAGCTCGAGGAGGTTTGGTTAAGCTCTAGTGCAGTTGAGGGCAATGCACATTTGTTTGGGGGGTAGGGCAAAGTGATTATAAGATTACATAAAAAAATCAGCCCAAAAAATGATTTTTGGAGCGTTTTTGCACAATTTTCATATGTTTTCGGTATATTTTGGAGTGTTGCAGGAAAAAGAGATGATTCGAAGAAAAAATTCATGAAAAAAGGAGTCCCAGTATATTTTGATTATAAACTTATCATAAAATTTCGTCTGGGAGTGAAAAAAGAAAAAAAAAAAAAATTTCTAACACATGAAACCTCAAAAATTTAAGAAATCTGCTGGAAAACATGCTAAACACTCCGCGTGTTGCAGCCCTAAAGTCCCCAAATAAAACTCTTTTCACATATAAAAGATCAGATCAGCCATTAACACCCTTCTTCTTCTCTGCTTCTTCTCCGGTGAATAAACCAACGCCGGAAAACATCCAAGCAACTACCCTACTCACCTCCACTGTCCCTTCATTAAACACCTTCCACCACCATCCACACTCACTTTAGTCCGCCGAATACCATATCCACCTAACCATTGTCGATCTTCACCACTGCCGACCATCGTGACCCTTACCACCGTGAATCACCGTCACCCTGTCGTCGATAACCACCTTGGGCCGATAACCTATCATCACCATTGCCACCGTCGACAACTGTTGATAATCATTACCACCATCGACGACCGGTCACTGCCGAGCGCCGCCCAGAGCCGATTAAACAGCGATTATTTATAATCTTCTTCTAATTTCGAGTTTAAGGGTCACGTTGAGCCTGTAGGGGATACAAACTTCTTTCCTGTGGAGGTAGGACTCCACCAAGGGTCTGCGTTGAGCCCTTTCCTTTTTGCGGTTGTCTTGGATGAGTTGTCCAAGTTGATCCAGGAGACAGTTCCATGGTGCATGCTTTTTGCAGACGATATTGTATTGATTGCAGAAACTAAACAGTGCCTGAACGCGAGGGTAGAGGAGTGGCGATTAGCTCTAGAGGGCAAGGGCCTAAGGATTAGTCGTTCTAAGACTGAGTATCTACACTGTGATTTCAGTGGTGTAGCCGATGACGATGACACCCAAATCACCATTGAGGATCAATTGGTCCCGCAGGTTACTAAATTTAAATATTTGGGGTCGTTTGTACAAAGGGATGGTGACATAGATAGTGATGTAACCCATCGCATACAGGCTGGCTGGTGTAGATGGAGGGCAGCCTGTGGAATATTGTGTGATAGGAGATTCCCTACTAAACTAAAGGGAAAATTTTACAGGGTTGCAGTTAGACCAGCTATGTTGTATGGAACAGACTGTTGGGCTATCAAGAAGACACAAGCGCGCAAGATGGAGGTAGCAGAGATGAGGATGCTGAGGTGGATGTGTGGACACACGAGGTTGGATCGGATAAGAAATGAGGTTTTTAGGGAGAGATTAGGAGTGGCTAGTATATCGGATAAGATTAAGGAGGGGAGATTGAGATGGTATGGGCATGTGAAGCGGAGACAAACGACAGCACCAGTTAGAGTAGTGGAAACTCTTACTGTGGAGGGGAAGAGAGGAAGAGGCAGACCCAAACTGACATGGGAAGAGCAGATTAGGCATGATTTACTAGAGTTGCATCTTTCTGAGGACATGGTCCAAGATAGGACTTCGTGGAGGCGTAGGATTAGGGTTAAGGACTTCTAGAGGATACTGCAATTATTAACCGAACGGCAGGGTAAATAGGCAACAAGCTGCGCCACAACCCCTTTTAAACGGAAATGTATACGCAATTATTAACCGAACGGGTATTCATCGGTGTTGAAGACATGCAGCGCCAATCTTAAGACCTGCTCGTTTTAAGAAAAAATCGATGAAAATAAAACAACCATTAATGACATTAATAACATGAAACTTTTGAGAAATTTTGAATGATCTGCATGTCATGTGTTGTTGGAGTCTGCGGAGTGTGTGTAACCTAAATAAAGTTTTATGCATTGGTAGTAAGAGTATTCGTGTAATAGTTAGGGACAATATGTGGAGGTTTTACCTGATTGTTGTTGATGCAGTTGATGTTACCTTATTGTGAAATCCAGTATAAAGTTAGAATAAATATCAAATGCGTAGAGATAGCATAGGAAATCGGTTAAAACTGTGATGTAAATATATGAAAGATGTCACCTTTGCTGGCATCATCGACTACTGTAGTTCATCATAGGTTGCAAATCGAGTTTCACCACACCAGCTGCTCTTTGGTTTAAGCAGCAATGGTTATTAGGCCGGTATGACTTTACTGTTGCTTTTGTAGCCTAACATCAGCTCCTGTTACAAATGTATATGTCTGACACTAATTTATCTAACGCTTCAATTGAATTTAATAAAAGTACTTCAGCAGCAAAAGGGACATGTGATCTGGCCATTCCTGTTACATTTCATACACTGGAATCCACATTTCGACTACCACTGCAACTAAAGCACATTACAAACCGAACTCCAGCACACCCTTCACAGGGTCCTTCCGACATGTTCAATGGAATTCCAGCCAAAAGTGGCCGGAGTTTCCCTTGTTCGTGCAACCGTAACACTTCCTCCGCTTGACCGCTTCTCCAATGTACCTCCCCTTTATAAACGGCTTCGACAACACCGTCTTTCCACCTAGTATCCGAAACCGTTCATCTCTGAAATCCAAGTGCATCGATAGATCTCGTTCATGATATAATACCATAAAACTCTTGAGTAGAAATCGAATACTTGAGCAATCTTCGAATGTCTTTCGGATGCTTCTGAGTCCTGTCGTATAAAAACTCATCGAATCGCTTCCTACTGGCGGACAGATCCAAAAGGGGATTAACAATTTCATCCAATTTCAGCATTTTTAATGGCTGTTTGCCATCCGGCTCTTGATCTTGATCTAACTCGTCTCCAATGTTCAGTAAAACTCTATTTCTACTCTCTTCTTCTTGAGCTTTAACCTCCTCAATCGCCTGCTTAAAAGCTGTTCTCACCAATATTTATATACACACAGTATATAAACTATATATATATGTATGTATTTATGTGTCCCCATAGTTACAATATCTGGGGCACCTTTGGCACGGGCTGTGGCTGCTACCGATTTTAATGTTTAGAGAAATATCAACGTTTTGCAAGAATAACATTGGTTGTAGTTTGAAATGAAATCGAATGAATTATGCAATTGAAGAGCTAACATTCAAAGCAACTACTCTGTAAAGAAACAATAGTATCATGTCCATAACTCTAAGTTACTTCTTTTATGATTGCAAAATTCGTTAGTATCTTTGTGATTCTAAAAGTTCAGCATGATTGTGAAAAAAGCGAATAAGCATCATTGGATATATCAACCAATCAGGTGTATCACTGTTCATTTACTGCAGTTATTAATATTAACTAGGTTTTACAACCGCGCGCGTTGCGCTGCGCTAAACCGTGATATGGTATCGACATCCGTATTGAAGTTGTCATACGCCGGAAAATCATATAAAGTCTGTCTTATTTGAACTATTATATTGGAGAATACTTTTGATTATGATATAAAGAGAGCTACAAATCGTTTGAAATTATAATTAACAAACATTTAGAAATAATTTAAAAATAATTATTGGTCATTTTGCTTATTAAAACCACAACAGAACTTCTAAACATTAACTTACTACTAAATTTGTGAAATACACATTACATATGTGGTGAACCTAAGAGACAGTTTACACCTTAAAACATGATAATTAACAAACATTTAGAAATAATTTCAAAAACCCCCAACTTAGACCATCTTATTCACCTAGGTGAACCTAACAGCCACCAGTTTACCCCTTAAAACATGTTAAGTAACTTCTATGGTACAAAAGTAGTACTTTTTTTTCCAATCATACATTGTAGAAGTACTTTTTTCAATCAGACATTTTACTTTAGAAACATAAAGATCACTGAGATTGCACAAAAATGACATAGGGCACAAATGAAAAGGTTGGAAAACGGATCTAACCCTTTGACTGCCACCAATAACGACAACTACAACCCTATTGCCGCCCTGACCACTAAGAAAACCCTATTGCCGCCAATACCATCGACGTAAGAAACAACATCGTCGTAATCATCGGCGTTTGCAAGGAAGCCATAACTTTGGGGATTGAACCGGAGACTATTAATGAAATTATGTGTGAAGTTGAACAAAAAAATGATTTCAAACTGAAGAAGAAGAAGAAGAAAGGAACACGTAAAGAAACACTTAAATATACCCTATAAACTACAAGTGTAAACCACCAAAAAGATTGAGAAAAACCACCAAAAGAATAGAAAAGGAGAATGAAGCTCAACCCAAGATTCGAACTGGCGTCTACCAGACGAAAACCCAGACCACCAACCACTTTAACAATGCTTCAAACACAATGTAAATCTAAGAAAAGACATATATAAACACAATAAAAAAGCGGGAAAAGGGGGAGAGAGACAAATCAGGACATGACACAAAAGGCTCAGATTCAAAAGCTCAGAAACTATATCTCGTTTTGGCTGCAAATAAACCCATCATTTGAAAGGAAGCCAACAAAGGTTTTGTAAACACATGGGGAAAAAAAATGCGCACGCGAGTACACCGAGTATGCACCATAGATCAAGCAACCAACGACCAAAAAAACACCTTTCAAATCCTTCTCATATTAATAGATAGGGTAATTGCCATGCCAAACAACGAAGTGACCAATTTTTTGGGTATCATCATCGCCTAGCAAACCATGGGGTAATGAAATAACCCACGGACTTCGGTTTTCAAGGTATAAGCTCACAAATGTTATCTCATTGTGGCTGCAGCGAACATGATTGCCAGACCAAAACAATGAGTTTACCAATTATTTAAGCCAATGGTCCCATAAGTTCAACATTTGATGCTCAGACTACACAGATACGAATTGAGGCAGAAAATAAATTCAAAAATGTCTCCGATGAGCCACAAAGATATGAAGCATTGGCTCATCATCATCGACCAAAACAGATACTGATTAAAGCATCAAACAAATAACAGAGACCAAATGAAAACGCCCCAAATAAAATTAGGGCTTAAATAACCAAAAAGTCAGATTGCGTGATAAATAATGGCCAACCGTAAAGCCGTCGTCACCATCCATAGCCCGCCACCATCGCCACCGACAACCGTCGTATCGGAAGCCTAAAGGGTTCGATGAGCAAAACGGTACGGCAAACAGGATGGCACCAAACCGAGGCGGCAACGGATCTAGACAACAGAGCATAGCCATCGTCCGCGTTGACCGAGGCGCACACAGCGAAGCTAGACGGAGAAGATATCATAGATCGAGACAAAATACCATCGTCGCCGGCAGGGAAGCCGTCGGGCAGTCTCCGCATCCGATCTCTCCCTTCTCTCCGCCGGCGAGCATCTCTGTCTACCATATTTCTCTTTTTCTGTCCGATCGCTCTCGCCCTCTTTGCCGCCGCGAGCA
Organism: Helianthus tuberosus; assembly: GCA_030545235.1. NCBI lineage: Eukaryota > Viridiplantae > Streptophyta > Magnoliopsida > Asterales > Asteraceae > Helianthus > Helianthus tuberosus. Next base: position 57,817,603 of record CM060437.1, on the reverse strand, counting down.
TCCATCTCTATCCTCTGTGAGTGTCTTTTATCCCCGGCTCCGTCTGTTTCTATTAGCAACCCTTAAATGCCCCTCAATGTTAATTTTACTGTTCATTACGTTCCCTTATTAATATATAGAAGAATTAATAATAGTTGATTTTCTGCCCGCGCGTTACGGCGGGGACCCAATGTCTGCAAAACGCGTGTCAGCAGCAGATACCGAATATCAAAACATAAATAAAAATGACGTAGTAAGGATGGTCACTCCGTCTTAAAAAAATGATTTTAAATAACCTAATATATAATAATAGGACCCACACGTCCTACACGTTGAAAATTCGGTTGTTTTCAATTTAGTTATTACGGTGCTAACACGTTAAAATATGAATGAGCTCGGTACCGGTAACGGCACCGAAAGTACCTATCCGGAAAATCATCGAAATTAGGTACCGGCACCAAAAATGCTCGGTACAATACGGTATGGTATTTGAAGGTAAAAATCAATAAATACAGGTATGGTGCTAGACCGGTGTCGAACCGAAAGTAACGATTCTGAAAACGCCAAAAGGTGGGTACCAAATTGGTAACGAAAATGATTTGGTAATAGTAAATTTGGTACCGATACGATACCGGTTTGATTACAGGATTTGATACGATTTACTAATCAATAATATAAATATCCAAGTTAATTTTACATGCAACAATTCATTCATTACAGAAAAAAGAGAAAAAAGAAAGCAAAATAAGTTGTTGTGTATATAAAACCCCAATCAAACAAAATACAGTTTACTTACTGTGTGTATGAAAAGTAATCTAAACGGTGCAATTACTTGCATTGCTACGTTGCTACAAGATTTGATGAGCTCGGTACCAACCGGTACCGAAAATACCGTTACCGAATATACCTGGTACGGTACGGTACGGCTTGGTACCGGTCGGTACTGGTACAGCATCGGTATTTGAGGGTAAAAATCGGTGAATACCGGTGCCGAAACGGTACCGAAAATACACCCGATTTGGTAAAAGCGGGTACCGGTACCGGTACCCAATACTATTTGTTCATCCTTTAATGAAGTTACTGTGTGTATGAAAAGTAATCTAAACGGCGCAATTACTTGCATTGCTACGTTGCTACAAGATTTAATGAGCTCGGTACCAACCGGCACCGAAAATACCGTTACCAAAAATACCGTTACCGAAATCTCCAAAAGTGTGTACCGGTACCGAATATACCTGGTACGGTACGGCTCGGTACTGGTACGGCATCGGTATTTGAGGGTAAAAATCGGCGAATACCGTTGCCGAACCAATACCGAAAATAAACCCGATTTGGTAAAAGCAGATACCGGTACCGGTACCCAATACTATTTGTGTTGGGTTTTTTAGCCCATGAGGAAGCCCAACAATTATTTTTATGGCCCACTCTTATTTTTGTATATGGATAAAGGAAGAGAGCAGGGTTTTTATCTCATACCACCCTCAAAAATTCGCAGCCACAACACACACAAAACTCTCACACAAAAGAAGAAGCAATTTCCATCACATTCATACCCAGCTGCAGAGGTCGTCCATTTCCCGGAGATTGAACCGTTGGATCGTTCTGATTTTTGGACACAGTCATTATGACATCAGGGCGACCTTATCCAACGGTGGGTTTGTCTAAATCATGTCTGGAAGTCTGTCTGCACAGCCTCTGTTCGCAGCTACAGATTTTGGTGATATCTTCTTCTTTTGTCTTTATATTTGATTCCATATGCTTGAAGTTGTTGATTCCAAGTGTATGATGATTATTGTATGCCTCTAGTAGACCTAGGGAAGACTTTGTATTGCTCTAAATTGGTGATAGTGGATTTGAAGCGGCTCTAGTAGTCCCGTGGTTTTTACTCTCCTTTCTTGAGAGGTTTTCCACGCTAAAATTTGGTGTTCTTGTTATTATTGTTTTTGTTTTCGGGCTGCTTAGATTGTAGTTGGTATACCCTATTTGTTTGCATCCTCACAGGTTCATTCAAGTTTGGGAAAAGTCTTGGTCAAACAAAGTTTGCTTCCGCGTTTGTGTTTGCCGTTTGTGACCGGGTTTCGCGTTTTTCCCATCATAGTGGTATCAGAGCCATTGGCTCTTGTTATTGGGTTGAAACTTGATTGAATAATGGAAGCTAATACAAGTATGATTGTAAATTTGAATGGTTCTAATTATCATGTTTGGAAAGGAAAAATGGAAGATCTCCTTTATGTGAAAGATTATTATATGCATGTGTTTAATACCGATAAACCTGAAGGTAAAACAGATGAAGAATGGAAAATCTTGCACAGAAAGGTTTGTGGTTATATTCGCCAGTGGGTTGATGATAATGTTTTGAACCATATTAGCGGGGAGACTCACGCTCGTACTTTGTGGAACAAGCTTGAGGAGTTGTATGCTCGGAAGACCGGAAACAATAAACTGTTCTTGATTAAACAGTTGATTAACTTGAAGTACAATGATGGAACTCCTGTTACTGATCACTTGAATGTTTTTCAGGGTATTATTAATCAGCTTGTAGGAATGGGTATCAAGTTTGAAGACGAGGTACAAGGCTTATGGCTTCTTGGTACTTTACCAGACTCTTGGGAGACTTTTAGGACATCATTGTCCAACTCTGCACCAAATGGTATCATTACTATGGAAATGTCTAAAAGTAGTATTTTAAATGAAGAGATGAGAAGAAAATCACAGGGTTCCTCTTCACAATCAGATGTCTTGGCCACAGAGAGCAGGGGGAGAGGTCAAACTAGAGGTCCGAGTAACAAAGCGAAGCATCGTAGTAATTCTAGAGGTAAGTTTGCTGATTATGAGTGTCATCATTGTGGTAGGAAAGGACACACAATTAAATTTTAAAGACAATTAAAAAGGGAGAACAAGAAGGCTAATTACAATAATCAAAAGAACAATCATAAGAAAGATGATGGTAGCAATGACACAGCTGAAGTTAATACTGCTACCGAAGAGTTCTTCATTTGTTGTGATTACGATATGGTGAACATTGCACGTGATGATTCGAGTTGGGTTGTTGACAGTGGTGCTACGTGTCATGTGACATCACAAAGGGAATTTTATTCATCTTACACACCTGGTGACTTTGGGGTTGTTAAGATGGGTAATAACGGGCTATCAAAGGTTGTAGGTGTTGGGGATGTTTGCTTGAAGTTTGACACTGGGATGGAGTTGGTTTTACACAATGTAAAATATGTTCCAGATATTAGACTTAATTTGATCTCCACAGGTTTACTTGATGATGATGGTTACCATAGTACCTTTGGTGATGGTATTTGGAAACTCACTCGTGGTTCTTTGATCGTGGCAAGAGGTAAAAGAAGTTCAAAGTTATACAGAACGCATCCGAAGATCTCCAAAGATTCAATCAATTTGTTAGTGAATACTGATATGACCGACTTATGGCATAGGAGACTTGCTCACATGAGTGAAAAAGGGATGTCTATCTTGTTGAAGAAAAATGCCTTGCCCGATTTGCATAATGTTCATTTGAAGAAGTGTTCTCATTGTCTGGCAGGTAAGCAAAGAAGGGTTTCTTTCAAGAGTCACCCTCCTCATAGGAGAGACAATATGCTTGATTTAATACATTCGGATGTTTGTGGTCCTATGAAGACTAGAACACTTGGGGGCTGCTTGTACTTTGTCACTTTTATCGATGATCATTCGAGAAAAGTTTGGGCCTATACTTTGAAGTCTAAAGATCAAGTATTAGATGTGTTTAAGTAGTTTCATGCCTTAGTTGAGAGACAAACTGAGAAGAAGCTCAAGTGTATTCAAACAGATAATGGAGGTGAGTACATTGGTCCTTTTGATGCTTATTGTAGAGAGAAAGGTATTCGGCACCAAAAGACTCCTCCAAAGACACCACAATTGAATGGTCTAGCAGAGCGGATGAATAGAACATTGGCTGAAAGGGTTAGATGTTTGTTGTCACATGCAGGGTTGCCTAATTCCTTTTGGGGTGAATCTTTGAACACCGTAGTAAATGTTATTAATCGTACTCCTTGTGTTCCTTTGTCTTTTGATGTTCCTGACAGGGTTTGGAGCGGAAAAGATGTTTCATACGATGATTTGCGGGTCTTTGGATGCAAGGCTTTTGTGCATATTCCCAAAGATGAAAGAACAAAGCTTGATGTAAAGACCAAGCCATGTATATTCGTTGGTTACGGGGGAGATGAGTTTGGTCACAGGTTTTATGATCCAATCTCGAAGAAACTCATAAGAAGTTTCGATGCTGATTTTATTGAAGATCAAAGTTTGAAAGATATTGAGAAGACAAAGATAGTTCCTCAACATACCGATGATCTTTCTGATTTGGATCCGGTCCCTCCTCAACATACTGAGCCACATAATGAAGATGGCATTCAAAATGATGAACAACACGGTACTGTTAATCATGATATTCCAGAGCAACAAGAGTTAGATGAGGGTCCTCATCCAGAGTTACCAGTACCGGGTATGCCAACATTTGTCCCACTTAGACGGTCTACAAGAAACCGTCATCCTTCCACCCGTTATTCTGCTGATGAGTATGTTTTGCTCACTGACGGGGGATAGCCCGAGTGTTATGAAGAGGCCATGGAAGATGAACACAAAAGGGAGTGGGTTGAAGCCATGCAAGATGAGATGAATTCCTTGTATGTGAACAATACCTTTGAATTAGTAAAGTTGCCTAAAGGCAAGAAAGTTCTGAAGAACAAGTGGGTCTATAAGGTGAAGACTGAAGAACATACCTCGCGGCCTAGGTACAAAGCCATATTGGTGGTTAAAGGGTTCAGTCAAAGAAAGGGTATTGATTTTGATGAGATTTTCTCTCCAGTCGTGAAGATAAGTTCCACTCGGGTGATTCTTGGTTTAGCAGCTAGTCTTGATCTTGAGGTTAAGCAAATGGATGTCAAGACAGCGTTCCTTCATGGTGACTTGGATAGAGAAATCTATATGGAGCAACCTGAAGGTTTTCAGGTTAAAGGTAAAGAAGACTATGTCTGTAAGCTTCAGAAAAGTCTTTATGGGTTGAAGCAAGCACCAAGACAGTGGTACAAGAAATTTGAGTCTGTTATGGGGAAGCAAGGCTATCGAAAGACTATTTCAGATCACTGTGTTTTATTTCAGAGGTTTGGTGATGATGATTTTATCATTTTATTACTCTATGTTGATGACATGTTGATTGTAGGCAAGAATGCAGAGAGAATTGTTCAGCTGAAGAAAGAATTGAGCAAGTCGTTTTCTATGAAAGACTTGGGCCCAGCAAAACAAATTCTTGGTATTCGGATTACTAGAGATAGAGCTTCAAAGAAGTTGCACATGTCACAAGAGCAATACATTGAGAAGGTGCTTCGCAGGTTCAACATGGATAAAGCCAAATCAGTTAGTTCACCTCTTACTCCCAATTTTAAACTAACTGATAAAGATTGCCCTTCTTCTAAGGAGGAGATTGAAGACATGGATAAAGTTCCATACGCGTCAGCGGTTGGAAGCTTGATGTATGCAATGGTGTGTACAAGACCTGATATTGCCCATGCTGTAGGTGTTGTTAGTCGGTTTCTGTCAAATCCAGGTTTGAAGCATTGGGAAGCAGTTAAGTGGATCTTTAGATATCTACGTGGTTCTTCCAAATTGGGTATAACATTTGGAAATGGAAAGCCCATGCTTGTTGGTTACACAGATTCTGATATGGCAGGGAACAAAGACAACATGAAATCCACTTCTGGATATTTGATGACTTTTGCAGGGGGAGCTGTCTCATGGCAGTCAAGACTACAAAAGTGTGTTGCTTTGTCTACCACTGAGGCTGAGTATGTGGCAGCAACAGAAGCATGCAAAGAACTGTTGTGGTTGAAAAGGTTTACGCAGGAGCTTGGCTTTATGCAACGGCGCTACGTGGTTCTTTGTGATAATCAAAGTGCTATTCACCTTGCTAAGAATTCTATGTTTCACAAAAGAACAAAACATATTGATGTGAAGTATCATTGGATTAGAGATGCGCTTGAAGACAAGTTGTTTGAACTTGATAAAGTTCATACCGATGATAATGGTTCCGATATATTGACAAAATCTTTGGCAAGGGAGAAGTTGAAGATATGTTGCTCAATCGCCGGGATGGCGAACTCTTCCTCATAGGCCAAAAAGGGGGAGAATTGTTGGTTTTTTTAGCCCAACAATTATTTTTATGGCCCACTCTTATTTTTGTATATGGATAAAGGAAGAGAGCAGGGTTTTTATCTCATAACACCCTCAAAAATTCGCAGCCACAACACACACAAAACTCTCACACAAAAGAAGAAGCAATTTCCGTCAAATTCATACCCAGCTGCAGAGGTCGTCCATTTTAAGGAGATTGAACCGTTGGATCGTTCTGATTTTTGGATACAATCATTACGACATCAGGGCGACCTTATCCAACAGTGGGTTTGTCTAAATCAGGTCTAGAAGTCTTTCTGCACAGCCTATGTTCGCAGCTACAGATTTTGGTGATATCTTCTTCTTTTGTCTTTATATTTGATTCCATATGCTTGAAGTTGTTGATTCCAAGTGTATGATGATTATTGTATGCCTCTAGTAGATCTAGGGAAGACGTTGTATTGCTCTAAATTGGTGATAGTGGATTTGAAGCGGCTCTAGCAGTCCCGTGGTTTTTACTCTCCTTTCTTGAGAGGTTTTCCACGCTAAAATTTGGTGTTCTTGTTATTATTGTTTTCGGGCTGCTTAGATTGTAGTTGGTATACCCTATTTGTTTGCATCCTCACAGGTTCATTCAAGTTTGGGAAAAGTCTTGGTCAAACGAAGTTTGCTTCCGCGTTTGTGTTTACCGTTTGTGACCGGGTTTCGCGTTTTTCCCATCAATTTGTTCATCCCATAAATGAAGTACTGTTCATTCACTTGTAAAATTAATATATAGGTAATTATTAATATGTAGAGTATATTAATATGTAGAGTAATGTGTCTTGCTTAAAAAGCGCTTTGTGCCTGGGCTCTGGGCGAGGCCGATGCGCCTTGGATAACATAGGACTTAGTTGTTACCGACTCCATAGGTAAAATCTCAAGAATACGGATTTCTTTACGTATTTGTACAATAAATTGTTAGCTGATGATTCTTTTAATATCACAGTATTTTAGCCGAAAGAGCTAACAGTGAATTGTGAATCTTATAATATTTCATTTACTAATGACAGTATTTTCTTTGTTAAAGCACAAATCTATGTTCAGAAAAGATTATGTTTAGATCAACTGCCTGATGATGTTTGAATCCTGTGCATACAAACATGTGTTTTATATGCTACTTTCTTTCATTTGGATTGTTCATTTAAGCAGGTTTTCATACATAAAATCTTTGATAAGGATAAATTTTCAAGAGACAGGAACTTTCGATTTGGTAACTTAGGATTTACAAAATTCCATGCGACTCTAGAAATTTGTACCGATATGATATCGATCATACAAACAAATATGTGCAGATTAATTAAACATGAAGTCTTAACTGTATGAAACTTACAACTACATAGTAGGTTTACAAATTCCATCACTATCAATTAAGAAAATTTATCAGATTTTTCAGACACTAAAGCCAGCCCCTGCATCATTCTAGCAAATTTTAACTGTATCATCAAGATAATACTTGGCCTTACTAGGTTTATTTCCCAATGTGCATGCAAATACCTCTGCGTTTAGAGGAATGCATTTGTCAGACGCTACAGAACTCGTAATTACCTCAAACGTATCTTCGTCCAATCAATCATTTGAAAATGTGTTAAAACGGGCTGTGTTTGTGCGAACCTGCACGTCTGTTTAGCCAAACTAAACGGGCTGTGTTTGTGTCACCTCGCCGGTTTACAGGTTGACCCATTTAACCTATTTAATTTTTATTTTATATTTTTTAAATTGTGTTGTATGTCATTGCTATTTGGTTGGGTATTTTTTTTGCCAAAAATTAGAACCTAGAAGAGAAATTGACATGATTTTATAATTACAATATAATTATTTTATATATATATATTAGTATATTCTTGTAAAGTTTCAAAATGCAAAAAAAAAGGTTCGGTTTAACTGGGTTGTTTTTCATGGCAACTCCCAGATATTCATGTCGTGTTCGTGTTCGGGTTCATCCGATCGATCGTCTCCTATACACTAGATGAAATCTGAAGTCATTCCTCTCACTTACCTGGTTACGAGTAGTCGTTTTACAAATAGTCCCTTGATTACACACTAAAATAGTCATATTGATTCTTGTTTAGTGAACAAGAAATTGATAGTTATAAGTTACAACTGTTATTACTAGAGTAGTAGAGTGTAAACAAGCCGAGCATGAGATCTACTATGCTTGAGCTTGATTGAGCTAGTTTAACTAGCTCGATCGTTTTGGGCTATATCCAGAATCTTCCAATTGCACACATGTTTCCCATTCTTCATTCTTTTCAACCTGAAGAAACCAGCAAAGTTATGATCAACTAGAATTTATACCCGCCGCGCGTTGCGGCGGCGGGCAACGACGTAAGGAACTCAATTATTTGATTGTGATCTGGTTTATTATACAAAGTCTCTAACCCATACATTTAGGTTCGACAGGTGGTGAAAAGCCCAAGCATTGATGTTGGTAGATGTAGACTTGCAAAGAATTGCACGTTGTAGCATGTTTAAAACTGAAAATTAACACTTACTATTTCAAGAGTTTTCTTTACAATCCATACTTCTAAGGATATACTGATTCAATGTATCACATTTTGTACTCCCAATATACATAAAACAATCTTTTAAAGCTTAGCGTAAAACCCCAAATGCAAATTTATCAAGACAAATTGTCGAGCAGTTGGTGTGCATTAAGAAGAACCCAAAAGACATATCATATAATAAAGAACAAACCATAGATGACCATACTGAAACTAATGTCACACCCCAAATTTCCACGTGTTACCGGTGGGCCCGGTAGGGGAGTATTGTGACGTGGTTGATAACAATATAGTCAAACAACACAATATTTAAATGCACAGCGGAAGCAAAGTATAGATTCATTTCAACCATATAATATTGTAATATTAAGTATTACAAAGAGTCGAATATAAATCCACAGGTAGATCAAAATAAAAGGAAACATATGTTCAACAGACTAAGACATCCAAGCTTGCGAGACTTATGTGGATGCTAGGAGAAAAGCCAGCCTATTACGCGTAGTACCTGCACTTAACCTTTTTGAGAAAATACGTCAGTTTACACTGGTAAATACAATTCAACCGACTCATTTGGAAAAGAGTTTAAGAAAATGGATTTAAGGCACAAGGCACAAATAATATTTTATAACTTGGGATAATTATTTGAATATAATACTTGTAAAGGATTTACATGTTTCTTATGCGTTCAGTAGCCCGGATCGAGCCGGGTTAAAGATCAATAAACACACCACATTATTTAAATGAGACACCGACGGCGTACGCCTACGCCCGGTGCTGAGGTCGTGGCCATTTCGTAAAATGATGCCAGGGATATCCGGGACACGGTCATTAACCCCCCAAAGGCTTTAAGCAAACAAAACAATTTAAACGAAACATCTCAATTCTTTAACCATCATACAATTAAAGATTCAATGTCCGACCAAGCGGTATTTTATATACCGTACCCCAAGCCCGTATAGGGAAAATAAGTTAAAAGTATTTACCTGAGCAAGTATATTTCACAATCAGCGAGTGCAAGTATCTTTTACCGGTTCTCCTAATCTGGAACGAAGGTTTATAATAACCTATTAGAATCCTAACGGGTCTTTAATTAAGCTTAAGCTTAGACCGGTTAGTTTTAAAGATACGGTTCGTACGCACGATTAAGCGAAGACCGGATAGGATGTGATTTAGACCCGACAAGTTTGAAGACTTGCTTAATATGGGTATATTATACACATTCTGGATTTTGAGACAAAATCGATAAGGTTTGACCTGTTTCGGCTAATTTATGTAAACTAGTTACATAAACCGAACCGAACGCGTAATAAGCGTAACGGGTAACCGAAAGAGTCCTAAACAGGTTTCCTAAGTTAACATGCCTTAAATATGTTGTGATATCAGTAGGATACCTTCCATAACGCCCGAAACGAGTTTAATTTCCTTTTAAGCCCCGTAGGGGTATTTTGGTCATTTTACCGATTATAAAAGGAATTAATTCGACTCCTGTGATTCGGGTCTGAATAAATCAGGAAAATAATTTATTTTAACAGGTTATAACATTTGATGTTAAGTCTTATGAAACAAGATGGTTTTAAACTCAAACTACGAGTATAATACGCGTATAACGCCGTTTTAAGCGACGTACGGTTTAAAATAGTATTCTGAGTTTTCTGATCATTTAAATAGGTTCAAAACACTACATTTATTATTTAAAATCAGTAGCAATTGGATTGGTATTAAAAGGATTTGTAAAACTCATTTTATACCCGAAAAGGGTAAAATCGGTATTTACCGAAATAAGGCGATAAACCTCGCTTATGATCAGTTTAAAAATAATTAAAAATCTTTAAAAATCCCAAAATATTATATTACATCAGTGGATAAAAGATTTGGTGTCAAAAATTGGGTTTAGATAGGTTTTACGCTAATGACGCCGTTTATTTAATAAAAGTGTTTATAAATACGTCATTAAGCATAACTCCTAATCTAGACTTCCGATTGACGTGAAATTTTGCAGACATGTTCAATAATCAGTAACAAAGTTTATTATACTTTCACATCATCAAAAATCTCGTTCTACAGTCATAAGGGCATTATGGTCATTATTTAGGCATTTAACGGAAACGTCGGATAATTAAGGATTCGGGTAGTATAAACGCAGAGGATTATACTAACATGTAACAAGGTCCTAATGGAACTTTAAGGCATGTCTAAATCTATCAAAACCGGGTCAGAATCGAAGTCAAAGCAGAAAGTCAAACTACGCGACTTTCGGCTCCGAATCGGTTCAAAACAGAGAGTTGTCGAATCAATCAAGCGTAGACAAGTTATTATACTTATTTTCAAGTTATATGTATGTTAAAACAGATTACACGCCCCCTGTATCATTAATTTCATGTTTAATGGTTATGTTGACTTTTTCGGAAGAAGTTTGACTCGACAACGACATAGTTAGGATTGAAATCAGCGGGTGCCCTTTTAAGGGTTAATTGCCCATATAATTACCAACTTGTAACAACTTTCGTTTCGACAAGTCTCTGAACCGTTTATGATTTAACGCTAAGTCAAACTATATTTACGACGGTTTGACTTCTAGGTTATAAACTAAGAAAAACCGAATTTAGAAGGATCAAAGGTACTTACATACGCCTAATAGATGATTTGGAAATCTTGTATCAGGTCTTGAGCTTCTCTAAATGTCCAGGAATGAAATGTGGTTGCATGTTGCAACTTTGTGATTTTTATAAGACTTTTGATCTTTCTAATTTGATGCCAAATAAGTCTAGGGTGATTATCAGATGTCCAACATGTGTCCCTAAGGCTATAAACCACCTTAGACAAGCCCATAGAATCGAAACTTGCCATTTAAGTCGGTTAAAAACACAACAGGCATCTGTCTGTTGTTTTTTCGCATCTGGGCATACCCTACGCATCGTAGGGGTTTAAGCCCTGCGATGCTCAAAGCATCATACGATGCGTAGCCACAATTTGGCTACGATGCGCAAGCCTACCATCAGGCTTCTTTTATTTGCAATTTAGTCCCTGGTCCCCCGAAAGGTCACTTTCGCTTCAATTCTTGTATTATGAGGCTGTAAGATTTACATATAGGGGCTTTAAAACTTATACCCACTTTGTGAAGCCCTCGGCCACTTCGGGTTTACCCGAAAAACCCTAAATTTCAACGTTGACGCTTATAACCCCTTACACACGAATTCTATCATAACTTTCTCATACGGTAACGAAACTTGGTGAAATTTTTATGGTGCATTCTAGTGAGCAAAATTAATCGTTACAAAGCTTCGGGTTTGTCAAAAGGTCACTCAGAGGTATAAGTTAAACATGTTGACACATATAACCCCTGTAGTTTGAAATCTCTCACTTTTTTTCACAATTCGCTTTGTATGATCCATAATTCATTCGTTTAAGGTTACAAACATCATGTAGGGTTATTGTAAAGTATATTTATGCATTGTTGACATTTTGAACCCTTATATTTACATAGTTTCATTGTTTGTCAACTTTAGTCCCTCCAAAGCATTCTTTCACACGTTCAAACTTATGACACGTGTCAACATCTTATAGGACGTGAATTTTCGAGGTGTTACAACTAAGGTGTAGAAAACCGTCGCTAACCTAAACAAACAAAATCGCACTGCAGGCTACCAACAGAGCACATCGCTCGATCCCCTTTACTTGACGCTGCAACGTCTTTTCCCTAACAGGCATATACATATGTCAATTTTTTAGCTGCAAATGCATTCAGATCTCGAGCAATACTTGAACACGATCTAAACAGAATTCATTATAATCAGATTGATTGAACAACTGACCAAAATTAAACCAAATATCTACAACTTTGAAAGAAATAATGAACGATTTACCTGCTCAAAATCTCTTGGATTTCGGCATCTTTGTAGAACCCTAGCTGTAAGGTGGAGGATGTAGTTTGCGGTGGTTTGTGGCAGTTTGCGGAGGTGAGAGACATCCAATCTTTCTCTCTCTATTTGTTTCGTTTCTTGAGAAGATAGGAAAGAATTCATGTCTTTTAGTGAGAAAAAGATTGCTTTTCAAAACCATGATACAACCCATGAATGCATTATTTACAACTCATATTGCACCACATAAGCTTTTTTTTTTTGAAACACACCCAAAGCTAAGGGTACAATCACCCATAGCCTAGAGGTGTTACTTATTTATAGGTTATAATTGATGAATATGCATCTTGTAAACCCAAAGAGTACAAGTAGTTAGGTACCTTAGAAAACACCCGTGCTCTGCTGCGAGTTGGAGGTTTTCACTAGAAGCAAACCATTCGCCTAATGTGTTTTGGCTCGTTGCACTCACAACTAAAACCATATTGTTCTTGTCTCTACACAAAGTATTTAGTATAACTGGCAAAACCAATCCATACATAACGGGCCATTACGGGTGATTGCTGTAAGATAATGGGTTATAAATAACTAGTTTAATACCTGTCCGGTGGACGGGTAATTTAATGTCATAATGACAAAGCTATATATCTTTGCATTCTAAACCAAAATAAAGTACATGTTTAACATAAAAGCACAACTTGTTTTAACTTATGAGTAAAAAGATGACTGACTCGTTAATATAACTTTATAATTTTATACATGTTCGCTAGTTGCGGAGTTTAATGCCATAACTCTTTTCTTAGAATATAATTGAATAATAAACAACAAATCCTTCTAACCATTACCTCAAATATTGATAAAAACTGGTTTTAATCGTATAATTTACCATTATTTATGCCAATTATTTGTTGACCTTTCTATGTTCAACCAACATTTCATCATTTTAAGAGTAATATGAGAAGATTTAATTACAGATTCATCATTTCAAGAGTATGAGAAGATTTAATTAGTGAGAAAAATAGATTTGATGTGAATGAATCTAACAGTCATAAAGAAACGGATTGATTTGGGAATTTTTGTTTTTTAAAAAGGTTAACTTGGGTCATTTGAATGATAAAATTGGTTAAAACGGGTCACTCCTTTGAAACTGACTAAATAAAATGGATCCAAATCAGTGGCGGGTCCATGATTTTTTTCCTATGGGTTCACTTTTTTCGGTAGTCAAAACTTTCACAACCAATCGCTAAAATTTTTGGGTCGGGTCGGGTCAAATTTCTCACAATCAAATGTTAATAAATAAAAAGTTTATCTGAAATCTGGGTGATGTCGGATGCTCAGTTCTAATTCACGAAGGAGATGCTGGAGGGGGGAGTGTTGTCATGACAGGTATGAAACAATGGAGCTTTAAAAATCAATAACCTATTAATTCTAAACTAAACAAAGGGAAACTCAACCAATTAGAGGTGAATATTAGAGATTAAACTGAACACAGGGACACTCAACCTTTGTTCATCAGAGGTGAATTATAGAAAAAAATAAATAAATAAAAAACCAAACATCATAGAGATTAAACTGAACATGGATAGGTCCAATTAAGCAAACATATTAAAGTAGAAAACACAAGTAAATGATTGTAGTTTTGTATTCTAATCTTCAAATATATACATTTTGAATCCAAGAATTCTAAAACCCACATTCCAACTATTAAACTCTAAGCAAAACAAACAGAAAACTCTACCAATATTGAAATAACGTTAGTTACCACACAAATCAAAACAGAATATACAATTGTTTTCAATTATTACATACCTAAATAATGGAGCTTTAAAAATCAATAACTGCAATAACTGAGATTGGAAGGATGCTGGTAGCAATAAAAACCACTTAATCGAACTGTTTCGGCAGCAATAAAACATCAAAAGCTGTTTCGGCAGCAATATTAACTTAAAAACCCAATTTCAAACCCAATTTTTATGTAATCAAGTAATCAACAGATTATATATTGTAATCAGTTAATCACTGATGTAATCAAAAGCTGTAATCATCGATGTCAAACAAACAGATGTATAACAAACTGTAATCACTGAGATGATGATAATCAATTAATTCGTATAAAACAAACAGATATAAAACTAACCGTAATCACGGAGGCGGAGCAGGCGGAGGCGGCGGAGCAGCCGGAGGGCGGAGGCGGACTGGCGGAGCTGCTGCCTGCGCTGATGTTGTTTGAACTCTGTGTCTGTTCGCTGCTTGTTTGTGTTTGTGTGCGGCGTATGTTTTCTTTTAGGGTTTTAATGTTTTATTACTTTAAAGAAAAAAAATTAAAAGAGAAATTAAAAAAAGGGACAAAAAAATGCAGTGACGGGATTCGAACCCGGGTGGATTAGGAAGAAAAGCGCGATTTTAACCAGTGGAACCAAGACCTTTTATGGTTATGGGTTCCTTTTATAATATACTTATGGGTTCCTTTTCAGCTTCTTATATATATTTACACTAAAAATTAAAAAAAGACTGGGTTCCCGGGAACCCGTAGTTTGTACATAAGTCCACCCCTGATCCAAATGAGCAAGTACCACCGACCCACCACCGTTGTCTGTCGCCACTATTTATTGGTCGTCGTTGACATGACCACCACCATCGTCCCTATCACTTCAGCCACCACTGCCACCACTAGCACAAAAACAAATTTAGTGGCTGAATGTTGGTGCACTTGTGTCTGTACTTTGTCTGTATTTTGTCATGATACAAAACGATGTCTTGTGTTAGTCTGAGTTACGTCTTAGGTTTGTTATTATGTGTGTTCGATGTAAGTTTGACCAAGTCAACCATCCTCCTGGTTTGACTTGGCCAAACAGTTAGCTCATTGTTTGTAAGATGTTTGTGTCGAAGGATGAGTCATCGAAGGATTGTTTATATCCTTCGATGATGAGCTCGAAACATAAACCTTCGATGGATGTTGATGGACCTCGAAGGATATCATCCTTCGAGGTATATGTGGATCCTTCGATAGGTTTCAGATCGATAGATGATCTTTCGATTAGTCTATCTGATCCTTCGACCAGACGAGTTGTGTTGAGTATATATACTCATGCAATGTGTTCACTTCACAAGTGAGTGAAAAGTTAGAGAGAAATGTGTGTGAATGTGAGTGAACCAGGTCTTGTAGAGAGCATTTTCAGTCGGGTCAAGGTCTGTAACCGTGTCCACTGAAATACAAGAGAAAACTTTGATATCTCGTGTGTCTACCTTTCTCTTTGTAGCTTGTGTTCTCATATAAACTACTGGTTTGCATTCTAGCTTGGATTCCGCACTTGCTAGTGTGTTAAACATAACAAGGATAAGGTTTGACCTCATCCTCCGAGGGACCTACAAGTGGTATCAGAGCCGTGGCTCTTTTCCTTGTTAAAAACCGAGTTTATACAAGACTTTGGAGTGTTTGGATAAAACTCACATGGTTTAGCACCCGTTTTTAGTGTTTTTCTCGTATTTCAAGACGTAAAAACGTGTTCTAAACTAACCGGGTGTGTTAAAGGAAGGGTTGGGTAACTTAAAAACTTGTTTTTTAAGAAGTTTGGTAATTTCCGGCCAAAATTCCGGCTTTCTCCGGTGACCGGTTTTCTGGATAAGAACCTTCCTTTTTCTGCAATATTTTATTGTTCAAATCTGGTTTGGTAGAAAGTATGGTCTGACCATACCTTCTGCCGAAAGTTCTTACCAACCCGTCACTTTTGTCAACTGTGTCAGTACAGATCGAAGGATATCCTTCGAAGTCGAAAGATCATCTTTCGATCAAAGGAAGTTCGATAGATAATCATCCTTCGAACATCCTTCGAAGTCTGTGACTTATCCTTCGATCCAAGGAATCTTTTCGAAGGATATATTTTTCGATCTACAGTTCTTATTCGAAAGATAAGGGTCCTTCGATTGGAGAGTCTTTCGAAATCATTGTTCGAAACTCAACAGTGGTCTTTCGAACACTGTTGATCCTTCGAACAAGTATTGATCCTTCGATCCTAGTCTGTTTAAGTTTAACAAGTTTGTGTTTTTCAGGTCTTTCGATCAAGGATCCTTCGGCTGGTTGTTATCATTCGAGATATTAACATAGTTTGTGAAAATTAAATTTTTAAAAAGGGAAAAACTTGTTTTTCAAATTTTAAATCAATTTTCACTTAATATATTAATTTTTATAAAATGGGAACAAACGGTCAGTGGGATCCAACCGCGTGGACTCAAACAACTTTGACTCCACAATCATCAGCTACGCAATCATCAGCTACGCAATCTGAGTCAGATTTCAAAACTGCATGGATGAAGGCTATTGCCCCACCTCAAGCTGCAATGATAACTGCAAATTAATGGGCATTGGTCACAAATCAAAGCAGCAGCATTCAAGCAATGATGCAGAACGACAGTGAAACTGGTACAAGCACAAAACCGCCAAAGCTAAATCACATCAATGATTGGGGATGGTGGAAAGAAAGGCTGAGAACTTATGTTCAGGGGCAAGGTCAAGATCTATGGATGTGCCTCTTCACCGCATTTGACAATGATTTGGAAGTTGCAGGATCTAATCCAGAAACTTACAGCACTATGTCTGAGGATGATAAGAAGAAATTTGAGTTAGAGAAGAAAGCATTCATGATTCTCACACAAGCTCTTCACAAAGACATTTACCACCAGTTTGTTTACTGCACGACTACTAAAAGCTTGTGGGATATGCTCACGTTACGGTGTGAAGGAAATGCTCAATCTAGAAAGATCAAGCAAGAATTAGTGAAGAAAGAGTTTGAAGGATTCACGTGTATGGAGAATGAGACTTTGGCAGAGTTATCTACAAGGTTCCATCACTTGTTGAGCGAGATGTTTGCTTTTAAAGTCATTGCCACTCCACAAGAAATGGTGAAGAGATTCGCTGATAGCTTACCAGCAAAGTGGAGCAGTTATCTTGAAATTCTCAAAGAAAATGGTGTTCTAGACACAATCACCGTTTATGAGTTAATTCAAAAATTGGAGAACAAGGATGTAGAAGAAAAGCTTAAGGCAAAAAGAACACTAACTCCTCAAAATCCAGAGATGTACTATGGGATTGCAGGAGGTATCAGTGGAGAAAAACCAGCCTCTCAACATGCGAAGCTTCAAACAGCCTTCATCTCAAACACCGGACCTTCCACAACAAATCAGTTTGATCCTTCAGCATACACGATGATGTATTCAAGACCAGATTCTTCTTCTCTACAACAGGATGTGCAACCGACAGCTCAGCAATTCACACCACCGCCTTTCTTAGACCCAAGCAGAGCTCAGCAGCAACAACCACAACAGCAAGGGTTTTATGGAAGCTCTTCAAACTTTCAAGCCACTTCCAATCCGAACACAGTCAGATTAGACACTTCCAACTTTTCCAAAGTCAGTGTCGAAATAGCCAAGGAGCATATGGAGATGTTGAACACCTTGGTTAGTGCTTATTGTGGATTGGTCGCAGGTCAGATTGGGAATATCAATCTAACCAATGAAGATTATCAGCAAGTGGATAGAGAAGAGTTTGAAATGATGGATATCAAATGGGCTCTTGCTAGTGCAATTCGAAGAGCAAAGGAGTTTATGGAAAGGACGGGGAGAACCAACTTGAATAGCAACAACAACACCAAGTATGGTTTTGATAAGAATGCTGTCACTTGCTTCAATTGTGGTGAAAAGGGTCACTTCAAGCGAGAGTGTCAGAAGCCACCTAAGCAAGGAAATCAGAATCCCTTCAGGAATCAAGGACAGCCACAACAGCAAATAGTTCCCGTTGGAGGAAATGCATCTGGATCCACAAACACTAATCCCCACAGAGGATTGGTTGTTCAAGCTGATGAAATCTGCAATTGGAACCTTCAGCTTGGAGAAGGAGGAAATGATGGAACAGCATGTTATGCTAAAGTGACTGAGAAGGTAGTGGAACCCGTGTCTGCTGGTGAATCTTCAGAAGATGAAGATAGTTCGGGTTATAGTGGTAGCATGGATGGGGAATCACTTGATGCTGGTGATTTATCAAGTGATGGTTTAGATTTGGAAGTTGATGAGTTCTTGGCTGAAGCTGAAGCATTATGCAAGAGGAGATCTATTCTCTGCCAGAAATCTGCTGGAACTTCCGAGAAGCTTGCTCAGTTCTTCTCTGAAGATGGATCTTTTTCTTTTCATACAGCCTTTATGGCTCACGTAGAAGGTCAAACTTCTCAGGTATGTGATACTAATTCTGACTCCATTTCTGTTCCTATTGAATGTGCAAAGTGTTTAAAATATGCTGAAAAAGAAAGTCAGTTTGAAATCACATACAAACACAATCAAGAATTGATTGTAGATCTTTCTAAAGCAACTGAAGCTAACTTGTTTTTAACCAGAAATGAAAAGGAATTTAAAGCAACAATTGCGTCATTAAGACATGATGTTTCAGAATTACAAAAGGCTGTTTTGCGAAAACAACATGCTAACAATAACCTTATTGACACAATTGAAAAGCAAATGGTAGAGTTGGCAACAGCTCGATGTGAATGTGAGACAATTAAGCAGAAACTGGAAAGCTATTCCAATTCCCGCTATGTATTGGATCACATCATTGACGTTCAAAAGAAAAAGGGGGATACAACATGTATTGGATTCAAATCATGTCCTCCCCCAATGAATCACAATTTCTCCAAATTGCCTAATGACGAGGATATGCCCCGTTTTGAACCTATTGTGCCACTCGGTCTAGATGACTTTGCAGCAGGCCTCGGGTTCACAACTGGTACATCATCCTCGGGTCAATCAGAATCTGAGAATGTGACAGATTCATCGTGTGTTAAGGAACAGAGTCCTCCCATTGTTGAGGATGCTGATTCTTCGGATGATGAATATGAAGAAATTGTGAAACAACAGTCTAACTCGGTTACAACAGATATTCCAATCGAGAATCACATCCTGTGTGATCCACCAGTGAAACCGAGTAAGACTGAAATGTCAAAAGCAATGGAGTCCCTTGTATCTAGCCGTGAAGGGAATAATTTGTTGTACACGCTCAAAGGAGATAGCAAAATCTACTCTAACAAAGATTTTCCAATTAAAAATGTAAATCAAGATTTAATTGAGCAAATTTTTGAAGGATGCACTGATAAGTTTTTGGGGAACAAAAGTGACAAAGTTACCGTCACTCAATGTGATCCAATTCCATGTGAACAAATTAGAAAACAATACGGAAACCAAAAACTACCAATTGAGCGAAAACAATAAGTCAACTCCGGAAAGGGTAAGGTACAGGGAAAGAAGGCTCAGAACAAGAATGTTCAAGCCCCTAAAGTTCAGCAGCCTAAGACTGAACAACCAAAGGTTCAACAACCTAAAGTTGAACAGTCTAAGGCTACTCAACCTAAGGCTGCACAACCTAAAATTCAACAATCAAAGGTTGAGCAACCTAAGGTTCAACAACAAAAGGTGCAAAACAAAAGAGCTCCTGTTAAGAAACGAGAACCGAAAATGAACTTTGTAGGATCCACGGGTTCAGACAAACTTGAAACATTTCAGGATAAATCTAACGTTGATTATGTAAAACAAGTTAGAATTTTAAAACGAAATGATCAGAATAATTACACCCAACACACCAACGGATGTGATTTAGGTCCAAGCACGTCTAGATCACAAAGTTCATTGTCTGGTTCTTCGTCTGGTCATCAACATGTTTTTCCGAAGTTTGTAGAGCGGAGAACATGTTTTGAATGTGGGACAGTTGGGCATATTGTAAGATATTGCCCACACGTGCAAAAGATGAAGTCAAAAACGAGTGCTCCCCAAGAAATCGATTACCGAAAACGATCAGTTTCCCCGAAACAAGACCCACGTGTCTTGAAAGAAAGGGAAAAGAAGTTAAAGCAAAAGAATCAAAAGGTAATTGAAAAGGCCTTAAAATCAGAGGTCAAAGAAGAAAAACCTGTACAAGCAAAATCTGAAACTGTAAAACCAGTAAATGCTAAAACAATAAATTCAAATACTGGTAAAGGACAAACAGCTTGGAAGCAAAAGCAGGTAATTCAATCAGGGGGAGCACCACAGGTTCTTTTTCCTAATCATCAAGTGATTGAAATCACTTTCCTTGATGATCAAGGACGACCCAAGTCCACAAAGGCTTGGGTCCCCCTCTCAAACTGATAAGTTAATTGCATGTGCAGGCGGCTCCAGGAGGAACTATTAATAGTCATTGGATTGTTGATAGTGGGGCTTCCAGGCACATGATGGGCGACTATCGTCTTCTTTTCGATGTGCGAAGTATAAGAGGAGGATATGTTGCGTTTGCTGGAGACAAAGGAGGGTATATCACCGGCGAGGGAATGATTTCAAATGGAGTTGTGAGTTTCGACAAAATCAATTATGTGCAACAGTTGGATCACAATCTCCTGAGTGTTTCTCAGATCTGCGACAAGAAGTTCACCGTGCATTTTGATGATGCCGGTTGTTATGTGCTGAAGCCAGGATTCAAGATTCCCGAAGAATGGATTCTCTTATCAGCACCAAGAGTTAATGATTTGTATGTCCTCGATATGAGCCAAGCAATAACCAAGTCCAAACAAGTTACTTGCTTTATTTCAAAATCCACTGAAAAGGAGACGATCTCTTGGCACAGACGGATGGGTCATATTCACCTCAGAAAAATGAATCACCTTGTCAAAAACAATCTGGTGAGAGGTGTCAATGTGAAGAATTTTCAACTTCAAGATGTCTGTGTGCCGTGTCAGAAAGGGAAGCAGATCAAGAAATCACATCCATTGAAGAAGGTAAACACTGTAAACATGCCACTCGAACGTCTGCATATGGACCTTTTCGGCCCAGTCAAACACAAGAGTGTGCACGGGGAAGTTTTCTGCTTGGTAGTCACTGATGACTATTCAAGATTTTCATGGGTTGCTTTCATGGTCCACAAGAGCGAGACTCCAGAAATTCTAAAGAATTTGATCACCTTGTTGGAAAATCTTTATAATCTAAAGGTGAGGCGAATTCGAAGCGACAACGGAACCGAGTTCAAAAACAGGGTTATGGATGAATTTTGCACTGCAAAAGGAATCCTTCATGAATACAGCTCTCGGTACACGCCACAACAAAACGGAGTCGCTGAAAGAAAGAACAGAACCTTAATTGAGACTGCAAGAACCATGTTGGTTGAGTCTCAGCTTCCAGTTCGATTCTGGACTGAAGCTGTTGCCTCGGCTTGCTACACGTTAAACAGGGTTCTCACAGTGAAAAGACATGGCAAAACGTGCTTCGAACTCCTACACAAGAAGACTCCTGACTTGGAATATCTAGAACCTTTTGGTGCACCATGTACCATGATTGAGCCTGACGGGAAGTTTGGTGCCAAAGCTATCGAAGGTTACTTCCTTGGGTATGCTACTCCTAATCTGCGAGTATGGAACCTGACTACCAAGAAGATTGAAGAGTGGGGTGAAGTAAAAGTTCAAAGATATTCTAATCCACCGAAGCCTTCTGGAGATCCATGGATGTTCGATTATGATGGTCTTTTCGACTCATTCAATCTGCCGACATTTGATGATGACAATGCAATTGCTCAAATGTTGTCTGAAAGCGAGAATGCGACTGGCTCTCAGTTAGTTCGCCCAATCATTGTTGACTCACAAGCATCTTCTTCTGTCAACAATCTCGTTTCAAATGAGGTGTTTAATGATGCTGTCGACTACAATTTGTCATCAGAAGATGAGGAGTATGTTGATGCAAATGATGGTGAAGCACGGGGTCCGGTTCAAGGTACTTCAGAAGCAACGGATCCAGTGTCTGCGCCAATTGTCCAAGAAGAAAATGCATCATCTTCTACAACTCAACAGCTCCAGAATGATATCGGGAATTTAAATATCAGTAACTTAAGGACCAATGTTGACATTCCTCTAGTTCCTGAAACCCGAATTCATAACATTCATCCTCAGCAGAA
Organism: Helianthus tuberosus; assembly: GCA_030545235.1. Classification (NCBI taxonomy): domain Eukaryota; kingdom Viridiplantae; phylum Streptophyta; class Magnoliopsida; order Asterales; family Asteraceae; genus Helianthus; species Helianthus tuberosus. The sequence goes on along the minus strand of CM060437.1, from coordinate 57,795,122 downwards.
TATTATAGGTGATGTTCTCAGTGGTGTAAGGACAAGGAATCAAATCAGAAATAACGAAAATGCTGGCTTGTATGCTGAGATACGAGAATCGGGACAACAAAATGATTGGTCTTTCGTCTGCTATGTTAGCCAAGAAGAGCCAAGAACTTGGAAGGAAGCATTGAAAGATAATTCTTGGGTTGAAGCAATGCAGGAAGAACTGCAACAATTCCAGAAGCTTGGTGTCTGGAAGCTAGTTGAGAAACCTGAGAACTACAAGAAGATCGGAACTCGTTGGGTTTACAAATGCAAAAAGGATGACCGTGGAGTCGTTATTCGAAACAAAGCAAGGCTAGTCGTTCAAGGTTTTCGTCAGATTGAAGGGATCGACTACAACGAAGTTTATGCACCTGTTGCACGTCTGGAAGCAATTCGGATCTTTCTGGCTTATGCCTCATTCAAAGGATTCAAGGTTTACCAGATGGACGTCAAAAGTGCATTTTTACATGGTGTGGTGGAAGAAGAGGTGTACGTCGAACAGCCTCCAGGTTTTGAAGATCCTATCCATCCCGATCGGGTTTGGTTGCTCAACAAAGCTCTCTATGGTCTACATCAAGCACCGCGAGCTTGGTACGCAACCTTATCTAATTATCTGCTGGAGAATGGTTTTCGCAGAGGTCTTATCGATTGTACTCTTTTCATCAAAGAACAAGATGGAGATCTTCTACTGGTACAGGTATACGTTGATGATATTATTTTTGGTTCTACTAATGATGTTTTGTGTAGGGATTTCGAGCGTGTAATGCAGGATAAATTCGAGATGAGTGCTATGGGGGAAATGACTTTCTTTTTGGGCCTACAAGTGCAACAAACTGAGTCTGGGATATTCATCCATCAGACTAAATATGTTGGTGACATCTTGAGCCGGTTCCAGATGTCTGATGCAACGCCCATCGGTACCCCATTACCGCAAAATCACGGAATTAATCCAGACTTGAAGGGTGAAGCTTTTAACCCCTCATACTACCGCGCGATGATCGGATCTCTTATGTACCTCACAGCATCAAGACCAGATATAATGTACCCAACGTGCCTGCTTGCCAGATATCAAGTGAACCCGAAGGCCTCACGTCTTGCAGCTGTAAAAAGGATTTTTCGTTATTTGAAGGGTTGCCCTGACACCGGTCTATGGTACCCTAGGGATAATAACTTTGACTTGATCGCATTCAGTGATTCTGATTTTGGCGGATGCAAAATCGACGGCAAATCCACAACGGCTGGATGTCAGTTTTTGGGAAATCGCCTAGTCACATGGCAGTGCAAGAAGCAGACTTGTGTCGCTACATCAACATGCGAAGCTGAATACATTGCTGCCTCAAGTTGTTGCTCCCAAGTCCTTTGGATCCAACAACAATTGCGCGACTACGGTTTTGAATTCCTAACTACTCCTATTTACGTTGATAATTCTGCTGCCTTACAGATCACTAGAAATCCTGTGCAGCATTCAAAGACCAAACACATCGAAATCAAATATCACTTCATACGTGATTGCTTTGAGAAAAGGCTAATCGATGTTGTTAAGGTCCACACCGATGACCAACGTGCCGACCTTTTTACCAAAGCATTTGACAAATCAAGATTTGACTTTTTATTATTGGTAAACGGCATTAAGGTCAAGCAAGAGTAAAACCAACATCGGAAAATCATTTTTGTAAATACCTTTGTGTTTTAAATTTATCTTAGTTTGTTGATTTTAGGGGGAGTAAATCCAAAATTTGAAAATCCAAAAACATCGAAAAATTTCAAAAACACAAAAACAATAGAAAAACAAAAATGAGTTTCCTGGCGAGCAAAAGAGAAAATGATAGTACATCAGTGGTCTGTCCAAACCTCGTTAAACATTAAATGAAAAACGATAAGCAGCTCTATATAAGATGTATCGGTAGGCTCACAATCATTTTAAAGTGTGCAGGGTGATATAAACTTAAATCGACTGAAGACCAGGTGGGAACCACTCATTGGCATATGGTCTTAGTACCGAAATTTCGTCTGAGAGATTGCCGAGGTTCTGAGATATTCGGTCTTTATGCTGCTTATCATCTGGGTATCATGGTTGTATCTTTTTCCGAAAAATAACGGGGACGCAAGTCTAGATCTTCCATGATACCATACATACGTGTACATACTGCATACGACATCAATAAGTGATAAACAATCACATGTCCAAACAAATAAGTGATAATATATCACAGATTCTTTGCGGGAGTCAAGTTCGTCTCTTTGCTGTACGAAAGTACTGACCTGTTCACGGACTTGCTCCTGTGCCCTCATGCATCTGAAAATCAAGTTCCTCATCAATAAGTGATTCTATCACATAGGGCTTGTTTTCAAATCAAAATAAGTGAGAATCTCACATCATATACGGTCAAACAGATGATAATCGGTATACTCACCGGTAAGATGAACCCTCGTGCATACCTTGATACGGGAATGTGTCGTGATGTGGATGAACACCGGTCGGTAAGTATAAATCATACCTTAACGTATCCCCTCGCCATGATTACATCTGATAAGTTGAGCTTATGTGGACAACAATACCGATAATTGTTATAGGATGCTTATCTAAATGTTAACTAATTGAACAACAAGAGTGCTTTGACATGACCGTACACTGATATGATTCTCTTACCCTCGAAACTCACAAAAAGAATGTCTGTAAATACTTATTTACTGCTTTCAATTTCTGCATCTCCGTATATATTTATTTACTGCTTTCTGTCTTTACATTTGAGATAAAAAAAATAAAAAAAAAATTAAATTAATACCAAAAAGATTTTAGGTGTGTTTTAATATAAACTTTCTAAAAGCCAAAAAGATTTTATTTCTATTTTATTTTCGATCATACGATGTTGGAGCTCGAGTCTTCGTTACCCGAAACCTGAACGAAAACCGAAATGACTAAATCTTCATAAACGGTCGAAATTTGCAAAGTGTTGAAAGTTAAAATTGAATTTGATAAAATACACTAAACTTTCAAACTGTCGGACGGTGTTTGATTAAACAATGGTCACACGTGTGTCGTTTGTTTATGTTTCGATATTCCAAGCAGTTGTTCTCATTACGCGTTTAGATTTCTTGCATGTGCAGATTCTAAAGGCTAGGAGAACATGGTCGACGACAAAGCTTCGGAATGAAGACACGGCGTGAAGGCACTCAAAAGAAAAAGATGATCGAGTTGCCGCTGACCATCATCAACACCACAAGGATCTCAAGTTGTAAAGATCAAGACATTCACGAGCATAACTCAAGGGGGAGCTTATGTTAAGGGGGAGTTTGTCAACACACTTCCTACATGAAACGGGGAGTTTGTTGGTACACTTTCTGCTTTCAAGACGTGAAGACTTTGAAGATCCTCCGACATTGAAGACTTGAAAGGACGTCAAAGACTTGAAGACACGAAGATTGAGACAAAGCTACAGCCAAGGGGGAGTTTGTTGGTGCACTTGTGTCTGTACTTTGTCTGTATTTTGTCATGATACAAAACGATGTCTTGTGTTAGTCTGAGTTACGTCTTAGGTTTGTTATTATGTGTGTTCGATGTAAGTTTGACCAAGTCAACCATCCTCCTGGTTTGACTTGGCCAAACAGTTAGCTCATTGTTTGTAAGATGTTTGTGTCGAAGGATGAGTCATCGAAGGATTGTTTATATCCTTCGATGATGAGCTCGAAACATAAACCTTCGATGGATGTTGATGGACCTCGAAGGATATCATCCTTCGAGGTATATGTGGATCCTTCGATAGGTTTCAGATCGATAGATGATCTTTCGATCAGTCTATCTGATCCTTCGACCAGACGAGCTGTGTTGAGTATATATACTCATGCAATGTGTTCACTTCACAAGTGAGTGAAAAGTTAGAGAGAAGTGTGTGTGAATGTGAGTGAACCAGGTCTTGTAGAGAGCATTTTCAGTCGGGTCAAGGTCTGTAACCGTGTCCACTGAAATACAAGAGAAAACTTTGATATCTCGTGTGTCTACCTTTCTCTTTGTAGCTTGTGTTCTCATATAAACTACCGGTTTGCATTCTAGCTTGGATTCCGCACTTGCTAGTGTGCTAAACATAACAAGGATAAGGTTTGACCTCATCCTCCGAGGGACCTACACTGAACCCAGTTTTTGATTATTTGTTTAATAAAACAACTCGTTCTAACCCAAACTAAATTGGACTTTTTTAAAACCACACATTTTTACCTGACTCAGCCCCACCCGCTTTGCAATGTTTATATGTGAAGTACAAAAGGGGTAATGTGAATAGAAAACACCTAAGCAGAATAGAAACATATAGATAGATTTAAGCAAGTTTTCTGCTCAACCCATCTATTCAAATGGATTTAAGAAAGTTTTCGTATTTAGGTTCATTGGATAACACTAAAAAAGTGGGGAACCGGGGAACACTCTTAAAGATTTAACTTAACATGTTAAAAATTAAATTTTTTTTTAATTTTTTTGGCGTTTTCCTTATTAATTTTTTTTAATTTTTTTGGCGCTTTTCCTTAACATGTTATACGCCAATGCACAACATAATGATGATGAATCTAAAGAAAGCGATGAACAAAGCGATGGGTACATCTCTGATGTAATCTCATACACAGAAGATTATTAGGTAGCGTTTGGTATGAGGTAATGAATAAGGGAGTGGAATAGGCCATTCATGAGTAATAAAAATAAGCACGTTTGGTTGGTGACCTGAATGAAATCAACCATTACCTATGGAATCCTTTTGCCTCAATACACGCCCTTTTCATTCCTTCGCTCCCCCCAGTTTTATTTTCATTCCGTTCCATACATCATTAGCAATTCACGATTTTGCCCTTCATATATCGTTCCAACCAGCGTATTTTTTGGTGACTCTTCAGACTCATTTGCGTTCGGCATTATCTGCAATTATTGGCTTTTTTCACAACCAGGTTTGTTCTTCTATCAGTGGATTTATTGTATGGGGTTTATGGATTTTAATAGATTACGGTAGGTTGTATAGGGGTGTGAATTTCTGACACGACCCGAAAACACGAAACGAACCTAACACGAAATTTGTGGGTTTGGGTTTAGTCTAAACGGGTTCGGGTCAGTTTCAGGTTGAACCCGCGAACCCTTTTAACTAAACGGGTCAGGTTCGGGTTTGGGTTTAGTCTAAAAGTATTGTATTTTTGAAAATACAAAATTACTATAGTTTTTAATTGGATAATGCTGTGAAAATTGGTATTTTTCTTTATTTTGAGGCATGGGTAGTTTTGTCATTTTTAACGAATTATATTTCATTCTCTTGTCTTTTCCCGCTTACCAAACAACACTACGTAATGATTCATTCAACTCTCATAGAGTAACCAAACATGACAAGGGAATGGTAATGATCCATTCATTTCCTATGTCCATTCCATTCTCTCGCCCATTCCATTATCTCATACCAAACAGACCCTTAGTTTGTTTTGATCTCGTCTTATTGTAATCTTTTGAATTATTAGGAACACCATGAACGCAAAAAAAAAAATACCTTTATAAGATATATGAGATTTATCTGGTAAGTGTAACACCCTTATTATTATTTAACGGTTTCCGTATAGATTACGAAAATAAACGGGTAATTATGATTTCAAATACATTGAAAATACGGGTTCATTAAACTTTTTACAGAATTAAAATTATACAACATATCATGTGTGAGTTCGTTATTTAACATAACAACGATACATAGTGCGGAAGCTTATTTCTTGATCGTGTTCAGTTCTTCGTTGTGCTTGATCGTCCGCCGGTGCTAAAATTATACCTGAAACTCATAAAACATGAGTTGGATTAGTCATACGTAACTTAGAACGTATTTAAACGAGTCCGGGAAGCGAAAGTGATTAAAATAATTTTTTTTTGCCAAAACAGGGCTCTTTCGCGCCACGCGAAGGCACCCAGTTGTTCCCTCGCGCCACGCGAGGGAGACCGTTTTCCAGCAGCTCTGGAGCTGGGTCCTGCATTTTTCAGCAATACTAGTTTTTACGGAAACGGCCATAACTTCTTCGTTATTGATCTGTTTCACGCGATTCTTTTTCTACGCGTCCGTAATTTAATTCTTCATCATATGGAGTGAAAATCCAACATCCAACATAATAAATTTTGAGACTTCTAAGCCTTCGACTCGTTACCTTTTTACCGAATTTTAACGCGTTTATGCATTTTATCAAACGAACGTATTTGTTTGATTCCTATATCACATACACTTCTTCAAATTAATGTTATCTACCATTTTAGGTTCTAATCACAGGTTTATTACACAATTTAAACCCGTTTTCGCTCGTATGCTTATTTTAACCCGTTAAGGGTATTTAAGCACTTTCGAGCCTAAAATCGCTTTCGATTGTTTCTAGTATTCCATCACCACATTTCTTATCCTATAATCTCCCACCACAACTGTATTTATGGTGGGTTTAATGTGGTGATCTATATAAACCAAATTTTACCTCTCGAATCATTATTTTACGGCAAAAACTCAAATAGTGCCATTTGACTAATATAATACCTCTTTCAGCTTCTATACTTATTCTAAGTATTTACCTAATCATAAAACTCGTTTCCAAACAACCTTTAAAGGTTGTTTGTTTGAATTAGCTAACAAGGGCGTTTTGGTCCTTTTTAGTCTTTCAATTACGACAAGGTCTTTTGAGAACATGTTTGACCCATAATTCTTCTTTTGAGTTATGATCTTGTTCGAAAAGTCATTATGCTTTTCGAAACGTCACGACCTTTTTTTTAAACATTCGGTTTACCCATTTAAGTAACCCATTGTATATCTAAGACTTCATTTAATGCTCATTGAACCTTTCGTTCTAAATGAATAATTACTCTATTACACATACCTGGCTCGGGTCAATGTATTGACCTGTTTTAATGCCTTGCTATAATATTCGCTAAATAATAGCGATACAAATATCATTTCTACATTTATTCCTGAAATCATATAACTCGACAAGAATCATTAGTCGCTATTATCAAAAGGTGGTATCTTCACCTTTTGACCCGTTGGGTCTAAATGACCGATTATATTAGCGAGATGACATGTATTTTCATCTCGACTATATGACTCGCTCCGATTTACATCGTGCGGTCGTTTTACTTATAATTCATTTCTTAACACTTTTCGGCCTATTAAGGCTTACTTCATAAGTGTCTTTTAAAACCAATAGTTATGGTCGTCGCGTGACCAATTTACCGTTTTACCCTTATTGTTTGTTTTGGTTTACCCTATAAGGTAACCATTTAAAAGTTCATTTTCCATTTGTCATAAAATGATCGAATTACCGATTTAACTCCTTTTAAACCATCAACATGGTTTCTTGTCATGCTCGACTAACTTATTCCGTACGTCTACACGCCGAAACATCATACCTCAACTATGTATTTATCTTATTCGTAACTAATACGATAAGAGAATATTCTAAAATATAAGACTAGTGTAAGCCATACTTACCTTACTTCCAAATTATGCTTTTCCGTCATTCTTGCTTCGTTTGACCCGCTTCGTTCCCAAGCTTTCACCTAGCTTGTTAATCGTCAAACTATCATTGTAAATTGCAAGATGGTTAGATTAGTCATAATTATTCACGACTATTCCATCTCACTTATTTCATAAGTCGAAACTACTATTCGACTTCATGATTAGTTAACTTAGCTTATTAAAGTTAACTACTTTCGATCACATGATTTACAACATTAGTTCAAATCAACATGATGATTAGAACTCTTCTTGTTTCATATTTCATATAACTTGCCATTTTATTCAAATACACATTTTCACTCTAATTTCAACACTTTAGTTTTCATTTAGGCATTTTAACAAACACCTAATGTGCATACATTTTTACACATTTACAACTAGTTCATAACTAGTTATTTTTACCAAGATTAACATCAAAATTCACCACTATCACTTATGATCAAATACTCAAACTTGCAAATTGTTTAAGTATTTCCCGATTACTTAACATGCATGATGATTCTAAGCATATCTATATCATCTAGTTCATCATAACATCAAAACCCACTTATCTAAGTGTGTTAATTCACCAAATCCATCAATCCATAGCATGTTATGTATGATTTTCACTTAGGGTTTCGTTCCTAAGCAAGTATACATCACTAATCTAGCCATAACTTCTCTAATCCATGCCTAATTCACGATTAGGATGATTATCAAATTCTTACAACTTCACCAAACATTAAGATTTTACATACCTTATGATCCTCTTGTTCGGGTGATCATTAATTCACGTTCGGTTGTGAATTTGGGCTTCATTTGATCCTTCAATTTGATGATTATATGTGGATTAGGGTTTTTGGCTCCATGGGAGCCCCCTGAGCTCGATCCAGAACACACACTGTGTGTGTGTGTGTGTTTGTGTTTGATTTAATTAAATAACTTTTCTAGTTATCCCGCTTTAACCCCTCGTGTTTGGTTCGTTATTAAGTAGGTCACAGCCTACTTATTTCTAATAACAATATCCCCACTTATTAACTAGGTTAAACATTCCTAGTTAACTTAGTGGGTTCGGGGAATCATAACCCGTTTTATTTTAAGTCCCGTTAACTCGGGCCTTTTACATACTTTGTTTTTCTCAAAGTATTTATCATCCTTTGAATTAATATCAAGTTTATTTATTTAAATCCTAATTTTTTTTTACCGGGTTAATTTTTACCACTAACGGTATTTTACTCATTTTCACTATTAACACGGTTTGATTTCCAAACCCGTTTTTGGGGTGTTACAGTAAAATCTACAAAACGCCAAAAAATGTATAGTTTGAATTATCAAATGTCTATAATGATTTTGGTAACACCTTGGACACCAAGATGCTAGAATTATTAATTAATTTTATTGAATTTGGGAACGCCATAAACGACAAACTGTTATCTATGTGACACAAAAACGACTAATTGAACGAGACAGGTCTAAAAAAGAAAAGTAAAACGCCAGATAGTTATTGAATCTAACTAAATGCCAAACAAATCTTATACGCAAAAAATAAAGCAGTATTATGACACACGAAAAATGGAAAAAGGGAAGCTAAAAAGACAAAAAAGCCCCTCCGCCCTGATAATATCGCGCGCCACGTGTTCGACCAGGATCCGTTCTCACACTTTAGGTCGTTCTCTCCTAATCCACCCGTTTCTGTATATATATATATATATATATATATATATATATGGTAGGGTTCATGCGAGAACCACATTTATTGCGAGAACCGCGAGAACCAATGTGAACACAACAAAATAAACCCACTACACCAAAAAAAACCAAAAAAATCCTAACCCCCACCCCCCCCCCCCCCAAAAAAAAAAAAACCTAACCCCCCCCCCCCCCCTCACCCCCACTCAAGCTAAATGCTAAAAACTAAACCCCCAAAAAACCTAAAAAAATATAAAAAACACACACATTTTTTTTAATATTTTTAAATTAAATCGCTACTTTTGGTAGCAAAAAAAATATAATTTTTTAATAACGAAAAGTATCGATTTTTTCATAAAAAATATTAAAAAAAATTATGTGTTTTTAGATTTTTTTAGGTATTTTTGGTTGTGTTCACATTCGAACTCGCGGTTCTCGTAATAAAGGGTGTTCCTAACGGATCATTCTCCTATATATATATATATATATATATATATATATATATATATATATATTATATTTAATTTTGGGCCTGTTTTGTTAATTGATTTTGGACCTCTTAACCATTTGGATTTTCTTAAATTAATTGAGATTATTTGGGCCCATGGATTGTTTTATGATTATATCAATTGGGCTTCAGGTTAATAGGGCCCATGGATCACAAGATGTGATCTGTTTGTTGTAAAACCCAAGATGGATTAATGTACCACCAAATAGTTTAATCTGATGAAGCCAATTCAGGCCCTATTCGTTGTTAGGGTGTCCGGAGTGGGGGCGGCAAACCCACCCGGCACCGACCGGCAATCAATCGGCAACCAATGCCAACCATTTTGCCGCATGAGTGTTTAACGAAATGGGGTCACATTCGGTGAAGGATAACCGATCCGGCGAAGAGAGGGAAGGGGAGAGAGAGGGGGTGTGTGGTAGGGTCCATGCCATCTCAACCAATCACAACTTTTTTCTTTTTTTTTTATTTAAAAAGTTTATCACTTCACCAAATGTCTAACCATTGCCAACACTTTTCAGCATAGTTTAAACACTTTTCACTGATTGACGTGGCACACTCTGATTGGTTGATTTTTTAGTTTGTCACTCTCAAGTGTCTAACCACTCCTTATACCCTTAGTTGGCTGTGGGTGTAGAATTATC